>OY998240.1:86482216-87682216 GCA_963922005.1 Cornus suecica
TTTCTTTTTAGTGGGACTCACTATTATCAAGTCAGAGAGAGAGGGAGAGAGAGTACGGTAGATAGTCAGGATTTAACCAATATTATCAGAAACTAAAACTTTTTGAGCTTCATTTGCTATGTTATTCTCCCATACTTTCACCTCTGATGCTATTTCTCTGCTATTTCTTTTATTTCCTAGGCCATCAGAGTCGGTAGCAAATATTAAAAAATAACTCTTGCTACAGACATCTAAACTCTGTAAAGCTAGACTTTCTCTGATTGTAACTCAAAAAGTCAGAACATGTGGAATATTGCACATGATTGAGTTGCACTCCCAAATGGGTTAAGGTGAATTCTCTCTGTCACCCAAACATGCAACCACAAACAAATTGAGCAACTGTTTGACCATGCGAACAACCTTGTTGCACAATGAACATGAACCATGTGAGTACATTCTAGAGAATCAAAAGTCGAGCATAGTATACTTATCAACTACATCAACATTGAACCTTCAGCACTTTCCTTCCTTTAGGGCACCTAAACTTTCATTTCCTTCTTACCCTTTTTATGGTTCTCCTCTTCAAGAATCCAAAATGGAGATACTCCTTTACTGGTAAATCTATTAGGAAGATGGAAATTAGCGCAATGACAAAGTGATGACAAAGTGGCTCCATTATAATGAGGTCAAAGGTTCAAACTGGAAAAAGCCTCTCTAATCTCCATCCCAAGTTAAAGCTACATACGTCTGACCCTTTGATGAAGTGATATTTTATTTAGAAAGGGACTGCATGCTTCACCTGAGGTTCCCAGAAGAGATTTGAGAAAGACCAAAATTAGGATTCTTGTTTTATAAGATTATATTAGAGAGCGTTCAAAAAGGAAAGCATCCTCTAAAAGCTACAAAAGGACCAGAAAGGGCCTAAACTATTGCAAGTATCCAAAAACAATTCTCACCCCCAAAGATTTAAAATCTCAACCCACCAAAAAATAGAAAACTAGTAAGAAAGTCGGTGCCACAATAGGAGTTTCTTACTAATTAAAAGGATTGCCTATTCTGTTCCCTCCAGCAACACAACCTCACGCACAAGGGTACCCCCTCCAAAATTCAAAGGCATAAGAACCTATTGTACAATTGCTCCAACCTTCAATCATGCCTCTCGAAGGCTAGGGCACAACCCCCCGCTATCTCGGGCCACAGGGCAGTGCAACACAAGATAATATACTGACTATGCATCCCCTTCGGACATACAGCACCAGTTGTAAATGACTTGTCGCCTTGTCAGCGAACCACGTTAGAATCCTCCCAGAATATAGCAAAATTGGTTTGATCAGATTGGGAGAAGTGACACTCAGTTTGTACTTTGGTCGAGTTACTAAGATAATGGTTCAATCTTCGTCTTTTTTCCTTATTGTGTATCTAGTTTGTCCCTACTCTGCAGTTGCAAGGAAATACATCGATAAAGAAAACAATCTCCTTTTTAACCAAGGCAAGTGTCTAAGAAGGAACTATGTCCATCAGGAATGTATTAGACACTGACATATTTTAACACTTCAGGCGTGCCACCAGTCATAGGATTTGTCCCTAAACTAAAACAAAAATCTTTCGGAGCCATAACAATGTTTCTGGACACTTGCTTAAGTGTGCGATAGTACAAAATGTCTGACTAATGACTTGAAATCATAAGAAGAAGAAGTTGAACAATCAGAAAGGGAGGATACATATGATGTCCACCATTAATATACTAACAGTAAAATGCAGCAACTGAAAAGCAGCAAATAGATGCTTCAGTGGACAATGAACATGAGATTCCGAAGGCAGGATATCTCAGACATTTATTTCAAATGCTTCCACAGCATGTTTGCCAGAAAATAAACATTTGAGAATTAACGAAAAGTTTTCTACCAAAGAATAGCCAACCCAAGCAGTTGTCATTGTCCAAAAGGGACATGATGTATTTTCCTCCAGCTTCATAGCAAGGAGGCTCTGTGGACATAACGGTTCACGAAGAAAAACAATGATCACCAATGCTTTTTTTGCATTAAGTAATCTCTCTAAATTCAAAAGAGGAATGCATGGGTATCTCACACTTAGTGCTTGTTTGATAGACGGTGTGGTGTTGGTTTTTTGTTTTGGTTTGGTTGGAGTTGGTGTGGTTTTATTCTGAACTGAAATCATGTTTGGTGCAGATGGTTTTGGTGTGAGAAAAAGTGAAACTGAAAAACCAAACCATGTTTGGTAGAGTTGGTATGAACTGAAATTCTGAAACCAATCATATTTGGTAACTTGAAATAGTTTGACATAATATTTATTTAAAATAAAATTTTGTAAATATATATGTTTTAAAAAATAAAATATATAAATATTTAATTTTTTTGAAATATTTAATTTTTTATAAATATTTTATTTTTTCGAAATATTTATAGATAAAATATTTTATATAAGATATTTCAAAAAAATAAAATATTTTGAAAAAATAAAAGATTTCAGTAAAAATACATATAATTTGTATATTTTTTTAAAAATAATAAATATATTTTTATTATATTTTATTTTTTCTAGAAATATTTGTTTTCCCGAAATATTTTATTTTTTATGAAATATATTTTTTCGTTTGATTTTTTTGAAATATTTTATTTTTCAAATTTATATATATATAATATTATAAATGAATTGGTTTGGTTAAACAATGGTACACCAAATTGAATTGGTTTGGGTTAAAGAATAGTTTTGGTGTGAGAAAAACAACCCAACTCCAACCAAACCATCTATTGAGATGGTGTGAAAAATAATGGATTTGGGTCCAATGGAGTCACACTATTCAAACACTTTTGCTCTAATACCATACATGCCAAACATGGAGTGGTGCACAATTTTCAAACCAAACCCAAAAAAATGGCACCACTCCCTCTACCAAACAAGCACTTAATGGGTCCAATCTCAGCTGTAGAGGTGAGTCAACTATCCCATCCTCCCCATCATTTAGGTCGTCTGGGACAACCTCAAGGTGAAAAAAGAAAATACATCAATTACTATATTTTTCTATCACCAGGAAGGGCACGATGTAAAACCATAGAATTTTCACAATTCTTAACCAATGATCCAGCCATCCCAAATAGAGAGAGAGTTTTATACTGCTTTGCAGATTCCATCATTCTCCTTTCTCCCAAGTTGCATCAAAATAAAATATTAATACTACAAGATCAGATGGGTTTCAATTAACATTGGGGAAAGGGTAAAGTTTGTCTTTCTCCTTAATGTTTGTAACAGGAGTCGGAACCTCCAAGTTCTATTTGTTTGCCTCTACCTAGATGAAAACAGGAGAAAAAAGAAAAACTACTAACTTGATCCATAAGCAAATCAGAATGATTTCACTCGAAATTAATGCATAGCAAGAGATAAGTATGGAAATAGAAAACATCTTAAAACAGAATATGATGATGCCAATGCCAACAACAGTTAAATTAAAGAGAATGCTTACCAGGTCAGCCCTTCTCTCCTCTAGTAATCTATCTTTCGAGAGAGCATCAGGTTCTAAGCCATAGAGAACAGGATTTCGTATCATCCGAACATACAAGTAAGTGTAACTGAGCCAATTGCACGCCTCTCTGGCATTTTGGACAGTTCCAAGAACTATTTCTGCATTCAACTGATCAGCCAATTTGGTGATGAACTGACTTTCAATAGGAAGCTGTTGGTTCATAAGTGAAAGGTAATATTGCAATTCACTATGTCCAGTTATAATAATCCCCTCCCCATAAGTATCAAATTGAGGCCTTCCTGCGCGCCCAAGCATCTGCATAACATCCAAAGGACTTAGTTCAGTCCATGCCCCTTTCTCAGGATCGTAAATCTGGGTCCCCTTGATAATCACAGTATGAGCAGGCAAATTAACACCCCAAGCAAGAGTTGCAGTGGAAACCAACACTTGAACATGTCCATCAGCAAAGAGATCCTCCACAAGTTGACGGTCAGCCCTAGCCATGCCTGCATGATGAATTGCAAAACCATATGGCAACAGATCTTTGAGGTCATTGCTCTTGACCAGTTCTGTATGGCTGTGTAAAATTTCACGACTTGCGCTATCCTCTTTCAAAAATTTACCAAGTGTGTCATTAGCAAGTGCGGTATCCCTAATCGCACGGGCTGTTTTCGCTGTTTCCTTCCTTGAGTGGACAAAAATAAGAACCTGATGCTTTCCTGCTACTGCAATCACCTTCTCGTAACAAACATCATTCATCAACTGGAATCTCTGCAGTGGCTTCTTGACAGTGATTCCAACATACTGCTGGGCAAGAGGGCAAGGTCTATAGCCATTGTCAAAATGAAAGAGTCCTTTGTTGACATCCACCCGCAAAAACAATGCCACGTCTTCATAATTAGGGAGCGTAGCGGATAAACCAACCAACCTAATATGCTCCTTCGTGGTTTCAATTTGCCTAACTGTTCTTGCAACAATACTTTCTAGAACAGGTCCTCTGTTATCATGCAGAAGATGAATCTCATCGATTATAAGAAGTTTCACAAGCTGTGTATAGGTGCGATCTCCTGATTTTCTGGTTATAATATCCCACTTTTCTGGAGTTGTCACAATAATCTGAGTCTCCTCAATTTGTTGGCGAGTCAGTGACTGGTCTCCACTTAGTTCCCTGACCTTGACATCATAATGCTGCAGACGATTGGACAGATTACCAACTACTTCGGCAACTAGTGCTTTCATTGGTGCCACATACACAATCTTGTAATTACTGTGATTGATTGACCCATCATCATTCATATTCAATGCGAGCTGCTGGAGTATAGTGAGCATTGCAACATTAGTTTTCCCTGCCCCCGTGGGAGCACACAGTAGAATATTATCTGCCGCAAAAAGAGCAGTCTCGTAAACTTTACTCTGAACCCTGTTCAACTGGGTCATACCTTTAAAAGCAGGTTGTGCCCAGCCCGGCATCGCAGATATATTTACAAGCTCTTCCCCGGGAGCAAGCGGTTTAGGTTTCAGTGCCGGCACATGAACTTCTTCGTATCCCTTCTTGTGGTTCCTATAAGACCCCATTGGAAGCTCACACTTCTTTTTCGCCATAAAAAGCCCACCTTGGTGAAAAGCAAGATCATCAAGATCAAGCAATTGGCGCTGTCCCTTCAACCAACCATTGTCAGCATCTCTATCCGCAAGCCCCCTCCGCTCACGATCCCCATCACCAACACTCTCATCCTTCAGTCGGCGAGCCTCTTCTCTTATACTTTTCTCTAGATTCTTTTGCCTCTCTTTTGCAGTTGCCCTTGTCGCATGCAACTGCTCCAGAATTGCAGCCAAATCTGTCCCCGACTCCATCATTTCTTCTTCAATCTCTTTCCTCTGCTCTTGATCTTCAGCCCTTGCTAAACGGGTACACCACACTATCTTAAGGCGGTTTCGACACAGATACTTAATGAGACTGAACTTATCGAACTGGAGATGCACCAGCAGCTTAGTTTCAACTTCCCGATCATCCCCCTCGGCAAGAATTTTAAGTACCTCTTCTGCAAGCTTCTGGCTCTGCTGTGGATCGATCTGCTGCTCATAGGCCTGAGAAATCTTCCTTTGAAGCCAATAAGCATCAATGTCTTGAACATTCAATGTCATCCCCTCATTAGCTTCCTGCAAGTCATCATCATCAATGCCGCCACCCATCTGCATACCCCCTGGGGCATCTGATTCCAACAAATCATCTTCTTCCTCTTCATCCTCCTGCACCATATCAAGATCACTCTCTTCTTCCTCCTCCTCGTTCTCTTCAAACTCCACTGCAACACCCATGTCATCATCAAGAGCATCATCCCCATTTGCTGGGGCAGACCCAGATGTGTCACCTCCATCTTGGAAATCAGTGATAAGCTTCCCAATCGAGACCAGCTGATCAAATATTTGGATTGGTATAGGGTTCAAAAGTTTCTCAATCTCTTTCTTCTTCTCAGGGTTCTTAACCGTATCGTTCTTGAGAACAACCAATATCTCATCAGCGGCACCACTAACTATATTCAACGGCTGCCCACCCAACTGCTGCTGAATGACACTAAGCATAGCCTCGTAAGCCGCCCTTGTTTCCTTGGTCTTCGGCAGGTAAACTCCTTCGTCAGTAGAAGTCAGAACACTTTCTTCCTGAACCCGCCTTCTCTTGCTCTGTCTACTAGGAGTAGGCTCCGCAGTAAGCGGCTCGCGCTCCTTCTTCTTCTTTGATTTCTTAAGTTTCTCATCCAACTCGGGAGGTCTCCCCCTGTAAGCGCGATCACCGAAGGTCTTGGGGTCAATCTTCCCATGCAGGGACTCCGGCTCACCAGTGGGCTCATGCGTGTCACGCGGGCGAGAGTCAGTGGTCAGAACAAGACTGGAGTTGGCTCGATATTCATACTGCTTGAATCGGGCGTGCGCTTCGGCACCACCACCCAGATGCGCCATGCTGAAATCTCGAACCGAACTTCAAAAACCCTAAATCGCAAAAACCCAACACCTAGAGTTTAATTCAACAGTAAAAATTTACACACGCATATATTGCAGTTATGGAAATCCAAAAACCCTAAATACGACAAGCCAAAATAACCTAGGGTTTAGTTCAAACTAGCACACGTTTACCCAACTCTGGAATCGAACTTCAAAAACCCTAGATACCAAAAAAAATCAATAACCCGCGATTTACTTGAGCAACGAAAATTCACTCACACACACGCATGTATATATATCAACACAAATACACAGATTTCTGAAACTGAACCTATATAAATTCTATAGCACAACCACACACAAAAATAATAATAATAATAATAATTGAAACAATACCCACGAAATAGAATAAATTGAAATCTAAAATTAATGTAAAACAATAAAGAAAGGAGCTAAAACGTAGAACGATCGACTCACCGTATATGTGTTCTCGAAGAGAATCGCTACTGAGAAAATAGAGCGAACCCTAAGGAATATACACAGAGTGAACTTGTTTGTGCGTGTGTTTAAGTAGAGATAGCGAACCGCCTTATATGAGTGGAGGCCAAGGTAAATTTGCAAATAGTCTACTATATATAACTTGGCCTCCACTCATATTTTTCTTAAATTTAATTTTAATTTTAATTTTTTTTTCTAATTTACTCCTATCTTTTTATATATTTTTGTCCTAATTTTCAAATTACAAATAATTTATAACAAGATAAATTAAATTCAACTCAATTTAATTTGTTCCTTGAATACATGAGAAAGAAAGAAACAAACAAACAAAATTATGTTATTTTTTATTATTATTATTTACTAAGGTAAGACATTACAACTCTCCATTTACCCATTATTTACTCAATAATATCTCCGCCCATTTCTTTAAATTGACTACATTTATTATAGAGATTACAACTTTTCATCTACCCTCTTTACCCATCTCTTTATAAATAAATATTCACCTCTCCATTTACCTACATTCAAGAATGTTTATACCCATTTCCTTAAAAGGATAAACACTTGAAAACAATATCGATTTTTTTTTTTCAACTTTTTCTTCTTCATAGATTGGAGACTTTTAACGTGCCAACAAAATTCTTTGTACAAGGCAATTTGCAATTTATCAAAAGATAAGTTTATCCAATTTTTGGTATTAACTTTCAAGTTTTTTTGGTTGTTCTCTTGAAGTTTTCTTTAAACTTTATTTTTCATACCATATTTAAAGGAAATTTTTTTTTTCAAATCTTGAATGTTGAGTGGCTTTTTCATTAGATGAACTAATTAATGATTTTTTTTTCCAGAATCTTTATGTTTTGCTAAATATGTCTTCTTAAATTTTTATATAATCTGTGATCAACTTACATGTTGTTCAAGGTTTAAGGAAGAAGTTAGGGATTCTCATATGATATTTTTATTTTTTATATAAGTTTGTGTTCTCTATTTTAGGCTATTTTTTTTCTTACACAATTATATAATTATGAGTGTTCATTATAGTATATATTTGTAATCCTTAAGATAAATAAACTAATTGATTTATAAATTTATCTATATAAATATTTAATTGACTCATATTATATGTAGAGATAGAGGTGGTCTGACCCCTCTCTAATCCTTTCTTGCAATTTTTATGTCCACTCGCTCTTTTGTTTATTTTAAATAATATAAAACAACTTTTAAAATTTTAATTTAATATACATGCAAATTTATTTTTATATGTATTTGTAATTAGAGTAAAATAAAAACATGAGTATTGAAATTTTTATTTACTATTACATTTGATTTGTTTATTAGATACTTTTGCAGTAAGAATGGGATGTCAAAGGTTAGGTTGGAGCGGATTTTTTTCCAACTTTTTTCAATCACACGAATACAATAATATATTTAAAATTATCCATATGATCTGCAAAATCAATAAGGTTCACCATATACTTACTTAGCCACTTAATTAAGTATCAATGCATGCATTTGATTCATAATTTCTTATTTTCACTAAAGTAAAGGTTTTATATGTATATGTATATCTATATAGATATACTTATTTTAAAATATATATAGAAAGAGAGAGATAGATATACTATTCTAAAAGTATGAGAGTTTTGGAATATTTTCAAACATTATTTTAAAAATTTTAAATTAAAATAAATTAATATGCATTAATTGAAATGTAACTTTAATTGGTATTTCAAAAGACATAAGTAATATTATATAATAGGCCAAACTTATGTAATGATTATCTGTAATAGTCAAAATAAATACATGGCCCAACTATGATGGGCCACATGACTGATGGGCTGAAGACTGATGGGCCGGAGACGGATGGCCTAAGAAATAGATGGGCCCATGGAATTCTCTAGAAGATGAGTGATCCATAAGTCAGGGAGTTGTCTTAGGCCCTGTTTGGTAGGTGGTCTGGCCTCAGGTGGTCTGGTCTGGTCTTGCGTTTTATGGGACCAGATCGTGTTTGGTAGCATTGGTCCCAAATTTTTTGTTAGACCAAGTAAGACCAAAATGGACTCATTTCACACCAAAAAAATTGTGGTTCCTGGTGGTCCGGTCTGGTCTTATTAATAAAATATATTTATAAATAATTAAAAATGAATAAATAATAATAATAAATTAAATAAAACATATTTTAAAAATAAAATATAAATAATAAATAATAAACAAAATGAAATAAATAATACCTAATAATAATAATAAAATGAATATAATAATAAATAAATGAATAAATAATAAAATATATTTATAAATAATTAAAAATGAATAATTAATAATATAAATAATAAATTAAATAAAACAAAATAATAATAAAAAATGAATACAATAATAATAAATAAATATAATAATAATAATAAATGGATTAAATAATAAATAATAATAATAAATTACATAAAACATATTTAAAAATATAATAAAAATAATAAATAATAAACAAAATGAAATAAATAATAATAATAAATAAATATAATAAAAAATAATAAATAGATATAATAATAAATAAATATAATAAGTAAATATAATAATGAATAAATACTTCATAATAATAATAAAAAATGAGTATAATAATAATAAATTAATATTAAATTAATAAAATATATTTTTAAATAATTAAAAATGAATAAATAATTTATAAATAAAATGAATTAAATAATGAAATAATAATAAATAAATAGAATATATTTATAAAGTAATATATAAATTAATAAATAATAATTTAATAATATAAATAATAAAATATATTATAAAGTGAAGAAATAAATAATAAAGAAATAAATAATACATAAATAAATATTATAATAAATAATAAGACCAGACCGCTTACCAAACAGATTTTTCCAGATCAGATTAGACCAGACCAGACCAGACCGCCTGCCAAACATGGACTTACTTATGGAATAGAGAGTCCAAAAAAGAAAAGAGTTTATCAAATCCCCTGATTTAAAGGATTGATAAACTTGGGTAAATGAACTTGACCCATTTACCAGAATTGTGTATAAATACATGACCAAAGATTGAATAAATGATCCAATTTTTAACCCAATTATTATTGTGTATTTTTCTGCATCTATACAATTGGCGTCGTCTGTGGGAAACCCTATTATTGAAATCATTTTCAATAAGCTTTTCATTCTCTACAAAAAGCTAAGATTCATACCATCAATGGCGGTGATCTCACGTTCACAACAAACTGAATTACCTCTGAACAGAGGCCAACAAGCCGAGGATCTGATCAGGCGAGCCCTGGAGGAGAGGACAGCCGAATTGGAGAAGCAGAACGCTGAATTGGTGGCAAAACTGACCCTCCTTCAGAACCCTCAAGAAGTCTAGAACGACGAGCAGTCCAACCAGCAGGAGCGGTCTCTAGGGCATCGGTCAGAAAGGGACAACCACCAAGTAAATCCAATAACGATCAGGAGGAACACACAGAATCATCCCTACAGGTGCTTGGGGGGCGCAATCCCGAAGAGATTCTGACCATGAAGAAGTTGGAGGAAATTATGACCAGATTC
The DNA here is from genome assembly GCA_963922005.1 of Cornus suecica. NCBI lineage: Eukaryota > Viridiplantae > Streptophyta > Magnoliopsida > Cornales > Cornaceae > Cornus > Cornus suecica. Next base: position 86,492,669 of record OY998240.1, read on the forward strand.
CAAAGGGAGGTGCTGAAGGATCTGAAGGTGCAGACCCCTATCGACCTGGCCTCCGAGGCATCCATCGATGTCGTGCAGACTCCATTCACCGTGACGATCACTAATGTGCCCTACCCGGAGAGGTTCAGACTACTGAAGTTCACCCTGTTCGATGACACAAAAGATCCAACGGAGCACATCTACCACGTCCATACAAAGATGAATGTCTACAACGAAAATGAAGCCTTACTCTGCAAAGTCTTCCCCACCAGCCTAACCGAAGCAGCCCTGCTCTGGTTCAGAAAATAACCACCCCGATCCATTGGAAGCTGGCTCAGACTCTGCGAATTATTCATTGCCCAGTACTTCGACAATAAAAGACAAAATAAAACCATCTCCAATTTATTCACCATGATCCAGGAGAAAGGCAAATCCCTGAAAAGTTTTGTCTCACGATTCAATGTCGAGATGTCCTCAATTGATAATTGTGTTGAGGCCTTCAGAATGGCCCTGATCCCTGTGACCAAGTTCCATCAGTCCTTGGTCAAAAGGCCACCAGCAGACATCGGAGAACTCAATTCCAGGACACAAGGGCATCTCCGAATAGAAGAGGAGTTGGCCATACGCCAAAGAATGACAGCCTTTGCAAGCATAGAAGCAAGAATAACCAAACCTTTCAAGGGAAAGGATCAGGCACCAGATCAGAAACGACCAAGCGTTCCTCCTGCACCCTCCCCAGTCCCGGAGAAACACCAGAGATTTGAAGACAAGGTCACTCCATTAAAGGTTACCCTAGCCAAGTTGTATCAAGAGACTAAGGGTAAAGTAATCTTCCGGTCACCACCACCCGTTAGATAACCAATGGACCAGAGGGACATGTCAAGACACTGTGCCTTCCATGACGAGTACGGGCACCACGCCAATGAGTGCAAAAGCCTTAGGAGACAAGTGGAAGCCATGATAGCAAGAGGAGATATGACATAGTACGTTGCCAATGAGGGAACCCGATCAGATCAAACGTCACATGCACTCGCCAAAGGGGCAATGGGACAGCCCGTAAGAGTCATTCACATGGTTCACGAAGGACATAGTGGATCAGAAGTAGAGAAAACACGTAGATCCCAGATGCGTCAAGCCCAGAAGCTGCGAGGGGTTGGGGAAGTTAGTGAGTTTCGATGCCCGAAAGAGGACGCCCGGATAACTTTCTCTTCTGCAGATATGCGGAGCATTCAATCACCACATGACGATCCCCTGGTTATCTCCCTCATGGTCTCGAACTTCTTAATCAAGAGAGTGATGGTTGACCCCGGAAGCAGCGCCAACATTATCACCAAGTGGGCCTTTGAGAAATTAGAGATCAACCCTCAGGAGATTGTCCCTTCTAGAAGCCCAATAGCCTGATTTGATGGCAGAAGAGTGGAACCAGTGGGAGAGATCCAACTGCTAGTCACAGCAGCAAGGCGCACACTCGGAGAAACCTTTGTGGTGGTGGACGTCAAACCCTCCTATAATCTCCTTATGGGAAGGGGTTGGATCCATCGGATGCACGGAGTTCCGTCAACCATGCATCAAGTCATGTGGTGCATCGATCTAAATGGAATTGATGTGATTGAAATCAGAGACAATCAGGTATCATCCAAGGAGTGTTACGTTGTCACCATGAAAGGTCTGAAGAAAAGGGCTGAACCGGAACGAGAATCATGATCCGAAAAGGGACTCGATGATCAATAGCAATTACAGGAAGAGGGTGCGGGGTCATCAATAGCAGCTGAACCTTTGCTTGAAGTTCGGATCTACCCCGATCACCCTAAAAGGTTGACTTATATTGGTTCTGGCCTTGGTGCTCAAGAAAAGGAAAAAATGGAGGTCCTATTGTGCTCCAACACTGACGTATTTGCCTAGGGCCATATGGATATGATTGACATCGATCCGTCAATAGCCCAGCATTCCCTCAATGTGGATCCCAGCGTAAAACCTGTTAGACAGAAGCAAAGGCGGATGGGGGCTCACCGAAACCTGATCATAGCTGAATAAGTTGATCGGCTTCTCCAAACTGGATTCATTAAGGAGGTACAATATCCTTCCTGGTTGGCGAACATTGTTGTGGTTCAGAAGAAGAACGGGAAATGGAGGGTGTGCGTAGACTCACCGATCTAAACAAAGCATGCCCGAAGGATTGCTTCCCCTTACCCAAGATCGATCAGATGGTGGATGCCACCGCAGGATTCGAGCGCTTGAATTTTTTGGATGCGTATTCTGGGTATAACCAGATACGAATGAACCCAGATGACGAGGAAAAAACTTCATTCATCACTGAATCAGGTACATATTGTTACACAGTTATGCCTTTCGGACTAAAAAATGCAGGTGCAACCTTTCAGAGGTTGGTAAATAAAGTTTTCCAGGGCATGATGGGATCTACCATAGAAGCCTACATTGATGACACGGTGGTAAAAAACAAGGCAAATAGTGACCACCTGGTTGACCTGCAGCAGGTGTTCTACACCCTCAGAAAGTACAAAATAAAGCTCAACTCATCCAAATGCTTCTTTGGAGTATCCTCGGGCCAGTTCTTGGGACATTTAATCGATCAGACAAGAATACAAGCTAGCCCAGCACAAGTCAAAGCTCTCATGGAGTCAACAGAGCCAAGGTCCCGGAAGGAAATCCAAGTACTAACCGGAAGGGTGGCAGCCCTCAGCCGTTTTATCTCCCGCTTAACTGATCGGTGTCGGCCATTATTTCAAGCTATAAAGGCGGCAAAAAGGGAGGTCTGGGGGCTGGAGCAATCAGAAGCCTTGAAAAAACTCAAAAGCTACATGGCAAAGCCTCCCATACTGGCAACCCCAAAATCTGGCGAACCGTTGCACTTGTATCTAGCCATATCTACGACATCTACCAGCGCCGCTCTGGTCAAGGAGGGCAAGGGGTACCAGATACCAGTCTTCTACACCAGCAAAGCCCTTGCTGATACAGAAACCCGCTATTCGAAGCAGGAAAAGTTGGTACTGTCACTGATCAATGCAAAACGACGTCTTCAACATTATTTTGAAGCACACCCAATCGTAGTACCAACTGCAACACCGATCAGATCCATAATGGCGAAACCAGAGTTATCGGGGAGAGTATCCAAATGGCCAATAGAGCTCGGGATTTTTGACATACCTATGTCCCCCGAACTGCCATCAAAGGACAAGCGGTAGCTGATTTTTTATTGGAAAAAGAAACTACATACTCTTTACAAGAAAATGAACTTGGCTTATGGGTTGTGTTCATAGACGGATCATCAAATATCAACGGAGCAGAGATCGGTGTAAAGCTCGTGACACTAGATGGCACTAAAATCCAGCAGTCCGTTCGATTGGAGTTTCCTGCCTCTAACAACGAAGTCGAGTATGAGGCCCTTTTAGCAGGGATTCGGTTGGCCCGAAGCCTTCAGGTACAGAAAGCGGAGATACCGAGCGATTCCCAGTTGGTAGTACGGTAGTTGAATGGGGAATATGAAACCCGGGAGCCTAAAATGGAGGCGTATAGGAATTTGGTACTAAAAGAGGCCGAGGAATTCCAATAGTTGACATTTGAACAAATCCCCAGAGGGGATAATTTCATAGTAGATCATCTGGCTAACTAGGCCTCCGCAGTAGGGGAAAGTATGACTCGAATTGTACCAATAGACTTCATCGTCCGATCAAGCTTAGAGTCCCCCGAATACGTGATGATCATTCCATGGGAGCCAAACTGGATGGACCCTATAGCAGATTATTTGAGGACCGATGCATTACCTGAGTCGAAACCTAAGGCTCGAAAGATAAGAATGAAGACAGCCAAATATGCTCTATACAATGACCAACTATACCGTAAGTCCTTCTCCGGGCCATATTTGAGATGTCTCACGCCCTCCGAGGCCTCTGCGGTCATGGAAGAAATTCATGCGGGATCATGTGGCAATCATTCCGGAGGGAGGTCTTTAGCCTATAAAGTTCTCACCCAGGGATACTTTTGGCCTTATCTGTCAAGGGACGCTAAGGTCTACACCTGACACTATAAAAAGTGCCAATTTCATGGAGATGTCATTCATCCACCGCCGGAGTTACTGAACCCAACAATTATCTCTCACCCTTTTGTCCGATGGGGTATGGATATTGTGGGTCCTCTCCCACAAGCTATACATCTACCACTCATGTTCTTCTGGCTATAGACTACTTTACCAAGTGGGTGGAAGTCGAGGCATACTCCACCATCAAAAGAAGCCATGTTATAAAGTTCATCTGGAGCCATATCATTTGTAGATTAGATCTACCCCGAACTATAATGATGGATAATGGCACCAATTTGGATAACAGGAAAGTTCAAGCATTCCCGACAAAGCATAGGATCAATCAGAACATTTCTTCTGTTGGTTATCCACAGGGAAATGGGCAGGCTGAAAGGACAAACAGAATCATTTTTGATACACTCAAGAAAAAGCTTGAAGAGGCAAAAGGGGCCTGGTTGGAGAAGTTGCCCGAGGTGTTATGGTCCTTTCAGACTACTCCAATGCAACCAACGGGGGAGACCCCTTTCGCCATGGCTTATGAAGCCGAAACCGTTATCCCGACTGAGTTGAGAGTACCTACTTTAAGAAGTCAAGCCTCGGAGAAGGGTCCAAATAATCAGCACCTAGTCCATGATTTGGACCTACTAGAAGAAAGAATGGAAGTTGCCAGGATAAGACTGACTGCCTATCAATAACAAATCAGGGCACGGTTCAATCAGAAAGTCAAGAGAAGAGAATTTCAGGTAGGTGATATGGTACTCAGAAGAAAGATTAGGATTGTAAGCAAATTACGAGAGACATGGGAAGGACCTTACACAATTATTGAGGTCATCGGACGCGGATCTTATCGGGTGCGAAATAATGAGACATGCCGCATCGAGCGCAACTCTCAGAACGCTTATCGGCTGAAGAGGTATTATCCTTAGGTAGTATCTTTTTCTTGTTAAAGTAATAAAGTTGTGACTCACTTATGACACCTTTTACTGATTATAATAAAACATATGTGCCCAATGTTCGGTACCTCTGCTTCATGATTCTCAAAGTTCATTTCAATAAAGATACATTCTATTTTTTGCAAGTGTTCCATGTTTGAATGAAAATTTTCCTTAAATGTTGAGTTCAAACATGATTTGAACTAACCAGAGGGCAAAAACAGGCCTTAGGGGGTATATGCCCGAAGGCTCCATTTTTAAATTAAAATTTTCCTACGTGTTGAGTTCAAACCTGATTTGAGCTAACCAGAGGACAAAAACAAGCCTCAGGGGTCATGTGCCCGAAGGCTTAAAAATTGAAAATTTTCCTAAGTGTTGAGTTCAAACCTACTTTGAACTAACCAGAGGACAAAAACAAGCCTCAAGGGCCATATGCCCGAAGGCTCCATTTTTAAATTAAAAATTTTCTAAGTGTTGAGTTCAATCCTGATTTAAACTAACTAGAGGACAAAAACAAGCCTCAGGGCCCATGTGCTCGAAGGTTTAAAAATTGAAAATTTTCTTAAGTACTGAAGTTCAAACATAATATGAACTAGCCAGAGGACAAGAAACAAGTATCAGGGGCCATATGCCCCAAAACTAAATATTGCAGGAAAACAAGAGCAAAATAAACACTGAGATGGGAAAAAAAATTTCATTAATAAAAGGAAAAGCTACAAAAACACCCTTCTGAGAGGGGTAAGTACAAAGAACTTAAAAAAACCTATTATACTCAGGAGGATGTAGTCTTCTCCCTTTAGTATAGCAGCGAATCGTTTCTCATTTTCAGAAGCTGGAAGGTCCTTGTAAGGAAGAGACACTCCCATAAAAGCATCAAATTCCTCTGCAGTCTTAAACTCATGAGTTGCTAAAGAAATATGCTCCATTTCGTACCTCTCTCGCCATGCTCTGACCGATCGGACATCGAAGATAGTGGTGTGTCGGCTGTGCATATCCAGACCCCCCAAGCGGCACACCTCAACCTTGGACCGCTCAAGAGCCAGAAGGTTATCTGACTCGACTTTTCGGCAGCAATCTTCTGGTAAGCTGCCTTCACTTCTTCAGGCTCAGCGGCTAAAGCTACCTTTTCAGCAGCTAAGGCTCTCTTCTCTGCCTCACAGGTCTCTAGAAGGTTTTTATGTTCAGAGACGCTCTGGCGAAGACCATCTGCCTCTTTGACCAGAGTGACCCGATGCTCGTTATTCTGCTTGAGTTGGGCCTGCATATTGGCCATTTCCCTGACATCAAACTCCATAACATTGTTGTAGGCCTAGACCCCATAAAGAAGCTGCATAGAAAGGACATGTTAGTACATAAGGTGGTAATAATAATGAACCAAGTTACAAAAGGAAGAACAAATTTTTATACATCCATGACCATTGTGGAAGTCTTCTTCAGAAGACCAGTCCTAGAGATTTTTGACTGAGCAGCCCTATCGGCCGGAGTCCAAATCCCTTTTGCCATAACCCGAAGAGCTTCTGGCTGGGTGATGGTGAGCTGATCGGCGCAGACCGGAGTCCCATAAGGAAGAAGGAATTTTGGCTCCCAGGGAATAGAAGTACAGGGAGCCTCCTGAGCCTGGGGAGTTGCGCTCATCGAGGCATCGGTAGCTTGGGTCCTGGGCCTTTTATTCACCGCTCCACTGCATGTACCAGATCGGGTCCTCGTGAGTGGAGGATTTACAGGGGAAGGCTGGGGTGGAACTACCTGGTCTTGGGCTAGCGGAGGTACCGGAGGCGTCGGGGGTGCTGTTGAAAGTGGCACAATGTCAACCAGGTTGACCCCTTCAGGAACTTGAGGGCGTCTGGCAGAAAGAGGTTTGACGGGCAAGTACATCTTGTCAACAACAGCGCCCAAGTTAGAAATCGACTCCAGGTTTGCCCAAGTCAGAAGGTCCGTAGCAGATAGGACATTATCCCAGATCTTGGTTTTCAGGAGGGCTATACGTCCTTTTATGAGAGACAGGGGGATTTCTTTATCCTCATAACCTAGAAACCTATATGCATACTCCCCCCGATGTAGATCACAAAACCCACAAAGACAAGAGGCCTTATGGAGGGGACGGTAGATAGGTAAGTGAATGGCACCGAACGTATGGGGGATCGGGAATGTACGAGAAAACGGGTAAGAACAATTACCGCTCACAACTACCATTTTCTCTTTCCACCCCTTATCAGACTTTTCGGTACCAAAGCATATACTCCGACCATGGAAGGGAAAGAGGTTGTATCTGCCCTTACTTTCTCTGGCATTTTGAAAAAAATAACAAATAAGTAAGTCGGCTAAACCTAGGTTAAGGTCCAGATCCCTATTGTACAAAAGGAGCATGGACATAATCCTAAGGTTGTTCGGGTGAGTTGAAGGGGGTGTAATCCTAACATGAAGAACACATAGTGGAAAAAAGGGTGAAGGGGAAACCTTAAAACCTTAAGGTGAACTATCGATAACAGAATGCTACCGGGTTGGAGTCCCTCACTCTTGGTGAAATCTAAGTAACCTGGGTAAGGGTCCACATCGACGTCCCCAGGTATATGGGTCTCAGCCAAAAGATGTTTGACATCTACTTCAGGACGGACTTTCTTAAGTGGGGCCACTACGAATGGTTCAGAAGACTTGGGGCCCACAGATTCATTGGAACCCCTTGAAATGGGCGTTCCCGGATTCGTTGACGAACCCGGAAGATCGGTGTTTTGGGGAATTTTTTTTGGGGCCCCTTGACGGGTAGACGGAGGGCTGTTATTACTGGTAGGATCGGTGCCAGTATTAGAGGACAAAACGACCTCTTTTACTGACCGGGTGTCGTCACTGTCAGACATGTTTTCAAGAAAGGTAGAAGAGACATATGGGGGGCAGAGGTGAAAATTAAAGGAAAAAAGAGAGGAAAAGACCGTCCGACTTACTCAATTGATAGTGAAGAGGTTGGAAAAGCTCCGGGTAGAAACATACTTCTGTTCTGCTGGAGGATCTGAACTGACCAACGGAAAGGATTGCAGGCATAAAGGAGAGATGAGTTCTAGAGACGAAAGCTGAGAGAGAGGAGCAAGAAGGAAAAAGCTGTGAATGAAGAAATGAAATGACTTGGGAAGGATTTTATAGAAGAGAAAAGTATGCCAAAAGACTGCATAAAACCCGAAAGTCACACGACCCACGAAGAGCCGTCATGGTGCGAAGATTGAGGGAGTAATGACCTTGTATTTTGAAATACCATTAAATACCTAATGATGACATGACAACTCATTCCCATCATTTCCCATAAAATATATATGTGTATATATATATGTATATATACATGAATTTAATTTCGGTCATAGGCTATGAATTAGCCCATAAGCCCATGACCTCAGGGGCCTGTGTAATAGTCAAAATAAATACATGACCCAACTAGGATGGGCTAAAGACAGATGGGCCTAAGAAATAGACGGCCCCATAAAATTTTCTAGAAGATGAGTGATCCATAAGTCAGGGAGTTGTCCTACTTATGGAATAGAGAGTCCAAAAAAAAAAAGAGTTTATCAAATCTCCTAATTTAAGGGATTGATAAACTTGGGCAAATGGGCTAGACCCATTTACCAAAATTGTGTATAAATACATGACCAAAGATTGAATAAATGATCCAATTTTTAACCTAATTATTATTGTGTATTTTTCTGCATCTACATTATCTATCTATATTTATATTATTCTAAAAGTGTGAGGATTTTGGAATATTTTTAAATATTTTTTTTAAAATAAAATAAAATAAAATTAATATGCATTAATTGAAGTGTAACTTTAATCGGTATTTCAAAAAACATACAGTAATACTATATAATACGTCAAACTTATGTAATGACTAAAAAGGAAAATAGGACTTAATTACTCTTATGCTATAGTTATTATTTTAAAAATGATAAAAAATAATAATAATCAAAGTCTGTCAATAATTCTTTAATCCAAAAAATTAAAAAAATTGAGCCAATATATTAATTATGTAATGATACACAAAACTTATTTAAAAAATAATAATGCAACATATTTAAGCTTATATATTATTTTTGTAATACTTCACAAAATCTACTTTGAAATTTGTAACTCAAATTGTCTTGATCATTTTTTTACATTAATTAATAATTTTTTTTAAAAAAATATAATTAATATCTTGTGTATATATTATTCTTATGCATTATTTTTCAATTATTTTATACTTTTCAATATATATGTGTGTGTGTGTATTAATGTTTTTTTCAATTTCTCTTATTTAATGATTGAATTAATCATAAAAAACTTCACATTTAAGATTAGGAATTCAACTTTTGATATTCTTTTAGGATATCTTTTCTATACAAGTTTAAGCATATAAAATACACATACGTAAAACGAGAAACATTTAGTAATAGAAAAGGTGGTGGTTGTATTGAATTATTTGGTAATTAAAGGCTAATAACTTTGTATCTTTCAACTTCTCCCTTTATAATCAACTCTATATATTTTCAAATTATTTTACATTTAGAGTATTTAATTGGAGAACCTAAATCAATGTCTTCTTACAACTTCTTCATGGTCTGATCTTCAAAACTAATTGAAGAACCAAATTCAAAATAGCTTGCCAAAGGTAAGTAATAAATACCATCATTTATCTCTTGTAGTTATAAATGATTTCTATTTTATTTTTTTATATATATTATTATTTTTAGCTCAAATCTATGTTTCAGAACTTCTGAACCACGTCACACATGCTCTAGTAAAATGAAAATGACCAATGGATAAAATTTAGGGATAATTACAATTTGCCCCCCTTAAGATATGATATTACACCCGCACCTCGCATCCTTTGATGAATTACAATTTAAACCCCTCTAGTTTAAGTAATAATAAAAATCCCCATTCGACAAACTTTCAGCATGATCAACGCTTACATAGTAGTTAACCGGGGGTGAGTTGATTGCGTTGACCAAGGATGAGTTGATTATAATACCCTAACTTAATTTTTTTAATGAAAAATATGCATGGATATATAAGTAATTTCATATCTCCGATTACTTGATTTGAACACTGATCAACTAGAGTAGGTCAAATTATAATTTATCAAAGGATAAGGGATACGAATGTAATATATCATATATCGAGGGAATTAATTTATAATTATTCCTAAAGTTTACTAAGACCCTGTTTTTTTGGCTTCCTTAAAGAAAAAAATTATCTTGTATAGTGTTTGACAAAAATTTTAAAAGAATTTCTCTTCTTCTTGTGTAGAAAGGTGAAAATAAAAGTTATGCAAACCTACCTAAAGAAAATGACTAGAAGATTTGGTACAAAGTCACTTACACTATCATCATGATTCAAGACATTTAATGCTAATAATATTATAGATATTCACTCCAATATAAGTATCTTTTCTATTTATCTTTAACTTATTTATTTGTTTTGAACCAAGTAAGTTTCGCATAATGAATATTATGATGATAATTCATCAAATAGGTATATCACCGTGACAAATGTAATTACAACCCAGTTCTTCAACATGCAATAGTCAAAACAAATTTTGAAGTTGAATCAAGAAAAAATGGTTACAATATTCATAATATTCTTTTTACAGAAATACATAATTGCAACAATTTCTAGTTAGAATATTATTATTTTTTCAAGTTACAACAGTGATATAATTTTTAGGAAGATGTAAAATACACTACTACCTTAGACCATAGAAGGTCTACACTCACAGTTACATTTCTGTCCATAAAAGTGAAGGCCAACATTAATTTATATTTTTGTAAGTAGGACCAATATTTGTTCCTTTCTTTTTCCTCAATGGATGTTTACGTTTCAAAAGTCATTGCGTCACTATAGCACGCTATAAGGATGCGAATCACCTCCGGTCTCTCTCTCTCACCACAGGGATCGCAGGGAAAAGACAAAACAAAACATTAAACAATTTCAATTCCTGATTACCAAATTTACAAACCATTCATCCTAAAACAATAAAATTATATAAAGAACCTCAATACTAATTCACACATTAAAAAAATATTAAACAATTTCAATTCCCATTTACCAATACCAATGGGCCAAATTTACAAACCATTTTTCCTAAAACAATAAAATTACATGAAGGACCCCTATACAAATTCATCCCAAATAAATACTATCGTAATTTTAGGCGGAACAAAAAGTTACATATATTGAGCCGAAAGATTTACACTATGAAATAAAAATTTATCTCGGTGCAATATAAATTTTACCTATGAAATAAAAGTTTTACATTACATTCTGGAGTGTTTGTTATTTGTAAATTGAGAAGTTGTCATTATTTGAACATTTGTAAATTGTAATACAATAGTGTGCGTTACACTTATGTTATAATTTTCGGTGATTTGAATTCCAATTTTGTTACAGTTTCAGAACAGGTAAAAAAACCTTCAAATCAATTTTAATACTTTGAATTACGGATTTGGTCCATTATTTGATTTTCTTCATGACAAACTACACTCCATCATACAAAATTCAAGCCTTTCCTTTTATATTGAATAGATTTTTTTATGAAATACAAAAAAATTCTATTGAATAAAATTATTCAATAAAACCTATTTTTGGAGTGAATTTTCAATTTTGCCCTTATATATGCATATTTCAATTTAACCCTTACTTTTACATACAAAATTACTTAAATACACTAACTTTTTTTACCAAATTGCTCTCACAATTTCATTTTAAAAAATATAAAAATTGAAATTGCTTGTTCCAAAAAACACAAACATCAATGTTAGTTTAAACCCGAGAAGCTTAAATAAAAAGATTTTATAAATTATATTTTTCGTAAAAAGTATAAATTTCAAAAAATATATATATTTCAGAAACTATGATTTTTTATGAAAAATATTTTTTTTTGCGAAAAATATATATTATGTTCCAAAATATGATTTTTTTACGAAAAATATTTTTTTTGTGAAAAATATATATTATGTTCCAAAATATGAATTTGTTTTGCGAAAAAGTATATATTATGTTCCAAAAAATAAATTTTTTGCAAAAATTATATATTATGTTCCAAAATATGAAAAAACAATTTGAAAAATATTTTTTTTGTGAAAAATATATATTATATTCCAAAATATGATTTTTTTCTGAAAAATATTTTTTTGCAAAAAAGTATTTCTTATGTTCCAAAATATGAATTTTTTTTCCAAAAAATACTTTTTTTGCGAAAAATATATATTATGTTCCAAAATATGATCTTTTCCGAAAAATATATACTATTATGTTCCAAAATATGATCTTTTCCTAAAAATAATTTTTTTGCGAAAAATATATACTATTATATTCCAAAATATGATTTTTTCTGAAAATAATATTTTTTCAAAAATATATATTATTTTTTCCGAAATAATTCATATTTTGGAAAATAATATACTCCCTCCGAAAAATAATTTTTTTGCAAAAAATATATATTTATATTTTTGAATTTATAATTTTTGTGAAAAATATAATTGATTTTTGAAAAATAATATTTTTAATGGGTTGATTTCACTAAATCTCCTTATATTATTAAGGGTAGTTTAGATATTTTGACTCAAAATGTGAGGTGAGGGGGCATAATGATGAAATTGAATAGTATAGGGGACAAAGTGGACACAGTGAATGTTAATTGATTAAACTAGATAGTATAGGGGGTTTCTTGAAATTAACCCTAAAATATAATATAAAACAAGGGTTTTTAAGTAAATTCACGCACAAATCTGACTGGGCTTTGCTCCGGTGTCGTAAGGGGTAGTAACTGATATTATTTAAATATTAGAGGTACTTTCTATAATTAGGTAAAAGTTCAGGGAAAATTTGTATAATTTTTCCCTATTTTATTTTATCCTTACCCACACTGCGGCCTATGGTGAGAGAGAGACAGGAGGTGATTCGCTTCCCGCCATAAGCGCAGGAGAGAGAAAGGGAGTCACAATATATATAGGGATAACTTCATTTACACCTCTTGAGGTTTGTCCTATCATTATTTTGACCCCCTTAGGTTTGCATATCTTCATTTACACCCCTTATGGTGTGAAATGTCTAAAATACCCTTATACCAAACACCCCTTAAATCAATTTAATCCCTAAATCAATTTAAACCCTAAACCAAACACCCTTTAGAATCAATCTAACCCTCAAACCAAACACCCCAATATTTATTCAATATTTTTTTTTCTCTCTCTCCTCTATCTCTCTCTCTCTCTCTAACTCTCAGATTCTCTCTCTCTCTCTTCTCTCTATCTCTCTCTCTAACTCTCACACACGCACACACACACACACACACGCACATATATATATACACACATATAGATCTATACATATATATATAGACCCATCGGGGGAGGGGGCGGCGCCGACGGGGAGGAGGTGGGAGTCGGCCGGCGACGAGAGTGTATATATATATAGATCTATATATATATGTGTGTATATATATATCGATCTATATATCTGTGTGTGTATATATATATAGATCTATATATATATGTGTGTATATATATGTGTGTGTGTGTGTGTGTGTGTGTGTGTGTGTGTGTGTGTGGTGTGTGCATTTGAGAGAGAAAGAGAAAAAGAGAATTTTTTTTTTTAATTTTATATTTATTTTCGAATTTAATTTTTTTTTGAAATTTAATATATATATATTTGAATTTTATATTTATTTTCAAATTTTATATTATTTTTGAAATTTATAATTATTTTCGAAATTTAATATATATTATTAGAATTTTATATGATTTTTTTTAATTTTATATATTTGTCTTGAATTTAATATGTTTTTAAAAAAAAAATTCAAAATTTATATATATATTTTATTTTATATTTATTTTCGATTTTATAATTTTTTTTGAAATTTAATATATATTTTTGAATTTTATATGTTTTTTTAAAAATTTTATATATTTGTTTCAAATTTTTTATGTTTTTTGTGATTTTTATATTTATTTTTGAAATTTAATATGTTTTTTTGAAAAAAAATTAATTTCAAAATTTATATATATATTTTAATTTTATATTTATTTTCGAATTTATAATATTTTTCAAATTTTAATATATATATTTTTAAATTTTATATATATTTTGAAATTTTAATACAAATTAAATTATTAAATGATGGGAGGGGGTCTAATTGATAAAAACACTATCCTTGTTTCCAAACAGAATAAGGATAAGACATTGAGGGTAGTTTAGGGATTTTAAAAAAAATTCAGGCTGATGTCATCGTTTAGGGGGTCTAAGTGATGAGAATATTGAAAAATAGGGGGTGTAAATGAAGATATGCAAACTTGAGGGGTCAAAATGATGATAAGACAAACCTCAGGGGGTGTAAATGAAGTTATCCCCTATGGGATAACTTCATTTACACCCCCTGAGGTTTGTCTTATCTTCACTTGGACCCCCTCAGGTTTGCATATCTTCATTTACACCCCTTATGGTGTGAAATGTCTAAAATACCCTTATACCAAACACCCCTTAAATCAATTTAATCCCTAAATCAATTTAAACCCTAAACCAAACACCCTTTAGAATCAATCTAACCCTCAAACCAAACACCTCAATATCTATTCAAGATTTTTTTTTCTCTCTCTCCTCTATCTCTCTCTCTCTCTCTAACTCTCAGATTCTCTCTCTCCTCTCTATCTCTCTCTCTCTCTCTCTAACTCTCACACACGCACACACACACACACACACACATATATATATACACACATATAGATCTATACATATATATATATAGACCCATCGGGGGAGGGGGAGGGGGAGGGGGTGGTCGGAGGGGGCGGCGCCGACGGGGAGGCGGTGGGAGTCGGCCGGCGACGAGAGTGTATATATATATAGATCTATATATATATGTGTGTATATATATATCGATCTATATATCTGTGTGTGTATATATATATAGATCTATATATATATATATATGTGTGTGCGTGTGTGTGTGTATGTGTGTGTGTGTGTGTGTGTGCGCGTTTGAGAGAGAAAGAGATAAATTTTTTTTTTTTAATTTTATATTTATTTTTGAATTTAAATTTTTTTTTGAAATTTAATATATATATATTTGAATTTTATATTTATTTTCAAATTTTATATTTTTTTTGAAATTTATAATTATTTTCGAAATTTAATATATATTATTAGAATTTAATATGATTTTTTTTTAATTTTATATATTTGTCTTGAATTTAATATGTTTTTAAAAAAAAATTCAAAATTTATATATATATTTTATTTTATATTTATTTTCGATTTTATAATTTTTTTTGAAATTTAATATATTTTTTTGAATTTTATATGTTTTTTTTAAAATTTTATATATTTGTTTCAAATTTTTTATGTTTTTTATATTTATTTTTGAAAAAAAAATAATTTCAAAATTTATATATATATTTTAATTTTATATTTATTTTCGAATTTATAATATTTTTCAAATTTTAATATATATATTTTGAAATTTTATATATATTTTGAAATTTTAATACAAATTAAATTATTAAATGATGGGAGGGGGTCTAATTGATAAAAACACTATCCTTGTTTCCAAACAGAATAAGGATAAGACATTGAGGGTAGTTTAGGGATTTTAAAAAAAATTCAGGCTGATGTCATCGTTTAGGGGGTCTAAGTGATGAGAATATTGAAAAATAGGGGGTGTAAATGAAGATATGCAAACCTGAGGGGGTCCAAGTGAAGATAAGACAAACCTCAGAGGGTGTAAATGAAGTTATCCCATATATATATATATACATATAACAGTATTAGATATAAGTGTGTGCGGCAGCGGGTATATATATATATATATATGTGCATATAAGTTATAACCACCTTCGCGCCTGCAGTTGACCATGCTAGTGAGTATTAAATTGGAAAAAGATAAGCCCCGGTTGAGCACCCACTTTCGTCTGGTTCTTCTGATCAGGTAAAATGCGCATGTACGCTGTAATTTCAACTTTTGAAATTTATATATGGGTTAATTTCAGTAAACCCCCTATACTATCCAGATTAATCAACTAACCCCTTCTCTGTCCACTTTGCCCCCTATACTATTCAATTTCATCAAATTACCCCCCTCAGCTCACATTTTGACTCAAAATGCCTAAACTACCCTCAATCAATAATATAAGGGGGTTTGTTGATTCAACCATTTAAAATTTTTTTTTTTCAAAAATCAATTATATTTTTCACAAAAATTATAAATTAAGAAAAATATATATATTTTTGGCAAAAAAAATATTTTTCGGAAAAAAATTCATATTTTGGAACATAATAAATACATTTTCGCAAAAACAAAATTTTTGAAATTTATTTTTTTCATATGCTGCAGGTTTTTTAAAAAATGATTTATTGCAAAAAAATTTTTGAAATATTTTTTTTTTCATATGTTGCAGATTTTGGAAAAAAATGATTTTTTGCAAAAACAAATTTGAAATTTTTTTTTTCATATGTTGCAGATTTTCGGAAAAAATGATTTTTTGCAAAAAAAATTTTGAATTTTTTTTTTTCATATGTTGCAGATTTTCGGAAATTTTTTTTTTCGCAAAAAATTTTGAAATTTTTTTTTTTTCATATGTTGCAGATTTTCGGAAAAAAATGATTTTTTGCAAAAAAAATTTTGAAATTTTTTTTTCATATGTTGCAGATTTTCGGAAATTTTTTTTTTCGCAAAAAATTTTGATTTTTTTTTTTTTGTTTTTCACATGTTGCAGATTTTCGGAAAAAAATGATTTTTTGCAAAAAAAAATTTGATTTTTTTTTCCATATGTTGTAGATTTTCGGGAAAAAATGATTTTTTGCAAAAAAAAATTTTGAATTTTTTTTTTCATATGTTGCAGATTTTCAGAATTTTTTTTCCCGCAAAATATGATTTTTTCGCAAAAAATTTTGAATTTTTTTTTTTTCATATGTTGCAGATTTTCGAAAAAAATAATTTTTTGCAAAAAACTTTTTGAATTTTTTGTGAAAAATGAATTTTCATATGTTGCAGATTTTTTGCAAAAGAAATATATATATATATTTCTGAATTTATAATTTTTGTGAAAAATAGAATTGATTTTTGAAAGAAAAAAAATTTTAAATGGTTGAATCAACAAACCCCCTTATACTATTGATTGAGGGTAGTTTAGGCATTTTGAGTCAAAATGTGAGCTGAGGGGGGCAATTTGATGAAATTGAATAGTATAGGGGGCAAAGTTGACAGAGAATGGGTTAGTTGATTAATCTGGATAGTATAGAGGGGTTTACTGAAATTAACCCTTTATATATATATATGTTCGCAAAAGCGGAACAAATTTTAACTTTTGTAATTTAAACAGAAGCTAGGAAATAGATAAACAACAAAAGAGTAATAGGTACTTCAAGAATTAACAAGAATTGGAGCAATTTCGGATCATTTTCCTTTTCTTTTTCCTTCCTTTTATACATGAACCTGGTCTTACCCACATAAATGGGTTTTAATACATATTAAAGACAATATCTACATTAAATTCAAGTTTAATGTTTATCAAAACTGCTATAATAAAACCCTATGTCAGTTTTGATTGTATATATTGAAACGGTCATTTCCTTAATAGCCTTTATCCTGAAATAGGCTTTTGTCCTTGGGTTTTGTTTTCTATTTGGGCTTCTAACAGATATGCTGATCCAGAATTGATTTTGTACGATGGGCCTGATGTAAAAATGGGCCTACACTTTGCCCCCAATTCCCAAGCCCATTTCACATTTTTGAAATAGGGTGGGAATTCGAAGAGCCATGTGTAACCGTCTGTTTCCTTACTTCATTCATCTTCTTCAACACTTCTTCCTCATTTACAAAAGTAGACTCTTACTCTTTGAAGACGATTTCCAGCAAGAAACTTTTGAGGTTAGTTTTTCTTTTCGTCCTTCATCTATCTTTCTTTCTTTCTGCAATCAAAATATCATGAGTAGTGATAGTAGCCGAACCTTTTCTGTGGAGGTGGTTGTTGATGATGCCCCTGTTATTTCTTCTTCTGTGGCTACCCTCGATCTTATTGAATCGAGTCCTCAAAAGCTTTCCCGAAAATAATTACGCAAATTGCCTTTAGCTGATAGATGTCGACTAGAGTTTGATATTCCAAAAGATGTTTCAATTTCTGAGTATTCTTCTAATTTAAACTTTAAATCATATGAGGAAGTTGAATCGGGTGAAGTCTTGTTCTCTGCGCATCACTTGGTTGTACTTAGATTTCCCTTACATCCCTTCTATCACTATTTTCCTTAGGGCTTACTCCTTTGCAAGTAAACCCTAATTTCTTCAAGGTATTGTCTGTAATGCTCGTTCTGAATTACGAACGAGGTTTGAACTTAGGTTTGGATGATTTTCTGCTTTGCTATAAAGTCGATCAAATCAGAAAAAACCCTGGTCGGTATCATTTGCACCCCCATTCGACCTTAAAACTTTGTTAGGGGAATCCTTCTTCTAAGAAGGAATGGAAAGATAAGATGGTGAAAATTGGGGGAAATTGGAGGGTGGATGCGTCCGGCTCGTATCCTCTGCCTAGGACCTTCGGTATTTATAAGAAATTAAAGTGTGGATTCAAAAATCCTGGCAAGTGTACTTTTTGTGCTTTACAAATTTTCGCATGTTTTATTTGATATGCGTATTTGTCTGTTTTTTTATTGTATGCCTATGTTTTTTGTATATAGCCGAACGTCTTGAATATCTGAACGAAAAAGTCTTTGCAACTCTTCCGTCCAGCAAATCACTTTTGACTTCTCAAAATTTGAAGTTAATTGCTGCTAGTGCTCCAGAAGCTACTATAATGGAGATTCTGGTAATAGCTTCCAAGCGTGCTGCAGCGAAAAAATCTCCTCCCCCTGTCAGTTCGTCTTCTGACAAAGGAAAGAATAAAATGATTGATCTGACATAATGTGATGTCCCATATCGCTCGGGCAGAGGTCTGGGGATGTGCTTATATGTGCAGTGTTGTCTCCAATTGGTATGAAGCCTTTTGGGAGGAGCCCAAGAACAAAACCGTGCGGGCTAGGACCAGAGCGGATAATATTATACCAAGTGTTGGAGCGGGGTGTTACAATTGGTATCAGAGCCAGAGCCCGGCCGGAATTAAGTGTGGGAGCATGCACATCACTCGTGGGTCGTCAGCGAGGACACCGGGTCTCAAGGGGGGGGTGATTGTGATGTCCCACATCGCCCGGGTAGAGGTCTGGGGATGTGCTTATATGTGCAGTGTTGTCTCCAATTGGTATGAGGCCTTTTGGGAGGAGCCCAAGAACAAAACCGTGCGGGCTGGGCTTAAAGCGGACAATATTATACTAAGTGTTGGAGCGGGGTGTTACAATTGGTATCAGAGCCAGAGCCCGACCGGAATTAAGTGTGGGAGCATGCACATCACTCGTGGGTCGCCAGTGAGGACGCTGGGTCTCAAGGAGGGGTGATTGTGATGTCCCACATCGCCCGGGTAGAGGTCTGGGGATGTGCTTATATGTGCAGTGTTGTCTCCAATTGGTATGAGGCCTTTTGGGAGGAGCCCAAGAACAAAACCGTGCGGGCTAGGCCCAGAGCGGACAATATTATACCAAGTGTTGGAGCGGGGTGTTACACCGAAGACCCAAAGAAGCCGAAGGGGCATCTGAAGAGGACAAACACCAAAGATGACGATGGCGTTCATAAAAAGTTATTGTTGGGTCCCCCTTCAGAGCATGCAAAAAGAAATGATGCTAAGAAGCATGAGAAGCTGGTGAGGAAGGCCAAGTCTGTGAGCGGCTACACTATTCCGGATTGTTGCTTTCCTCCATCATTTGATCCTGAAGGTGATTGGATCCCAAAGTTCGAAAAAAGTGATGGAAGTACTTTGAATCACCGTTCGCTGGCCATGTCCAACCCTGATTCCCTAATGGCACTTGCTCGGGGAATGCGGCCACCCAAAGATGAACTCTTTCAGCAGCATGTCGATCAGAACGAGCTTTTGGCTAGGGCTCCTGTTTCTATTTTGGAGGTACTAAAGTTTTTTTTTTTTTTACTAACGTTTCTTCTCTTTTCAGTCTATGTTTAATGTCTTAGCTCTCTGTAAAGCTGTTGAAATAGGAGAGTATAAGAGAAAAAACATAGATGCTGCATACCTGCGAGCTGATAAATGCGCCACGTTGGCTGAGAAACAGAGGAAGGTCTTGGAGCTTGAGGTGGAAAGTTTAAAGAAGCTCCATTAGAAAGAATCTGATCGGAATGTTGAACTGAAGAAACAAGTCCACAACCTTGAGACTTCCAATGCTGTTCTGAAAACCGGTTTAGAAATTTGCCGAAGGGGAGGTATGGGAATGCATCGGAGATATGTGAGCATTTTCGACATAAAATTCTGTGACGGGTTCAGATTTTGTCATGATCAAATGTTGATGGACCCATCTGCTCGTACATATGACAATCCGGCCGCTCATGATGCTGCTTGCGGTGTCGTTCATCCGTATGAAGAACCTGAGGCTTGCCAAGATGAAAAAGATTTTGCTCAATTTATTTTGCATGGGATCATTCCATCCGAACGACCAGAGCCTATTTCTGCAATCCCTCCTACTGCCAATGAAGTGTCAATTGAGCCTTTCGTTCCTACTTCGAGAACCAGCAGCCGCCCACTGATGATAATAATCCTTCAACTTCTTGATTAGAAGTTTTTATCTTTGAACAATTTTTTAGGTCTGTAAAATCATATATATTCTTGATGCTCCTGTGGTGAGCGCTTTTGGACAAGTTTTGAAATGGCACTGATATGCCTTAATATTTTCGAACAAGATGGCACTAAGGTGCATAGGTTTTTTCCGAACAGATGGCACTGAGGTGCATAATGTTTTTTGAACAGGATGACACTGTTGTGCTTAATTTTTGAACAGGATGGCACTGTTGTGCTTAATATTTTTTGAACAAGATGATGTGTTCTTTTGAACATAACATTTTTGATGCGTATCTTTATACGTCTTTGTGAAAGCAGGAACTTGATGCCATCTTCATGATGGTCTTTTGCCTAAATGGATTATGTATTTTGGCCAAGATATTTCACTTGGTTTTTTTTTTTTATAACAGTTTGAACAGAGATATGGGAAGATATGAATAATATCTTTATTGTTTTGAAATGGATCTTATCGTACAAACTGTTAAACGAATTTCAAGATCAACATAAATTTATTGAAAATACCTTTTCAGGTGTATTGCATTCCAAGCTCGTTCGATTTGTTTTCCATCTTGATCGGCCAATCTATAGGCACTTTTGTCGATCACCTCTGTTATTGTGTACGGCTCATCCCATGTGGGATCTAATTTGTTTGATCTGCTAGCCAACACCCTTAGTACTTGATCGCCTACTTGAAATGATCTTGGTTTCACTTTCTTGTTGTAACTCCTCATCAACCTTTGTTGATATTCTGCCAGCCTTATTGAGGCCATTTCCCTCTTTTCATCTATGAGATTACCTTCAATTTTTAGAATTTCTTCGTTCTGTTCAGGATTGAATAGATGAGTTCTTGTTGTGGGGACTTCCAATTTAATTGGTATTACCACCTCGACTCCGTATGCCATAGCGAATAGAGTCATCCCGATCGGCTTGCGTGGAGTCGTTCGGTAGCTCCAGAGGACCCTTGGTAATTCGTCTAACCATCGTCCTTTTCCTTCGATCCCCTCTAATTTTCTTTTTATCCCGGCAAAAATCGTTCTGTTCGTTATCTCAGCTTGTCCATTTGTTTGCGGATAACTGATAGATGATAAATTCTGATTGATGTCGTACTCGTCTAGCAACGCCCGAACGTACTGATTGTCCAGATTTGTGTCGTTGTCCATCATTATGTACTTTGGTACTCCAAACCTGTAGATTATATGATTCAAAATAAAATCAATCACTTGAGTGTGAGTGATTTTTACATAAGCCTTCGCTTCCACCCATTTAGTGAAATAATCTGTGGCCAAAAGCACATGCTTTTGATTTGATGTTGCCCTTGTTAATGGTCCTAACGCATCCATTCCCCAACGTGCGAACGAAACAGGAGAGGCCATCGCTGTGAGAAGCTCTGTTGGTTGATGGATTATATGCGAATGTCTTTGACATTTGTCACACCTTCTCACGTATTCCTCCGCGTCTCTAATCATGTACGGCCAGAAATAACCTTGTGTTATTGCTTTATAAGATAATGATCTACCTCCAACATGGCTTCCACAAGTCCTATCGTGGAACTGCTTGAGTACCTTTTGTGCTTCAGATGGTGTCAAACATCGCAGGTAGGGCCCACTCGTTGATCGACGGTATAGATAGCCATCGATCACTGAATACTTGGTAGAAGTTGCTCTTACTTTCTTTGCCTCCCATCGATCCTCAGGTAAAACACCGATAAATAAATATTCAAGAATTGGATCGATCCAACTTGGCTCGTACGGAATCATGCATATCTCTTTCTTTTTACCGATCGAAGGGGTGAACAGTTCATCCACATGAATTATTCTGATCATATAGTCTCCAGCTGAAGATGCTTGATTTGCTACACAATCAGCCCCATGATTTTCCGCCCTTGGAATTTGTTTGAAAGCGACTACTTGAAAGTTTCGCATTTCTTCCTGAACGGCATTTTTGTACTGCAACATCCTTTCCTCACTTGTATTATAACTTCCTGTGATCTGATTTACGACTAACTGAGAGTCGCTGAACACAATTAATTCTTTGATCTAGAGCTCCTTTGCTAACCTTAATCCTGCCAAAACGGCTTCGTATTCAGCCTCATTATTCGAACTTTCAAAGCACAATTT
The DNA here is from genome assembly GCA_963922005.1 of Cornus suecica. Taxonomy (NCBI): domain Eukaryota; kingdom Viridiplantae; phylum Streptophyta; class Magnoliopsida; order Cornales; family Cornaceae; genus Cornus; species Cornus suecica. The sequence continues at coordinate 86,515,395 of OY998240.1, forward strand.
GATCGATTGCTGCAACTTGGTGCCTTCTGGGGATATTAGTTCGATCCCCACACCTGCCCCCAGGCTATTCACTGATCCATCAACATAAAGCAACCACCTTGGATTTACATCACAGACCTCATCTTCGGTCGCTTCATACTCAAGGAGGAAATCTGCCACAGCTTGACCCTTTAAAGACGTTCGTGGCTCATAAGTAATATCGAACATACTTAGTTCTATTGACCATTTTGTCGTTCGTGCCGAGAAGTCAGGTTTTGACAAAATTGCTTTGATCGGAAATGTTGTTGGGATTCTAATCAGATGGGACTCGAAGTAATGACGTAGCTTTCGTTTTGCTTGGACCAGTGCCAAGATGATTTTCTTTGTCTTCGAATATCTTCTCTCGGCGTCAAGCAATGTTTTGTTGGCATAGTAAATTGGGTACTGTCTGTTCCCATCGTCTCTTACCAACGCTGAACTGACTGCGTTCAGAAAAATTGCTAAATATAGAATCAAAGACTCATGATCCTTGGGTGCCGTCAAGATCGGTGGTTTCGCCATATAGAGTTTCAGCTGATCGAACGCTTCTTGCTGTTTCTCTCCCCAAGCAATTTTTTTATTAGATTTCAGGACATCGAAGAACGACTTGCATCTATCTGACAATTTGGAGATGAATCGGCTCAAAGCTGCTAATCTTCCTGTGAGTACCTGAATTTCTTTTGGGGACTCAGGTGCCTTCATCTGAATCAAAGCCTGAACTTGTGCTGGACTTGCTTTGATTCCATCTTTGTTAACTATGTGTTCCAAGAATTGTCCGGAAGACACACTAAAAGTGCATTTTTCCGGGTTCAGCTTCATTTTGTGCGATCGTAGGGATGTGAACACATCCTCCAAGTGCTTCAGATGATCATCTTTGTGCTGGCTTTTAACAACCATGTCATCAATATAGGCCTCCACCGTATCTCCAATCTAGGTCTTGAAAATCTTATCAATCAGTCGCTGATAAGTCGCACCAGCATTTTTGAGACCGAACGACATGACCTTGTAACAATAGGTCCCTCGTTCGGTGATGAACACTGTTTTGTCTTCATCTTTTGGGTTCATTGGGATTTGATTGTATCCTGAATAAGCATCCAGGAAGGTGAGACGTTCGAACCTTGTAGTAGCGTCGATCATGCGATCAATCTTAGGTAAAGGAAAACTATCATTCGGACAAACTTTATTTAAGTTGGTGAAGTCCACACACATTCGGAACTTCCCATTCTTCTTTTGTACTACGACAACGTTGGACAGCCAAATGGGATAATGAACCTCTCTGATAAAACATGCGTTTAGCAATCGACTAACTTCTTCAGCTACAAATTTTCCTCGTTCGATTCCGATCCTTCTGGGTCGTTACCGTACGGGATGTGCATCGGAGTAAACATTTAATGTATGCATCATGGTTCCTGGGTCGACCCCAGGCATGTCGTTGTGCTCCCAAGCGAAAACATCAATGTTTGATCTCAACATAGAAATCAAGCTGCTCCTTTCATCAGAATTCAGACCTCTTCCAATTCGGGTGGTCATTCCCTTGCTCCCCACGATCAGATCCACCGTGATGGTGTCCTCTTCGGTCTTTTCATTACTGTTAGTCTGATCACGAAGGTTCAGTAATTGCTATAAGTTTTGTTCGGAACTTTCGCCCTTCAAACCTCTGGTAACGATGGCATAGCATTCTTTCGCCACCACTTGATTGCCTTGAATATCAACAAACCATTTCCCTGAAGGATCAACGCACCGCATCACCTAATGCAGAGCAGAAGGAACTCCTTGCATTCGATGAATCTAACCTCTTCCCGTGATCAGATTGTAGGAAGGTTGTACGTCCACCAACATGAAATTTTATGTCAAAGTTCGCTTTGCGGCTGTCACAGGTAAGTTCAGGATCCCGATCGGGCAAATCCTCTTTCCATCGAAGCCTGCCAGCGAACTGGCAGTCGGTTTGATTAACTCCGTGCTGATGCCGATCTTCTCGAAAGCTGATTTGGTTAAGATGTTCGTGCTGCTACCTGGATCAACTAACACCCTTTTAACTAAACAATTTGAAACTATGATCGAAATTACCAGTGGATCTTCATGTGGTAGTTGTACACGTCTTAAGCCCTCCTGAGTAAATGATATTGTAGGCATTAGGTAGTTCTGAATTACATTCACCTCCCCAACCCTTCGGTTTTTGTTGGCATTGCGCATTCATGAACGTTGAACCAAACGGCTTTCCTCATCCTCCTCTGGTTTTTCATGGATTGTGTCAATAATTTTGACCGGTTGTCCGCTCACAATTTTATTGGGCTTCGGTCGATCAAAATTTTTGACTCCATTGTCCACGTACTCCTTCAAATCTCCTTTGGCTATCAAGGTCTCAACCCGCCTCCTCAACTGTCTGCACTCATTGGTTAGATGGCCAAAGTCATTGTGAAACGCACAGTGCCTCGAACGGTCCTGCTGTTCTGGTGGCATTTTCAATGGAAATGGTGGGCGAAAAATACCATTTGCCTTATTTTCGTTGTACAACTTTGATAAGGTTGTTCGGAGTGGAGTTTCAGGTATGTCATATATTGGCATCCTCTCCTGGTGCCTGTATGGAGCTGATCGTTGGTTGTTCGTATTATCTGCCTTCTTGATTATCCTTTCCTTTGATTTGCTTTCCACACTGACTAATGTTGAACGATGACCTCTTTCTTGTTCATCTTCTTCCAATCTCAGGTATCCCTGTGCCCGTGAATTTAACTGACCCATGTTGAGGGGTGTTGACTTCACCAAGGACCTATGAAAGTTGGTCCCTTGTTCGATAGCCACCTTGAAAGCTTCCACTGCTGCTGGTTGATCACAACTGGGTATCATTCTCATTTCCAAATTAAATCCAGATAGGAAATTCTTCAATGTTTCACCTTTCGCTTGTCTCATCGTGAACAGATTAGAAATGGTCCTCTTCTGCTTCCGATTACCAAAATACCGGGCCAGAAACTTTTCCATCAGCGTTTGGAAATAATCGATCGAACTGCCTGGCAGTTGCCTAAACCATAACAGAGTTGGGCCTGTTAAGCTTGTAGAAAAAGCTTTGCACATTAGCGCATCATCAGCCATATCAAGAGTCATCATCTGTTCCACATGAAACATGTGCTCAATCGGGTCCTGCGTCCCATCGAACATAATGAATTTTGGCATCCGGAACTTATCTGGTCTTCTCGCCTGTTGTATTTCGGGGCTGAACGGTGATTTAATCATTTTGGCTGTCATTTCGATGGCCAGATCAGCTGGTGATTGTGTTCTGGGATCTTGTACTTGTTCGTCTACAATCTTTTGAAGCCGGGTCACTATATCGAGCGGAACTGCACGATTATTGATATTCGCCTCATATGCGATTGGCTGGGTACGAGTATGATTTGTTGTTCGATCTGCTGAACTTGTTTCATGGTGATTGTCCTCCTCTTCAACACCGGGACCATTTCGGCGTCCTGCTATAGGCAATTCTGGATGTTCGGACTGATCCAACCTTTGCCTTAGCTCCTGATTTTCTTTTTCAAGGGCCTCCAGACGTTGAAGGATTGCAGCTGTATCTCCTAGCTGTATAGTGGTTTCTCCCGCCATTGATCTAATAGCTTCTGCTTAGAAATCGAATTCCCACAGACGGTGCCAAAAAGTGTAAACCTGTTCGCAAATGCCGAACGAATTTCAACTTTTGTAATTTAAACAGAAGCTAAGAAATAGATAAACAACAAAAGAGTAATAGGTATTTAAAGAATCAACAAGAATGAGAGCAATTTCGGATCCTTTTCCTTTTCTTTTTCCTTCCTTTTATACATGAACCTGGTCTTACCCACATAAATGGGTTTTAATACATATTAAAGACAATATCTACATTAAATTCAAGTTTAATGTTTATCAAAACTGCTATAATAAAACTCTATGTCAGTTTTGATTGTATATATTGAAACGGTCATTTCCTTAATAGCCTTTATCCTGAAATGAGCTTTTGTCCTTGGGTTTTGTTTTCTATTTGGGCTTCTAACAGATATGCTGATCCAGAATTGATTTTGTACGATGTGCCTGATGTAAAAATGGGCCTACATAAGCACATGATATTTTGTTCCAAATTTTTGACTAGGCACATTTTAATGTTGGTCAATCAATCTACTTTCTTCATAAGCTTCAATCTCATGAATTATACGTATATAAATATATTTAGCTAAATAAATTATGCAAATAAATCCTGACCCCCAACATATGTTTTTGAGTAGCGTGTTAACCTGTTTACCAGTAATGATACACCTATGATCGAAAGTTTACATAATTAATTGTGTTTGTACAAGTAGAAGATGACATCATGATAATGTCAATTTTTATTCACAAATATTGATGGAGTATTTGGGTTAGAGCAACATCACTTAAGAAATCTTCTAATCCTAGGTTGGATGATTCACGATGCAACCTAAAAAATTCAGATATTAGTTGAGGCTATCATTCAACTTATTTATATCCAATGTGAGAAAATTGTCCTTCAAACATTCTCCACCATTAGATGAGGTGAACATCTAAGTTTTTATATCCAATGTGGAGAGGTCAACATTCAACACATTCATACCCAATGTGCGAAAAGAACCCAACCCCCTGACATTTTCTACCACCTGAACTCACTATTCGGGATGACAATTCGAATGACTTGGTCTGACTCTAATACCAACTATAACAGTCGAATGTTTCATTGTTCAACTCAAAAAATTTAAGTTATGAGGTAAAACTATTATGCATTCGATCTATACCCAATTACTTTTCCCTCCGCATATTACAAGAGCCTTCTAACACTGAACTACTACACAATTTTTCGGGTCGTTAAAAAAAACTTCTATATATACATCACTCAATAAAAAGTCACTACTTTGTATGCATCTATTTGCCTAAAGACGGATCATGGTCAGCATAAACCACACTAGAAATTGTAGTGATCAATTTAAAATAATGAGACCACCAAAAATTCCAAGTAATTTATCTTAAAACAAAATTAAAGAATCCCTCTATAGTAGCTAGCCAAGTCACTACATGGTGGATAGGGAAAATGACTTGAAGCCCAACCAACTGTTCCAATTTAGTATTATATACTTGAGCAACGACTAGCCTTCTAGTTCCAATGTATCTCAAGATTCTCAACTTTCAAAACATAGTTGCATCCAAATCATTGTAATTAATTCAGCTAAGAAAGTCATAACACACGTCATGTATGTGATTATTGTATACTATTATAGATTATTATACACTAGTATGAGAGACAGATGTTCCAATAATAAGAAACAAAAAGAACCTCATAACCCACTATGTTTTTTCAAACATATAGATGCCATTTGATTCCTTTAGGTATCCTTTGGCAGTTTATGTGGGAAAATTGTATGTGTTGCATGCTATATAAACTCACACATACAATTCCAGTTTTCACGTTCTGTTAGCATCATCATTCAGCTACGCATCTTGTGTCACAGAAGAAAGCTCTCCTCACAAACATGGTAATCACTCTGTGATATATATATATATATATATATATATATTTGACCTTGAATAAGATTGCAGAAAAAAGGTGGTCACAATATTCACATACATTCTATATATCACAAACACCCAAGTGCATACACAAATGGTATAAGATGAGTCATGAATGCCACCTTCCTCCAGTAGATGTGAACCATTACCGTCTCCAATAAAACTATGTGTGTGTGTTTGTGTATATATGTTTGGCTAACTAGTTTTTGTGTGACAAATAACCAGGGCATTTGCAGAGATGTTGAAAAGCAACCAAGACAACCACCAAAGCTAGGAGGAGCTAGAGCTTCTCTCTTTGTATTTGGTGACTACTATTCTGCTATACTCTAGTCGAAACTGTGTTTTTAGTGAATGACCAGTCATGTTCAATACATGTATATAGATGAAAAAGACTAATTTCTATATATGCAGCTATGGAGGGACTTGAGAACATGGCATTCATTGCCAATGCCCTGAGCCTCGTCACCTACTTCACCGGATACATGAATTTCAGCCTGACAAAATCAGCCACCACCCTTACCAATTTCATGGGGACTGCATTTTTACTACCGTTGTTTGGAGGATTCATCTCCGATACCTACTTGTCCAGATTCAAGACTTGTGTTCTGTTTGGAAGCATAGAAGTGGTGGTACGTACGATTAATTTCAAGTCTTCTTTACATGTATCGTATGTAAACTGCACAGTCAGAACGTATTGCGCTAATATTTTTAATACATATTTTGTCAAAAATAATCAAGCAAAAGTTGGAAAAAGAACAGATAACTATCAATAAAGAACAATATACAGAACAGGACTCGCTTAAAGTGCATCATACTACACAATTTGTACTACAGTTCTCAGTTACAGCATGGTACGGGAGGATAATCTCAATTTATTCACTCTAATTCTGTTTCATGATTGGCAAGTGGCCTAACGCGCGCTAAAATACATGGAAATCGTAGCTCATTGAGTTAGGAAGATGCAAAGTCATTAAGGCATAAACTATTTCATTAGTAAATTAATCACAAATGATTAAACTGTGCGATCATGAACCAACTTATATAGACATATTGAAGAAACATGAATATGCCCTTTACCTGTCACGTTCGTTAGGTGTCCTTTTATGTTGGGCAAATCATGTTAGTTTAATAAACTTCCATATGTCAACGCACCTAAGAATTAATAATCAAATAGATAATAGTAGTTTGGAAATAAAGAAGAAAGAAATAACAACACAATAGTCATGAACTAGAGAAGCAGTACAAATAATTCAGAGTAATAATATTACAAATAAATTAGAGTAAAAATTAAAAACTTGTGATCTCTGTGTAGATATAATCATATGACTGAATTGTATCTATCAATGAATTTATTTCCAGGGATTTGCACTCCTAACGGTCCAAGCACACTTCCGGGAGCTGAGGCCCTTTCCTTGCAAGGGTGTTGCTCCAGGCAAAATGAATCAATGTGAAGCTGCAGATAGCAGCCAATCTGCAATCCTCTTCACCGGTCTATATCTAGTTGCATTAGGGACCAGTGGGGTGAAAGCGGCATTGCCATCCTTGGGAGCTGACCAATTCGACCAGAGGGACCCCAAGGAGGCATCTCTGCTTTCGAGTTTCTTCAACTGGTTTTTGCTGAGCCTCACCGTTGGAGCTATATTTGGCGTGACTTTCGTAGTCTGGATAAGCGATAACCAGGGCTGGGATTGGGGGTTTGGTGTTTCTACCTTAGCTGTCTTAATGGCAATATTTTTCCTATGCATGGGGAAATCACTCTATCGCAATAATGTGCCCAAGGGAAGCCCTATAGTTCGAATTTTACAGGTAGATAAAGCATGCACAAGTCCATTTTCAAATCTACATACTATCATACAAAATGATAATTACACTGACTGTATCAAACTAAATATGTTTGTGCTCTCTTACACTCAGGTATTTGTGGCAGCCATTAGAAACCGAAATCATCCAATACCAGAGGTTGCAGAAGAGTTGCATGAGATTCATGACAAAGAAGCTGAGATGGGAACTGAGATACTGTCAAGAACTGATCAATTCAGGTATTAACTCTCAAGCTGAACTATAGGTGGTAAAGTACTGAATATTGTAATATATATAGCTACTCGTGAGTATAAATCCCTAACAGTACCGCTTAAATTTACTTGTCAGATTTTTGGATCACGCAGCAATAGTAACGAGCGAAAATGATGCATCCACATCGAATCCTACTGGACACTGGCACTTGTGTACCGTGACACAGATTGAAGAAACAAAGATTCTAGTTCGCATGCTCCCAATAATATTGAGCACTGTGTTGATGAACACATGTTTGGCTCAACTCCAAACCTTCAGTATCCAACAAAGCTATACAATGGACAGAAATATCCTTGGATTTCAAGTGCCCGGTGCCTCAATCCCAGTAATTCCCCTAGTATTCATGTTCATTCTGATCCCAATCTATGACCGCATTTTTGTTCCCATGGCAAGGAAATTTACAGGAATCCCAACTGGGATTACGTACCTCCAGAGAATTGGGGTGGGACTGGTGCTCTCAGCAATTTCTATGGCAGTAGGCGGAATCATAGAAACACGCCGTAAATCTGTTGCTATTCGACACAACATGGTTGACTCGGCTGAGCCTCTGCCCATGACTGTGCTCTGGCTAGGTGTCCAATATGCTATATTTGGATTGGCAGATATGTTCACATTTGTGGGGCTACTAGAATTTTTTTATGCAGAAAGCTCATCAGGCATGAAGTCACTAAGCACAGCCATTTCATGGTGCTCTTTGGCTATTGGATACTTCACAAGCTCAGTTATGGTTGAGGCGGTGAACAAGCTGAGTGGTGGGTGGTTGGCTAACAATAATTTGAACAGAGATAGGTTGAACTATTTCTATTGGTTACTAGCAGGGTTAAGTACAGTGAACTTTGGTGTATATTTGCTCTGTGCATCTTGGTATAGATATAAAAGGGTAGAAATCAAACAAGTAGATTCTGGTAGTAGTGGTGATTTCGATGGAAAGGTTGAAATGGGGAAAGTTTAGAGATGTTTAGGCCTTACTGATGTGTGTTTGTACACTTTACTAGTGCACCTATGTATTGTTAGTGCACACTATGTAGTCCTCACTTATGGAAATGGTAATATAAAAGGAAAGGTTGCTTTATGAAACTGCCCTCAAGTTTCTGATTGTCCATAATATCTTTATCTTCTAACGTATATAATTCATGAACACAATCAACCCACAGGAAGAGGATTCTACTCTGTCTGAGGTGATCTCCAACCCTCCTTTGGTACGCTTGATTGCTTAACAGTTCATTCTCAATTGCAACAACCCCTGAGAGCAGGCTAGCGATAGCAGCCTTAAAAATACAAGTTGCAAAAGGAAACCCAAAATTTTCATTTGGCAAAGCTGTCTATGTTGCCTATCGGTCCTCACTAATCTGAAAGTTCAAGGTATCATTTGAGACTCAATGCAACCTTTCTGGTGAAGCCATAGAAGAAGTGTTGCATACGATGTGCCATTGCTCCTATGCCCACCGCATCTACTCTTAGCGAGCACTAGCCAACTCTGATGTATTCTAGGATTTGGAATCTACGAAGATTTCCTATGGGGCAAGAACAATTGTCTCTCCATTGGTGCCTCCATCTTTGACCCCTCCTCCAAATGGATGTTCTCAAGCTCGACTCTCACCCCATATCTAAAGCATCAGGAGGAGGTATCTCAGAAGGTAATCTTGGTGTAGCTGCCTCCGTGTTCACTAAATCTGCCTTATCTGTGGAAATGACAGAGGCTAGAGAAGTTCTCAACATTGTCACTAACACTGTTTCGTCAAAATCCTTTTGAAACTGACTATCAAAATCTCATAGACCTCATTCCGTATGAAAAACCATCCTCGGTTCTTTTCGCTGCCCATCTCAAGTGGCAATTCAGTGATACAGATAATAAAACTGAGCGCAATTTACAACCCATTAGGCCAAAACATTGTTAGAATGTGGCGAAATTCTATTGGTCGTGTGATGTATGTGGTTGTAATTGGTGGTATGATGTGGCTTTTGAATAGTCAAGAAGGACAGCCTTAGTGATGAAGACAGCTTGCTATTGGCCGGAGTGTGTTGACTTAGTAAAGGCAGCAAGGGAAAGGCAGCCAAAGAAAGTGAGGGTGTTGTGCACACCAAAGTGAGGGTGTTGTATGCGTCTATGTAATGTCTTCCTAGTGAACTATCTTTTCTTCGTGGATGTAGGTCGGGTTGTGGCTGAACTACGTTAAATATCACGTGTTGTTTGTAGTATTGTGTTGTTTGTTTTAGATCTCCTTGAGTTGTTTGTATTTGGTTCCGCTGCATTGAATAATGGAAATTGATTCATAAGTAAAAGGGATTAAATTTCTAACAAACTGGTATCAGAGCTCAAGGTTTGCGCATGAGTAGCACATGGGTACGAGATGACAAGGACGAGCATTAAGGTGATATGAGGTGCTGCCAAGGAGGACACTATCCACTGGGCGAGTGAATTGTGGAACGGCACAAAGAAGTGATGAAAGGTTGCACTAACAGGAGGTTGGGTAAGTCGGGATTCGAGAGGAGTGGTTCAAGGCATGAGGCACAGTCACAAAGCCGTCACGCTCAAGAGAAGTCCTTATATCATTGTGATGGTTCGTTAGGGGAGATTCTTGTAGTCGAATTTGATGTTGCAACAGTGACTATAGAGATCCAAGAAAAAAAGAAAAGGGAATTGAAGAAGAAGAAAAAAAAGAATTGGTGATGTTTGAATCGAGGTGCAGAGATCTCGAGTGAAGGTGGGGAATTTTTGCCAATGTGAAGATTTGTTAGAATGTGGCGAAATTTTATTGGTCGTGTGACGTATGTGGTTGTGATTGGTGGTATGATGTGACTTTTGAATAGTCAAGAAGGGCAACCTTAGTGATGAAGGCAACTTACTATTAGCTGGAGTGTGTTGACTTAGTAAAGGTAGCAAAAGAAATTTATTGGTTAAAATAGCTATTGGTGACAAGAGGTGGTGAAGCTTCCTAGAAGTTTCCTTTTTTGCTTAGCTTGTTAGTTTCCAAAGCCATGAAGCTTAGGACAAGCTTGGTCAACAAGCAATCTGTTATCTCGTTTGCCTATAAATATAAGTGTATGGGGATGAGAGAGAAGTAGAGATGAGGATAGAGAAGAGGAGCGAAGAGAGGAAGAGGGAGTGAAGGTGTTGTCTGCACTAAAGTGAGGGTATTGTGTGCGCCTATGTAAAGGTGTCGTGTACACCAAAGTGAGAGTGTTGTGTGCACTTATGTAATGTATTCCTAGTGAACTATCTTCTCTCCGTGGATGTAGGCCGGGTTGTGGCTGAACTACGTTAAATATCATATGTTGTTTGTTTTGGATCTCCTTGAATTGTTTCCACTGCGTTGAACAATGAAAATTGATTCCTAAGTAAAAGGGATTAAATTTATAACAAACATATTACATGAGAAACCATTGGAGCATAGGTGCCTGATACACTAATTTTCACTCACTAAACTTGTACATATGCCACTCAAGAAATAGTACCATAAGCCTTATAACAAGCTAATCCCAATTTTGTACAAGTCTGTGTGTAAATTATGGGTACAATATACGAAACTAAAAAATGTAGTTACTAATTCAAAATACTAAATCACTTGGTGGTATTTCTTACTTTGTATTCGTATGTGCGTATAGACAATGCGTACCAAAAACACTAGCCAAACATCGCAGTGAGTAAGTTAATAGTAGACAACTTAGTAGTATTTCCTCTGCCTTTATAAATTAAAGGTTCAATTTTCAAATCTGTTGATGGTGGAAAGAAGAATATTTAGCTGCATTTCATATTTAAATATATTGGCTAGCTGATTTCCAGGGACAACCCTGTTGTATTCTAGGGAATCATTTGTTGTAAAGTTATTATGTTCTTTTTGTAATGTCTTGAACAACTTATAAGTGATGTACATGTAAAGAATTCTAAGAATCAATAAATCAGTTTTCAATTATCATTCACGACATGGTGTTAGAGCCCTAGGCTCTTTTCTGGATTTTTTTCCTTTTTTTAGCTCTGCTTCAGGCTTTCATTTGCCTTGAATTTACCTCTTTTCATCTGTTTTCCCATATATCACCATTCTTAATTGTTCTAAACAATCATGTCGGAGTCCACAGAAACCAGCCCTGTCTCAGAAATACCTTCAACCGAGAATTCTGCAGTTGTTTCGACAGGCGAGTTGCAAAACATACAAGCAGCATATCGATTAAATGGAAAAAAATTATTTAAAGTGGTCTCAATTAGTTCAATTAGTTTGTACGTTTTTTAAAGGAAAAGGCAAACTGAGCCATTTGATTGGCACAGGGCCTTTGAAAGGGGATCCCAAGTTTGATGCGTGGGATGAACAAGATTCACTTATAATGTCTTGGCTATGGAATTCGATGCTCCCGGAGATCAGTGATACGTATATGTTTTTCAGTACAACCAAGGAAATATGGGAAGCTGTCAAGCAAACCTATTCTAAAGTCCATGATGTCGCGTATATTTATGAGATTAAGACTAAAATTTCTGCAGCCAAGCAAGGTACTCGTACCATCACGGAATATTCCAATCTTTTGCAAGGATTGTGGCAAGAAATGGATCATTATCAGTGCATTCAGATGCGGTGCAGTGATGATGCAGTGATTCTCAAGAGATTTGTTGAAAAATATCGAATTTATGATTTTCTTGTTGGACTCAATATTGAGTTTGATGTTGTAAGAGTACAGATCTTAAGAAAAGAGGATCTGTCATCATTAAATGAGACAATCTCAATCATCCATGCTGAAGAAGGAAGAAGGAGGGTTATGCTTGAGACTCAAGTCAGGGATATTCTGCCCTAGTGACAAAATCTGTTGGAGTTCGAAATTCGGGACCCACACAGCCCATCGAGGGGTCTAATAGGCAAGTTGACTTATCAAAGTTGGTCACAAGGGACTCTTTTTCGCAAGATGACTCGTCGAGGCCCTCCAATAAAGACTCTCTTTGGTGTATATATTGCAAGAAACATCGTCATACGAAGGATCGGTGCTGGAAACTCAATGGCAGACCTTCAAATATGAATAAAACAATTTTCGACAAGAGTACAAATGAGCGGGGACAAGCAAATGTTGTCAGCACTCATCCGAGCAGTGATAGAAATCCACATAATTCAATTGTTGATCTCAACAAGAAAGAAATTGAGAAGTTAAAGATGTTTTTGGGATCTTTTGAGAAACGGTCCTCGGTAGGTATATCTTCATTGTTTTTTTCAGGTATATCCTCTTCTTCTTGTGTTACTAATGCCTCGAATAAAGTTCTCTAAAGACGTGAGTAATTGTCTCTGGTGCCACCGACCACATGACATGTTCTTCCAAATTTTTTATTTCATACACTCCTTGTTCTAGTCATAGGAAAATAACCATAGCTGATGGATCCATTACCACAGTGTCCTGGGGATGTTTTTCTAAATAACTCTCTCACACTTAAAAATGTTCTTTATGTTCCCAAACTGTTTACAAACCTTGTTTCAGTCCAAAAGCTTACTAAAGATTCAAATTGCAGTGCGATCTTTTACCCCTCTCATTGTGTGTTTCAGGAACATGGCACGAAGAGGATGATTGGACATGCTAGTGAGAGATGGACTTTACTACCTGGAAGAATAAAGTGGCAGTGCTAGAGTTGAGAGTTCCCTACCCATATCATTCCTTTTCGAGTCAATTATTTCCAATAAAAACAAAATTTGGCTTTATCATCGTCGTCTAGGTCATCCGTCATTTAGTGTTATTAAGCGTTTGTTTCCATTGTTATTCAAAGAGTCCAGTGTCGAAAATTTTCATTATAGTGATTGTAAACTTGCCAAGCACAAACGTGTTTCTTTTCCAATAAGTAATACAAAAACTTTTATTCCATTTACTCTTATTCATAGCGATATTTGGGGGTCATCTACCATTCCTAATATTTCTGGTGGTAAGTGGTTTGTGTCGTTTATTGATGGTTGTACTCGTGTGATATGGATATATCTTATGAAAAATAAATCTAACGTTAGCACAGTGTTTCCCAATTTTTATAACATGATCAAGACCCAATTTGATGTGGGAGTTAAAAGATTTCGATCGGATAATGCCAAGGACTAATTTAATCAATTTCTCTCACCATTCTTTCAAAAATAAAGAATCATTCATGAATCCTCTTGTGTTAGCACACCTCAACAAAACGGGATAGCCGAACGAAATAACGGCCATCTTCTTGTTATCACACGAGCATCTTTATTTCACAAAAATGTCTCAAAACAATATTGGGGAGAGGTAGTTCTAACTGCAGCCCATCTCATAAATAGGCTGCCAACAAGAGTCATTGATTTCAAAAGTCCAATGGAAGTTCTCACAAAATTCTTTTCGAATTTTAATGTTTCAAATGGTCTGAATCCAAGAGTTTTTGGAAGTGTCGCATTCGTTCATGTTCATTCTCAAAATAGGGGAAAACTTGATCCACGCGCTCTCAAGTGTATTGTCGTTGGTTATTCCTCCACTCAAAAAGGGTACAAATGTTTCCATCCACCAACAAAAAAATTCTTCGTTTCCGCTGATGTCACTTTCGTCGAAACTGAGTCGTATTTTCAAACCTCATATGTTCAGGGGGAGAAGCTGAGTAAAGATAGGGACAAAGACTTGTTTCTCCTTTATTCCTATTTCAGTCAGCCTAATCAACCCAGTTCTGTCGTTGATCAGCCCAATATCTAGTCTGAGTCTGTCATTGCTCCGCCCAATTCCGAATTCATTCTTGCTGAACCTGTTCAATCTAAATCTGTCAAGTTAACACGACCACTACAAGTGTATTCCAGGAAGCAAAGAACAAACTTTCAACATATGCATGTTCAATCGCCTATTCGAGCTACTGTTCAAACATCCGAGACAATTCCTAGACCTATCGAGTCCACCGTACAACCATTCAACCTTACGGAACCTATCAATGAAACCGTTGAACCAAGTGACGATGATATACCAATTGCCTTTAGGAAAAGAATTAGAGCATGCACAATGCATCCATTATACTTGTTCATGTCCTATAAAAACCTATCCCAGAGACATAAAGCCTTCCTTAGTAACCTACACACAATTCTTATTCCTAGAAACCTATCTAAGGCATTAGGAAACAAGAACTAGGAGGATGCCATGGAAGTGGAGATGAAAGCTCTGGAAAAGAATAAAACATGGGACTTGGTCAGATTGCCGGAAGAAAAGACGTTGGTTGGATGCAGGTGGGTCTTCACTATAAAGTACAAGTCATATGGTTCCTTGAAGAGATACAAGGCAAGATTAGTTGCTAAAGGCTACACTCAGACCTATGGCATAGATTACCTTGAGACATTTGCTCCGGTCGCAAAAATGAATACGGTACGGGTTCTCTTATCATTGGCTGCTAACTTTGGTTGGAATTTACAACAGTTCGATGTAAAAAATGCATTCTTACATGGTGATCACGAAGAGGAAATATATATGGAAGTCCCGCCAAGATTTGAATCCAAGGAAGGTATGGTTTGCAGGTTGAAGAAAGCCCTATATGGACTTAAACAGTCACCAAGGGCCTGGTTCGGTAGGTTTACAAAAGTGATGACTTTTTTGGGTTATAGGCAGAGTTAAGGAGACCATACTTTGTTTGTGAGACACTCGGAATCAGGGGGAGTGACAACATTGTTGGTATATGTCGATGATATTATAATAACGGGTAATGATACAGAAGGAATGCAAAGTTTGAATAAATGCTTGGAGAAAGAATTCGACATCAAAGAACTCGGAAAGTTAAAATACTTTCTGGGCATTGAAGTGGCACATTCAAAGCAGAGAATTTTTATATCACAGAAAAAGTATGTATTGGACTTGTTGAAGGAAACTGGGAAGCTAGGGTGTAAGCTGAGTGACACACCTATTGAGTTCAATCATGGGTTATGTGATGCTCCAGAAGACACAATAGTGGACAGAAATTCTTATCAGAGACTTGTGGGGAGACTAATTTATTTGGCACATACGAGACCGGACATTGCCTTTGTTGTGAACGTTGTTAGTCAATTTATGCATAATCCCAAAGAAATCCATCTGAAGGTTGTACATAGAATTTTACATTATTTGAAAGGAAACCTCGGGAGAGGAATTTTGTTCAAAAGAGGAGGAAGCATGACACTGGAACCCTATACTAACGCGGATTATGCAGGTTCTTTAGTTGATAGAAGGTCAACCTCGGCTATTGCACTTTTCTAGGTGGCAATCTTGTGACATGGAGGAGTAAAAAACAGTGTGGTGGCAAAATCAAGTACAAAATCCGAGTTCAGGTCAATCGCACTTGGAATATGCGAACTGTTGTGGTTAAAAATAATTTTGGATGACTTACGGATAAAGTGGGAAAGTCCGATGAGATTATACTGTGATAATAAGTCAGCCATAAGTATTGCCCACAATCCAGTGCAACATGATCGTACAAAACACATTGAAATGGATAGACATTTTATCAAGGAGAAATTGGACAGCGGTTTAATCTGCACTCCATTTGTTTCAACCAGAGATCAATTAGTTGATGCTCTTACAAAGGGACTGTCGAGTAATGTTTTTGAAAGTATAGTCAGCAAGCTTGGAATGGAGAATATCCATTCACCAGCTTGAGGGAGAGTGTTGATTGTGGAAAGAAGAATATTTAGTTGTATTTCATATTTAAATATAGTGGCTAGCTGATTTCCAGGGACATCCCTGTTGTATTCTAGGGAATCATTTGTTGTAAAGTTATTATGTTCTTTTTGTAATGTTTTGAACAGCCTATAAGTGATGTACATGTAAAAAATTCTAAGAATCAATGAATCAGTTTTCAATTATCATTCACGGCAAAATCCTTTTAGGAGAAAAAGGTATTTAGAGGGACCTGAATTATTTCAATTTTCTCATATATGAATTTTATATGGCTTACTAAACTCGAACATCGGAATGGGAATGAGGCTGCCATGGATATTCGAGCATCCTCTGTTGTGTTCTTGGTAAAGAAAAAAGTAGATTTTCTAAATTAATAGCTCAGCCCGTTGCCTTTTCATACAAACTATGAATCTGCATGAGATATTTGACCTCACTTTTGCAGGACCTGCAAAACAAAATAGTATCATCCGAAAAATAAAAAATGAGACACTTTTGGTGCCTGTCTGCAAATTTGCACCCCCCGAAATAGCTACAACTCCATTGCACTATTTTAATTTAACTTCTAAGAGGACCAAGGAATTCACTCTATATAACCCGAAACAACCAATGAAATGGAGCCAAACTAACTTCCCAATTTATCACAACTTGCAAACCATAGTAACATCAAAATCATTGTATGAACAAACCAACTGATGTCAGTTAATTTACAGCCGACAGTTTCCAACTTTATCTGATTGATATTATAATTAGGTCAGCTAATAAAATCAAAACACACCCATCAGATATGTGTTTTTATACACTCATATGAGAATATGAGAGAGAAGATGTTTCAATCATAAGAAACAAAAAGTACCTACTAATCCAAAATAAATGTTTATTTAAACATATATATGCCATTTGATTCCTTTTCAGTATTCTTTGGCAATTTATGTGGGAAAATTACATCTGTGGCTATATAAACTAACACATACACTTTAATTCCCCACACTGTTATTGTCTTCATAGCATCGTTCCATTTTCTCATCTCGGGTCACAGCAGAAATTAAGCTCTCACCACAAAGATGGTAAAATATATGTAATTATGTGCATTATCTACATATATATATCTATGTATCACATAGATACGTGTCATTTGAGTGTCCACTAAGTGTCCGATTTTAAAAAAAGTCAAGACAAGTTTTTGATATGTCGGACACGTATTTTAGCGTGTCCGTGTATCCGATACTGGTACAGCGACCCTAGACAAAGTGTTTGTGCTTCATAGCCTACCACGTAGGTCCAACAGGTGTTTTTTGTTGGGCAAATTATGTTAGTTCAATAATTTAGCTTCCAAAGTTCAGCGCACCTAAAAATTAATAATCAAATAGATAAGAGTAGTTTGGCAATAAAGAAGAAAGAAAAAAGAATGCGTCATAACTAAATTAAAAGCAAAATCATTAAAAGCAAACGAAGGTAGAAAAACTAAAAAACCACACATTAGGCCAAATCTATACAAAAGGATCTAAACCCTCGAAAACTATTTAATATTACCATGTTCAGCACAAACAAGGAAGACTAAAAAAAAAAGTGATTTCTCAGTAGATATGATCTAAATAAACTTCGTCTATGAATGGATTTTCAGGGATATGCAATCCTAACAATACAAGCACACTTCTCGGAGCTGAGGTCTTTTCCCTGCAAGGGTGTTGCTCCAAGCAAAATGAAACAATGTGAAACTGCAGATAACAGCCAATCTGCAATCCTCTTCATTGGTCTGTATCTAGTTGCATTTGGGACCGGTGGAGTGAAAGCGGCTTTGCCATCCCTGGGAGCTGACCAATTCGACCAGAGGGACCCGAAGGAGGCATCTATGTTTTCGAGCTTCTTCAACTGGTTGATGTTTAGCATCACCCTTGGAGCTATATTTGGTGTGACTTTCATAGTCTGGATAAGCGATAACCAGGGCTGGGATTGGGGGTTTGGTCTTTGTACCATAGCTGTCCTACTGGCAATTCTGTTCTTATACATGGGTAAATCACTTTACCGCAATAATGTGCCCAAAGGAAGTCCAATAGTTCGTATTCTACAGGTATACAATGCGAACACAAGTCCATTTGAAATCTATATAGTATTATTTAAGATGTTAGACTACTTGTATTAAGGTACTCAAAATTTTATTCATGAAAAAAAAGGTTCTCAAAATATTTTGTGCTCTCTTACATTCAGGTGTTTGTGGCAGCCATTAGAAACCGAAATCTTCCAATACCAGAGATGGCAGAAGAATTACATGAAATTCATGACAAAGAAGCTGAGATGGGAACTGAGATTCTTCAACTAACGGACCAATTTAGGTACTAATTCCATCTAAACATTCTTAAGTTCAAGTATAAGTGAATATGCAGTATAGCTACTCATAAATATAGAACGCTAACAGTTTTCAATTTCCAGATTCTTGGATCGGACAGCGATAGTTAGGAGCAAAGATGATCGGTTTTCAAGTGCCGGGTGCATCAATTCCAGTAATTCCCCTAGTATTTATGTCCATTCTAATCCCAATATATGACCGTATTTTTGTCCCACTAGCAAGTAAAATTACAGGAATTCCAACTGGGATTCGGTATCTCCAGCGAATTGGGGTGGGACTGGTGCTCTCAGCAATTTCTATGGCAGTGGGAGGAATCATAGGAACCCACCGTAAAACTGTAGCTACTCAACACAACATGGTTGACTCAGCTGATCCTTTGCCCATAAGTGTGCTCTGGTTAGGCTTCCAATACGCCAAATTTGGAATGGCAGATATGTTTACATTGGTGGGGATGTTAGAATTTTTCTATGCAGAGAGCTCATCAGGCATGAAGTCACCGAGCACAGCCATTTCATGGTGTTCTTTGGCTTTGGGATACTTCACAAGCTCAGTGATGGTGGAGGTGGTGAACAAAGTGAGTGGTGGGTGGTTGGCTAATAATAATTTGAATAGGGATAAGTTGAACTCTTTCTATTGGTTATTAGCAGGGTTAAGTACAGTGAACTTTGGTGTTTATCTGGTGTGTGTAGGGGTGTTCAGGAACCGAACCAGAACCGGAACCGGAACCGGAACCGAACTAGAACCGGCAGTTCGGTTCGGTTCCGGTTCCGGTTCCAAAATTCCAAGAACCGAAAATTTCGGTTCGGTTCCGGTTCCGGCCCCGCGGAACCGGAACCGGTTTTTTTTTTTAATATATATTTTTTATTATTAACCAAAAAAACTAGCAATAAACCTCCACTAATTTCAATAACAATACAAATCCAAGCTACTTTTTTTATTCCACTAATTATATATTTGGTTTTGGGTTTGCTTTAATTCAAATACTCTAGTTTATAATTATATTATTTTATAAAATTGAGATTTTTTTAAAAAATAAATAAATATAGAAGGAACCAGAACCGAACCGAAAATCGGTTCGGTTCCGGTTCGGTTCCTTCCCCTTTCGGCTCCGGTTCCGAATTTTCAAGAACCGAAAAAATCGGTTTGGTTCCGGTTCCAGACGGAACCGGAACCGGTCCTGAACATCCCTAGGTGTGTGCATCTTGGTATAAATATAAACAAGTGGGAATGAAACCAGATTCTGGTAGTAGTGGTGGTTTTGAGGGGAAAATTGAAATGGGGAAAGTCTAGGGATGTTTAGGCCTAACTGATGCATTCCAAAGGTGGTTTTTATATTTGTTGTTCTAGTGCACACTATGTATTGTTAAACCAGTGCTCAATTATGTAGTCCTCACTTGATAAAAATGAAAAAGGTCGCATTATGATTCATGAACTGGCAGGAAGTTATCTTATTGTTCACAATATCTTCTGAAATATAAGGATGGTAAACCTTTTTTTGTTTTTTATACTTTACAAGGCAAATGAGAATTTTAATTACAAATCACAAGATACATAAAAATCGATTATATCAGGGTAAAGGAAGAAAAATCCTACACTGTAAACTTGCACAAAGGAACTTCTGTAATTTCTTTTACCATTTCACATCCAGTGTTAGACCCTCTGGAGGGACGAGGAGAGATGGGATCTTCGTGAAGGAAATATTGGACATCAAATTACTCCAAGCAGATGAATCTGCTCCAACGAAAGGCATCACCTTCTTAATCTCTAGGGGTTTCAACCTCTCACCTTCAATCCTTGCTAATACCTCAAACCAAACACGTTCAACAGTAGGCTTTGTTCTCCAATCAGCCAATATACCATTGAGAGTGTTATTTCTACCCATACCCCTTTCCACTTCCAGCTTGAAGCGAAGCACATTTGATGCTTTAGTTTTGGCTTTGACAAAACCCGGAACAGCAGTCTGATGGATTTTGTCTCCTAAAAATCTCCTCAAAAACATTTCCACCATAGATATTCTCAAAGCAACGGACTTAATGGGGCAGCCTCGCTGTTTGTAGTGATGTCCGGGGTAACATTTTTCCGGTTGCAATTTTATCGTCTTCCTAGAGAGGAAAGCAGTTTCAATCCAAGAATCAGAGTTCCGAGTTTTATAAGCCACCACCAAAGCAGACCCTGAAATCCGTATAGGAAGTAAGGGACTACATAGTGAATGCTGAAAGGACCAAAACTCGGTACTCTCCCCCTTAGTCACACCACTTTCATTCACTTGTGATCCAAGTTCGGATGCATGAAGCAAAGAGACTTCTTGAGCACTTCTTACTTCTACTGTGATGCCTTCACCAACTAGGATTCGTTTCAGACCAGTATGTGAATTATTCAGCTAATACGCAAGGTCAACAATGTACAAACCGTTAGTAGGAGGACTAAACAACCACTCTGACAAATGCTAACATGAATTAACATGGTAAATCCTATCAGAAACAAAGTAGGTTATGAAAATATCACATTAAGTTCTGTTAATTAGAACAAGTTAAAACAATATAATTGAGAGTGTTTGCCCTCCTCTAGGCCAATTTTATGGCATCCCAACTTGCATTTCAATCCAAAAGGATATTTCAAGACGATAAATATCACAATTCATTATCAGTAATAAATAAATAATCTACAATAATCCAACGCTCTTTACGAACTTGTCTCCGTAGTTGTGGGCATTGGCAGTACATTACACTACTTTGAGAATGGTCCGGCTGGTAATTGCAAACTCATTGAAACTTTGAATTTGTATTTTTCAATTATCCTGTATTTAATGATTCATTTGCTACGAATCTTATGATTAAGGTTCTAATTGTTGTGATGATCAATTTACTACTATATTTTGCCACATTCACAATAGTTCCATACAAATACATTATACATTTGTCTATACAAAATTTATATATCAAATTAGAGAGCATACCGGCAATTGTAGTGAAAGCTCATCATCTCCACCAACTTGTAACTCGAAAGGACCTTCAATTTGGAAGGCATCGAGCACTGCCACCGAACCAACCTCCTTCACCAGAGACTCAAATTCATCTCCATTCTTCAGCTTCTTCCACAACGACACTTCGTCCCTAAATCTAAACACCAATTCGGTATTGCTGATTCTAAACCGAAACTCGTACCTCTGCGAACTCCCAATCTTGGCATTTTTCACATCCAATTCGGAAACAACCCTAATATCCCCCAAATCCCACTTGTACTTCACCGATATACCCTTCAAAACATCCTGAATTCACATCAAACATACACAAAAGCTCAAAATTCACAGAAATTGATTCAATAAAAATTGAAATTGAAACTGAAATTGGAATTGAAGTTACCTCCAAGAAACGAGAGGGTTGAGGACGAAACTCGTCGCTGATTTTGGGGTAAAGAAAGTGAGAGATGTTTAGAGCTGTGGAATTTTTTAGGGTTAGGGTTAGGGTTAGGAGGAGGAGAGAGAAAGTGAAGCGTGTGATCATCGTCTTCTAGTGCTCGCGCGCTTTTGTCAACTGTCGCGGAAGACTACAGTGGGCATAGACATTGGCTTTGGTTGGAGACGAAACCGTTGTGAACCAGACACTACTAGTTAAGCTTTGATTGATCTGAGATCTAGTTGAGTTGAAATGACTATAATAGTCCTGAAGGGTAAGGGAATTTCGCATGGTTGATCTCAGCCGTACAAAGGAAATATAGTCGGTGAAATCGACGGTGTAGAACGAATGATTGATAGATTAGTAGTAGTATTTGGTGTTTAAGACAGAATATCTCTAATTTTATAGAATAATCAAGTGCTAATTTTGAATAAAAGTACAATAAGTTTGTTCAATGTAAGAATTTGATCGTCTTTCGAAACAACAAAGAAAAATTTATTGGTAATTTTTTGTTGGTAATTCTTTCTTGGGTTTTTTCAAGTTAAGTTCTATAATTTTGCATCTAATTTGACATTAGTTCCATTTTAAAAATTTATTACAGATTATTCATATTTTAAGTTGGATAAATTACACTTTCACCCTTTCTTTTTTGCTAGTTTTACTTTTACTTCCTCAATCAAATTTTGAGATATCAAATGACTAAATTACTCATAAATGTGTGTCAATACCTATTTATCCATCCATAAAGATGCGAAAAGACTAACATATATAGGAGAGTATATTGGTCTTTTCACATCTTTATGGATGGACAAATAGGTCCTCACACACATTTATGGGTAATTTAGTCATTTGACGTCTCAAAATTTGATTGAGGAAGTGAAAGTGTAATTAGCGAAAAAAGAAAGGGTGAAAGTATAATTTACCCAACTTAAAATAAGAATAATGAGATCAATTTTTAATAATATTTTAAAAATATATCAATTTCAAATTAGTTGCAAAATTATAAGACTTAAGTCAAAAAACGCGCTTCTTTCTTTAATGTACATAGGTGTCAATTATTAAGTCACGAAAAGTTATATCTTAGCAAAATTAATTGATTACAGTAATGCTATATATTTATTATTTTTAAGGGTTATTATCAGAAAATCCCATATAGTTTCTAAATTGTTTTAAAAAAAATTTCTAATTTTTAATTTAATCAAATACCCTCTGCCCTCTATAACATTACAAGAATACCCTCTAAAACTCTAATTTAAATCCCAATTATATTATAATTCCTTCTATTTATCACTAACTCACTTTCAGTCACTCATTTATTCCAAATTTTGAATTCCTTCCATTTATCACAAACTCACTTTCAATTTAAATCACAATTTTAACTGAATTCAACTATAATTCCTTCCATTTATCACAAACTCACTTTTAATTTAACTAATTTACTCCAAAACTCTAATTTATTTCATTTATCACAAACTCAGTTTCAATTTAAATTCCAATTTCAACTCAATTTCAATTTATAACCATATATATATCACTATATATATATAATCATATATACGTACTTATTTATATATATAATTATGTATACGTATATATGATTATAATTATATATAGTGATATAGAGAGAGATATATAATTATAAATTGAAATTGATATTTAAATTGAAATTAGGTGTGTGATAAATGGAATGAATTAAAGTTGAAATGGGTTAAAATTAGAATTTAAATTGAAAGTGGGTTTGTGATAAATGGAATAAATTATAGTTGAATTGTGTTAAAATTAGAATTTATATTGAAAGTGTGTTTGTTATAAATGGAAGGAATTAGAGTTTTGGAGTAAATGGGTGAGAAAAAGTAAGTTTGTGATAAATGGAAAAAATTAAAGTTTAATTGGGATAAATGAAATGAATTAAAGTTTAATTGTAATTTAAATTAAATTTGGTGTTTAAATGGAATAAATTAGAGTTTTGAAGGGTATTTTCGTAATGTTATAGAGGGCAGATGTGTATTTGATTAAATTGGAAACCAGGGGGTGTTTTGAAACCACATGGTGTTTTTTGAACAATTTAAAAATCATAAGGGGGTTTTCTGATAATAACCCTTATTTTTACTATCATTTTATTTTGGGTAATTTACCTTGACACCCCTGGAGTATTGGTCAATTACACCCAGATGATGGTCAACACACAAGTTAACAGAGACACCCCCTGAGGTTATATTTTTGTTACATTGACACATCTTGGAGGCATAAAATGACTTTATTGTCTTTCATTAATTTAACTTTAATGTGAAATCTCTAAGTTACCCCAAACCTAAATCATATATTTTACTCATTACACCAACCACCTTTATCATTACACTCTTATTATTAAAAAAATTACAATAAATAAATAAGATATACAATATATACAATTTTATTTTTAAAAAAATTCAAAAACATCAACAATATTTTGAAATATATATTTAAAGGTAAAATCTACCACTAAATTTTTTTTATCAATAATTATACTAAGAAAATTTTATTATTTAATTACTGCTCTTAATTTTTAATATATTATTATATAAATATTTCTCAAAAAATACTAAAGGGTTATATCTAATAACCATTATAGGTATTACATATTGATCGGTTCCAGACGTGTGAAAATATTAGTGTTGAAAATAAGGTATTAGCACGATCTAGTTTTAACCTCTCAGTCGCAAGTACGCGGTAGTATATAGTATAGTTGGGTAGAGAGGTATCGAACCACAAAGATCAAAGTCGTATTTCAAATAATTATAAAGTAGTAAATTGAATTATATTTATAAAAGTTGTTTGATTGGTTTGTTGTATTAAACTACTAAACATAAAATAAAATAAAGATAATTATTTTTGGTTCCACTTAAGATAAACAAGTTTAGGGTTGAATTTCAACTCCACCACTAGCCTTATAACATAGTCCTTTAATTATATTATTGCAAGAGGGCGGTACAACTCATATGAATCAGACTAGTAACGTTACAAGCAATTGCCAAGTCCCAAAAAGGATGTAATTGGTCCGTATTCGCTATAATTCATCTTCGATTAGCATGACTGTTGTATGCATCTATACTACAACTACTTCTAAAATATGAAATTAAAAAGTACGCTAACAATCATTTTCTCTAGGTACGAACTGTGTAAACTTAAGACTTTATCATGCCAAATAAATACCATTATGTAGAAACCGTTATTAAATCACGGAATTTCATACCCAGTTGATAAAACACATTTATTCAAGATAAATCATTAATTCAGTCTCAGCTAAGTAAATAATTAATAAATAAATCTTATTTAGGTGGTCTTGTTCGTTCTCTCACTACATAATCATCATATGAGTACCCTTCAACAGATTCCCCTATTTGTAATAAAAATAAATAAATAAAAGACTACATTACTCAGCTAGGGTTTCGTTGGAAACCTTAGATATCGACTAGCCACTCATGGAAATGAGAGACTCAATTGTTGATGAAGCCACCGCCTTCGTGATTGGATGGTTGGTTCTTGAGTTCTTGAGGAAGGGAGTCTCTCTCAATGAGAGATACTTTTTATTGAACGATCTATTCTATAATGAAATATATTTTCTCTTCATGAAGTCTTCCTATATTTATAGACAAAAGTTGGTGCAGATATGGCATGTTCTTTGCTTGCACTCCAAAAGAACTTAAAGACTAAGAAATGACGTTAAATGGACGATTCTGTCCCTTGATATACTTGTACACAAAGTCAGAATTCTGTAATATAGTTTTGCATAGATTCCAAGACGACAATTTCCGAACGATCAAAGGCTTTACTGATTGATCGGTGGCTCCTGAATTTTATTATTTATTTAATTCACGAATTTCCTTGCTTCAACTACTTATACTCTGCTTTATTGACTTGGACCTTGCTGATTTGAGTGCAAATATCTTCTAAGTGTTGCTGTGAACCAGTCATATTTGCTAAAAACCCATAATTAACTCATTTTTGTATTAGGGTCCTCAAAACATGCTTAGCACACAAATCGAATAAAAATAAAAAATTAATATAATAAAGAGACTAACAAGATGTATATTAACGCCCAGAATACCAAATATTATGGTCTGATCATATATCTAATAATATATACATAAATTTTTAATGTATAAATAAAAAAACAATTATATATTTTTATATTATTTTCAATCAATAATTTTAATAAAATTTATTAATATAATGGAATATCTTATTTAAAATAACTTACACTTTACCCATTGTAAGTATTGCATATCTAAGAAATTCTACAATTATATTATCAAATTTCATATTGAAATGAGATTTTATTTGGTATTACATATCTAAATAAGATATTTCACTATAGGTATTACATATCTAAAAAATCATACCATTATATTATCAAATTTCATTAAAATTATTGATTGACAATAGTATTAAAAAAATTATTTATACATAACAAATTACCATTATGTTATCAAATTTTATTAAAATTATTGATTGACGATAGTATAAATATATATATATATATAAATATATATATATATATTTATAAATAAAAATTTATGTATATTTTATTAGATATGTAATACCTATAATGGTTATTAGATATAACTCTTTAATATTTTTTGAGAATATTTATATAGTAATATATTAAAAATTAAGAGCAGTAATTAAATAGTGGGATTTTTTTAGTATTATTATTGATGAAAAATTTTTAGTGATAGAATTTACTTTTAAATATATATTTCAAAATGTGTTTTGATGTTTTTGAATTATTATTTTTAAAATAAAATTATATATATTGTATATCTTATTTATTTATTGTAACTTTGTTAATAATAAGAGTGCGATGATAAGGGTAATTGATGTAATGGGTAAAGTGTAGGATTTATGCATGAGGTAACTTATGTCATGTTTGGTCTGAATGATTGGAATAGAATGAAATGCTCATTCTATACATTCATTTATTTGGCATGTTCTATTGAATGAGAATGACTATTCTCAAATAATGAAAAACTATTCATTTGAATGAAAATTCATTCCATTAGGGCCCCATTTGGGAACCATTGTTTTTGTTTTTGTTTTGGGAACCAAAAAACAAGAACAATTCTTATTATTGTTCCTTCACCCAAAAGAAAAAGAAAAAAAAACATGTTTGGGGCAAAAAAAAAAATTAATCATAAAACAGACACCAATACACCAAACACACACACACACACACAAGGGGGGACCACCTCCTCCTCCACCTCTCACGCACCACCTAACTCTGTTACTCCCTCGCCGCCATCCTCCGCCCCTAGCCCGATTTAGGGCTTCAAATTAGTATTTTTGTGAGGAGAGAGATGAGCTTCAATTTAGGGCTTTGAATTGGAGAGAAGAGTTTCGAATTAATGTTTTTGTGATGGTGGCAATTCGATTAGTGGTTTGGGTATTTGCAGTGGGGTGTGTATATGTGTGTGTGTGTGTATGCGTGTGTGTTTGGTGGTGGTGGGTGGTGGCGGGGTGGAAGAAGGAGTAGACTATGGTGATGGTGGTGAGAAATTTTTGGTTTTTTTTTTTCTAGGAGATGAAAAACAATAAAACACATTTTGGTTGTTCTCATGTTTTATGCACTGTTCATCAAAACTTATTTCCAAAATCAGAATAACCTCAATAGTAAAAAGCATCCCAAACGCGTTTTGTTTTCAAAATTGGGCCAAAAAATAGAAACGGGAACAAAAACAAAGTTCTCAAACGGGTCCTTAGTAAACCTATGGAATGGTCATTCCATTCCTTAAGGAATGCTTTTAAAACATAAAATTATTAAAACAACCCTCCCTCATTTTGTGTAAACAAATCACCATCACCACTATGCCACAAACTTCTACCACAGGCACCGACCATCACCTTCCGTCTCGTCGACCACCACCACTTCCTCCATTATTCGTCACTACTATTTTCATTACCTTTCATATTTTTTTGTAAAAAAGTTATTAAATAATATATTTATCATTAAGAGGGGTATTTTTGAGAGTTTTGATTTTTAAGTTCATTTCATTCCTAAATGCTTCATATTTACAACTAACCAATAGAATGATAATGGAATGGATGAGAATGATTATTCTACTCCATTCTCATTCGCATTCCATTTACACTTACATTCAATTCCATTCATGCATACCAAACATAGCCTTAGAAATTTCATATGAAAATTAAATTAATGAAGGGCAATAAAGTTATTTTATGTCTCCAAGGGGTGTCAATGCAGCAAAAATAAACACACAGGGGAATCTCTGTTAACTTCTATGTAGACTATTATCTGGGTGTAATTGACCAATATCTCAGGGATGTCAATGTAAATTACCCTTTTTTTTTTTTTCTCTCTTGTTGATTTTGACTTGCCTTTTTCATGTGTGGAAGGAAAAACCTTAAATATACTTATGTCATTTTTTTCTCATAAATTAGATTATAAAATTTGACACGAGTCACATAGTTTAAAGAAAAAACAAAATAACAATTTGAAGCAATCTATTATATTCATAACCGTATTCTACTTTCTACTATCCATTTCATTAAAAAAACATTATATCAAACATGAATCAGTCATGATACCTTTAACCATTACATTTTAAAAAAAGGGTAAATTACACTAACACCCCCTAAAGTTTTGATCAATTCCACCTAGATGTCAGTCAATAAATTTTTGACAGTGACAGCCCCTAAGGTTTGCAAAGTATTGCAATGACACCCTTAGAGGCATTGATTATGCCATTGATTATCTTAATTTTCATGCAAAAAATCTAAGTTATCTCATGCTTAAACTTTACACCTCACCCGCTACTCTAACCATCACCACATTCTTATTATAAAAAAATTTATAATAAATATATAAAATATACAATACATATATAATTTTTTTTTAAATAAAAAAAATCAAAAATATCTAAAACATACAAAAAAATATAACTAAAATTAAATTCTACCACAAAAAATATTTTATCAATAATATAATATATAAATCAATAAAAAAATTATATTTAATTACTACCTTTAATTCTAAATATATTATAATATAAATATTTCAGAAAAAAACTAAAGGGGGTATAACTCATAATCATTTTAAGTGTTACATACCTCATATCATATATATCATTTTTTATAAATGTATACAAAAAAAAATTATTTCTATACTATTGCCAATCAACACTTTTAATGCGATTCGATAATATATTTATATTTATTATTCAATATAATTCATTAATATATAATTAATAATTTCAGTGAGAATTTCAAAAAAAAAATGGAACATGAAAATGTAAATAAAAATAATTAAATTGTAACAAAATTAAACAAAAAAAAAAGAGAAAAAAATTATAGAAAAAAAAATATTGTTTTAACATTGTAAGTAGTATATAGTTTAGTAGAATTTAACAATAATTTCATATTTCGTAGGCAGTTGAAAAAAAATCATATTAATTGCTTCTACTTTTATAATAGTATAAATATAGATATAGATAATTATAAGGATGTGATGATAAAGGTAGTTGGGGTAGTGTAATGTTTAAGCATGAGGGTAATTTAGATTTTTTGTATAAAAATTAAAATAATGCATAAAAGTCATTTTATGCATTCAAGGGTGTCACAAACCTTAGGGGTGCCACTGTCCAAAATCCATTGTTGATAGAAAATCTCAAGCGGTGTCAGTGCAATTTACCCTTAAAAAAATATGTTTGCGGAGCAAACATTATCTGTTTATTAGGCTTACGAAAACAGGAAAAAAAAAATAATAATAATAAAATTAGGCTTACGAAAACATGGGCTTTAGAACAAAAGACCCATTGATTTGCCTAAACATACGTATATTTTACGGTTAATTTCTTACGGTTAATTTCAGTAAATTCTTCTATACTATTTAGATTAATTAACTAACTCCTTGTGTGTCCACTTTGCTCATATACTATTCAATTTTATCAAAATACCTAAACTACCCTCAATAGTATAAGGGGGTTTAGTGAATTATTTCGGAAAAAATAATATATACTTTTTGCAAAAAAAAAAAATTCGAAAAAAAATCATATTTTGTTCCAAAATATGAAAAAAAATTTCGAAAAATATTTTTTTTGCGAAAAAGTATATATTATGTTCCAAAATATGAATTTTTTTTTCAAAAAATATTTTTTTTGCGAAAAAGTATATATATTATGTTTCCAAAATATGAATTTTTTTTTCAAAAAATATTTTTTTTGCAAAAAAGTATATATTATGTTCCAAAATATGAATTTTTTTGCAAAAATTATATATTATGTTCCAAAATATGATTTTTTTTCTGAAAAATAAATTTTTTGCAAAATTATATATTATGTTCCAAAATATGATTTTTTATGAAAAATAAGTTTTTGCGAAAAATATATATTATGTTCCAAAATATGATTTTTTTTTCGATTTTTTTTTTTTTTGCGAAAAAGTATATATTATGTTCCAAAATATGAATTTTTTTTTCGAAAAATAATATTTTGGAACAAAAATGTATATATTATGTTCCAAAATATGAATTTTTTTTCGAAAAATAATTTTAGGGAAAAAAATCATATTTTGGAACATAATATATATTTTTCGTAAAAAATTATTTTTCGAATTTTTTTTTCATATTTTGGAATATAATATATACTTTTTCAGAAAAAATTATTTTTCGAAATTTTTTTTCATATTTGGAACATAATATATACTTTTTCAGAAAAAAAATCATATTTTGAAACATAATATATATTTTTCGCAAAAAATTATTTTTCAAAAAAAAATCATATTTTGAAACATAATATATATTTTTTGCAAAAAAATTATTTTTCGAAAAAAATATTTTTCGAAAACAAAATTCATATTTTGGAACATAATATATACTTTTTCGCAAAAAAAATATTTTTCGAAAAAAAAATTCATATTTTGGAACAAAATATGATTTTTTTTTTTTTTGCAAAAAGTATATATTATTTTTTCCGAAGTAATTCACTAAACCCCCTTATATTATTGAGGGTAGTTTAGGCATTTTGAAAAATGAGGGGGCAATTTGATAAAATTGAATAGTATATGGGACAAAGTGAACACACAAGTGATTAGTTGATTCATCTGGATAGTGGGGAGTTTACTGAAATTAACCCTAAAATTTATCAAACCTAAAAATCTAGTATTTACAAAGATCTAAGCTGAGTATAATGTCACATCATCTCCTGCAAGTCCATCAGAGGTAGAGAAATCTTTGAATCAAATTGACGTGAGGATGTTCTTCAACACAGTTGGCTGAGGAGTTCTTTTGTTTCAAAACAATCCACGGAGTATGTTTGATCCCGAGTTTATCTACTTTACGAGTTTGTATACGACAAATACATATAAATTTTCTATCCCAACTATATCTACTTTATGAGTTTGATGAATCACAATAATAATCGCAGTTACAATATTTGGATGAGGTAATCCTAACTGGAAAATGGATAATATCAGTCTTAAAACTGAAACAATATATCATACAGCATGTACCCCAACTACACGCAAACCATAATTGCAATTTTCGTACTCTTAGTTTGTATTTCTAAATATTGTTCTTGATAATTTTGAAATCTGAATGACAACAATAAAAAAAAAATTCTAAAAATTGATATTTTTATAATTGAATTTTCTAAAAATAATTTTCAGAAAACCCATCAATGGAAATTTTTGTACAATTTTCTGATTTGTTTTCAGATTCACAAGTCAAGCCCAAACTGTGCAATATTGTAACTTCTCAACTGTTTTTCTACAATAGTTCCTTATTTTTCAGAAAAGGAAAATAAATTCAATCCACTACAGTCTACAACACAAATTGTCAAACCCAATATAAAATCGAATCATAAAATTTGAAATCATGCTGGGTTGAATGAAACATCAATTAATGCTGAGAGCGAGAGGAAAATAAAATATATATATATGACAAAAAAATAAAATGATTAGAGTAATAACAAAGACATCTCATAACAAGATTGATGCATCTACACACACAACTTCTATAAGCTCCAAAAAAACCAAACCACTGTTTCACTTGCACTTTGTTCAGCCTATACATCCAAAATAGACCCCAACCATATAAAAAGCTGATAATACCAAAAACTAACACCAATATAGCATCACTTTGTCTATATGTTGATTCTACTGCACCCACAGCCACATAGCAAAACCCCTAAAAATAAACCCATCAAAGTTCAAACTCAAAATATACTTATATATATCTATATATTTATATATGATAGACAAGAACTTTAAAGGAATTTACCCAAAAAAAAAAAAAAAAAAAAAAACTAAAAAGGAAGGATAAAAGAAAGCTTCTTTTACTTTCCACAAAAAGCTAAAAGACTAGTAGAAGTATTATCTATTCCAGACCTTTGCCTTGACTGGAAATAGCAAGGTCCGGCCAACCAAAGTAACCCGAATCCGCCAACCCGCTTTCAGCCCCACCCATCTGCCAGTTGTTGCAACCCGATGACGACGACCCATGAACATACCCACTTTCACCACCACCCCCACCACCGCCGCCGCCGCCTTCCTCCCCGGGCCAAACCGCCGGACCCAGCCCAAACCCTAAACCCATCTCATTCAACCCGGTTCCCAAACCGAGCCCAAACCCGCCCAGAGCCAAGAACCCGTCCCCCTGCGTGTTCAGGAGCGTCGTGAAGCTCCCGCCGGACAACGGCGAGCCGACGCCGTCGGGCTTCATCCCACCCATCATCATCATCGAAACCGGGTTGGCGGGAAACGGGTCGTGGTTCGTCATCGCCGGACCCGCCGTGCGAGAGCGCTTGCCGGAGCTGGAGGCTGAGGAGGCCTTGCGGGTCCCGCCGCCGACGGGGACGTTGCGGAGGGTTCCACCGCGGGTCCAGTATCGGCGACACGACTTGCAGAAATGGCGCGGCTGAGAGAGGTTGTAGTTGTTGTAGTAGCAGAACTTGGTGTCCGTCGAGTCACATCTCGGGCACGGCACGTGCTCCGGCTCGGCCGTGTGGGTCCCAATCTGTTCCACCCTCGACGCCCGCCGCTCGCCGGAATCTGTCGGCATAACGAAGAACGAGACAATTAGGAGACAGACAAAGAGAGAGAGAGTAAAAGGAGGTCTATTTTGAAAGGTGGGAATGTGTTTATATTGAAAGAGAAATACTATGTGTTTTGTGTGTGCTTTAGAGAGAAAAAGAGTACTGTGTGTATCTGTGTGTTTTTAGAGAGAGAAAGAGAGGGAGAGGGGGGAGACAAACTCTGACGCTTAATAAGCTGTGGGAAGGTGGTGTTATGGAAAGAATTTCAGAAGTGGTGGTTTGTATTTTTGTGGACAACGACGACGTTTTTGGGATGGGTCGGTTTGCACAAGTTTAAGTTGCGCCGAATAATTGATGACGTGTCGAGGTGTGATTGGGCTTCAGGCCTGACCGCAAGTGATAAAGACTGTGATGTTTGTTTTGTACTCGCTCGGTGACCACCAGGGGCTGCCGCCAGTAGAGCCGGTAAAATGATACACATATGAATTAAAAAGAGTTGGAGTTATATAAGGATCGATTTAAATACAATACGAAAAACACAAATGTGATACATTTGATATAATTATTTTTATTTTTATTTTTTTCCTTCTCTAATTGATGATGAGTTAAAATATATCAATAAAGATCGTGTCAAATTAAATTTATTTTTGTTAAAATAGGTTAAATAGTTCGTTTCGTGTTGAAATGTGTTAAATTTAATTTAATATATTATAATAATTAGGCTAAATGAATTACATGAATAGACATAAATAACTTGTGAATTGAATTAGGATTAAGCATATTCATATTTGACATGTATATTAATTAGATTTTTTTTAACCCGACACGAATACATTAAAATAGTAGTTTGTAAATGGATTAACGAACATAATATAATACTCACTCAACAATCTCACTTTTTGACTAAAAAATTGTTTCAAAACCTTAATTAGTAACATTATTATACTCATAGTGTCCCCAACAATGATCAAATGTAATGATCAAATGTTCTAACATGATGATCTAACTTTAACCTCTAAGGATCCACTAAAAAATTGAACACTTGGAAAAAAAACTCAGATAATGGATTAAAAATTAAAAATTTTGTCGGACACCATATATTATGTTAGGGCTATTCAACACAGTTTAAGATTTAGTTGAATGGAAGGATTGAAGAACCCTGGATTGGACGAAAAATAATGTAATTATTTTATGTTTAATTGAAAAAAAGAAAAGGGGAGATTAAAATAAGGAGGGACTATTTTTTAAATCCAATATCCAATATCTCAATCTTTTACTATCTAATAATTTTGGCCTTTTTAATTAAAATATAATTAAAAATATTTTTATATTTTTTAAATTGTTCAAATTTACTACGAATTGAAAAACAATAACTCGGCTAAGTTTTGAACTGGTAAATTTTTTTTGTTAGAACCACGATTGAAAACGTAGTTCATACTTTATCGAATCCTGTGTAGGAATTATTTTTGCATGGGTCCAATAAATTGATCAGCATCAAGTTTTGAGAACTCAAGTTATCGGAAAAATAACTACGTATAAAAATAATTGACTCAAAAAATTATTAAGATAATCATTATCTATAATCTCTTTAAATTATTTCGTACCAATCAGGGGTGGAGTTAGGTTACAGCGGAGGGGGCCCTTCCAAAATTTTCAAAAATCCTATTATCTACCTATAAAAAAAAATATTTTGCACATAAGTCCATTAAACAATTACTTATGATCCCTCCCATTTTTTTAAAACTCCTTTTATAGGCCACAATATATATTTTATACATAAACTACATATGTCTCCCCCTATATTTTTTTTTGGCTCCGCCCCAGTATTAATTATACTGTCTTTCATGGAATATATCTTC
Organism: Cornus suecica; assembly: GCA_963922005.1. Lineage (NCBI taxonomy): Eukaryota > Viridiplantae > Streptophyta > Magnoliopsida > Cornales > Cornaceae > Cornus > Cornus suecica. Next base: position 86,550,238 of record OY998240.1, read on the forward strand.
GCTATCTATTAAATTATTAAATTCGTTAGCTAAAATAATAGTTGATGTTAATTCAATTTCTTCATCTTCTGTATAAATCAAGGAATTTAATTTATTTATGTTGACATCAATAGATAACTTTTTACTAAATGAATTACTATGTTGTTAAAAATGTAGCTTTACTTATTGTGCTAAGATCCTTTCTAGCTTTTTCTTATTAAAGTAAATGATCATTTATTAGTTGAGCTGGACATCTTATTGGTTTTTATGCTCTCAATCCAACAATTCTAACAAAATGGCAATGACAAGCACATGAAACACAAAAGGTTATGCTTTAGTTCTTTTTCTTTTTGGGCACCTTTACGGTTGGAAATAAAAATAAAATTTTTAATTTATATATTTCAGATACAAACTTTAAAAATATATGTGGGAAAATGATTCAATTAACTAAAATTAGTTGGAGATTTTTTTGGAAAAACAAAAAATACAACTATCATTGCAAGTCAAAAGGCCTTTGAATAAGGTAATGTGTCCAAAAATTAACCATACAATCATAACCCAAGAAATTAAATACTACTTGGGTAAACTGCATTAAATTTCCCTAAATTTTTAAAAATATCAAAAAAAACTCTCTAAATTATATTAAAATTTACAAATAATCCCCCTAAATTATTCTTGTGCAATAAATCCCCTAAACTATCACAAAAATTTTAAAAACAAATCCCCATTGTCTTCAAATTATTTTATAAATGACTATAATAACCTTTTTATTGAATTAACTTAATACACTTTTATTATTAACAAATATTATGAAATAATTATTGCAAATTTAATGGCATAATCTTTATTCAAATTTGGTAAATTAACACATTATTTTATAAAAAATTAGAGTATAAAGTTTAAAAATATTAAGTAATTATTCAATACTTTTATATACATAACATGAGAAAAATAATTTTTGTTATTAAATTAATTGAAAAACTCATTATGAATATATATCGTATCAAAAGAATTTTTATTTAGGATTAAAAGTTTAAATTTAGGATAATAAATTTTATAATTTAAATCAATTAATTTTTAATATTAATTTTAAAAATAAAGTAATTACAACATATTATTTTTTTTTATTATAGAAGACATATTTTTTCTAATATAACAGGGGAAATGATATATTTTTCTTTTCATATGATATATATTTAAAGTGAATTTAAAAATTACTTCAATAATAAAAATATTTTTTCTTATGTTATGTATATAAATAGTGTTGGTATAACCTCACCCCCCAATTAAAGAGGTGAGGGGTTCGATCCTCCTAAGAGGCATTGTGAGGGTGTGTAGCGTGTGAGTTTCTTATCATTAAAAAAAAAAATCATTTTACAATAGATACTCAAACTTTTTATAAAAAGCTAAAGTAATTATTTTTTTGATTAATTATAAAAATTATGTATTAATTTATCAAATTTGATTAGAGATTATGCCATTAAATTTGTATCAATTATATCATAATCTTTGTTAATAACAAAAATGTATTAAGTTAATTTAATAAAAATGATATTATGGTCATTTAACAAATAATTTGAAGATAATGTTTTTTTTTGTGATAATTTAGGGGATTATTTATAATTTTAAACATAATTTGAGGGGTTTTATGTCATTTTCAAAGTTTAGGGAGATTAGAGAGCATAATTGAATGTTTAATGCACTTTACCTACTACTTAACAATGCATCAATGACCATAATTGTTTAGTTGTGACCAGTATAAATAATTAAACATGGACCTTGGGTGTAGTAAAAATATATATATATATATATATTTAAAATGTATGTGATAGGAGAGAGAATATATTTAGAAGAAGTAGAGGAGAGACAGCATGATTGTGTCGGGTGGCGTGGGAAAGCAATAATTAGGTACATTTTGGAGGCTGTGTTCACTTCGAGTCCCCACAAATCATATTTTCTTCTCCTCACCTCGCTTCTTGTTCGTACGATTTTGCTGCCATTTTGCCGGATTTATCGCTTACCGTGATCTCTGCACTATTACAATTATTGATTTTTCCAATTTCTTACTACGGTACTGCTACTAGTACTTATTTATAGATGGGTAATTTGTATTGACATTTCATATAGTATTGGTGAATTGCAGATACAGCGTACGATATTTCATAAGTTTTATAAAGTGTTGGAATGATATTTTTTGGAGTTATAAAATAATTTTAATATTTTTGATTAATTTAATTTTTATGTAAATTTTTTAAGTTATCATATACATAAATCATACACTTTACCCATTACATTAACCACTCTTATCATCACACTTTTATTATTAAAAAAATCTATAATAAATAAATAAGATATACAATATATATAATTTTATTTTAAACATAAAAATACAAAAACATCAAAAATATTTTTAAATATATATTTAAAGGTAAATTGTACCACTAAAATTTCATCAATAATAATACTAAGAAAATTTTATTTTTTATTTTTATTATATTACTATATAAATATTTCTCAAAAAAATTAAAGGGTTATATCTAATAACCATTATAGATATTACATATCTAATAAAAAGTATATAAATTTTTATGTATAAATAAATTTTTTTATATATATTTTATACTATTGTCAATCAATAATTTTAATAAAATTTGATAATATAATGGTATAATTTCTTAGATATATAATACCTATAATAGAATATCTTATTTAGATATGTAATAACAAAGAAAATCCCATTTCATTATGAAATTTGATAATATAATGGTAGAATTTCTTAGATATGTAATACCTACTATGAGTAATGTGTAAGATATTTTAAATAAGATATTCTATTATATTACCAATTTCATTTAAATTATTAATTGGCAATAATATATATATATATATATATATTATATTTTCATATATAAAAATTATATATATTTTATTAGATATGTAATACCTATAATGGTTTTAGATATAACTCTTTAATATTTTTTGAAAAATATTTATATGATAATTTATTAAAAACTAAAATCAGTAATTAAAGAATGGAATTTTCGTAATATTATTATTGATGAAATTTTTTTAGTGGTGAAATTTACCTTTAAATATATATTTCAAAATATTTTTGATGTTTTTGAATTTTTATATTTAAAATAAAATTATATATATTGTATATCTTAGTATTATTTATTTATTGTAATTTTTTTAATAATAAGAGTGTGATGATAAGGGTGGTTGGTGTAATGGGTAAAATGTAGGATTTAAGCATGGGGTAACTTAGAGATTTCGCATAAAAATTAAATTAATTAAGGGCAGTAAAGTCATTTTATGTCTCTAAGGGGTGTCATTGCAACACTTTACAAACCTGAGGGGGTGTCAATGCAAAATAGTCCGTTGACCAGCATCTACATGCAATTGACCAATACCTCAATGGGTGTCAATGCAAATTACCCTTTATAGATATACAAAATAACGTTATAAATATACAACCCAATTATTTATATTTCAATTCATAATCAATTAGAGAAAAGATAAAATATAAATATAAATATAATCGAGTCAAACAAATTATTCGAGTTTGATCCAAATACGACACTAATATTTTCGTATGATCTTCGAGTCGACCTTATATAATTTAAACTTATTTATAGTAAACCTTAATCATTTTAATTCATGCAATGTCTCAAGTTGTCGGTCTGTAGGCCCATTTTTCCACCTAGCTCATCAGTAGTATGCAAAGCCCAACCCTGAATCAAGCCCATTAAACGAACACTCAGCCCATCAACAACAGTCAGACCCAACTCCAAAACAAGCACATCAAGTGGATAAACACCAAATCAAAACGCATCAGGGAGTTACAATTTTTATCAGAAAACGGCTCCTAAAATAAAACAATAGAGTAATAGAATGAGGAGATCAAGCAACGAATTGATTATAAGAACGTTATACAATCCCAAATCTTGGATATAAATAAAGAGAGTATTTTCAAGGAAAAGGGATCCATTTTTCTCTCATTCTATCTTTGTTTACTGGTTATAATTCTTGTCAGAATTTCTCCATTGTTAATTCATTACACTACTAATTTTTCATATTCACTTTTAATATATTGGTTTACAATAGAAGTAGAGATTATTATCTGTTTCTTCATTCTATAATTGTTGAATTCGTTCGATTGCTACGAACGGGCTCACACTTTGGCGCCGTCTGTGAGAACGATATGTGTTCCAATTTCTTATACACAAATCTTAACCAAGAATATTTTCTTCTCGTTTTTATCAATATATATATATATATATATATATATTTGGTGATAGAAAGCGACGGGAGAATCGATCCAAATACACTATTGTGGTGCTCCAGAATTCCTTTTACTTGAGTGTTACCTTCTGGTCTCTAGCATCTACATGCCGCCGTTCACCACTTCCCCCGCCACAAAGTCTTCTGATTTACAACAAACCGTCCATGACTCGCTGGACCACAATCGTTCGATGATGGGGGTTCGAGCAAAATCAGGAGTGAACAAACCATTCGTGACTCACCGAACTGCAGTTGTTCGACGATAAGGGTCCCAACAAAATCATGAGTGAGCGAGATACTTCCCTGTTGCTCCAATCCATTGCATATCTCAATTAAAAAAAGATATAAGTTCTTGAACTCATTCTTTTACTTTTATAATTGTTTGATCCAATTGATAGGTGGATCTTCATGCTTAAATTCTTGATCATTGGATGACTGGATAAAATTTTTAGCAAGCATCAGAAAATGACCCACCATAAAAGATGAGATTATGAGAATACTCTCATATTGGAATGTTGTTGATATACCCAAATTTGGATTCATCAACAATGTTGTTTAACCAATTGAAGTCAGCAAAACCATTATTCTTGCTAGCGGGTCCTAATATCATTGAATCAAAGGAATATATTTTGAAGATGGCCAGGAGCATCAGCACTATTGCACCTAAATTGGAATTCCAGATCTTTGACGAAACCGATTGGCCATTCTCTAAGATTTTTGTTTAACAACAAGAAGCAACACAGGGATATGTTACACGACCATCTCTCTCAAACATTCAATATTACATCGATGTTGCATTTCAAAGTTACAAAACCAAAAACATTCTTGGGTCGGTGGTCGATAGACCTGGTACGGCAGAATCCGGCTTCAAATCCTAATGGGCCGCATGTCGAGTCATTGACATATAATATAATTTGCATTAGATATATATATATTTTATATAAATTATATAATATACCGGTTCGGTTTTGGTTTCGGTTCCGGTTCGATTCGGTTTTTGAAACCCAAGAACCGGAACCGAACCATAAAAATTGGTTCTCAAATTATGGGAACCGGAACCAAACCGTAAGCCATAAGAACCGAACCGCCGGTTCCGATTCGGTTCTCGGTTCGGTTCCGGTTCCCCGGTTCTTTTGTGCACCCCTACTAGTGATCACCCCTGCAAAGCACGAAAGCTGATCATTCTTGCTACTCCCGATTGTCAATCATCCGTACAGATAAGTATTGTTAAATTTATTTCTATTCCATTAGTATATATATATATATATAAATCCCGTTAAGTTATAATTGATAAAAGACGTTCCACCTACATATGGACGTCTTATCGTAAAATGGTGAACTCCAAAAATTTTAAAAAATTATTTTTACATTGTTCTTGATGCATAGCGGTGAAAGAACTTCAGATTCACTAATCATATGAGAGGTTATGTTTTTATGATATTAGCTATATATTATTAGTTACAAAAACCAAAGACCCCAATAATATAATAATGAGGGCATATTTTTCCCATGTCATTTTGTATTTTATGCTTCCTATGAATATGTGCCTACATCTATTTTTATATTTTGCACATATATATGCCTTTCTAAATTGGCAAATCGTCGCAATCTAAAAGTGATAAACTACACCTGAATACAAATTGCCTAGATTAAAAAGTGGCAAACTGCAACTGAATGTCTGTCACCTAGATCAAAAAAGGCAAACCACCATCTAATTGCCGACAACTGAGATAAAAAAAATGGCAACATGCACAAACAAGACACGCTAAATCTCAAAAGCAAAAGGCAAGAGGAAATGTGCTCGCCAAGATCAAAATGGTAGGCATGAAGAAAGCTAAGCGCCAAGATCAAAGCGATGAGTAAGAAGAAAGTAAATCGCCAAGATCAAAGAGGCAACAAGCAAAAAAAATAAAATAAAATTATCTTCAATCAAATGATTGCTTGTAATGACCGGGTTAATTTAAATAATTTATTTTTCTTCGGTTAATATATATATATATATATATATATATATATATATTTATCTTGTGCATTACGTGGCATTGTATGTGTTTTCGTGCATTAAGGATTTCATTATTTGAGTTTTTGGGTTCATTCCTATGTTTTGTAAAATTTTCATTTTTGTCGTTGACCGGGTAGTTTCGATATTTTAATTAAATGTGGGGGTTACTTTTGAGTTTGATAAATATGAGGGTAATTTTTGCAATATATTCATTATGTGTAAATGTGTGACCGAATTCCACATGTTTATTTTTATTTTTATCTTCAACTTTCCAAAAGCATATTCCTCCATCATTTAAAGGTGCAATCATACATCTATTATATTGACACCACTTTATGACATTATTGATGAAAATTTTCAGCCATTATATTGATGTGTTGAGGTTGACTTTTGCATATTCTCAACAATCAAGCAAAATCATTTTTCCATCATTCTCTATTTTTCTCCTATCTTCTTCTCTCTACATTTTGGGCATCTTAGAGTGGGGATTCAATTTTGTGCTCAACTAGGAAGTTCTTCTACGTGTTCTGATCTTCGGTTTAATACCAATTATGGTATGTGATCTATATTATTTAATTTGATTTGATTTTTGAAAAATTCCAGATTGCTAGTTTACATGTTTAGTGAAAATCAAGGCTTTAGATCTCTAATTTATAATATATGTACGGATCAAAATTAGTTTATGAAAATTTTACAGATCATATATAGGTATGTGATTATATGTTCCTGAAAATTTCAGAATTTATAGATAAGTATAGAGTTAATTAAAAATCTAGGAAAAACATGTTATTCGGATATTGTTGTTGCTGCAGACCATCTTTTTTTACTCGGTTTGAGAAATTTATAGACCATGTTAAATTATTTATAAATTTTTGAAACTTTTACAGTATGCTTTTGTATATGTCTATTATCATCTCTCACAATTTCAGATCATTTAGATAAATATTTAATTTTCTAAAAATCACGGAAGTAGGCTGTCCAGTGATATTTTACTGCTTGCTGATCCGATTTCGGTTTCGGTTTAGCCAATTGTTTCATATGGTTTCGTATTCTTATAAATCTTGAAACTTTTATTATAACATTTTGTATATGTCTAGGAAATATGTATTAAATATCAATAATTTTAAGTTAATTTATACTGCTAATAAAAATTGTTGAGTAGTAACTGTTCAGTTTCAATCGTAGTTTAAAACCGGAACTTGTGTTACCAATTTGAGCTATCTATAATTCTAATTTTGTACTTATAATTTTATCACTTGATCTTGAGTGTATATGATGTAAATATGGAGATTTTGCTAGTCATATAATTCATGGATAGGTTTGTAAAAATCTTGGAGTAAAGGGTGTTCAGTTTTCGGAACTGTTAGGAAAACTGTCTTTTATAATTATTTTGGACCACTGTCCTTTGATTAAAGCTTATGAAAATTTTACAGTAGATCTACGTAGAAGTTCGGGGTGTATCCTGTAAATTTCATATTTTTATCAAACCTGTAGATTTTTCTAAAAATCATAGATTACCTGCGGTGGTGGTGGTGGCGATTAGGTTTGTGGTGGTGGTTTTCAAAATGTGTTAGGGTTTGATTGGGGGTTAGGGTTTCTAATGGGTGGTGGTGTTCGTGGTGGTGGTTGATGGTGGTGGGTGGTGGGATGGTGGTTGTAGGTAGTGGCGGTGTGGTGGGTGATGGTGGTGGTGTCGATTGAGAAAATTAGAGGGGTGTGTGTGTGTGTGTATGTGTATCGTGGTGGCCATTGATGGTGGTGGAGGGAGGAGCATGACGGTGGGTGTTGGTGGTGGAGGGAGGAGCATGACGGTGGGTGTTGGTGGTGGAGGGAGGAGCACAACAGGGTTTGCTGGATTTTGATTCAGTTTTAATATATATATATTTTTTATTTTTTTTGGAAAATCTCAAAGAGAACAAAAAAACACATTTTTTTTGTTCTTTTTGTTTTCACCACTGTTCATAAAAAATATTTTCAAATAGAGAACAAGTGAACAATAATATTCCTTTCAAAACACGAGTTGTTCTCATGAACAGTGTCAAAAAATAAAAACAGAACAGAAAACACTATTTCCAAACGCAGGTTAACCTCTTTCTAATCTTCCTGCGCCACCACCACATATATATATAGATAGATAGATAGATAGATAGATATATACATGTATGCATACATAAATATAAACAGAGATATTTTTCTCTTTCAAGGAGTGGGTTGCGCTTGGACCGTGTGAGCCCGTTCGTAACAATCGAACGAATTCAACAATTTTAGAATGAAGAAATAGATAATAATCACTACTTCTATTGTAAACCAATATATTGAAAGTGAATATGAAAATTGAGTAATGTAATGAAATGAATTAACAATGGAGAAATTCTGATAAGAATTATAACTAGTAAACAAAGATAGAATGAGAGAATAATGGATTCATTTTCCTTGAAAATACTCCCTTTATTTATATCCAAGATTTGGGATTTGATAACGTTCTTATAATCAATTCTTTGCTTGATCTCCTCCTTCTATTACTCAATTGTTTGATTTTAGGAGTCGTTTTCTAATAAGATTTGTAACTCCCTGATGCGTTTTGATTTGGTGTTTATCCACTTGATGTGCTTGTTTTGGAGCTGGCCCTGGACTGTTGTTGATGGGCTGAGTGTTCGTTTGATGGGCTTGATTCGGGGTTGGGCTTTGCATGTTGATGATGGGCCAGGTGGAAAAATGGGCCTACACGTTGCCCCCAATTCCTTCTAATTTGATAATCATCATAATTATAGGGAATTAATTATACGATATTCTTCAGTTTGTTGGGGCTTCATTGATAAAAAAATATCACCACGATCAATTGTTCGGCTTGTTGTCTAATAACTGTGAACGTCGCATGCTGCTTCTCAATATATTTTTTTTTTACTTAGTGATGAACGCGCGCGAGCATTCCCTACATTTGAGAGTTCAATTATTAGGGCCTTAAGACCCTTAACATAGATGTATAGATTCTAATAAGATTTGACTTAAGATGTTCGGTATAATGCGCTAAAAAATTGTAGTTATTGTCTTTTCTTTTTCCTTTTTTTTAAAAAGTAGCAATGTCACGCCCCGAATCCGAAAACCCGGATAATGACTTAAATTTAATTAAGCAAATATGTATATTTTTTTCACGAATTATTTTTTTGTAAATTTTTGTGAATTTTAATTAAAAAAAATATACACATATATATATATATATATTCTCGAATTAAAATTTTGTTTCGTGAAAAAATGCATAATACTCCCTATTATCACTTTATTATTAGTTTTTTCTTATAAAAAAATTTACAAATATATATATTTTCATGAATTAAAATTTTTTTGGTAGCCTTTCACGAAATAATTTTGGTAGTTTTTTACTTATATTTTTGGTAGTTTTTTTTAGCTCCGGTTCCTATTTTTAAGGAACCAAACTGGTTTTGGACACCCCTAGAAATAAATATATGTATATGAATTTTTGAATTATTAATTATATTATTGAAATATAAGGAAAAAAATACTAAAAATGAGTTATTACAAGACAATGTGGCAAAATGATCAATATTTTTGTTTAAAACATATCCAAGGGGGGTATTTTTGAAAAACACAAGGTAATAATTTGGAGCTAAGCAAAGCATGTGAGAGTAGTTTGCAACCTTTAAAAAGCATAAGGTAGTGAATTGGGGGTAAAAAAGCCCAGTGGGGTATATTGTAACTATTGCAAAGCTCAGGGGGTATTATACACTTTTGCCTAAAATAGGGGCCAAAATGCGTAATATCCTGTGCTTTGGTTCAGTTGCAAAATACTCCATTGTGTTATTTTTTGCCCAAAATCACTACCATGTGCTTTTCAAAAGTTGCAAAATATTCCCTTGTGCTTTGCTTAGCTTCAAATCACTATCATGTGTTTTTCAAAAGTTGTAAAATACCTCCAAAGGTTATGTTTTACACAAAAATATTGATCAATTTGCCCCTCCCCCATTGTCATGTAATAACCTATTTTTAGTATTTTGTTTACTTTTTTTCCCCTTTTCAATAATATAATTAATAATTCAAAACTCCACACACACACATATTTATTTATAGTGGTGATCAAAACCAGTTTTGTTCCTTAAAAATAGGAATCGAAACCGAATCGAACCGGAACCAAATTTTCGGTTCCGGTTCCGATTTGTACTATCATTTTTTAAAAAAAAATTAAAAACACAAAATATCAAAAGATAATATAATTTTGTATATGTTTCTATATTTAATTCGTGAATAGCTACCAAATTTTTTTATTTTTTTATTAAATTATAAGAAACATTATTATATTGAATTACGAATTTCACTAAATCTTAGCTCTCCTCCTCCTTTCTTTCTCTCACTTTTTACTCATTCTATTTACAAACCAAAATATTAATAAATCTAACCCAAGATCTAATGATGCACTCTCTATCTTCCTCTTTCTCTCTTTGCAGATATCTTCCATTTCATCGCTATCTTCTCTATTTTTTTAATCTTCATTTTTTGAATAGTTCTCTTTTTTATTCTTTTTTTTTTATGTTAAGCGTTTGAGAATAGATCTTCAATTATATATATATTTTAATATACTATTGAAGTAATTTTAAAATATTATTTTTCTTATAACTCGAAATCTGTTGGGCTTTGCCTGCGCAGGTTCGAATCCTGCTGTTGACAATATAATTTTAGTTATCAAAAAAATATATTTTACAAATGAGCCCCGAGCAAAGCCCATTTACTGCACGCTTTCAAAATCAGAAGAGAGACGAGCCCAAATTTTTTTTATAGCCTTGAAAGCCCATCAAGCCCATATTTACAGCACAATATAAGCGGAGCTCAGAAATTGGAGAATGGCAATACTATTGAAGCGCATCCAGGAAGTCTCAAGAAGGCTTCACATTCCTGGTATAATATTCATCTGGAAGGTTACTGCAAATGATTAGAGAATTGTATACAATTTTCACAACCAAATAGATTATCGAGTGATTTATAGAACATTATGTTGAAAAATTACTAATGATGATTCATTTACCCAGGATCAACACAACTAATGAGAGAAACAAATTTTTATTTCTAAACTCACACTTTCAAAAATACAAAGTTTTTCTCTCTTTTTTCTTTCTTTTCTTTGCTTCTAACTTTTGATTTACTACAATACAATACAACCTCTATATATAGAAATGAAATACATAACATGACAAATAAAATCTTCATTTGCCATCATTCTTGACTTTGGTAGATATAGGCGTAAACTACTCACGCATGGTGTTGGTGCAACCACTCTTGACATTTTTGTGCATGCATGTGGAGCTGGAGCTTTCAATGGACGATGTTTATCCTAACATCTTGCTTCTTCACGAAGCAAGTTTATTTTTCAACACATTCCACTCTCTAGAGTAACATAGAATTTCTTGGCTTCAAGATTGCTTGCAAAGCATGGAGCTTATGATTGGTGAGTATGCGGGTATCTTCGTTTTCTTCCTCCCCATCTCTTAGTCTCCACTCGAATTCTTGCACAAGTCTACCAATGGCAGTGCACGAAATTAACATCGCTTGAAGAGCACCCGCGCATACCCTCTTCCCGCCCCCAAACGACATCGTCTTAAACAAGTCCTTGGCATCATACCTCCCGTCAAGAAATCTCTCTGGATTCCACACTTGAGGATTATCCCACATCTTCTTTTCCATGTTACATCCGTATATATTTATAGCAATCTAATAATAATATATGAGGCTAAAAGTCAGAAACTATTAATATGGGACGGAGGAGGGTGTATTATATATATATATATATATGGGTAAAGTGCACAAAACATCATGATGTTTTGATTTTGTGCAAAAAAATCCCTCCGTGTTTCTAAACATCATTGAAGTATCAAATATATGCGAGTTGACCCCTCCGATCACTTTTACGGTCAAAAATAGATCATGTGCGGAAAACGTGATTGAATTTTACTTAAATACCTAAAATACCTATGGTATTTCGTATATATCAATATTTTCTTTAAATTTCAAAAATAAAAATATAAGAGTATTTAAGTAATTTAACACCTCAGGCACCGGAAGTCAGCTTGAGGGGTCAACTCGCACAGATTTAATACTTCAGGGGTGTTTAGAAACACGAAGGGGTGTTATTTGCACAAAATCAAAACATCAGGGGTGTTTTGTGCACTTTACCCATATATATATATAGGAGAGTGACTAACCTCAGTCCCAGCAGGGATATGGTATCCTCCAAGTTGGGTATCTTCATGAACGTATCGAAGAGGAATTACTGGAACAGGAGTGTGCTTTCTCAATGTTTCATGGAAAACAGCAGACAAGTACGGGAGCTCACATAGATTTTCCTCTGACATCTTGTTTGACCCACATACATTTTTTATCTCATCATAGAGACGATCCTGTTGGATTAAGATGTAATTAAATAAAAACATGTACTAGATAGAAATGATACATTGATGATAAATAAATAATATATGTAATAGATAGAAATTTATTTAGAGATTGAAACAACCTGTCGCATTGGATCTTTAGCAAGTTCATACATAGCCCATTCTGTGGTCACCGAAGTGGTGTCTGATGTTTCAATAATAACCTCCCAAACTAATATTCTCAATTGTTTCTCTGATACTGTTAAATCTTTTGCTTCAGATAACAAATAATTGAGATAGCAATTCATTTCCTGCATCAAGTCCCAACAAAAGTTATGCTAACTAATAAAATCTAAGACACAGTTAAAATGCAAAAGTACTAATGTTTTTTTCTAGAGAATCGAACATGAGACCTGATGCTTCGGAATGCGCTATGCCACTAAGTCTTTTTTACTTGAGCAAACGGTATTGTTAAATACAAGTACTAATGTTTATTTCAAGGCAAGGTAAGTTAATTTACCTCTCCAGATGCGATTAGTTGTCTCTGCTTGTTAATCAGTGCCTTCATCACTGTGTTCCTACGTGAATGGATTTGTTGGATCCTCATTTCAAATCTTTTATTTGGAATCCAACTTAGACAAGGGAAAAAATCTCTCCAGTCCACATCAATTGAACCCCCCATTGGGTCAATTACAAGAACCTTAAAAATATCCTCCCTTGACAAAGTGGTTCCAAGCTCATCCACATATATGGATTCCACATCCTTCCCCAAAACCTACAATGATATTCATAATTTTCAATAGTATTCATTTTTGCTACTTTGAATTCAAGTTTATAATGATCAAACTCACTTCTTTCAACGCTAATCCGAATAGTTCAGACTCGAAGATCTTCTTGAATGTTACAGCTTCAAGTGGACAATTCTTCACATGAGCATGCAAGTGTTGTGAAGTATTTTCAATCAAATTGTCTCTGTGGTGGCGGTGTTGCTTCTGATATGTTTTTCATCAGGTAAATATGTGAATGTAATAAATAAGTATATCGAAACAAAGCCACAAAGGAAAGAGTAACAAGACCATAGCGGAGAATTTCGAAGCACAAACCTGAGCAGTTGGTCCCAAAACATTTGCGAGTACATTTTTTTTCACAGTTTTATGGAAGTCATCATAATCACTTGTTGCAACCATGCATTTATTGAAAGTAAGGATGTTTAATGCATTCGATAACTTTCTTGTTGATATGGATGAAAATCTGGTCACCATAGCCTTAAACAAACAAAAAGATTGTGATCAGTTGTAACACACATATATATATATATATATATACACAGAGAGAGAGAGAGAGAGAGAGAGAGAGGTTTACCTCCTTGACAACTTCATTAGAGTTTAGAACAACCACAGTGTTGGCACCAGTTTTGATGGAATAGATTGGCCCATAAATCTCAGCCCATTTTGCAAAAGTCTTGTGTGGTTTCTTCTCTTTCAGTTGTAGCAGATTCCCAATCAAAGGCCACCCTGGCACCTCTGCATGCCAATCCCAAAACTATATTTATATAAATACACACAATATATATATACATATATACAGTTAAGACATTGATAAAAACAAAAAATGGGTATATAGTACCAGGTAGTTTTAGGAGATCTTTGGAGTGTCTGTTATTTTTATGAATAACATATCCTTTAATGATCCATATTGAAATAACAGCCAAAGCAATTGCTAGACCACCGAAATCACCTAATGTTTCCAAATTCATTGCTTGAATCAATGTTGAGAGAGAGGGACCAAAAGGTGCTTGGTTAATGGTTTTGCTATATATCGAAAGTGAACTTATATATAGAGAAGATTGAGAGGTGGTTGGTTTAAGAACTTACTGTACAAGGTATCATACAAATATTATTCGTTTGAACAATTGTACCATCTTGTTAGGACAATTAATTAATACAGTCATATGTTATTTTAATTGATTGTGAGCTTGTATTAATTAAGGTGGTACAATCTCGAATTATTTGTTTACATCAGTTTTGGTTCGCTAGGACAGTAGACCTTGGTTGGACAACTTGGACGTGTGTGAGTACATGTTTAATGTTAGAGACTGCTTATTTATCTCACATTGAATAAAGATGAGAAAGTAAATGGGGTTTAAATGAGTGAATGTTAATCTTTTTCAAAAATTTTTGAGTTGATTTGCGAAACATTCACTCATTACTTTAGGTATTAGAGCCAAACCCAATATTTGATCTGGTGCTACGCCAAGCACCCGTCGGGTGCCGTCACCTCGACCCGGAGACCGAATCCAAGGTCGGACAAACATGGTGAGTGGATGTTAGCCCTACCCAACCCTTAGGGGTAACTTAATTTAGAAAATTAAATAAATTAGTAGTTTTGTTCTTTAGTAGTTGCTAAGATGCGCGGGGAAGCAATGAAATATTCTTTTTTTTTGGTAATTTGCAATGACACCCCCTGAGGTTTAGATCAATTACAGGTAGTGGCTGGTTAACCCTTTTTTGGACATTGACACCCCCTGGTCCATGAAAAGTCTATATTGCCCATCATTAAAATATTAAACTTTATTATATAAATATCATGAAAGTTGAAATGTCCAAAATATCCTCATCCATTAACCCTACATGTGACCCACTATCCCATCACTTCCTACCCCTAGTTCTCTTCTAACCCTCACGTTCTCCGTTTCTCTCATTTTGGCCCATGATTTTGCAACAGACAAAGGCTTAGATTTACAAGTAGGATATTACCACCACCACCACAACCACCGTTAATGGCTGAAAAATTGGACGGCCCAAGACATATCGGAGAGCTACGTAGCTTGTATATTCCTCTACCTGAGTCTGCCGGAGATTCGCAACTCAACCACACCATCAACCTCGTCGAAAGGCGCGGCCTTGTCCTTTTTCTCTAGTCCTTGATTGCATTTCATTAAGTGAATTGCATGTTTATTAAAATTAAACGTTTTTTTATCATAATTTAACTGATGAAATATTAGGGATTTTGTTGTTAATTTAATTGAAATTAAGTACTTACATGTTGAATGGGTATAAAATTTATACATTAAACTGAAATTTTGGTAATTTAGTGGATCTGAAATTTCGGGATTTTGTTAAAAGTGATGTGATTTTATTTTTATCCGAATAAAATTGAACTGAAAATTGTGTATCTCATTAAATTATTGGCGTGTTTTGTTAATTTGTTGATAATTTAACTTAAATTAAGTGATTGCATGTTGATCTTTATCTAATCATGTGTTCAATCTTGTGTTCTCTCAACTGATCTAGATGTCTCAAGCATTTTGAGTGATTTTCAGTTTTGCGTGTTACAAAAACCCATCCAATCATGTGTTCTTGTTTTAGTTCTAATTTTCAGTTTTGATTTGGGTATAAGTGTTTGTTCTCTCTAATATGTTATCTTTGTTTGTTTTGTTGATAGGTTTCGGTGTTCAAAGTTGTTTGGTTTGTTTGATTAAGGAGGGGGGTTTGGGGTTGCACTAAAAGGGTATATTGGTCCTCAAATATTGCAAGATTACATGTTTATCGTTTTTCTTAATATACCAGGGGTAGTTTAGACCTTTTATAGGGTGTCAGCCCTACTCAAGGGGTGTCAATGCAACAACTTTGAAACCTTAGGGGGTGTTTCTGCCAAAAAAATATTAACTGATCACTACCTGCAATTAACCTAAACATCAATGAATATCATTGCAAATTACCCTTTGTTTTTTTCTAGCACTTGCTAGCAGAACTGTTAATTATGGGTGGTGATTGGACTCGGTGTCTCTTCCTTTGTTTCATGTGCTTTCAGGCATCAATTCTTAGTCTGCTAGTTTTATTTAATTTTAATTTTTTAACTTTTGTTTTATTTGTTTATTTTTGGCTGAACTAAAATAACGGACAACATAACAAGGCCAGCTGAAAAGGAATATATACGCCTTAACTCGAACTGAAACTAGGGCTGGCCTTGAGAGTTTCAAAAATTGAAGGCGAAATTTTTTTTGGGACCCTTCATTTCACGCGATACAAATTTTTCATGCGAAATTTTTTTTGGGTCACTCTACTTCACGCGATGTAATTTTTTTTTTAAAATGTAAGTATTTTATAAATTCAAATTTCTAACGAATGACAAAAACACTACATAATTATTTGATATTTCTTTTGTATAGATTTCACATATTAAAACATAGAAATATGAAGGGTATGAAATGAATGATTAATACAAGATACTTTTGAAATAAAAATTGAATTTGAACTTATTTGTAAATGCTTGTCAAAAGTAGGACTAATGTGCCTAGTAAAAAAAATTTAGAGAGCAAAAATACTATTCTAAATGAACTTTCCCTATTGTAAGTGTAATATTGGATTGAGTTCTAATTTATATTGGACTATAACTTAAAAAATCATATTTGGATCTATATTAATACATGGAAAAAAAAAATTGGGGCCTCTTTATATGCATTCAAAGTCCTTGTATTAATTTTAATTTTTCTTTGGATTGAGTTTGTTTTAATTTAATTATTGGAATAATGAATTGAATTTTATTAGTTTAACATATAAATTGGTATTGGGTTAGATAAGAAACCTTTTATGTTTGGGCTTATACTAACATACATATATATATTTTTAATTTTGAACATAATACTAATACAAAAAAAAATAAAAATTTGAGACTCCTTGAGCCTTAGGCCTTAGGCAACCGCTTGGGCCACCTAGGCCCAGGGCCGACCCCGACTGAAACGTCATTGATGCTCAAATGAAAATATTTATATTTGCTTTGAAATTCATTTGTTTGAATTCTGTGGATACAGAGTATCGTAATTCTGGCATTCCATGGTTGGGTCACAAAGAAACCTTACGTTGTGTTTGGTAACGGTTTGGTGCGGTGTTAATTTTTGGTTTTGGTTTTAGTTGGGTTGGATTTGGTTTGGTGTGATTTTATTTTGGTTCCAAATCATGTTTAGTGCAGATGGTTTTGGTATGAGAAAAAGTGATGCTGAAAAATCAAACCATGTTTGGTAGAGTTGGTATGGGTTAAAATATATTAATATTAAAATTAAAATATATTAATATACTAATATATTAATATTAAAATTAAAATATATTAATATACTAATATATTAATATTAAAATTTATAATATTAAAATATATTAATATATTTTTATTATATTAAAATATATTATATTTTTATTATATTAAAATATATTAATATATTTTAATATTAATATATTAATAATATATTAATATTAATTTATATTAATATTAATATATATATATTAATATTAAAATTTATAATAATATTATTTTAATATTAATATTAATATAAATTTTAATTTTAATATATATATATATTAATATTAAAATTTATAATATTAAAATATAAATATTATATTCGGTGCTACAGTGATTCAGGTTGCTACAGTGGAGTGCTACAGTGGTTTGCTACAGTACCTGCACCATCCAAAACCATCAAAAAGATGGTTCTAAAATCCTTCACAAATTTGGCACCATTGTTTGCTACAGTAACGGTACCATTTTTTGGCACCAAAATCATATTTTTGGCACCAAACCTCTTTACAAAACAACCCTTATGGAATCATTGAAAGAACAAATGGGTTAAAATGACAAAGAACAAAAGTCAGGAGTTTCCTTAACAAAGCTAGCTTGTTTATCGCGGACGATCTAGGGTTAGTCACCGATAAATCTAGAAAATTACATGGGAAGGGCAAAATTACATAATAGTGTTTTTGTTGTAAATTTAAATAACTTATAAACATAAACATGAAAAGAACAAAATATTAGTCGGGGCATCTGCTTCATTAGACCTATTATACATCCATGCCAGGTTAGGCGGGTTGAAACTCTACGTACCCGTTGAGATATATTATTAAGAAGTTAGACCATTTAGTGAAATTTAATTTTTTTTAGATTATTAGAAGAATTTTTTTTAAAAAAATGGGGGTGAAAATGCAATTTATTTATAAATTTATTAGTAGAATATATACTTTTTTAAGCTATCAAATGAATTTTTAAAAAAACTGAGGACATAAGCAATTTTTATAAATATATTTATAATATATAACTTTTTAGGCTAAAAAAAAATTACAAATAAATAAATATTACAAAATTTGGGCAGGGGCTTCGAAAAGATGAAATAAGATAAATTGGAACGCACAGTAAGATTATTGAGTTGACGTTGACATATAATGTTTTGTATGATGTGATAAAAGACCGGAAATAATTTTGATTTTTGAACTAACTACTTAACCAAGGAAATTCCAAATTTAGTTCTACTATCAGATATAAAATCAAGACATAGTGAGTGCACAAATTAAATAAGGTAAGAAATCGAAACATCAAACACATATGATATGATGATTTAGAGATTCGCAATTCCCTACTTCTTGGTTCAAGATTCCTCTGGGACCTTTCCAAATACCACATGGTCCTCAATAATTACTCTTTTACACAAACAATTATCTCAATTTTATCAACAATTTCTCAATTTCCCCTTCTTCGCGCTGGCCTAGCCATAAAAATAAAATTCAGATTCAAGAATTCATTTTCAAACTAGACATTTATATGCTATAAAGCAAACAAGTATTAATTAAAAATTTGCCACACGTAATTATATGATTCAGGGGACACAAATCTTACTAAAAAGATAACATGTGATTCAACAACTTTCTCCAACATTGAACTCCTATATGAAATATAAACTACAGAAACACTTTCAGAAATTGTTTAGGATGCTCAAGACTTTCTTCTTCAGTTTCTTCTCTTTATCATTGCTTGCATTGGATGGAGCTTTCGAGTGGTGAGTCCGAGAGTATCAACATTTTCCTCCTCCCCAGCCGCTAGTTTCCACTCGAATTCTTGCACCAGTCTACCAATTGTTGTGCAGGCAATTAACATCGCTTGAAGAGAACCCGCACACACCCGCTTTCCGCCTCCAAACGCCATCGTCTTGTGCAAGTCCATGGGATCCCTCCCGTCAAGAAATCTCTCGGGGTTCCACTCTTCCGGATTATCCCACAGTTTCTTGTCCATGTTACATCCATAAATGTTTATAGCAATCTAAGCATGAAGCACAAAAGTTAGAAATGCAGCCAAAAAAGCAATCAAAAGTACCAAGACATTAAATAATACGAGTCGTCTACCTCACTTCCAGCAGGAATGTGGTATCCTCCTAGTTGGGTATCTTCATGCACGTATCGAAGAGGAATTATTGGAACAGGACTATACTTTCTCAAAGTTTCATGGAAAACAGCAAACAGGTATGGCATCTGACACAGATTCTCCTCTTTAATCTTGTTTGAACCGCAAATATTTTTTATCTCTTGATAGAGACGATCCTGTGGGAATTAAGATTGAAAAGAAAATCACGCACTAGTACAAAATGGAGATTGTGCATTGATTACGGTGGATGAGAATTTCGGGAATGAAATAACCTGTCGCATTGGATCGTTAGCGAGTTCATACATAGCCCATTCTGTTGTAACCAAAGTAGTGTCTGATGTTTCAATAATGACCTCCCAAAGTAAAAAGGCCATTTGTTTCTCCGATAGTGTTTTCCCTTCGTTTAACAAGTAATCGAGATAACAGTTCAATTCCTGTCCCAACCAAGTTGTGTTAACTACTAAGCCATAGGGCAGACTAAATTATTATCAGCGACAATGTGAACTTTAAGGTAAGACAGGTATACCTCTCCAGATGCAATTCGTTTCTTCTGCTTGCTTATCAGTGCATTCATCAATGCCTGCCTCCGTAAATCCATTTGTTCGATTTTCCTTTCGAATCCTTTGTTTGGGATCCAACCCAAGTAAGGGAAAAAGTCTCTCCAATCCACATCAATAGCACCCTCCATTGGGTCAGTCACCAAAACCTTAAAGATCTCCTCCCTTGACATAGTGATTCCAAGATCATCGACATAAATGGATTCCACATCTTTCCCTAAAGCCTGCAAATGACATTCATTTCTCTCTATATTACATATTTTGAGTTTGTGCCAAGCTTGATGACTTGATATATATAATAATGATAACTCACTTCTTTCATTGCTAATCCGAAAAGTTCAGACTCGAAAAAGACCCTGAGTTTTAGAGCTTCAAGGGGAGAATTCTCAACATGATCATCCAAGTATTGTGTAATATTCTGGATGAGAGCGTCTCTGTGACCACGGTGTCGCTTCTGATATTTTATCAGAAACATATGTAAAATATTATCTATGGAGCTAAAAAAATAAATAACCAACACATATATGGAGTGTTTTGCAGCTCAAACCTGAGCATTTGGTCCCAAAATATTTGTGAGTATATGTCGTTTCACGGTTTTATGGAACTCATCATAATCACTTGTAGCCACCATGCATTTATCGAATGTAAGGATCCTCAAAGCTTTCGATAACTTTCTCGTTGATATTGATGAAAATCTGGTCACCATGGCCTGAAAACAAGGAAAGAGGTTCCGAGTTATTGTGTTTTCCATTCATTATAAGGAAAATATATATAGTCCATGCTAAGGGTAGCAAAAACATTTTCAAGCTTGGTACCCACATAGATGTAAGGAAATTTGGGTTTGAATGTAATTCAAAAACAAAATGTGTACAACGATACAACACAAGAAATTCATATTTTTCCATCAAATATAAGGGTATTTGTAGAATTATTGAAATTAGAAGACTAGAAGAGTAAAAAGAGAAAGAGAGAAGTGAAAAGGACTAGAAGAGTTAAGTTGACTCTCATTGATGAACTCTTTCGTACTTTCTTGATACATTATTGATGGAGGGTGATGCTATTTATAACCAATGATATGTGAGAGATCATAGGTGTTGAAAATGTAACCGAATGAATTTAGAATATAACAAAGATAAATAAGTTTAAATGATTCAAAATGTAACCAATAGATAAGAATAAATTGTAGCTTCGTTATTGTTCTGTACTAACATCTTCAATAGTATCAATAAGCTTTCTAGAAAGAATTTTTAATATTAAGAAGAATCATTAGAAAAGAAAAAAAGAGAGTAAAATAATTTGAAAATGTTAGGACATAATTCATTATGAGAGTGGTTATATATATGAAACCAGAGATAGAGAAATGTATTTGTTCATAAGACAGAGAATATCTAAAAGAGTTGAAAAAGAAATCTCTGCGTTTGATATAAAATTTAGTTCGGGCTATTCCTAGTAAGACAGAGAATATCTAAAAGAGTTGAAAAAAGACATCTCTACATTTGATGTAAAATTTAGTAAGAGCTATTTCTAGTGTGTATCTGCGCAGGAAATTATAATTTGACACAACACCTAGCATAGCAGGACAATACACAAATAAAATTTAGTAAGCTATTTCTACTGTGTATCATCTGTGACATGAGAAAACAATCCTCTGCTCTCGAACGAGGAAGAGGATCCAATGACTTGAAAAGAATTGAACGAGGAGGAGCCGTATGCGGTGAAAATCTCATGTACGGTTCTGTAGAGTGGCAGTAAGGGTGACTTTATTAGAATTTGGTTTAATCATGTTCGATTTGTATTAAACGGTAATTAAAAGGTCTTGTAATCTTTTCTCAATCTTTATAATTCAATTAATCCATTTGCAAATTGAGTTTTTTTTCATGGAGTTGTTTTCGCCAACCCCCAATTTGAAGCAGGGTAAATCACATTGGGGTAACACAATGTTAGGGACATTAGTGACAAAATATTACGTTAGGGGTAACACGGCTTATGAAATTCAGATGTAAGACGAAGAGCCTGCCACTTCTAACCCAAGGGAGAGACAACGAGTATATATCTATATATATATATACATATATATTAAGAGAGAGGGGTAGTGAGGTAGTACCTCCTTGGCAACATCAGCAGAATTGAGGACCACAACAGTGTTGGAACCAGTTTTGATGGAATAGATAGGTCCATAAGTCTCAGCCCATTTTGCAAAAGTCTTGTGTGGTTTCTTCTCTTTCAGTTGCAGAAGATTCCCAATCAAAGGCCACCCCGGTACCTCTGCACCCAATATGCACCAAATCAACATCTATATATATCTATACATATATACTCAACATATATAATCAAGTCACTAACTTTAAATAAATTAGGAAAAAAAATAAAAAAACAGATGAGTACTTTACCAGGTAGAGTTAAAAGACCATTGGAGAGTTGTTTTTTCTTATTATCATTGACATAGCCTCTAAGAAGCCATATTGAAATACCACCCAGAGCAATAGCAGGACCACCCACAACAACTGTTGTTCCTGAAGCCATTGCTTGAAGACTTAGAAGAGCCTCGGTTAAAGCAGCCATTGAATTTTTATTTTGCAGACAAGAGAGAAAGAGAGAGAGATTTAGAGAGGAAAAAGGAGGAGAACCGAAAGGGCCCTTGGTTACTACTTTTGATATAGAAACTATACTTGTCAGTGCAATGTATATAAAGGCAATGTATATAATAAACATGGGTATTTGTTGTGAATTGATCCCCTGGGGTGGATTTATTAGATGACAAAGAGTGTGTCTTTTGTCGTTTGGTAATTGTTAGGATAGGTTCGACAGAGATGGAATATACTGTTTCTTGTTAGGATAGTGGTCCTCACCAGTTAAATGAATTTGGTCCTCACCAGTTAAATGAATTTGGATCAATAATATTAAAATACATGATAATATTAATTAAAATAATAATAATAAATATTATTCACTATCTAAAATATTTCTTTGTTTTTCTTTTCATTTCCCCTCCTCCCCTAATTTTTTTATCGTTTTCACAAACCCTACACAGCCGCCACCACCACCACCACTGTTCTCACTCTCTCCACTACCACCACAACCAAATTTATATATCACATTAGCCCAGTTTCCAATCGTTTAAACAAGATTCCTCGCTTCCCCATCACCACCACCACCACTAATTACACTCCAAAAAATATAACAACAATAAGAGAGACATAACTACAATTCGATGCCAACTTTCAGCTTTCCTAGTATCCGAATGTGTGACTTTACCAAACCAATATTTTTGGCCACTGTGATCATTTCTACATCTTTTCGTATTCAACCAAGTATTAGTTATAAAAAAATATACATATAATATATATATATATATATATATCTATATATATATATATGTTGTAAAATAAATAAAACCCCTCTTATATATTGAACTTTAATTCAAAATAATTTGAGATAATGAGGAATCAATGGAAAAAAATACAGATGAATAGATAGGTTGATTGAAATAACTCAAATGCTTCAGACATCAATTCAAGGGTGGTCTACAAACCATTGGAAACTTATTCCTTATTCATTTTTTTGTTGAAAGAATAATGTCATAGTCTTATTTTTGGCCGTCACGCACACCACCGCGTGCCTATCGCCGCTCTCCTCATCTGAAACTCTCTCTCTCTCTCTTAAACAATTGTCCTCATGGCGGTGTAGGGTTTGTGTCGATAGAGAGATTAAGGAGGAAAAAAAACAAATATTTTAGATTCGGGTTTAACCCATGATGGTGGGTAATGCTCATTGTTATTCTTTCAATTAATATTGGACATGTATTTTAATATTATTGATCCAAATAAGGGGTGAGGACTCAAACATTGTCCTAGAGATTATGGGTGTCGCTTAGTAAAGGGTAAAAGGGTGAGGAAAATTCATAATTAAAAAAGAATATAATAATTAAGGTATTGTACATAATTTTTAAATAATGTTAGGAGGCTCTAATTATATAAGTTGAAGTTGTAACAGATTAATTCAAGAAATAATTAATAAAAAGTGAATTTTTTAATTAAAAAGGTATATTAATTTACATAGTAAGATTATAAAAAAGACTCATTATTAACTTTTTTAAAATTTAGAAGTTCTAATATATTTTATTGGTATATTATTACATTAAATCATAGTAATATCATTACTTACCATCATTATTGAATTTATAAGAAATCAATTAGGATTGAATGTATCATAAATTATTTTTTAAATTTGAATTAATTAGGATTGAATGTATATATCATAATTACTTTGTACATTTTTGCATTAAATCATATAGAATATACGTCTCTAGTGGAATAAATAGAAAGCCACCTTATATACAAGATAATTGAGAAGGGTTGGTCTACTAGGTCCTCTTTGGCACAACTTCTACTTTTATTTTTATTGGAAAGTAAAAAAGAATAAAAAAACATAAGTTATTTTGAGAGGTTGGTACCCCTAACTCATAATTTCTTTAAAGCGTTCTTCCATAACCCAAAAATTCTTCTTAAGAATATGTCAAACACCTTCTAAAATAATTTTTTCCTCTAGAATCATTTTTATAAGGATTAAAAAACAGATAAATAATATGTGACAGAAGTTACTAATTGTGGCGTACAATAAAATACCAGCAATAAGGAAGGCAAAAAACAATGGGATCTATAGGGGGATTTTCTATTTCCTTACTAAGGACATTGAAATATTTATAATTTTTTGCTTTGTTTTATTTGTTTACTTTTGGGTGAAAGTGAAATAATGGATAAAACCTCCTTTGAGATTTAATTTAATTACAAACAGCTGCTAGAATCATCCCAATTTACTCCCCAACAAGATGAAATATTCTGCCTTAAATACTCGGACAAAAGAGTGTTTTGTCAATATATTATATCTTTTTTGTCATATAACTGAAAAGTATTTGATTTTTTTGTCATACTTTCACTAACGAATTCGACTATAACATCATTGATGCCTAAATGAAAAAACTTAGTTGAAATATGAAATAAGATCAACTATAATTAATGTAATGTGGTTATTCGATTCAATGAATGACAGAGAGGTTCGGAAGATCCCTCTTGGAACGTTCTCAAATTCCACATTATCTTGAATAATTACACTATGACACATAAACAAATAAGTCAGTTTTCTTCTTCACGCTGCAAGAAAAATTTAGATTCAAGAATTCATTTTGACATTATATATTAACTAGTACTCCCTCCGTCCCAATTTAGTCGTTCACTTTGCTAATTTTATTTGTTTCAAATTAGTTGTCCAGTTTCGAATTCCAATAAAATATTATCATATATTTTCCCAAATTATTTATCTTCATTAACTTCAAAAACGAATGGGTCCCAATATAAACTACAACTATACAACATTATCAAAAGGTAAAATAGAAAACACAAAATTTCAAAAAAATTATTAAAAAGTCAAACATGGACAAGTAAATTGGGAGGATGGAGTATTAATTTAAAATGGGTTTACTTCAAGAAACCCCCTATGCTATTCAATTTAATCAACTAACCCTTACTGTGTCCACTTTGCCCCCTATACTGTCCAATTTTATCACTATGCCCCCTCATTCTCATATTTTGAGTTAAAATGTCTAAATTATCCTCAATTAATAGTATAAGGGGGTTTAGTGAAATCAACCCTTCAAAAAATTATTTTTTGAAAATAAATTATATTTTTGGTAAAAACTATAAATTTCAAAAAATATATATATTTTGGAAAATATGATTTTTTCCTAAAAATATATATTATTTTCCAAAATATAATTTTTTTACGAAAAATATATATTACGTTCCAAAATATGATTTTTTTCTAAAAAATAATTTTTTTGCAAAAAAGTATTTATTATGTTTCAAAATATGAATTTTTTTCCAAAAAATACTTTTTTGCGAAAAATATATACTATTATGTTCCAAAATATGATTTTTTTTCGAAAAATATTTTTTTTGCAAAAAATATATATTATTTTTTCCGAAATAATTCATATTTTGGAAAATAATATACTTCCTCCGAAAAATATATATATATATATATATATTTTTTTTTTGAATTTATAATTTTTGAGAAAAATATAATTGATTTTCAAAAAATAAGTTTTTTAAATGATTGATTTCACTAAACCCCCTTATACTATTGAGGGTAGTTTATGCATTTTGACTCAAAATATGAGGTGAGGGGGCATAATGATGAAATTGAATAATATAGGGGATAAAATAAACACAGTGAAGATTAGTTGATTAAACTGGATAATACAAGGGTTTCTTGAAATTAATCAATTTAAAATTTATAACTCCGAAAAGTAGAGAAATATATGATACAGGACACAAAAATTACACACAACCTGACTAAAAAGAAAATATGTGATTCAACTACTTTCTCCAATATTGAACTCCCTATATGAGATGAACTATAGAAACTTCAGTCCCCATGAAAGAAAATAGTTTAGGAAGCTTAAGAATTTCCTCTTCATCAGTTTCTTCTTTTTATCATTGCTTGCATTGGATGGAGCTTACGACTGGTGAGCCCGAGAGTACCGACATTTTCTTCCTCCCCAGCCGCTAGTTTCCACTCGAATTCTTGCTCAAGTCTACCAATTGTGGTGCAGGCAATTAACATCGCTTGAAGAGCACCAACACACACCTTCTTCCCGCCACCAAACGCCATCGTCTTGCGCAAGTCCATGGGATCCCTCCCGCCAAGAAATCTCTCGGGATTCCAGTCTTCGGGGTAGTCCCATAGTTACATCCATAAATGTTTATAGCAATCTAAGCATGAAGCACAAAAAAGCAATCAAAAGTTCCAAAGACTACTCGAAACAAGACTGGTCTAGCTACCTCAGTTCCAGCAGGAATATAGTATCCTCCTAGTTGGGTATCTTCATGCACATATCGAAGAGGAATTACCGGAGCAGGACTGTACTTTCTCAAAGTTTCATGGAAAACACCACACAAATTCTCCTCTGTAATCTTGTTTGACCCGCAAACATTTTTGATCTCTCGATAGAGACGATTCTGTCAGAATTAAGATTGAGAAGAAAAAAAAATATCATGAACTAGTACAAAATGGAGATTATGAGTGATAACAGATGAGAATTTCGGGAATGAAATAACCTGCCGCATTGGATCCTTAGCGAGTTCGTACATAGCCCATTCTGTGGTGACCAAAGTAGTGTCTGATCCTTCAATAATGATGACGTACGACCGTAATTTTCTTTTTCTTTTTGTAATTATAATTATTATTTCTCTTTTATTCTATATCTTTTAGTTTCCTTCTAGGAATAAGTTTCCTATTATTATGGGATTTTCTAGATTTATTAGTTTTCTTTTAAAACAAGTTTTCTTGTTCACTAAGATTAGACTCATGACCCATTAGGATTTCTAAATACCATGTAACTGTAGAGAACTTATTCATTCATTCAATAATATCATTCAAGAATTCTCTACAAGTCTTTGCGAGTTCTTTTCTTGACTTTGAGAATTTCAAAGTCTTAGTTAATTTTTTTTTTGGTTCCTAGTTGAACCCCTATTCGCTTCCGCTACGTCAGTTGGTATCAAAGCCTTGATCTACCCTGGTCTGATGGCAGCCGATGGTGATGGCAGCAACCGCTCTAGCGACGAAGATCGTGGAGTGCAGGCCTTTCAGGTAGCCATGCGAACTCAAGATCAGCTAATCCAAACATTGGAGGAGCTGTTTCAATGCCAGATGGATCTCATGATGCAAGACATGCGTGAGATACAACGGGGCTTTGCTGGACTTGGGATTGGTGGCAACCAGGATCGTGAACCTGTTCGGGCTCAAGTCAGAGTTCTTCCTCACGGCCAACCGGATATTGGAGATCGTCATGTTCATCTACGTGGGCCTCCTACCCATGGGGATTCTTCTAGTGATAAAGAGTTTGGAGGATGTGGGATTGATCGACGACAACAAGTCAGACACGACAGAAATCACAGAGATCCAAACACTCGTGACTTCCGAATGAAGATTGATTTACCTAGTTTCAATGGACATCTTCATATTGAAGATTTCCTTGACTGGGTCATTAATGTGGAACACTTTTTCGAGTATATGGAGACGTCCGAAGATAAACAGGTGAAGCTCGTGGCTTACAAGCTTAAAAGAGGCGCTTCTGCTTGGTGGGAACAGACGCAAACCAACTGGAGACGACAAGGCAAACAACCTGTTCGGACATGGCACAAGATGAAGCAGTTGTTGAGGGCCAAATTTCTTCCACCGGATTATGAGCAGATGTTGTATCACCAATACTAGAATTGCAGGTAGGGAAATCAGTCAGTCAATGAATATACAGAGGAATTTTATAGGTTGAGCGTGCGAAACAACCTGTCTGAGATGAATAGTCAACAAGTGGCACGACATACTTGTGGGGTTGCAGTTGACAATCCAAGATCAGATTACTATGCATACGGTCTGGAATTTGTCAAAAGCTGTTAACTTGGCTTACAAGATTAAAGCATGATCGAGACGACCACCCTCATAAGTGCAATAATCAAATAAATCTTATTTCGATGCGACGCCCACTAGACAAAACAAAGGAAAACAGACGGCTATGTCATCACATCAGGGTTCCTCGGCGCCAAACATTAGCAAAGGACAGGTGCGACAATCTATTGCACCTACACCGCATAAAGAGAAGAACAACAACCCTTATGCACGTCCTGCACCAGAAAAGTGCTTTCGTTGTCAACAACCTGGTCATCATTCCAACGTGTGCCCTAACAGAAGACGAGTAAACATTATGACAACGAAAGATGATGATCCATATTTTAATGATGAAGATCAGATTATAGAGCCTGAAGATGAGTATGATGAAATAGAGATCGCTGAAGGAGATGACGGTGAACGGGTGAATTGTGTAATTCAGAGATTGTTGTTCGCACCAAAGCAGGAAATTGACAAACAACGACATGACATCTTTCAAACCAAATGTACAATTAATCAGAAAGTTTATGACGTGATCATAGACAATGGCAGTAGTGAGAACATCATGTCAAAGTCCTTGGTGAAGAAGTTGCAGTTGAAGACGGAAAAACATCTATCTCTCTATAAAATCGGATGGATAAAGAGGGGCTGAACCTAAGGTTACAGAACTTTGCCACATTCCATTTTTCATTGGGAGGTACTACAAGGATGAGGTAATTTGCGATGTGGTTGAAATGGATGTTTGTTATATATTATTAGGGCGACCTTGGCAATATGATGTAGATGCAACTCACAAGGGCAAGGACAATACTTACTTATTCTGGTGGCATGATTGGAAGGTCGTGTTAGTGCCTATAGACCAAGAACCACCTAAAGTTCTTAAAGATGAGGGGCATTCTTTTCTTACGGTACCAGAGGAACAATTCACTGAAGTTGTAGAGGAGTTAGGAGAAATCATGGTTCTTGTTGTCAAAAGCGAATAAGACAAGTACGAGGCAACTATTCTTGAAGAGTTACGACCATTGCTAGCAAAATTTAAAGATTTGATTCCAAGTGAGTTACCAGATATATTGCCACCTATGCGGGATATCCAACACCATATAGATCTAGTGCCTAGAGCGAGCTTACCAAATTTGCCTCACTATCGCATGAGTCCAGTTGAGAGTGATGAGTTGCAAAGGCAAGTTGAAGAGTTAGTTCGGAATGGACTAATCACGGAAAGTATGAGTCCTTGTGCGGTTCCTGCTTTACTAACACCGAAGAAAGATGGTATGTGGAGGATGTGTGTTGATAGTCGTGCAATCAAGAAGATCACAATGAGGTATAGATTTCCAATTCCGCGGCTACATAACATGTTGGATATGTTCAAGGGTGCTAAGATTTTTTCCAAGATTGATTTGCGGAGTGGGTATCATCATATTCGGATTTAGCCGGGTGATGAATGGAAAACCGCCTTCAAAACGAAGGATGGACTCTATGAATGGTTGGTGATGCCGTTTAGCTTGTCCAACGCACCAAGTACTTTCATGCGATGGATGAACCAAGTTCTTAAACCATTTATCGACAAGTTTGTGGTCGTTTACTTTGACGACATTTTGATTTACAGTCATGACACGGTTGAACACCAAGAGCATCTGGTAGCAGTTTTGCAAGCCTTGCGTTCGGGCGAATTGTACATGAACCTCAAGAAATATTGTTCTTGACCAACCAATTATTATTTCTTGGGTTCGTGGTAGGAGCTAATGGCATTCAAGTTGATGAAGAAAAGGTTCGTGTTATTCAGGAGTGGCCTATGCCAACAACGGTTAATCATGTTCGTAGTTTTCACGGTCTGGCAACTTTCTATCGTAGATTTATCAAAAAAATTAGTAGTATTGTTGTGCCCATTACCGAGTGTATGAAGAAAGACAAATTTCAATGGGGACACAAACAAGAGGTAGCCTTTGCGGTGATCAAGGAAAAATTATCTAGTACACCCGTTTTGGCACTACCAAGTTTCGAGAAGATTTTCGAAGTGGAATGCAATGCTTCTGTCATGGGCATTGGTGCAGTTCTTTCTCAAGAAGGTCGACCAGTGGAGTTCTTCAATGAGAAGCTTTCTGAAGCTAGGCGAGAGTGGACTACGTACGAGTTGGAGTTTTATGCGGTGATTCGATCTCTTAAATATTGGGAACATTATCTTATTCAGAGAGAGTTCGTGTTATACAGTGATCAACAGGCGCTGAAATTTATTAACACGCAAAATAGTATGAACCACATGCATGCAAGATGGATATCTTTTATACAAAAGTTTACATTTGTAATCAAGCACAAGTCGAGGCAACAAAATAAGGTAGCTGATGCATTGAGTCGTCGGACTTTTTTGTTAACAACCGTAAGTTCTGAGGTTGTAGGTTTCGAGTACCTGAAAGAGTTGTACGAGGTTGATGCAGATTTTCAAGAGATTTGGAGTAAATGTCTCACACGACAACCTGCAACTGATTTTCACATTTATGATGGATATTTGTTTTGCGGAAATCAACTATGTTTGCCGCAGTGTTCACCGCGGGAGCAAATTATTCAGGAATTGCATAGTGGCGGATTGGGTGGACATTTGGGCTGAGATAAGACTTTTGGGTCAGTAGAAGAACGCTAATACTGGCCACAGTTGAAGCGTGATATTGGCAGGTTTGTGCAAAAGTGCCCAGTGTACCAAACTGCCAAAGGGCAAACGTAAAATACCGGTTTATATACTTCGTTGCATGTACCTGAAAATATCTGGGAGGATTTAAGCATGGATTTTGTGCTTGTCCTTACTTACACTCAAAGAAGTATGGATTATGTTTTTGTGGTGGTTGATAGATTTCTAAAATGGCTCACTTTATTCCATGTCGTAAGACTTCGGATGCAAGTCATGTGGTTAATTTATTTTTTCGAAACATTGTGAGGCTGCATGGAGTTCCTAAGTCTATTACTTCCGATCGAGATGTCAAATTCCTTAATCACTTTTGGAGAACATTATGGAAGAAATTTGATACTTCGTTGAACTACAGCAACACTAGTCATCTGCAGACAGACGGACAAACAGAGGTGGTGAATCGAACATTGAGAAATATGATTAGGTGTATTTCTAGGGATAAACCAAAGCAATGGGATGTATCATTACCTCAAATTGAATTTGCTTTCAATAGCATGCTCAACCGATCCATAAGGAAGGCACCGTTTGAGATTATCTATATGAAGGTGCCAAAGCATGCCTTTGATCTAGTTCCATTGCCTAAGATTCCGGGTTTTAGTATCGCAGCAGAGAATATGGTAGAAAGGGTCCAGAAAATACAATACGAAGTCAAACAGAATTTGAAACAGACTAATGCAATGTATAATGAGGCGGCTGACAAACATAGACGAGTTAAAGTATTTCAGGTAGGTGATCTTGTCATGGTGTACTTAAGCAAATCAAGGTTTCTGGCAGGAACTTATGGGAAGCTATCCAAACGAAAATATGGGCCGCTGTGGATTACACGAAAGATTAACGACAATGTTTATGTGGTAGAGCTCCCGGATGACATGTTGATCTCGAATACTTTTAATGTGAGAGATTTGTTTCCATATCATCCTCCTGATGAGTCTTTATATCCAGTAAACTCGAGGGTGAATTCTTCTAAAGTGGAGGGACCTAATTTTATTTTTCTTTTTTTAATTATAATTTTTATTTCTCTTTTATTCTATATCTTTTAGGTTCCTATTATTATGGGATTTTCTAGATTTATTAGTTTTCTTTTAAAACAAGTTTTCTTGTTCACCAAGATTAGGCCCATGGCCCATTAGGATTTCTTTGCCTATAATACCATGTAACTGTAGAGAACTTATTCATTCATTCAATAATATCATTCAAGAATTATCTGCAAATTTTTAAGAATTATTTTCTTGACTTTGAGAATTTCAAAGTCTTAGTTAATTTATTTATTTAAAAAAATCCATTATCTTCAAATTATTTTATAAATGACTATAATACCCTTTTTTTATTAAATTAACTTAAAACATTTTTGTTTTTAACAAAAATTATGATATAATTGATACAAGTTTGATGGTATAATATTTATTTAAATTTGGTAAACTAACATATGGTTTTTATAATTAATTTAAAAAATAATGCTTTTAGATTTTATAAAAAAGTTGAATATAAAGTTTAAAAAGATTAAGTAATTATTCAAGACTTTTATATACATAACACGAGAAAAAGAATTTTTGTTATTAAAGTAATTTGTAAATTCATTATGAAAATATATCGTATCAAAAGAAGTTTTATTTATGGTAAAAAAGTTTAAACTTAGGATAATAAATTTGATAATTTAAATCAATTGATTTTTAATAATAAATTTATTAATTTTTAAAATAAAGTAATTACAACATATTACTTTTTATTATAAAAGACATAATTTCTCTAATATAACCAGGAAAAATGATATATTTCTCTTTTCATACGATATATATTCATAGTGAAATTACAAATTAGTTCAATAATAAAAATATTTTTTCTCATGTTATTTATATAAATAGTGTTGAATAATTAATTAATCCTTTTACAATTTATACTCAAACTTTTTATAAAAAGCTAAAATAATTATTTATTTGATTAAATATAAAAATTATATATTAATTTACCAAATTGAATAGAGATTATGTCATCAAATTTGTATCAATTATATCATAATCTTTGTTAATAATAAAAGGGTATTAAGTTAATTTAATAAAAAGGGCATTATAGTCATTTAATAAATAACTTGAAGACAATTTTATTTTTTCATTTTTGTGATAGTTTAGGAGGGTTGGTTGCACAAGAATAATTTAGGGAGGTTATTTGCAATTTTTAAAATAGTTTGGGAGAGTTTTCTGCCATTTTTAAAGTTTAGGGGGTTCTTGAGAGAAAGAGGATAGTTCACGGGTTTAATGCACTTTACCCATATCTATATATGCTCAACATATGTAATAAAATCACTTATTTACTAAATAAATAAATAAAATCCCAAAATGAGTACTTTACCAGGTGGAGTTAAAAGACCATTGGAAAGTTGTTTTTCCTTGTGATAATTTACATAACCTCTAAGAAGCCATATTAGAATACAACCAAGAACAATTGCTGGACCACCCACAACTGTTGTTCCTGAAGCCATTGCTTGAAGAGTTAGAAGAGCCTCAGTTAAAGCAGCCATTGAATTTTATTTTGCACAGAGAGAGAGAGAGAGAGAGAGAGAGATTTAGACAGGAAAAAAGAAGGTGCATCAAGAGGGTCCCTGGTGACTACTTCTGATATGCAAACTATACTTGTCACTTGTCAGTACAATATATGTACATATAGCCAATAATGTTCAAAAGTTGAAAAAGAGAAAAAAAAATAGATAATTAACGAATAAATTTAATTTAAGTTAATTAGTTTAGAAAGTAATGATATGATAAGACTTTCCTCGTAATAAGGTCATAAACAAATTTTCTTTTAACCACTAAATTGAATGAATTTCTATCAATAAATGATGAGTCATCCAATTATTAGCATTACTCCTTTTTAGGTTAGTGTAATTACTGTCATGAAACATTTCTTTTTATTTAACCCCTGAATTGATTCTTAAAAGGAATAATACAGTACATCCAGTTCATATTCTTTCTATATTTTAGATAGGTGTAATTAATATTAACAATTAATATGGCACAACTATAGCATGCCAATACTACGTGGGCCCACTTACTATATCTAGTAATGTATATGATACACCCATGGCATTAGACGTCTTTGTCCCATATCGGAGCCGGATAAGAAAGTAAATAGGTATTTTAGTGGGTGGATGTTAAGCTTAAGTTTTTGGGTCGAACCGCGAAACATTCGACCCGTTACATTTGGTATCAGAGTCATACGCAGTTATTGATCTGGTGTTACGCCAAACACCAGTTTAGGTGCCAACTACCTGGGTTGAGTTAGGTGTCCAGGTTGGGTTCGGATGGGGGAGTGTTGGTGTTCTTTGTCCCACATCGGATCCGAATGAAAAAGTCAAATGGGTGGATGTTAATCTCACCTATCAGCTTAAATTTTTGAATCGAACCGCAAAACATCCGAACCCTACACCAATCAAGATATAATTCAAAGGGGTGTCCAAAAATTTGCCCAATCCTCAAAGCCAACCTACCCTATTTGGTAATAATTGCCAATGCAACCCCAATGAAACAAATTTTAATCCTCCAACAATGGCTTCATATGCCCTCCCTAAGAAATAAATTTTGATGCTCAAAAAATGGTGATGAGGGGGAATAATTAAGTAACAAAATCAATAAAAGAGGGACCAGTTGAAATAGTTACTAGATTTTGGACACCAAGATAAAAAAATTGGAAAGTATTTACTTTATGCAAACCTTAAATTAAATATATATATATATATATATGCATAACCAAATCTAAAAATTAATTGCTAACAGTGACCATTTTATGTTGACAACCAAAATGCGACAACAAATTTTATTACAATGTTCTAATAAAGTTTAAAAAAATAATAAAACAAGAGCTATTATGTTGTATGCCAACATTAATGCCCCATTGGATTTCTGCTACATTTATCACTCTATGAATGTTAGTTCATGAGCAATGTTTAATTCCTGGAATTAGATAATGGCCTTTATTAATTCACACTCTTTTCATCCTAAAATTCAGCCATAATTCACTCACTTATAAAATTTAATAATTTTTGTGTTACGCTAGAACTTAATCTCAAGCTCCATAAGAGGATTTAAGTTATATAAACAAAGATCAAACAAGGTTCAATTTGAGCTCACAAAATATTTTTCACAACTCTGAACCAACATTCCAATTTCACGGAAAATATGTTCGTAATGTAAAAAAGCACATTTTTGTCCACCTTTTCTCATTCCATGTTTTTTCTAAATCTTCCCCACTTCCAGAACTAAACACAAATATGGGAGAAAATATGTTCCTAAAACCCGGGAAAAAAAAAAAAACACATTTCCCTCAACTTTTTCATTATTTTTGTTTCAATTTCTTTAATTTTTATCTTCTTTTTCCCCCCCTCATGAAACATATGTATCATGCTGATGACTGAGGAGATGCGTAACAGCCTGCTATGTCATATAGCCATCCTCAACATGAAGAAGTCTGTAAAGGGTTTACATAATATCAGCACAACTCAATCTTAGAGAGGAGTAGCTCGACCAGCATTGTTACTATACAGTCTGTAAACCACCAAAACACCCGGAAACTAATTCCGGCCACATTTTACATATACACGACAAAAAAATTTCCTTCCTCCCAAACAATGGGAAACGTTGCCTCTATTTCTTGTTGTCATTTCCTTCTGCAAAACAGACGCCAGTACGAGAAACAATTAACTGTCAATAAATCACCATGTAAAGACACTTAAAAGTATCTAATACTTGAATGTTCTTTTTAAAAAGTACATATATAGAACGATTAAAGTAGTAGCAGCTGAAATAAACATTTGATTCAATGCAATATGTAGTAACTTGCATAGACCAATCATAGAAACGCAGGAAATTGTTTGGGGACCATTACCTATTTATGAGAGAGAAAACTTCTCATCTACTCTCTTGTGCAAAATATGAAATATAAAGCATCCATCTTCTGGTGTGCCTCAAAAAGGATGAAGGTCATTACTTGGAAGGAACAGAAAGTGATCCTGTACAAAAAAAGTACGGCACCCGAAAGTTTAAAATTATGGTACCGTTCTTGACAAGATGATAGAAAGTAGTGAAATGTACATTGCACCTAGCGCTGGTTTTGATTTGAGATTGGCCTTGTGTTCTCTCAATTGCGCCCCTTGTTGCTAAAGAAAAACAAAATCAACAGTTGAAAAACAATGAGAAATTTTTAGATAGCAATGCTAACGTGGAAAACCATAGGTATATATGCACACACATATATATATATATATTACAAGTACATAAAGATCCCAAACTAATAGACCTGGTACAATCTCCTCCACGAATGTTCTGATCTTTCTTGTAGCAGACACCATTCCATGGCCATATCATATTCAATTGTGTTGGGCTGAGAACAATGTGAAGTAGAAACAGCTTGTCTCTGGCAATTAAAGACCCAGCGACCATATTAATATAAACAGCAAAGGAATGTGCATAATCTTGCACGTCTATATGACATGCGTGCTTGTGTGTGGGTTGGGGGGGCGGGGGATGAGAGAGAGAGTATACCGTCTCCCTTTGCATTTGGAGTTTAATCTTGTCAATAAACAGATGGCCAAAAAATCTCGACTGTTTTCCTGGCAAGCTAGGAGGAGGTGCAATACGTCCAATAAGAGGCCTACCAAAAAAAAAATGATAAAGTGGGAACTCTCTTTGCGTGCCACAAGAGATGGAAAATCACTTGGTTTCCAACTAACAGATAGCATAAAAATTGGAGGCTAGTAACCACGGAAATAGGACACGAGGATACAGTAACAAGGCACATCTCAAAAATGAAAATTAAGACACAGATACGGCAAAAGTAAGGATATATATATATATTAATTACATTTTTCTTTTTACTTTTCTTTTGTTGTTTTAATTTATCACTAATGAAATAACTCATTGTGCTTAGATTCACATATTTGCAGTTTCTATTTTTTGTTGGACACGTATCCGAGCCATGTCCGCGTGTGTGTGTTCCCGCGTCCCAAACACATCTAGGGCACCCCTAAATGGAAGTATTTACAATCCCTCAACTGGAGTAGACTCCCCTCCCAAACCGTGATTATGTAGAGAAAGAACAAGCAAGGTGAGGCTGACTTTGGATATTTAAAGATGTCAAAATTCAGAACCCTAATCATTTCATAAATCACTTGCTATAGACAAGAGAACATGATAAATTAGCTATATAGCACTGATACATATACAGGGTGCATATACGATACGATATGAATACGAAGATACGATAAATCTCAAAAAAATAGGATACGGGTACTGCGTGATACGGCAAAAAGAAATGACACTTTTTATATATAAAAGACTAAATTTTGGTCAATTCTTAGAAATAATAAGAAAATGCAATCATTATGAATACACAAGTTCCTTTCGTAGCACTTACAACAAGCAAATGTAGTCAATACTTAATAAAATTAAAATTTTATTGACTATAGTACTGCAAAATATTGTTGGAAAAGTTTCTTTCTAATGTTTAAAAACTTGTTAAAATCGTATTATTTGGTATTTAAGAAGTATTTGATACGTTATCAAAGTATCTTACAAGCATCGGATATGTAATCGAAATATCAGATACGTGTTATGAATTAAAAAATATAATTTAAAATTTGGATACATTTAAGAAGTATCAGACACGTATATAAGTATCAGTATCCGACACATATCCGATACGGGTACGTTGCTCTTGTAGAAGTATCCATACTTTATAGTACTATGAGACTTTTAAATTCAAAAGAAAAGTTTGTGCAAAACATGCTACAGAATTGAACATATTCAAATAAGACCAAAAATCTATGGTTTAATAGAAAAGAGATGCTTCACTAATTCACGCAACTCCTGTGTTGGGGGGATATATTTAACTAATGAAAAATAACAGTGAGGCCATGTTTGGCAAAGCTTTGGCTTTGACTTTTACACGGAAGAAAAAGAAAACCAAAAACATTTTTGACAAATTCGTACATATTGAAGGAACCGTAAATTAGTGATGTCGGGTTTAAGGTACATTTTGAAAATATTCCAAGACACCCGGTTGTGCGGATTCGAATCACCCGCGGGCCAACTTACAACAAAGAAAACAGCGAAAACATGAAGGAACGGTGCAAAATGCAAGAAAACGAGAATGATAGTCAACAGTGAATGAGTGCAACAAGTGTGGGACAAAAAAAAAGGGTTTTAAGTAATATCGCGGAATAACTGACAGGTCTTTGAAAAATAAAAAGAAATGCAAAGCACATCTCCAAAGACGTTATTGACCCCTGTTAACTGATACAAGGCATTGCAATTTGATGAGCACTACATACCTCCCATCAGAAAGCATTAGGCATCCCTCATCCAATTTTCTAATGACTTTCTCTGCTGCTTCCCTTTTTTTGAAAATAACAAGAGCTTGACCTACAACATAACAAATTTATAGAGTTGGGTTTGATCAATCACAGGTAGCAATGAGTATATAACATCAACCTATCATTTGCATATAACATAACATGCAGAGAAATCAATTATTCAAGACATTACTTCTTCACTTGTTTCCATACCGGAATGTGGGCTAGAAAATGCTGTGCGCTGGAGCATCTTTGCTGTGCAACGCTCTTCAAAGCCGTGCAAAATAATCTCCTGATATATAACAAACTTCACTGTCTACAACATATATGAATACAAAACCATATATACACGCAAATTTGGCATCCATAATTGCAAATATAGACTAATATGAAAAGGAGCAAATTATTTTGCAATTTAAAAGTAAAAACACACACTACAAATTTATGCAATTCCATATCCTGGGATGCAAAAATATTCAGGGCCCCAGGGGTATATATGTCACGTGGTACCCCCGGCCAATCAGAGGAAGATTGCAAAACAGGTGCAGACCCCACCAATCACGCTTGTAATGCAACGCCTCCACTGATTCGCTGGGAATACCACGTGGCATATACCCATAGCGTACGGAATACATGCTCCTAGGAACACACGTAGTCTGCACGCCACAAATTTTTGCCTTCGCCTTTGTGCATCTGCAAGGGATTTGTGGAATTGACTGTTGAGAAGGGATTTTTTTATTTTTTAGCTTCATTTATGATAGTTAAAATGTAAAAGCTTAAATAGGGGAACACATCCAAAATTCTACAAAAAAGCGAATGCAAAAAGAAGGGGCCTTTGGCCTTAAAAAAACCAAAGAACCTTCTCTCCCTCTCTCTCCCTCACCCCTCCTCCTGAAACGTTTATCTGTACATGAAGTACAAGGTAACCAGTTAGTGATTTTGCTAGTACTCTCTCCTACCTCATAAGAAAATTAGAAATGAAATCTTCCTCTCAAGTCTAAATCTGGCTACTTTGTACAGGGGAAGTGGAATTTGCTTCAGGATTTTCATACCATGACTGGCCCCTTTTGGATCTTATGTGTCAAATTGATCTCGGTTTCATTTGGTTGAAAACTAGGACAACTAACTATCGGTTTGACCAAGAAAGTCCTCGAGGTGGGTAAAATTCAATGTGTAGAAGTGAAATCTTCCAAATCATTCTAGCACGTTTGCTCCCAAACATGGCCTAGAACAGTCTCCGTTTAAAGTTCACAAATAGGGGAGTGTAAACGTATCTGACACAATTCTTAAATGTACTATATATTGTTCAAACAAAAACATTTCACTTATCATCTATTTAGTAGCAATGTAAACAAAATAACCTTACACTTGATACTGTATAAAACTTGTAATGGAATAAGTGATACCTCAACTTCTGAAGAAGTATATTCTGGATCCAAATTTTGAAGCAAGACAAGTTTTCCTTGCTCATGCTCACTCTGTATTCTTTTCTCCCAAGGCTGAAATGATTTCAATAGACATAAACAGTAAATGAAAGGCTAATAGAGGAATACAAGCACCGGAGATGTCCTTCTTTGAGAAAATTATTATATATATGACAAAAAAGGCTCCAGTGACCCATAGCTCTAAACAGCAGCAACATTTTGCAAAAAGAGGTCAAAGGTTCAACTCCAATCCATTCAAGTACCGAAAACCACATTTGAATTTGACCATTTTTATGAAACAATATACCAGCATTATATACTAAGTAATTAATGATGCACCAGACTCCAACAAAAATTAAACATCAAAAGAAAATAATAACTACATTGCAATCATATATATGTGCTGCAACTGCTCGTGTGAAAGAAGTGGTTGTATTTCTTGCATATAACAGTGTCAGAATCTAAAATAGTTGGATTGGCAATTTCAATTCTAATCTCTAATCCTAAGGCCACCTCGGTCACACTTGTCTTGATGTCTGTGATCAAGTTGACCCTGTATTTGTTTCACCTTGAAATCTCCCGTGAAATTGTATTAATTTAAAAAGTGTAATAGAATATTTATCATTAATAGAATGTATTTTACATAGACGAGAGTACCATTGAACAAGTTCCGACTGCAGATCGAATTGATCCCTCCATCAAGGATCACATTAGCAGCCAGATTTTTCAGAGTATAAACAGACAATTAATTAAAATGACCACTAATGATTAAGTGCTAGTATTTGATAAAGGTAATGGCTAAAATCTGAGTTCCTAGTTCTTACATCCAGTACTGTTTCTAAATTATGAAAGAATCATTTAAAGTTTTCCAAAGTTTAACAAACAATCTATAGATTTGAAAAACTGT
Source organism: Cornus suecica (assembly GCA_963922005.1). NCBI lineage: Eukaryota > Viridiplantae > Streptophyta > Magnoliopsida > Cornales > Cornaceae > Cornus > Cornus suecica. Next base: position 86,591,405 of record OY998240.1, read on the forward strand.
TTCTAAAATCTATAAAGGGGCCTTTGGACACTCCGAAGCCTAGACAAAAGATATAAAGATACAGAAGAGGCTGAATTATTTTTTCTCACACAAATTATTGAAGAGTTATACATAGGGAGATTTGCGAACAATTACTTTCTTTTAGGCGCATAGTTTGGTAGATAAATTATGAGAATCCTTGGAGTTTTATCAATACATTTATTGGAAAAAATAAACCCCTGATGGGGATCAGTAATCATCTACCAAGAACGAACAGCACAAAATATCAAACCAACTTATAAATGGATAAATTATTTCCAAATAAGGAATCACCTCAAAAAGATTTAGATGCACTAAATCTAAGAAAAACTTCTTGGTCAATTGACTCGAGGTGAGACACCATACAAAAATTGTGACCAGATTCTTATTGTGATAAGAGGCATATATGGATACCAAAAGGAATGAACAAAAGATATAATAGAACTGAGGAGCCGCTACTTACGAGTGCCTTGAACCATTTCCTTGTATCCTGAAAGTACGACGACGAAATATATATGTAAGAATCATGATTAATCAAGATAATTTTTTAAAACAACTTAGAAGAGCACACATCCACAAACCATCAATGAATATAACATCATCAACACAATACACGTGTTTGCTAAATGCATATTTGGATTTGGCAATCGCTTAATTATACTGCCAAAGCTATTAATTAACATGCTTTACAATCATGGTCCAACATATCACGCAAACATGCAGCTACAGTGTGACTTAAACAACACATTTATTTAACTGTAACTGCAATAACTTAATGCCATTAGCCTATCTTAGAATTACTTTACTACAGTGCCACCACTGATCCACCAACACCCTTTCTTTGAGGCCCTTTTTAGAAACTGCAGGGGTGCTGATAAAGCTATTTATATTAATCACCATTATCTGCGGCCCATGTTGGCACCAAGGTCGAATCTGTGCATTGGAATCTTTAGGGTTGAAGAATTCTTGAGGATGGTTTCTCTGGTATAGGGGACTGTCATAGTGGGAAGAAGTAGGTATCAAAAAATCAACAGAAGAAAACTTCCCTCGCCATATAGGTCAAGAAGGGCATGACTGACCTCATACAAATAAGTTTTCTGTGCACACACTTCTGCTTTCACCCCAACTCTAGCTACAACTGAGCACGGCACGGCGCTGCAAGTGAACAGAATTGTTCACAAGCAATATCTCAAAGCTCATTCTGGCTCATTCAAATATTAAATGGACCAAGCTCGTTCATTTCTTAGATTAACAGAATCTTTTCCCATTTTAGCTCCAAGTGGTGCTACTTCAACCATATCACGGGTGTGTTCTTTCTAATTCTCTCAGTTTGTCTTGTCACACATCCATCTTAACATTCACATTCCCACCACATGCCCTTTATATGTATGGGGTTTCCTAGCTGTCCAACAATCTCTACCACAGCGTATTGTTAGTCTAACGGTTATTCGAGCTTTTTATTTTCATCGTAACGCTACACATAAATTACAAAATACATTAGATGACTCCTCCATTCAGCTCATCGTGGCCTGATTCTTAATAGCGAATATGCGAACCTTTTTGTACCTCAACATCTTAGATCCTCGTTGCTATTTTAAGATGACAAAGGCTATATATTCAGTTTTATCCATACTAACCCAAAAACCTTCCAATTCTAGAGCTTTGCCCGAACCTTCAATTCGGTGTTGACTGTAGTCTCGTTAACTAGAATAATATAATCAGCAAATATTATTCAGCTCATCTGCAGCTAAGGCAAAAAGGTAAAGTCTTAATGCTGACACTTGGTGTTTTCCTGCGGAAATTAAAAACTCACTTAATTTCTTATACTCGTTTCACTAGACCAGCACATCCATCATGCATACCTATATCCATTTGTAGCTTCTTTCTTTTTCAGACTGCTCCCTACAAAACTTATCATATGCTTTCTTTAAATATGACGACCTTTCTTCTTCTACCTAAATCATTCCAACAGGTTTCGCAACAAATAAATAGCCTCCATCGTAGACCTTGTCTGGATGAATCCAAACTTATTTACTGACACTTCATTTTCCTATCTTAGTTGTTGTTCACAATCCCCATAAGTTCAGAAGACTCGCTGCCTTAATACAAAGATAATTATTCAACTTTGTATGCCCCCTTCGGTTCTATATGTACTTTTGTGCCACGCACTAGGCACTCGCTCAGTTGCAATTATCTTACTAAAAACTTTGTCAGCAAAGACAAGCCATCCTCCTCTAAACACTAACACCCTCAATAGAAATGCTATCATACCGCGAAGCTTTTTAACCTGATGGCTCACACTCCTGACCCTGAGGAAAAAATGTTATCCCTAAGGTTACAATATACTTACTAACCCTTGAATTCCTTAATATTCCTCTCTTTAACAATTTATCAAAGTGTATTTTCAATCTTTTTTATTTCCTCCTTTACTAAAACCCTTTAATCTTTGCTCTTAATGGATTAACATATAGAACACTCTTTTAAGGATGGTTTCTATTTGGGATCTAGTTGTGGAGCGGGTGAAAGCAGTACTGCTCAAAGGAGGAAACATAATCCTTATGAAGAGGCCTCTTTTGAATCTTCCAACGTACTTCATGTCCTTGTTTGAGATGCCCATGACAGCCAAGAAGAGGATCAATAAGTTGCTGAGGAATATCGTATGTGGTGGAATAATGGATGAGTTCAAATTCTTCCCAAATTCCCAATGCAGTCACAACAAGTAGTTTGCATGCCTATTCAAAGTGCATGCTCGGGGATTATATTTGATCTTTTCGACAAAGCATAGTTGGGCAAATGGTTGTGGATGTTTGGGATAAAAGCACAGTTAGAGAGCTTTTGTTGCGGGTTCAGAGACCTTGGGATAGATGGTGATCCACAAAAGTGACTTCTCGGGCAGGAGTGGTGTTTGGAAACTTATTAGGCAGGGGATGGGACAACTTTTCCAAAATATTAGATTCAGAGCGAGGAGAGGAAGATATACGCTTTTGGTGTGGATAGTTGACATGCACCAATAATGCTTTCCTTCCAGAGACTTTTCAAGACTGCCGCAGAAAAATAATCTTGGTTCCTGACTGCTATCATGATCGCATATGGGTGTCCCAGTATGTTCGATTCAAGAGATACATAAAACACTGAAGAAAAGATGGCACCATTGACTTTCTGGTGTTTCTCTTTAGCCAACTTGTGGGTGAGGAGAGAAGGATGAGTGGCATCGAGTGGGTTCCGATCATAGCAAATTTGAGATGCGATGTTTTCACCGCATGTCGCTTGATGGCTGCAAGATTTCAACCCCTTCGAAAATTATTTGAAGAACCAAAAGCTCCTGTAAAGGGCTTTCTTTCGATGGAAATAAACTTTGGTCGCGGAATCTGAATATAGATGATCAGAGGAGGAGAGACAAATTAGGTGCCCAAAAGAGATGTGGAAACAATTAAATTCTTTTGCACTACCTAGTTGCTAGAGATGGTTTGGTCATGCTCTTTGTGTTGTCTAGTCTTCATTGGGTCGCTTCGGATTCCACAAGCAACATGCTTGAGGGGTGCGTAGAGGGAAATCATTTGCTTGGAGAGCAATCCTCATTTTCCTGTGGCGGTGTATTATTAGGAGTAGCAATAATGGATACCAACCTATCAACCCGCCTGCATTTTAATGCATCTCTCCCTCTCCTTTTAAAAAATTCTCCATCGTGATCCCCTTTTTTCTCTCAAATACTCTCCTCTCTTCTTTAATCCCTCTCTAACAATTATTCTTTCTCACTATCACACTTTTTCTCCCTCTCTCTCCCTTTAGGATTCTCTAAAGATCCCTCTCTTGTTCCTCTCTTAACCTATCCAACCTCACCCTCTCTATTACTCCAAAAATTGATGACTTCACTTTCAAAGCAGAGGTGGTAGGGACTTTCCACGCTTAGGGGATATTCGAGAGAATCCCTGAATGCTTCTTTTGTTACCCTAATCCCCAAAAAGGGTAATGTTTCAAGTATGAAGGTTTTCAGGCCTATCAGTTTGGCGGGCTGCATTTACAAGTTGATTGCTAAGGTGCTTGTTGCTAAGTTGAAAGGTGTCTTGGACAATGTCATTTCGGAATCCCATAATGCCTTCACGGGGGGAGCCAGATCCTTGATGCTTCCCTCATTGCATGTGAATGTGTACAGGACGAGCTACTCCGTGGGGCTCTGAGGGTGCTCGTTAAGCTAGATGTTGAGAAATCTTAGGATCATGTTAGCTGGAACATCCTTTTGTATACGTTGGAGAGGATGGGCTTCGAGCAAGGTGGAGATAGTGGATTGAGTTTTGCATTTCCTTAGCCAGGTTCTCTGTTCTAGCGAACGGTTCCCCTTTGAGTTTCTTCAACAACTTACATTGTCTCTGTCAGGGGGACCCACTTTCTTCTCTTTTGTTTCTTGTGGTGATGGAGGCTCTTTGTCGTTTTATGAGAAAGATTCTGAAGTTGGATTTAACTAAAGGGGTTTAGAGTTGGTGGCATTGATGTTCAGTTGCAGGTGATCTCCCATCCTTTGTTTGCGATGACACTTTGGTTTTATGTGATGCTGATATGTCCTAGTTGCGCTACCTGAAATGGGTACAGATTTACTTCCAGGTCGTGTAAAGGCTAAAAGTCAAGATCAGGAAAATTGTTTTGATTCCAGTTGGGAGGTGGCTAACGCTTCTACGCGGGAGATGACTTCAAGGTGTGGCGTCTTCCTATTACCTACTTGGGGCTGCCTTTGGGTATTAGGCTAAAAGTCAAGATCAGGAAAATTGTTTTGATTCCAGTTGGGAGGTGGCTAACGCTTCTACTCAGGAGATGACTTCAAGGTGTGGCGTCTTCCTACTACCTACTTGGGGCTGCCTTTGGATATTAGGTCAAGGGTGGCAAGTATTTGGGTTCCGAAGGTAAAGCAGATCAAGAGGAGATTAGCATGATGGAAAGGACAATATCTTTGTGGGGCGCTAAGGGATAAGCAGGTCGAGGCCGGTGGTGAGATGTCTTTCCCAAGATATAGGGTTGGTGATGGTAGGCGGATCTATTTTTGGGAGGAACTTTGGTGTGCCGAGATTATATGTTATTGTCCGTGATCGCACTCCTTGGTGGTTGACTGTTATCATCTTGATTATGAGAAGTTAGTCTAGAATGTACCCTTTATGAGATCCTCTCAGGATTGGGGGTAGAATGAGTATTGCAGTTTCTTTGAGTTGTTGTTCCGGTCAAGTTTACTGAGGGGGCTCGAATTCCATTGTTTGGTCTCCATCTTCGCATGGGAAGTTCGAGGTTTCTTCCACGTTCCAATGTTATTCGGGACCCCTTCTATGGAGTTCCCCAAGAAAGCGGTTTGGCTTTCCAGGGTTCCTTCTAAGGTGACTTTCTTCACATGGTCCGTCATTTGGGGTCGAAATATCACTCTTGACAACCTTAGATGGAGGAACATCATCACGGTTAATTGGTGCTACTTGTGTAAACAAGATGAGGAGACAATTGATCGTTTGTTGTGGCACTGTCTTTTGCATAAGATTGTTGGTGTCTCTGTTTGGGTCTATTCGGGGTTTAGGGGGTTTGGCCTCCTCCTGCTAGGAGTTTGTTTTGGAGATGCAAAAAGGATGTTATATCAGCTCTCTAGCCCGTATTTTTTGGAAGGCGATGCCTCTTTGTCTTTGGTGATGCATGTGGAAGGAACGCAATCGTACATGCTTATCGAGTCTCCCAAGGAAGTCGTGGAAAACATATTCATCTCCTCTCTTCTTTTGCAGGGGAAGGGTAGATTTTGTATATTAATAGAGGAAAAAGTAGATTTTTTAGGATCCTTAAGATCTTAGCTCTGTGGCCTCGTGTTTGAGGGTTGCACTCCCCTTTCGAATGTTTTTTATATATATCTTTAGTTATACAAAAAGAATATACATTTGGATATGGAAAATACACTCATATTGTAAATTGTATAGGAGAAACATGTAGATTGTCAGGTACGGCACACCATTAAGCTTGCCTCCAGTATAAATAAAGTACGATATTAAATTTAATAACTTTTTGGCAATTAGTTGACGTTATTTTATGAAACTAGACTAAAAACAACTATTAAATTAAAGGATTGAATTCGAAATCAAGAAAATCTAAATCAAGTGAAACTCAAACTAAAAATATGGAATGTAAATTAAGCTAACCTTTAAATACAAGTGGGGATGGAATGATGATTAAACCTATATTTATTTTAAATTAAACTCGGCAATGTCGAATTGAGAAGCTTTGTTAGCATATTGCGTAATCAACATACGGCTCTTAAACTAAAGAGTAATTCTATTACCAAAAATAAAATTAAAAAATGTATGAGGCTAGTCGTACTTCATGTGACTAAAATTTAAAGGATAATTAGACAATATATACACAAGTTATATGAGCATGCTAAAATGCGCGTGTAGCCAAAAAAGGAAGGATTTGAAAAGCAAAACACTCACTTTGGGTGTCTAATGTTACCAAAGGTCAAGTGCGCATTAAGGCTCTGGTGGTTCTTTGAATCCAAAGCGCAAGAGTGAGGCACATATTTAAAAATTTAAACATTCATCTTCAATGTTAAAAACTCAAATGTTATCAAAGGTGCGTTTGAGCACACAACAGGCGCAAGTGTTGTGCTATAGAAGCTTATAGCCTAGACACTCAAACATGCGCGCCTTTGACAATACTGGGGGCATTGTGGTGATAACGAACACATGTCCAACACGAACACGCCTGATATATATTCGACACGGCTAGGATACTCAAAATGTTTGCATTTTCTTCCTTCCAATGAAACACAACACAAATGCAAGACCGTTACTGTAACATGACGAGAACACGTTACAGATCAATACTGTCAAGACATTACGATGAAGTTATGTAGTCATTTTTTAAAAAAGCGGGGTCCCTGAGAAATTACAAGACATACTTGTAGGTTATTAGAGAATAATATGAAAGTTTAGAAATATACAATCAACGCCTAAACAACTCTTAAGCTCTTAATCACCAATACCTATCCCTATTCATGGTGATGGTGGTAGTGAGGGAAAAAAACACTCTTTGTATATGCAATATATATTATATAATAAAGGTTAGGCCAGTACAAACGGCTCCCGACATTGTTGGGTCTGCGAAAGTGAGTCCCAAGCCAGAGTGATTGTGACGTTCCACGTCATCTAGGGGAAAGAAGTTGTTAGAGAGTTATATGTGTAGACACACATACCTTTGTAGACGCATTTCGAACAAAACTATGACCCTCAAGAGTGGGATGCAAATAAACTGAGTTGTTCGGGAATAGGCTCGAGCTCGGCTCGTTAAGAGCTTAACTCAGCTCGGTATCATTCGTTTAGCAAAAAACCGAAACATAGCGTTTAATAAACGAATTGAGCTTGAACATTTCAAATCTCAGCTCACCAAGCTCGTGATCAACTCATTTTAGCTAAAATAATAAGATCATCTCATAATCACTCAAATAAAATGTCGGGTATAGAAGAAATCGCGAAGAAAACTAATAAGAATTATACAACTCGTACAGTCATTCCGTAAGAATCACTTCAGAAAAATCTGTAATAGTGAAAAAAGAATAAAGAGAAAATAAAATAAACAACTACCAAGGAACATGGTATTCGAAAAATTGAAACATGTTAGAAATATACATGTAACTCAATCCACACAATTATTGGCAAGAATTACATATCCTACAAATGAAACGAGCCGTTCGTGAGCAACACGGGCTTGCCTCGTTTAAACTAGAGCTTGACTCGGGCTCGCCTCGTTAAAACTAGAGCTTGACTCGGGCTCGTTCGTTTAGTAAATGAGCCGAGCATGAATACATTTTTTATGCTCGTATAATAAATGAACAAAGCTTAAAAATTAGAAGATTGGATCGGCTCGGTTCATTTGCAAGAGGAGTGTACAAATCCAATATTATCTACACAAATTCCGGGAGAGTACGCGTGTCTTTTCGAAAAAAGATTGGTCATATCACGCTAATTGCAGGACTTGTATTTATGAATATCTTCATAGGATATGACAAAATTATAAACAAATGCAATCATGATAGCATTTATTGGAGATAAAAAAGAAAGACTTATTAAAAATTGCTTGATCAAGAATGGGTAAGGCAAATAAGGCCACCACTACGAAATAGTAATTTAGTTCACAATGAGAATAATGTCGATGGAAGGAAAGGCCAAAATTAACGTATATTGAGATGGTAAGGTAAAATTTGATAGCATGTGATTTAGGGGAAGCTATGAGCTCATAAAGAGTGGATTTATGAAACAAGATTGCCAAATAGAAAAAGATTTTCCAAAGCCTTTGTTGAGTAGAGTTCACATACAAAGTGAAATAACTTACGACATCTTGTTTACGTCCGACTTCAAGTCCCTTGCCTTCATTTTTCTCCTCGTCTAGAGACATTTCGGCAGATGCCTTTAGCAACTTGCCAATATGCTTCTCCGAGAGGCTCTTGTCAAGCGTAATGGAACCCTTAGCAAGACTAGATGATTTTAACTTCTCTTCATAAGAAGGGATAGTTGACACCGTGCCCCTCACATTTCCACCAGATTTGACGCTCGAACTTTGAACATTATTTCTATTTTTGTCGATGGATCCTTTGATAGAAGTCTCAACCCTTGCTTTCTTAGAAGGCCTCTCTTCCAAAGAACCACAATCTTTTGCATATTTTACTCCTTTGCCCAGCCCAACAAAATCCTTATCAAGGCTAGATCTTGCTTTTCCATCAGCAGAACTGACAGTTGTTACCGAAGCCTTAGTGGCATTCCCATTAATAGTAAAGTTCTGATCACTTTTCAATTTCTTGTCCTCGGGTAGTTTAACAAAACAATCAACCATTGATTTCTTATAAGACTTATCGTCCAATGCATCAGAACCCTTGTCATATTGTACTCTCTCTTTGATATCAACCTGATCAACAGGAATGACATTCAGTTTACCTTCATCCTTATCATAATCAACCATGCACTTTGTTTTGGTTTTGTCACCCGAAACACTTGGTCCTTCGCTGCTGTTGTAACTTGAACCCACACCAGCGCCAGAAGCAGGCTTCTCTCCAGCCAAAAGTTCATGTTTAACCAAAGAGTCGTTAACTTCTTTTGTTTCTGACTGATTAGAAAAATCCTCTTCCTTCACTGTTCTAAAGTCGTTGGATCGATTTTTCTCAGAAAGCTGGAGTCCTTTATTATATGCTGAAGCACCCATATTATTCGCTTTCTCATCAAAATCGAGTTTGGGAACACAGATATCCCTTTCACACTTTCTGTTAAACATAAACGTAACTGTAAAATTTGAGAAACAATGGACGTGTAAGAGTTCAATCAAGGAGAAAAAAATAGCCCAATTTAGAAACCAAAGGAGCAGTTGAAAACTCATGTTACAATAACAAAATTAATACCTTCAATACCAGAAAATTTCTCACTCATAGTATCCGTTATTTTACAGTGACCAACATCAAAGGTACGGTAAAAAATGTAGTCAGCCATCTGAAGTTCTTCCTTCGAGGGTTGTGGATTCCTTTTGTCCTTAGAAATGCAGACAACATTCACTTTGCCAGATATAGCCTCCTGGTTTGGTATATGAAAATTAACAAGTAGAACAGTAAATTCCCTTGTAAGAACTTGAGTTGCACCAGAGGCATGCAACATATTTTTATGTTCTTAGCTGATTATCTCTAACTACATGAGTGTCATCTGAAATGGAATTCCACAACATAGACAGTTGCTCTAATTTTTTTATATAAATTCAGATGTAAGATTCAACTCATGGAGGCTTTACTCGAACCATAAGCACAATCAAACAATAAGCAATGATCTTGACCGTACATATGACATATAAAAATTATTTTTTAAGAAACTCAGTTTAGAATAATACAGTATATAAATACTCTACTCAACAGAATCATACTCACTTCAACTTGTTATTCAAGTATCAGTTCTGAAGCTAAACAAAAAATGAAAAACTTTCTTAAGCTCAGAAAAAGGAACTTATAATGGCCAGCAAATTTCTTGTGGTCTCCATGCATTCCAATGAAGAGAAGTGCAAAGGTCTTCCAGGATAAGCAAATGGTCTACAGTCTACACATTGAAATATTTTAGCAACTTCAAAATAAAACCTTGTTACGCTGTATCTTACCCAAAAATTAAAAATAAATAAATAAAATAATCCCTATAACAACAACAATTGTATGGTACTGTTTTGCCTAAAGACTTTTTTTATTGAAAGTCCAAAGTTAAATTCAAACACCACGTTTCGTGTTTAATTATACTGCTGACTAAAATATAAGAACACATTTTAACAAGATTCAAGAATATAAAACTAAAAGTGGATGCCAACACCAAGACAATTACATACTTGTAGCACAAAAACACATCAACTAATTCTTAACAGTTCATTCCAATTCTACTTATGTACAAGCTACATCTATATTTTCTTTTTACGAGGATAGATTCTTCATCAAAGGCAACTGATACTTAACAAGTACTAAATTGAAATTTTAACTCTCAGCCAAAAACAAATCAAACAAACTAAAAATCGAACAAAAAAGTGGGCAATGCTATCATATCAATGTTTTGAACTACAAGGATATGGAAGAGATTGTTCAAAGAGATATCATACATATAAACTGTTGTAAAAAAATGGTGGAAACATATTCCTAGATACAGTCTTCTCCATAACTAAAACAATTTCAACCTTTTCTAGAAGCCCAGGATAGCATGAGTCAATACATGTTCCTGGATACACATAGCATTATAATTTAACTATTTTCAACAAAGTACTCATGGTGTGATAAACAGTGACTGAGAATCATACAGCCATCTTCTTGTCTAAATTTACTTTCTAACAAGTGAAGGCCAGAACATGTTTACTATAAAGATATCGTCAACAACACAAGATGGACCATTTTCAAAAAACCTCTGCCAACTTAGCAGTAAAATGTGCATATGACATAAGAACTCCATGAAATATCATGTATAGCACCAATGTTTTTGCCATGATAACAAATCATGCGAGACATTGCTAGTGTAAGAGCTAAGATAGACAAAAGATTTGATAAATAATAGTCAACAAATTGGGATTCCCAAACAGATCCTCCTACATCTATATATAAGTCCAACCCATTTGGACCCCATAAAGATCAACAATTCAATAAGCTTGGGCTTCTGTTGCTGACATAAAAACATCTACATCAAAATCGATCAACATGCTATTTAAATAGATACTGGCATCTAGATAAATGAAATTTGAAGTTTTCACTACAAAAGATTATGACGAAAAAGAGACGGGAAACCAACTAAACTCCATTAAACAAAGAAGTTTTTTTTCTACATTTTAACAAAAGAAGTTATTAAACAACAATTGGGTCAACTTAGTTTGTATGCCTAAAAACTGTTCTCAAGAATTTTGAAAACTGGAAACTGTTTTCTGATAACAATAAAAGACAGTTCGTTGAAAGCATGCATTGTTATAACTGAGTTTTTAGAAAACAGTTCTTATAAAAGTCAAACAAACAAAAAGGGCAACATTCAAACTCTAAAATTTTTATCTGCTCAAATCTGAACCCAGTTTCAAAGTGGAAAATGTGACTTGGTTAATAATGAAATCTCAATAGGATCGATTTATATTCGATTTGAATAATTGTACCAACTCGAATAATAGAAAATTCATTATTAGGCACAACATTCCTGATAACGGTATTCATTCTGGATCGGTTATTCATGTCGGAATGTTGGTTGAGATCAAACGACAAACTTGTTGCCGATAGTTATACTTTACATATGTATAATCTAATTCAATTAAAAAAGCAACCTCCACAAATAAGGAAAACAACAAGGAAAAGATAAATAAACATAGAACTGCAGCATAAGAAGGAAAGAAAGTTTAAAAGTTGTCAAAATTCAATTACCAGAGGATTGACATTTGCTAGACCCACTCCTTCACCGGATCCCAAGAATATTTCATCCTCAAGTGGCTCTATATTTTGCAGCCAATGCAAAATCTCTGAAGGACGAAAAAACCAAAGAACTTTTATTCTCTTGGTCTTGTCTGCATTTTCCCAAATCTTTATAAGTTTCCCAATATAAGGCAAAGCTCCTCCGTCCACGTGCAAATATACACAGTCATATAGGTTGTACTCCAAGCCATCATACGTAAAAGATTCATAAAACTGGACCTCTTTCTTTTTCCCGCCAACACCTCTCTTTTTACCCCATCTAAATTCCAGTTTATCAACATTATTCCCTTCATCTTGGTCAGACATATCTGCAAGCTTCTCTTTGACCCAAATGGATTAAAAAAAGTGCCAAAAGTTGAATCTAAAAACTCTACAAAATTAAAAACAAAAAAAATTAAAAATAAAAAATTAATAAAGGAAATAAGCACAAAAAAAATGAACTAAATTCAAATGATGGCTGCAGAGAAACGAACTAGATTGATCACATTTTCCTTCAAGTCATCTACAGAAACGAATGGATTTCATGTACAATTCTATGAAAAGAAACAGTTGTCCTCAATACATATTGTGTAATACTCAAATGACATTTGATAGACATGTGATCGATATTTCTTAATAGAATTTCTGTGAAAAAATCATCTTATTACGTTTCTTTCCAGACAAGCAGAGATTAGCAACACCCAAATTTGATAAGTTAATACTTCGAAAAGGAGGAAAATATTTACCGATGATTCTAAAAATTTATCTAGAACTGTTTCTTTCCCTACAAGCAGAGAGTATCAAAACCCTAATTTCAAACGTAAATATAGACCATTGGAAAAAAGGGCAAAATATAGCAGTGTATATATCGAAACGTAAAAAGAATCACAGACAACTATACATATTTTACTTTCCGCAACAGTGAAGTCGGGCTTCAGGAAAAAGGTATCGTAATTTTTCTCAGGAAACAAACAAGGAATTAGTGAGCATTAGATTCATGCATAAAAGTAGTGAACACAAGAAACAATAACGAGAAATATATCGCGAAAGAAACACAACTACTGAACTTACAATTTTCCCTCGTTTCTTCTGCTGCAAACCCTAGAAACGAAATAGGGAAAACTTTTCGTGTATTTTCTAGGGAAACAAACAGGGGCTTATTGAGCCTTTTGGCGATTGTTGATTTGGTCGGAGATTACGTCGCCTTCCTCTTCGCCGTTGATTTGGTCGGAGATTAACGGTACCTTGCAGAGTATGAATGACGGAAAGAGAGAGAGAGAGAGAGAGAGAGAGAGTAGAAAGAACTGTCCGATTTTTGTAATGTAATTTATATTACGATTGCGTTTGGATTCTAAGGATCTGAAGGGGTTTCGTAGTTTGGCACCTTGCAAAATTATCTCGACGTGGTAGCGTATGGAATTCGTGCTCGAAAATTTTCACATATAAAAAAATTAAAATGACCGGTAGAGTTTCAAAATTCAAATGCAGTTGAATTTTTAAATTATTTTGAAGTAGAGTAACATCATATTCCAACAAAATTAGGTGTAATTTTATACTATACGTGAATAATGTAATTCTAATTAAAAAGGGTAAAATCATAAATATAATTTTATTGTACAACAACTTATCAAATTACTGTAAATAAAATTATAGTAAATGATTAATAAATTTCTCTTGGACGTTATCAAATTATTATAAACAAAGATAATTTCATCCAATTCCAATTCTATTTTATTTTATTTTCTGCATCCAAATTTTAAAATAATTTCAATGGGAATCACGACATAAGGTGGTCTTTACAGAAAAATGAATGAATTACTTATCAAAGAAATAATATCTTAGACAATGATTAAGAATAAAATTTAAAAAATTAGTTACATAAAAAGTGAATTAAGAATAAAATAAGATAATTTGTTGTTATGTTTAGTGTGGATATAATAGGCAAATGTGTATGTTACGTACAATAAAATTATCATTTAAATAGAGTTGAATAAGATTATGTGTGGACAGCCTATCAAGTAATTAGTATGCTTTATCAATGTACCCCTTGATAAAAAAAATTCACAAAAAATATTAATAATTAAATAATATTTGTCTCCTATCTCATAAGGAGGAACTTTTTCCTTTCTATTTCATGATATGACTCAATAAAATATGGACACATGTTCCACATTTTAAAATATAAAATTATCATATGAAAAATAACCTATAAAATAGATTTATAATGAAAAACAATATCTCCATCTCTAATTGAACCCTAATAACCGCATTTCCATTGCTAATATACCACCATGACCATCCCAGCCACTATCCAAAAAATTTCCACATATAGCTTTGTTTTCTCCATATCAATAGTAAAAACCACCGTTATTTCATCTTTAAAGAAATATTTAATAGATTTTTTTTTACTTTGACATAGAAATCTAACAAACATGGGAGAGAGAGAAAAAAATTTAAAAATCAAGTCCTGGAAATCAAGTCAGAGAAGGAGGCCTTGCTGGAGTTAAGAGAGAGGGGGGAGTTCTTCTGCGTCAAAATATGGGGTTTGGGACCGGAACATGGCCTATGCTAGAAGGATTGAATTGGCAATCCATGTACCCAGTATATACACTATTAGCTCCACATATGAATGTTCATTAAGAAAAAAAATCATTTTAATGTTATTTATTTGATGATAAATGTTGTGATTTTGATAGAAATTTACACTTGTTCATAAGGTTACATTGGGACAAGAAGTTACAGACAAAGAAAATGGAGATGTAGTATAAGCCAATTTAAAAAGGAAAAAAAAAAACCCCAATTAATCTATAAAAACGAATCTAATATATTTTAAATGTGGGACATGTGTCCATATTTTATTGAGTCGCGTCATGGGATAGGAGGAAGTTCCTCCTTATGGGGTAGGAGACAAGTATTGTCCTTAATAATTTTTGTAATAATATTTTTAATATTATGTGGCCCACATAATTATTTAGACATATGGTTTAGTATAGTAAATAGATATTAGATTGTATTTATGATTTGGTCAAACATATAATTTCATATTATATATTATTAATGGATAAATGTTTCATTTTATTGACCCAATTTGATGGAAATTGGTATAAATATAATACATATATTCTATCATTATGTACAATACAAGAAGACAGAAAGCAACACGACTGAAAGTGCTAAAGCCAAAAGAGAGAAATCAATTCCCTTTGAACAATACTTTACTATTCTTGAAAAGTTGCACATTATTGGATCATCAAGGAATATCATTATGGCTATCGATTGAGGTATAATGAAAAAATTATTATTAATGTTTACTAAATGTTATGAACACGATGAGATTCTAAGGTTTTGGATTAATTGTTCCGCGATTTGTGCATTATTATTCTTACATTAATATTAAATATTATTTTCCAGCATTATGATTGATTAGGGTATCAAGGGTGAATTTTTCTTTCTTAATGAGTGATTATCTTTTCTATAGGATTTTTCGAATATTAAAAGTATCTATAAAAAGATTCAAACATTTTTTAATGTAAATGAGTGTTTTAAAGTACGGTTCGGTTTGATATGGTTCTTAATAAATTTGGAACCAAATAATTATTAAAGGTTTTTTGAAATTTGGAACCAGAATTGGAACCATTAATTAAGGAACTAAACCAAACCAAACCATAAGTGCGTGTTTGGCAACTAGTGTGGTTTTGGTTTGGGTTGGTGTAGGCCCATTTTCCACATCAGGCCCATAAGACAAAAGCAACACTGGATCAACATATATTAATAAAACCCAAATAGAAAACAAAGCCCAAAAACATAAGCCCATTTCAAGATAAAAGGTATTAAAAGATGACCGTTTCAATATACACAATCAAAACTGATATGGGTTTTATTATGACAGTTTTACAAAACATTAAACTTGTATTTAATGTAGAGATATTGTTTTTAATATGTCTTAAAACCCATTTATGAGGGTAAAACCAAGTTCATGTATAAAAGGAATGAAAAAGAAAAAGAAAAGGATTTGAAATTGTTCTCATTCTAACTGATTCCTCAAATCTATATTGTTATCTTGCCATTTATCTATTTCGTTGATGTTTAAATTATAAAAGTCAAAATTCGTTCGGCAATTGCGAACGAATTTACACTTTTTGGCGCCGTCTGTGGGAAGTCGAAGGTTATAGATAGAAGTTATTAGATTAATGGTGGGAGAAACTACCACGCAGTTATGAGACACAGCTGATATCCTTCAACGTCTGGAGGCCCTTGAAAAAGAAAATCAAGAACTAAGGCAAATGTTGGATCAGTCCGAACATCCAGAATTGCATGTAGCAGGACGTCATAATAACCCCGGTGTTGAAGAGGAGGACAATCATAATGAGGCAAGTTCAGCAGATCATACTCGTACCCAGCCACTCGTAGATGAGGCGAATGTTAACAATCGGGCAGTTCCGCTCGATATGGTGACAAGGCTTCAGAAGAGGGCCATTTCTAATCTATTCACGATGAGGCAAGCGAAAGACGAAACATTAAAGAATTTCCTATCTATATTCAATTT
This sequence comes from Cornus suecica, assembly GCA_963922005.1. Classification (NCBI taxonomy): domain Eukaryota; kingdom Viridiplantae; phylum Streptophyta; class Magnoliopsida; order Cornales; family Cornaceae; genus Cornus; species Cornus suecica. The sequence goes on from OY998240.1 coordinate 86,607,904, forward strand.
GGAAATGGGAATGATACCCAGTTGTGATCAACCAGCAGTAGTGGAAGCTTTCAAAGTGGGTATCGAACAAGGGACCAACTTTCATAGATCCTTGGTGAAGTTAACACCCCTCAACATGGGCCAGTTGAATTCACAGGCACAGGGATATCTGAGATTGGAAGAAGATGAACAAGAAAGAGGTCATCGTTCGGCATTAGTCAATGTGGAAAGCAAATCAAAAGAAAGGATAATCAAGAAGGCAGATAATACGAGCAGCCAACGATCAGCTCCGTATAGGCAACAGGAGAGGAGGCCAAGGTATGACATACCTGAAACTCCACTTCGAACAACCTTAGCAAAGTTGTACAACGAGAATAAGGCAAAAGGTATTTTTCGCCCACCATTTCTGCTGAGAACGCCACCAGAGCAGCAGGACCGTTTGAGGCATTGTGCGTTCCACAATGACTTTGGCCATTTAACCAATGAGTGCAGACACTTGAGGAGGTAGGTTGAGACCTTGATAACCAAAGGAGATTTGAAGGAATATGTGGACAGTGGAATGAAAAATTTTGATCGCCCGAAGCCCAATAAAATTGTGGGCGGACAACCAATCAAAATCATTGACACGATCCATGGAAGACTAGAGGACGATGAGGAAAGCCGTTCGGTTCAGCGTTCACAAATGCGCAATGCCAACAAGATCCGAAAGGTTGGGGAGGTGAATGTAATTAGGAACTACCCAATGCCTACAATATCATTTACCCAAGAGGACTTAAGACGTGTACAACTACCACATAAAGATCCACTAGTAATTTCGATCATAATTTCAAATTGTTTAGTTAAAAGGGTGTTAGTTGATCCAGGTAGCAGCACGAACATCTTGACCAAATCAGCCTTCGAGAAAATCGGCATCAGCATGGATTTGATCAAACCGACTGCCAGTCCGTTGGCCGGTTTCGATGGAAAGAGAATTTGCCCGATCGGAGTGCTGAATTTACCTGTAACAACCGTAAAACGAACATTAACGAAAAATTTCATGTTGGTGGACGTACAACCTTCCTACAATCTGATTATGGGAAGAGGTTGGATTCACTGAATGCAAGGAGTTACTTCTACTCTGTATCAGGTGATGCGGTGTGTTGATCCTTCAGGGAAAGGATTTGTTGACATTCAAGGCGATCAAATGGTGGCGAAAGAGTGCTATGCCATGTCACCAAAGGTTTGAAGGGTGAAAGTTCCGAACGAAACTTATAGCAATTACCGAACCTCCATGATCAGACTAACGATGATGAAAAGACCGAAGAAGACACCATCACAATAGATCTGATCGTCGAGAGCAAATGAAGGACTACCCGAATAGGAAGATGACTGAATTCTGATGAAAGGAACAACTTGATTTCTATGTTGAGATCAAATATTGATGTTTTCACTTGGGAGCACAGTGACATGCCCGGGGTTGATCCAACAACCATGATGCATACTTTAAATGTTTACTCCGACGCTCAACCAGTATGGCAACGACCCAAAAGGATCAGAATCGAACGAGGAAAGTTTGTAGCTGAAGAGATTAGCCGATTACTAGAAGCTGGTTTTATTAGAGAGGTTTATTATCCCGATTGGTTGTCTAACGTTGTCGTTGTACAAAAGAAGAATGGGAAGTTCCGAATGTGTGTGGATTTCACCAACCTAAATAAAGCCTGCGCGAAGGACAGTTTTCCATTACCTAAGATTGATCGCATGATCGACGCAACTACAGGGTTCGAACGACTCACTTTCTTGGATGCATATTCGGGTTACAATCAAATCCCAATAAACCCAAAGGATGAAAACAAAACGGCGTTCATCACTGAACGAGGGACCTATTGTTACAAGGTCATGCCATTCGGTCTAAAAAATGCAGGTGCAACTTACCAGCGATTGATCGACAAGATTTTTAAGACCCAGATTGGCGACACAGTGGAGGCTTACATTGATGACATGGTTGTTAAAAGCCAACGTAAGGATGATCACCTGAAGCACTTGGAGGATGTGTTCACATCCTTGCGATCGCATAAAATGAAGCTTAATCCTGAGAAATGCACTTTTGGTGTGTCTTCCGGACAATTCTTAGGACACGTAGTTAACAAAGATGGAATCAAAGCAAGTCCTACACAAGTTCAAGCATTGCTCGATATGAAGGCACCTCAGTCCTCAAAGGAAATCCAGGTGCTTACAAGGAGATTAGCAGCTCTAAGCTGGTTCATCTCCAAATTATCAGATAGATGCAAGTAGACCTGTCAATGGATCGGATTCGGATCGGATCAGTTAAATCCAAATCCAATTTGTTAAGAAATCGGATTATCGGATTCGGATCCTAATCGGGTTATCGGATTTTATTTTCAATTCATATCCGGTTAATATCGGATTCGGATCGGATTCGGATCATAATCGGATTATTGATAAGTCTATTGATAAGGATGACAAAAACTCTCAATCCGCGATCCGAATCCGATAATTCGACAAATTTTCACTTAATTAATTCATATTCGAATTTCTTCATTATAGAATATCTGATCCGAATATTTAATTAAAAAAAATACAAAAATCAATAAATACTGAAACACTAAAATTATTCACACTTTTAATAATTGTATTTATGATCAATTATTATTAATAAATAATAAAATAATTAACAACTAACATTTATATACATGTACAATATTAAATATATACACATATATATAAATATATATATGTATATTTTATCGGATCGGATTAGGCTAATCCAAATCCAATTTGTTAAGAAATCGGATTATCGGATTCGGATCATATTCGGGTTATCGGATTTTTTTTGCAATCCAAATCCGACTAATCGGATCGGATTCAGATCGGATTCGGATCAAAATCCAATCCATTGACAGGTCTAGATGCAAGTCATTCTTCGATGTGCTGAAGTCTAAGAAGACGATGGTTTAGGGAGAGAAACAACAAGATTCGTTCGATCAATTGAAACACTATATGGCGAAACCACCAATCCTGATGGCACCCAAAGATCATGAGTCCTTATTTCTCTATGTAGCAGTTTCTCCGAACGCTGTCAATTCAACATTAGTACGAGATGATGGGAGCAAGCAACACCCAATTTATTATGCAAGCAAAACATTGTTGGATGCCGAGAAAAGGTATTCGAAGACAGAAGATAATCTTAGCTTTGGTTCAGGCCAAATGAAAGCTACGACATTATTTCGAATCCCATCCGATCAAAATTCCAACAACATTTCCGATCAAAACGATTTTATCCAAACCTGACTTTTCTGGGCGAACGACAAAGTGGTCAATAGAATTGAGTATGTTCGACATTACCTATGAACCACGAACGTCCATAATAGGTCAAGCGGTGGCAGATTTCCTCCTTGAATACGAAGCAACCGAATATGAGATATACAATGAAAACCCAAGGTGGGAACTGTATGTGGATGGATCGGTAAATAGCCTAGGGGCAGGTGTTGGGATCGAGCTAATATCCTTGGAAGGCACCAAGTTGCAGCAATTAATAAAATTGTGTTTTGAAAGTTCAAATAATGAAGCTGAGTATGAAGCCGTTCTGACAGGTTTAAGGTTGGCAAAGGAGCTCCAAATCAAGGAATTGACCGTATTCATCGACTCACAGTTAGTCGTAAATTAGATCGATGGGAGTTACAATACAAATGATGAAATGATGTTGGAGTACAAAAATGTCGTTCAGGAAGAAGCACAAAACTTTCAGGTAGTTGCTTTCAAACAAATCCCAAGGACGGAAAATCATGTGGCTGATCATGTAGCAAATCAAGCATCTTCAGCTGGAAACGATATGATCAGGATAATTCCCGTGGATGAATTATTTACTCCATCGATCGGTAAAAAGAAGGAGGTTTGCATGATTCCGTACGAGCCAAGTTGGATCGACCCAATCCTTCAATATTTATTGATCGGTGTTTTACCTGAGGATCGATGGGAAGCAATGAAAGTAAGAACAGTTGCTACCAAGTATTCAGTGATTAATGACTTTTTATACCGTCGATCAATGAGTGGGCCTTATCTGCATTGCTTGACCCCATCTGAAGCACAAGAGGTTCTTAAGCAGTTACACGATGGAATATGCGGAGGCCATCTCACAGAGCAATAACACAAGGCTATTTTTGGCCGTACATGATCCGAGATGCGGAAGAATACGCGAGAAGATGCGTTAAGTGTCAGAGGCATTCGCATATAATCCATCAGCCAACAGAGCTACTCACAACAATGGCTTCCCCCGTTCCGTTCGCACGATAGGGAATGGATGCGGTCGGACCATTAACAAGGGCAGCATCAAATCAAAAACATGTGCTTCTGGCTATGGATTACTTAACTAAATGGGTCGAGGCCAAAACTTATGTAAGAATCACACACACTCAAGTGATTGATTTTATCTTGAATCATATAATATACAGGTTCGGAGTGCCAAAGTACATAATGATGGACAATGGCAAAAATCTGGACAACCAGTACGTTCGGGCATTACTGGACGAGTACGACATCAATCAGAACTTGTCATCTGTCAGCTATCTGCAAGCAAACGGACAAGCCGAGATAACGAACAGAACGATTTTTGCCGGAATAAAAAGAAAATTATAAGGGATCAAAGGAAAAGGATGATGGTTAGAAGAATTGCCAAGGGTTCTCTGGAGTTACCGAATGACGCCCCGCAAGCTGACCGGATTGACTCCATTCGCTATGGCGTACGGAGTCGAGGCAGTAATCCCAATTGAGTTGGAAATCCCCACAACAAGAACTCATCTCTTCGATCCTGAACAGAATGAAGAAATTCTAAAAATCAAAGGTAATTTCATAGATGAAAAGAGGGAAATGGCCTCAATAAGGTTGGCAGAGTATCAGCAAAGGTTGATGAAGAGTTACAACAAAAAAGTGAAACCAAGATCATTTCAAGTGGGCGATCAAGTACTAAGGGTGATGGCCATCAGATCAAACAAGCTAGACCCTACATGGGATAGGCCGTACACAATTACAGATGTGATCGGCAAAGGAGCTTACAAATTGGCCGATCAAGATGGAAAACAGATCGAACGAGCTTGGAATGCAATACACCTGAAAAGGTATTTTCAATAAAAAATTTATAGTTCTTAAATTTCGTTCAAAATTTGTATGACAAGATCCATACGAAATCAATAAGATATTATTCATATCTTCCCATATTTTTGTTCAAACTATAACAAAAAAAAAAAAAAAACACATAAAAAGCCCAAGTAAAATAACTTGGCCAAGATATAAAAGACCATCATAAAAGATGGCACCAAGTTCCTGCTTTCACAAAGAGGCATAAAGATGCGCATCAAAAAGTTGTATTCAAAAGAATACATTATCCTGTTCGAAAGATACTTAAGCACCTCAGTGTCAAAGTTGTATTCAAAATAATACAATATCCTGTTCGAAAAATACTTAAGCACCCCAGTGTCATTCTGTTCAAAAACATTAAGCACATCAGTGCTATCTGTTCAAAAGTATTAAGCACATCAATGCCATATCAAAAACCTGTTCAAAAGCACTCACTACAGGAGCACCAAAAATATATATTGTTTTACAGACCTTAAAAATTGTTCAAATATAAAACTTCTAATCAAGAAGTTGAAAGTTAAACTTCTTCAGTGGGTGGTTGCTGGTTCTCCGAAGTAGGAATGGAAGGCTCAACTGACACTTCATCGGCAGCAGAAAGGACTGCAGAAATAGGCTCTAGTCGTTCGGCCGGTATGATCCCGTGCAAAATAAATTGAGCGAAGTCTTTTTCATCTTTGCAAGCCTCAGGTTCATCATACGGGTGAACGACACCGCAAGCAGTATCATGAGCGGCCGAATTATCATATGTACGAGCAGATGGGTCCAATGACATTTGATCATGACAAAATCTGAACCCATCGCAGAATTTTATGTCGAAAATGCTCATATATCTCTGGTGCATTTCCATACCTCCCATTCGGCAAACTTTTAAACCAGTTTTCAGAACAGCATTAGAAGTCTCAAGGTTGTGGACCTGCTTCTTCAGATCAGAATTCCGATCAACTTCCTTCTTATGGAGTTGCTTTAAACTTTCCACCTCAAGCTCCAAGACCTTCTTCTGTTTCTCAGCCAACATGGCGCATTTTTCAGCCCTTAGGTATGCAACATCCATATTTTTTCTCTCATACTCTCCCATCTCAACAGCTTTGCAGAGTGATAAGACATCAAACACAGACTGAAGAAAGAAGAAACGTAATTATTACAAAAAAATGAAATAAATTTACCTCCAAAATAGAGACAGGAGCCCTAGCCAGAAGCTCGTTCTAATCAACATGCTGCTGAAAGAGTTCATCTTTGGGTGGCCACATTCCACGAGCAAGAGCCATCAGGGAATCAGGGTCGGACATGGCCAACGAACGGCGATTCAAAGTACTTCCATCACTTTTTTCGAACTTGGGGATCCAATCACCTTCAGGATCAAATGATGGAGGGAAGCAGCAATCTGGAATAATATAGCCACTCACAGATTTGGCCTTCTTCACCAGTTTCTCAGCATCATTTCTTTTTGCATGCTTTGAAGGTGGGCCCAGCTGCAACTTTTTTTGAACGTTACCGCTATCATTGGTATTCGTCCTCTTCAAAAGCCCCTTCGTCTTCTTCGGCTCTTCAGTCAGATCGATCATTTTATTTTTTCCTTTATCAGATGATGAGCTAACAGGGGGAGTAGATTTTTGTGCTGCAGCACGCTTGGAGGTTGTTACCGGAATTTCCATTATGGTAGCTTCTGGAGCGCTGACAACAATTAATTTCAGACTTTGAGAAGTTAAAAGTAATTTGCTCGAAGGGAGAGTTACAAAGACTTTCTCGTTCAGATATTCCAGACGTTCGGCTGCATAGAAAGCACAGGCATAAGATCAAAAAAATGAATACATACGCAATTCAAGAAAAACAGGCGAAATTCATAAAGTACAAAAGGTACACTTGCCAGAATTTTTGAATCCACACTTCAATTTCTTACAAATACCGAAGGTCCTTGGCAGAGGATACGGGCCGGACAAATCCACCTTCCAATTTCCCCCAATTTTCACCATCTTATTTTTCCATTCCTTCTCAGAAGAAGGGTTCCCATCACAAAGTTTCAAGGTTAAATGGGGGTGCAGATGATACCGACCAGGGTTTTTTCTGATCTGATCGACTTTGTAACATAACAAAAAATCACCCAAGCCTAAGTTCAAACCTCGTTTGTGATTCAGAACGAGCATTACAGATAAAACCCTGAAAAAAATTAGGATTTACCTGCAAAGGTGTAAGCCCTAAGGAAAAAAGGACGTAGTGATAAAATGGATGTAAGGGAAATCTAAGTACGGCCAAATGGTGCGCAGAAAACAGGGTTTCATCCGGTACAACTTCTTCATACGATTTGAAGTTCAAATCGGAGGAATACTCAGAAATTGAAACGTCATTGGGTATGTCAAATTCTATTTTACACCTATCGGCTAATGACAATTTGCGTAGTTGCTTTCGGGAAAGTTTCTGGGGTTTCGATTCAATCAGAGTGGGGGCAACCTCAGAAGAAGAAACGGCAGGGGTGTTATCAACAACCATTTCCAGAGAAGGGGTTCGACTACTATCATTACTCATGATGCTTTGATTTATGAAAGAAAGATGAAGGACAAAGGGAAAAAGTAAGACTAACCTCAAGAGTTTTTTGCTGGAAATCGTCTTCAAAAAGTAGGAGTCTGCTCTTGTAGATGGAGAAGAAGTATTGGAGAAGACGAATGAAATAAGGGAAGTGACAGTTACACATGGCTCTTCGAATTCCCACCCTATTTCAAAAATGCGAAATGGGCTTGAGAATTGGGGGCAAAGTGTAGGCCCATTTTCCATATCAGGCCCATCAAACAAAAGCAACACTAGATCAACATATATTAATAAAACCCAAATAGAAAACAAAGCCCAAAAACATAAGCCCATTTCAGGATAAAAGGTATTAAAAGATGACCGTTTCAATATACACAATCAAAACTGATATGAGTTTTATTATGGCAGTTTTACAAAACATTAAACTTGTATTTAATGTAGAGATATTGTTTTTAATATGTCTTAAAACCCATTTATGAGGGTAAGACTAAGTTCATGTATATAAGCAATGAAAAAGAAAGAGAAAATGATTCGAAATTGTTCCCATTCTGACTGATTCCTCAAATCTATATTGTTATCTTGTCATTTATCTATTTCGTTGATTCTGTTTAAATTATAAAAGTCAAAATCCGTTCGGCAATTGCGAACGGGTTTACAGTTGGGTTATGTTATGTTTGATGTTGTTTTATTCTGAACTGAAATCATGTTTGATGCAAATAGTTTTGTTGTGAGAAAAAATAAAACTGAAAAAACAAATCATGTTTGGTAGAGTTGGTATGAGCTGAAATTCTGAAACCAAACCATGTTTGATAACTTGGAATGGTTTGACATTTTATTTTTTTATAATAACATTTTGTAAATATATATGTTTTAAAAAATGAAATATATAAATAAATGACTTTTATACCCATCCTTATTTTATTAAATTTTAATAGTAAATCCCAATTATACCCCCTCAAATTATCCCATATCCCACTTACACCCCCTCAAATATTTTGAAATATATATCTATAATTCAAAAAATATATATATTTTGAATATATATATAATTCAAAAAATATATAGTATTAAATTTTGAAAAGACATATATAATTCGAAAAATAATATACAAAATTTAAAATATATATAAAATTCAAAAAAATATAAATTCAAATATATATATAATTCAAAAATATATATAAAATTCAAAAAAATTACAAATTTTGAAAAAATATATAAATTTAAAATAGATATAATTCAAAAACAATATATTAAATTTCGAAACTATATATAATTCAAAAAAATATATAAAATTTTAAAATATATATAATTTGAAATATATATATATAATTAGAAAAAATATATAAAATCCGAAACAATATATATTTTGAAATATATGTAACATTTGAAAAAATATATATAAATTTCAAAAAATATATATTGTTTATTTATTGTTTTCAAATTTTATATATTTGTTTCGAAATTTATATATATATTTTCTAATTTTATATTTTTTTCGAATTTTATATATTGTTTTGGAATTTTATGTATTTGTTTCAAAATATATATATATATATTTTAATTTTATATATTATTTTCAAATTTTATATAATTTTTTCGAATTTAAGCATGGCTTCCACTTCCACAAAATTGTGTTTCTTTAAAATGATACACCATGGATTGGTTCGGGCTTCAAAATGGTTTTGGTTTTGAGCAAATAAGAACCACTCCATGTAAAACCATGTATTGAGATGGGTTGAAAAAAGCCTCATTTGATAGACCATGAAATAACATTTTGGACCCAAAACCAACCAACCAAAATCATGTAAATCATGATTTTAACAATGCCTATATAACAATGAGTTGTTCATACTTTAATTCATGTAAATCATGAACCTAATCCACATTCGCACCAAAATCATAGCGTCATGTGTATGTTAAAACAATAAACATTAGAACAATTCAATAAAAATAACAAGGCATGGGACACAAATCGATTCATTCTAAATGACCCTTAAGATGTCTAAAGTCTTCAAATATGTTTTTGTGTGAACTTATTATTTTATTTAATACACTAATTTATATTTATTTGATGTTATAAATTTATATGAATCTATAATTTTATTAAATATTTTTTTTTATATAAGTGAGTTATATATAAATATATTAATATATATATAAATCAGTTTGGTTCGATTTGGTTCCAGATAGTCTAAAACCGGAACCAAATCATATTAGAACAGTTCCACTTTTTGAGAACCGGAACCAATCCAAACCAATTCAAAACCCGATCGAAGTACTTGTTCGGTTCGGTTCGGTTTGGACCAGTTCTATGGTTCTACGGTTTTGTTTTGCACCCCTACTTTAAAGTATTACATGTCTGCACACTATTTTATGAACAATACTTTGGTCTTGTTCCATAACTTTGAACTCCTTGCTAATTTGGTCCAATATAATATAGATGCGTAGTCAAAATATTTTAAAAAAAGAATTGATGGTAATTCATTATTCTATAAATTTTATGGCAGTACTCTCTTAATAAAAAATAAATTTAATCCATGTGCTAAAATTATATTGGACTACACTAACGAAAGGACAAACTTGGTTTTGAAGGAGAAGACCCAAATATCATTGGTGTCCCTGTCCTCATTTTATTACTTCTTGGATAAAGTGCATTAAACCCCTTGAACTATTTTTTCTCTTTCAACTAATCCCCTTGAACTATACTTTTTACACAAAACTCCCTAAATTATTCTAACTTTTACAATTCACTTCATTCCGTTATAACACCGTTTGTTAAATTAGGATAATTTGCACTCAGAACCCTTGAGGTTTCGGTCAATTGCACTCGCCCCCTGAGATTTTATTTTTCTTGCAATGACACCCCCTGAAGAGGAGAAATGACCGGAATGCCCTTGTGTTGTCTCCCTTATTTCATGAGACAAATATCTAGGTGGTGAAATTACCTCCATTCCCCAAGATGAAAACCCTATAATATATATATATATCTATAACAACTATTCTAAAATGTGAGGGGTTGAGAATATTTTCAAATATTTTCTTCAAAATAAAAATTAATGAATTAATATGTATTAGTTGAAATGCAACTGTAAGGAGTATGTCAAAATGATATAAAGTAAAAGAAAAAGGGTTGGAAATATTTCAATACTTTTAAAAAATAATAATAATTAATTAATATGCATTACTTAAAATGTAACTCTAATGAATATTTCAAAAGATATAGAGTAAAGATATACGACAAGGGGTTATAAATATTTTCATATTTAAAAATAATAATAATAATTAATTAATATACATTAATTGAAATGTAACTCTAATGAATATTTCAAAAGATATAGAGTAAAGATATACGACAAAGGGTTATAAATATTTTCATATTTAAAACAAATAATAATAATTAATTAATATACATTAATTGAAATGTAACTCTAATGAATATTCCATAAGATATAGAGTAAAAATATAAGATAAATATATTTCGGCAAAGAAAAATAATATAATCTAAAATACAAAAATCTGTATATTTATCTATCTATATATATACTACTAATAAAAACACAAGGACTATCTAATATTTTGATTCACTATCACCTTTTATAATATAAAAAATTATAATAAGTAAAGTTTGACATTATTTAAAGTGTAAGAGCTTAAATTAACTTTACAAAAAAGTTAATAAATAATAAACCATTTGTCATATTTTTATAAAAGTATAAAAAAATTACAATAAGTAAAGTTTGCTATTATTTTATAGTGTAAGGGCTTAAATTAATTTTACACAAAGAATAATAAATTATAAACCATTTGTAATATTTTTATACATTTATCACCTCTTACAATACAACAAAAACTATAATTAAAATGTATTACTACTTGTTTAAATTGTAAGAGTTGTATATTATTTATTTACAAAATAAATTAAATTATATGAGCTCACAAATATTTTATACATGTATCACCTTCTAAAATACAAAAATAATAATATATATAATCATAAATAAAGTGTATTATTATTATTTAATGTAAAAGGTCACAGTACTAGTTTTAGGGGGAAATTAAAAAATGATAACTTTTGGGGCCTATATTACAAAAATGATAATTTTTAAAAAATAATTTAAAGAAATGTGATAATATTTCAAAAATCATTGTATCCAAAGTACTTGAAAAGTTTTTCAAATTGAGCTTAAGACACAAAGATTGTTTGGTCCATTAATTTAGCCAATATGTCTTTTACACTAAAGTAAGGGCACAAGAGTCATTTTATGGGGTCTTCACCCCTTCAGGGGGTGTTATTGCAAGAAAAATGAAATATCAGGGGGCGAATGCTATTGACCGAAACCTCAGGGGATCTGAGTGTAAATTATTCTAATTTAACTAATGGTGTTATAACCGAATAGAGTGAGTTGTAAAAGTTGAAATAGTTTAGAAAATTTTATGTAAAAAATATAATTCAAGGAGGTTAGTTGAGAGAGAAAAAATAGCCGGGGTTTAATGCACTTTACCCTTGCTTCTTTGATAGTTTGTTTTCATACATCAATAGAAACTTCTTGATAGGCTTTTTCATACATTAATGGGAATTGTACTTTTAATCACGGTCACAAATAGCAGGAATCTTTAAATTGTAATGCACCTTCACTCTTTTCTTTTCTTTTCTTTTTTTTTTTTAAAAAAAATACTCCACTTTTTTCTCAATTCCAATTTTCAAATTTTATATTCATTGCAGAAAAAAAAAGGTAAGTGCAATAAACCCCCTGGAACTTTTTTCACTTTTGCAAATATACAACACCCCCCCCCCGGTTTGATTTGTTGCAATTTGGTCCAATTTTATTATAAAATAGTATTCTACCCTTCTTATTATATTTATAAATTCTTTAAATTACATCAATAATCTTTCACTTATTATTTCAGTTAAGAAAATTTATAGCAAAATGAAAATTTATTTTTATAAAAATATATTCATAAATAGGTTATTAATTACTTAAAATAAACACTTTTTTTATTTATTTTTATTGTAATATACATAAATGGTTTTGGGTAGTTGCTTAACTATTTTAAACTTATTTTTTTATTTTAAAAACTAGAAATTATTATTTAAATATTTTTTTATATATAAATTATGTGTAAATTTACGCAAATTCGAATGTAGAATATGTCATCAATTTAGTATCAATTTGTAGATGCAGAAAAATACACAATAATAATTGGAGTAAAAAATTGGATCTCTATTCAATATTTCATCACCTATTTATACACAACTTGGTCAATGGGTCAAATCCCCTTTCCCAAGTTTATCAATCCCTTAAATCAGGGGATTTGATAAACACTCCCTTTTTTTACTCTTTATTCCATAAGCAGGACAACTCCCTGACTTATGGATCACTCAAATTCTTCGGCCCATCCGTCTTAGGCCCATCAGTCTTCGGCCCATCAGTCTTCAACCCATCAATCTTCGGCCCATCAGTCTTCAGCCCATCTATCAACGACCCATCAGTCCTGTGGCCCATCCTAGTTGGGCCATGAATTATTTTGATCATTACACATGCCCCTGAGGTTATGGGCTTTGTGAATCTCTTTATAAAAGCCCATGACCGAAATTTAAGGTACTATACACATATATATACATACATGCACTTTATGGGAAAATGATGGTTAGTGGGTTGTCAATCATTACTAAGCATTTATTGACATTTGAAATGAATGGCCATTAATTCCTCAATCTCAGCACCATGACGGCTCATCGTGGGTTGCGCGACCTTCGGGCTTCGTGCAGTCCTTTGGCCTCCTTCCCTTCTCCTATAAAACCCCCCTAAAGCTACTTCATTTCTTCATTCCTCATTTTACAACTACACTTTTTGCTCTCAACTTCCATCTCTGAAGCACGTTCCTCTCTACTCCCTGAAATCTTATTCGTTTGGTCAGTTTCAGACCCTTCAGTAGCACGGTAATCTACTTCCGCACAAAGCCTTCCCTGACGTATCACCATTTATTTGAGTAAGTCGGACTATCTCTTCCTTTTTCTTTATTTTCACCTCTGCCTCCCTTCTGTCTCTTTTACCTTTCTCGGCACTATGTCTGACAGCGACGACACCTGGTCGGTAGAAGAGGTCGTCCTGTCCTCTACTACCGGTACCGATCCCACTAGTAGTGACAGTCCCCAATCTACTCGCCAAAAAGCCCCACAAACATCTCCCCAAAACACTAATCTTCCGGGTTCGTCAATGAATCAGGAAACACCCATTTCAGGGGGTCCCACCGAATCCGTAGACCCTAAGTCCTCTGAACCATTTGTAGTGGCCCCTCTTAAGAGAGTCCGTCCTGAAGTAGATTTTAAACATCTTCGGGCTGAAACCCAAGTACCCAGGGATGTTGATGTGGCCCCTTACCCTGGTTACCTTGATTTCACCAGAAGTCAGGGACTAGCACCCGGTAGCATTCTGTTATCGGCATCTCACCTTAAGGTTTTGAGGTTTCCCCTTCACCCCTTCTTTCACTATGTGTTTTTTATGCTAGGCTTACATCCCCTTCAATTGAACTCGAACAACCTCAGGATCATGTCCATGCTACTGTTGTACAATAGGGATCTGGACCTAAATCTAGGTTTAGTCGACCTGCTCCTTTGTTATTTTTTCCAAAATGCCAGAGCGAGTAAGGGCAGATACAATCTCTTTCCATTCCATGGTCGGAGTATATGTACTGACACCAAAAAATCTGATAAGGGATGGAAAGAGAGAATGGTAGTTGTGAGTGGCAACTGGTCTTATCCGTTTTCCCGTATATTCCCGATCCCAAGTACGTTCGGTGCCATCCGTCTACCCATCTTCCGTCCCCTTCATAAAGTCTTTTGCCTTTGCGAACACTGTGATCTTCATCGGGGGGATTATGCCTATAAATTTCTGGGTTATGAGGATAGGGACATTCCCTTTACTTTCATAAACAATGTATAGGCCTCTTGAAAACCCATGTCTGGGGCAAAGCCCGATCTGCTATTGACCTGCTGACTTTGGAAAATCTGGAGTCAATTTCTAATTTGGGCGTTGCTGTTGACAGGATGGACTTGCCTGATAAACCTCTATCGGCCAGATGCCCTCAAGTTCCCGAAGGGATCACCCTGGTTAATGTTGTACCACTCTCAATAGCATCGCCCATGGTTTCGGTACTTTCTCCTGCTCAAAGTCCAGTAGCACCTCCAGCCCAGAATCCGGTAGCTCCACCCCAGCCTCTAGTAAATCCCCCAGTTATCAAGACCCGTTCCATTACAGGTGGCTGGGTGGCCAATAAGAGGGCCAAAACTCAAGCTGATAATGCTTCTACGAGCAATACCCCCCAAGCTCCGGAGGCATCCCCTACTTCAATTCCCAAAGAACCGAAGTTCCTTCTGCCAGATGGGGCTCCGGTCTGCGCCGATCAAATTACCCTTACCCATCTAGAAGCCCTTCGGGCTATGGCAAAATGGATATGGACTCCAGCTGATAGGGTTGCTCGGTCCAAAATCTCCAGGACTAATCTGGCAAATAAGACTTCCATAATGGTTATGGAGGTATACATTTGTTCTTTCATTTTGGAACTTGGTTTATTGCCTATTGCCACATTTATACACTAACATGTCTTCTTCGTGCAGCTTCTCTATGGGGTTCAGGCTTATAACAACATCGTGGAGTCTGACGTTAAGGAAATGGCCAACATGAAGGCCCGGATCAAACAAAATGATGCCCACCGGGCTGCTCTAGTCAAAGAGGCAGATGGCCTTCGCCAGACCATCTCAAAGCAGAAGATCCTTATGGAGACCGGAGAGGTAGAGAAGCGGGCTCTAATGGCTGAAAAGCTAGCCTTGGCTGCTGATCTAGAAGAAGTAAAAACAGCTAACAAAAAGATGGCAGCTGAAAAGGCAGAATCAGAGAACCTCCTGGCTCTTGAGCGGGCCAAAGTGGAAGTGTACCGCCTAGGAGGTCTCGATATATACAGCCGATACTGCGTCATCTGTGATCTCCGATCGGCCAGAGCTTGGCGACAGAGGCACGAAATGGAGCATATTCCTCTGGAAGCTCGGGAGTTCAATACCGCAGATGAATTTGATGCCCACATGGGAGTGCCTATGCCCTATAAAAACCCTCCTGCCTCTGAAAACGAGAAGCGGTTTGCCGCTATTTTGAAGGGAGAAGAATATCATCCTCCCGACCAGTAGAATAGGCTTTAAGTTTATCTGTACTCACCCCCTCTAAAAGGGTATTTTTGTACTTCATTTCTTTATCAATAAAAATAACTTTCCTCACTTTAGTGTTCATTTTATTTTTCATGCAATATTTATTCTTTGGGCATATGACCCCCTGACACTTTCTCTTTGGTTATTTCATATCATATTTCAAATTCAACACTTAGGAAATTTTAATAATGGAACCTTTGGGCATCTGGCCCCTCAAGCTTGTCTTTGTCCTCTGGATAGTTCAAATCAGGTTTGAACTCAAACACTTAGGAAAATTTTAATTAAACATGGACCCTTTGGGCATCTGGACCCTGAGGCTTGCTGTTTATCCTCTGGTTAGTTCAAATCAGGTTTGAACTCAAACACTTAGGAAAATTTTGATTAAACATGGAGCCTTTGGGTATCTGGCCCTCGAGGCTTGCTGTTTTATCCTCTGGTTAGTTCAAATCAGGTTTGAACTCAAACACTTAGGAAATTTTTGATTAAACATGGAGCCTTCGGGCATCTGGCCCCTGAGGCTTGCTGTTTATCCTCTGGTTAGTTCAAATCAAGTTTGAACTCAAACACTTAGGAAAATTTTGATTAAACATGGAGCCTTCGGGTATCTGGCCCCTGAGGCTTGCTGTTTTATCCTCTGGTTAGTTCAAATCAGGTTTGAACTCAAACACTTAGGAAAATTTTAATTAAAATTGAGCCTTCGCAAAAATAGAATGTATCTTTATTGAAATGAACTTGAGAATCATGAAGCAGAGGTGCCGAACATCGGGCAGAAATGCTTTATTATAATCAGTAAAAGGTGTCATAAGGGAGACATAACTTTATTGCTTTAAAAAGGAAACACTTATGGATAATACCTCTTCAGTCGATAAGCATTCTGAGAGTTACGCTCGATACGGCATGTTTCGTTCTTCTGTACCCGATAGGCTCTGCGTCCGATGACCTTAACCACTGTGTAAGGTCATTCCCATGTCTCTCGCAATTTACCTACAATCCCAATCTTCCTCTTGAGTACCATATCGCCTACTTGGAACTCTCTCATTTTTAATTTCTGATTGAATCGTGCCCTGACTTGTTGTTGATATGCGGCTAGCCTTACCCCGACAATCTCCCTTCTTTCCTCTAGTAGGTCCAAGTCATGGGTCAGGTGCTAATTGTTCGGACCTTCCTCCCAGGCTTGACTTCTCAAAGTAGGTACCCTCAATTCGGTCGGGATGACCGCTTCAGCCCTGTAAGCCATGGCGAAAGGGGTCTCTCCCATAGATTACCTTGGAGTAGTCCGATAGGACCATAACACCTCGAGCAATTTCTCCAACCATGCCCCTTTTTCTTTTTCAAGCTTTTTCCTCAGTGTATAAAAAATGGTTCTGTTTGTTCTTTCAACTTGCCCATTTCCCTGTGGATAACCGACGGAAGAAGTGTTCTGATTGATCTCATGCTTGCCAGAAATGCTTGAACCCTTCTGTTATCAAGATTGGTGCCATTATCCATCATTATAGTTCGGGGTAGACCGAATCTACAGATGGTGTGGCTCCAGATGAACTTTATAATATGGCTACCTGTGATGGTGGGGTATGCCTCGGCTTCCACCCATTTGGTAAAATAGTCTGTAGCCAGAAGAACATGAGTGGTAGAGCGTAAAGCTTTCGGGAGTGGACCTACAATATCCATACCCCATTGGGCAAATGGGTGAGGGATAATTGTTGGGTTCAATACTCCGGAGGTGGATGAATGACATCTCCATGAAACTGGCACTTTTTACAGTGTCGAGTATAGACCTTAGCGTCCCTTGACAGATAGGGCCAGAAGTATCCCTGAGTGAGAACTTTATGGGCTAAAGATCTTCCTCCGGAATGATTGTCACAGGCTCCTGCATGAATCTCTTCCATGACCGCTGATGCTTCGGAGGGCGTGAGACATCTCAAGTATGGCCCGGAGAAGGACTTGCGGTATAGCTGGCTGTTGTACAAAGCATATCTAGCTGCCTTCATTCTTATCTTCCGGGCTTCTTATTTTGACTCAGGCAATGCACCAGTCCTCAAATAATCTGTTATATGGTCCATCCAACTTGGCTCCCATGGAATGACCATCACTTATTCGGGGGGCTCCAAGCTTGATCGGACGATGAAGTCTATTGGTACAGTGTGAGTCATACCTTATTCTGCTATGGAGGCCTGGTTAGCTAGACGATCAGTTATAAAATTATCCCATCTGGGAATTTGTTCAAAGGTTAACTGCTGGAACCCTTCAACCTCCTTTAGAACTAAATTCATGTACGCTTCCATTTTTGGCTCTCGGGTTTCATACTCCCCTTTTAGCTGCCGCATGACCAATTGAGAGTCACTTTGAATTTCTGCTTTCTGTACTTGAAGGCTTCGGGCCAACCGAATTCCTGAAAGAAGGGCTTCATATTCGGCTTCGTTGTTGGAGGTAGGAAATTCCAGTCAAACGGATTACTGGATTTTAATGCCATCTAGTGTCACGAGATCCACACTGATCCCTGCTCCATTGACATTTGAGGATCCGTCTATGAACACAACCCATAAGCCAGGTTCACTTTCTTCCAAAGAGTTTGTAATTTCTGTTTATAGCAAAAAATCAGCTACTGCTTGGCCTTTGATTGCAGTTCGGGGAACATAGGTTATCTCAAAAATCCCGAGTTCAATTGCCCATTTGGATACCCTCCCCGATAACTTAGGTTTTGCCATTATTGATCTGATTGGGGTTACAATTGGCACTATGATCGGGTGTGCTTCAAAATAATACGGAATACGTCATTTTGCATTAACCAGTGATAGTACCAGCTTCTCCTTCTTCGTATAACGAGTTTCTGCATCAGCAAGGGCTTTGCTGGTGTAAAAAACTGGTGTCTGGTACCCCTTGCCCTCCTTGACCATAGTGGCGCTGGTAGACGTTGACGATACAGCTAGATACAGGTGTAGCGGTTCATCTGCTTCTGGGGTTACCAGTATATGAGGCTTTGCCATATAGCTCTTGAGTTTCTTCAGAGCCTTCGATTGCTTCGGGCCCCAGACCTCTCCATTTGCCACCTTTATAGCTTGAAAGAACGGCCTGCACCGATCGGTTAATAGAGAAATGAAACGGATGAGGGCCGTTACTTTTCCTGTTAGCACCTGGATCTCCTTTCGGGTCCTTGGTTCTGCTGACTCTACGAGGGCTTTGACTTGCGCCGGAGTAGCTTGTATTCCCGCCCGATCAACTATGTGTCCTAAAAACTGGCCCGAAGCCACTCTGAAGGAACATTTGGACGGGTTAAGCTTCATCTTGTATTTTCTGAGGGTATCGAACACCTATTGCAGATCAGTTAGGTGATCGCCTTTTGCCTTGCTTTTAACCACCGTGTCATCAATATAAGCTTCTATGGTGGATCCTATCATGCCCTAGAAAACTTTGTTCACCAACCTCTGAAAGGTTGCACTTGCATTTTTTAGTCCGAAAGGCATAACTGTGTAATAATATGTACCTGATTTGGTGATGAATGTTGTTTTTTCCTCGTCAACGGGGTTCATTCGTATCTGGTTATATCCAGAGTACGCATCCAGAAAACTCCGGCGTTCAAACCCTGTAGTGGCATCTACCATCTGATCGATCTTCGGTAAGGGGAAACAGTCTTTCGGGCATGTTCTGTTCAGATCGGTGAAGTCCTTGCACACCTTCCATTTCCCATTCTTTTTCTGAACAACCACAATGTTTGCCAGCCAAGATGGATACTGTACATCCTTTATGAATCCTGCTTGGAGAAGTCGATTGACCTCTTTAGCTATGATCTGGTTTCGCTGTGCCCCCATCCGCCTTTGCTTTTGTGTGACAGGTTTTGTGTCGGGATCCACGTTGAGGGAATGCTGGGTCACTAACGGATCGATGCCAACCATATCTATATGTCCCCAGGTAAATATGTCGGCGTTGGAGCGTAGTATGGCCTCCATTTCTTCCTTCTCTTGAGTACTAAGGCCATAACCGATATAAGTCAACCTTTTGGGGTGATCGGGGTAGATCTGTACTTCAAGCAAAGGCTCAGCTGCTATTGATGACCCCACACCCTCTTCCTATAATTGTTATTTATCATCGGGTACTGCCTTGGATCGTGACCCTCCTTCCGGTTCCGCCTTTCTCTTTAGACTTTTCATGGTAACAGCATAACACTCCTTCGCCGCTACCTGATTGCCCCTGATGTCAATCACGTCAACTTCGTTCGGGTCAATACACCGCATGACTTGATGCATGGTTTAAGGGACTCCGTGCATCCGATGGATCCAACCCCTTCCCATAAGGAGATTATAAGAAGGTTTGACATCCACCACCACAAAAGTTTCTTGGAGCATGCGCCTTGCTGCTGTCACTGGTAGTTGGATCTCTCCCACTGGTTCCACTATTCTGCCATCAAATCCTGCTATCGAGCTTCTGGACGGTACAATCTCCTGAGGGTTGATTTCTAACTTCTCAAAGCCCCATTTGGTGATAATATTGGCGTTGCTCCCAGGTTCAACCATCACCCTCTTGATCAATCAGTTCGAGACCATGAAGGAGATAACCAAAGGGTCATCGTGTGGTGTTTGAATGCTCCTCATATCCGCAGAAGTGAAAATTATCCGGGCGTCCTCTTTCGGGCTTCTAAACTCGCTGACTTCCCCAACCCTTCGCAGTTTCTGGGCTTGCCTCATCTGGGATCTCCAGGCCTCTTCTATATCTGATCGGCTTGGTCCTCCATGAACCATGTGAATGACCCGTATGGGCTGTCCCATAGCTCCCTTGGCAGGTGTATGCGACGTTTGATCTGGTCGGGTTCCCTCATTGGCAACATACTCGGTCAACTCTCCTTTTGCTATCATGGCTTCCACCTATCTCCTGAGACTTCTGCATTCGTTGGCGTGGTGCCCGTACTCGCCATGGAAGGTACAGTGCCTCGACATATCTCTTTGGTCCATCGGCTGTCTGATGGGTGGTGGCGACCAGTAGATTCCTTTACCCTTTGTCTCCTGGTATAATTTGGCCAGGGTAACCTTTAAGGGGGTGACATTGTCCTCAAACCTCTGGCATTTCTCTGGGACTGGGGAGGGTGCAGGAGGAGCGCTCGATCGTTTCCAGTCCGGTGCCTGATCCTTTACCCTGGAAGGTTCGGATGCCCTTGCCTCTACTGTTGCAAAGGTTCTTCTTCTTTGGCGTATGGCCAACTCCTCTTCTATTCGGAGATGCCCTTGTGCTCTGGAATTGAGTTCTCCGATGTCAGTTGGTGGCCTCTTGACCAAGGACTGATGGAACTTGGTTCCAGGGATCAGGGCCATTCTGAAGGCTTCGACGACCGAATGTTGGTCACAATTATCAATTGAAGACATCTCGACATTGAATCTCGAGACAAAACTTTTAAGGGACTCGCCTTTCTCCTGAATCATGGTGAATGGGCTTGAGATGGTCTTATTTTGCCTTTTATTGCCGAAGTACTGGGCAATGAATAGTTCACAGAGTCTGAGCCAGCTTCCAATAGATCGGGGTGGTTGTTTTCTGAACCAGAGCAGGGCCATTTCGGTCAGGCTGGTGGGGAAGACTTTGCAGAGTAGGGCTTCGTTTTCGTTGTAGACATTCATCTTGGTATGCACGTGGTAGATGTGCTCCGTCGGATCTTTCGTGTCGTCGAACAGGGTGAACTTTGGTAGTCCGAACCTCTCCGGGTAGGGCACGTTTGTGATTGCTACGGTGAATGGAGTCTGCACGACGTCGATGGATGCCTCGGATGCTAGATCGATAGGGGTCTGCACCTTCAGGTCCTTCAGCACCTCCCTTTGGAATCTGGTCATAATCTCCTCTAACTTCCTCATGGTCAGGATCTCCCTACAGGTGCGCCCCCCAAGCACCTGTAGGGATGATTCCGCGTGCTCCTCCCGATCGTTGTTGGAGTTTATATGGTGGTTGTCCCTTTTTGACTGGTGGCCCATGGACCGATCCTTCTGGCCGGACTGTTCATCGTTCTGGACCTCCTGCGGGTTCTGAAGTTGAGCCAGTTTTGCAACTAGCTCCGCGTTCTGCCTCTCCAACTCGGCAGTTCTCTCCTTCAGGGCTTGCCTGATCAGATCTTCAGGTTGCTGGCCTCCGTTCGAAGGTAAATCTGTCTGGTGTGAATGGGTGATCACCGCCATTGATGGTATGAATCTTAGGGTGCGTTTGGATAGGGGTGTTTTCATTTTTGTTCTTGTTTTTTCCACTGTTCACGGGAACAAAAAGCGTTTGGGAGCCTTTGATGGTTTTTGTTTTCGTGAACAGTAAAAAAAGCATTTTCTCACCCTTAGTTCAAAATTTGAGAACACCAAAATGGTGTTTTTTTTGTTTTCGGCACTGTTTGTTCTTAGTAAAAAAAAAATTAATTGTTGCAGATTCCCTAACCTTCATCTTCAACCTCCAAACCCTAACTTCCATCTTCAGCCTCCAAACCCTAACCTCCAAATTTTATTTTGTTTTGTTCCCGAAAATTTTTTAGACAAAATTTCCAACCAAACGTGTTTTTGTTTTCGGATTACCCTTAGGACAAGAACAAGAAAATTTTTTGTTCTCAAGAGATAAAAAACGAAAACGAAAACACTAGTTTCCAAACGCACCCTTAGCTTTTTGTAGAGGATGGGAAGCTTATTGAAAAATATTTCAATAATAATGTTTCCCACAGACGGCGCCAATTGTGTAGATGCAGAAAAATACACAATAATAATTGGAGTAAAAAATTGGATCTCTATTCAATATTTCATCACCTATTTATACAAAATTTGGTCAATGGGTCAAATCCACTTTCCCAAGTTTATCAATCCCTTAAATCAGGGGATTTGATAAACACTCCCCTTTTTTGGACTCTTTATTCCATAAGAAGGATAACTCCCTGATTTATGGATCACTCAACTTTTAAAAAATTCTATGGGCCAATAAATTGTACGGCCCATCCATCTTCGGCCCATCAGTCTTCAGCCCATCTATCAACGACCCATCAATCCTGTGACCCATCATAGTTGGACCATGAATTATTTTGACCATTACACAATTGTTTCATATTCTATGTTAATAAAAAAAAAATCAAAGAAAGGGAAATTTGGTCATTTGTGGAATTAAAAAAGAGAATGGGGCAATTTGCAACAAAATGCATGTGATAATTCAGGGAATTTTTTGCACAATTTTTAATTAAAGGGGGTTAGTTACAAATTTAACCATAATTCAGGGTAGTTTATTGCATTTTATCCTAAAATTCAAACACATTTATAAGTGCTACATGTCATGAAACAAAATATCATGAAAGTATCATCAAAATCATAAAATGACATCATTTTAGTCTTATTTTATCTCTTTCTTCATTTTTTTATTAAATATTTTTTCTCTTACCTTTTTTTCTTAATCATCTTAATTTCTCTCTCCTAATTACAACCACTCAAAGGATATCAATACCTAATATACCTAATATGGGAAAAAAACCCTTAAAGCCACAATAATATAATCAAGAAAGGATCTTAAATCCCATGCATTGCAAATTTGCAAATGTCCAATATAATTAGGATTCCAATAAATTTTTTTGCATAATATATATTACGTATAAGTTAAACTCAGAATCAAACCTGCTACTATTTTTAAGTACATCTTAGAATTAGTTATACATCATACACGATATATACACATAACACATGCATAAACATTTAAACTAAAGTTATATATGCCAAGTTTGAGTAATTGTCACCATCTAAAATTCACTTGTTGGAATACATGTACGTACTTATCTTACTAATTAAATAGAAGATAAAAAAGGAAACTTTAAAGGTAGCTATCGGAATGGCTGGCACCTGTTTAAGATAAATTCATGATGTATATCATTTTCCCATTTAAATAACTCATCTAATACAAATTAATGACAATGCACAATAACACGTACCGCGAATAAAATATCAAAGGATGATATTATATTTACAATTTCCTGCTCATGCTATGCATATCTAAGCAGGAGAGCTAGCTGTAAAATACGGATCTACAAAACTAAACTTAAGCAATTGAATAATGCAACAATTTTTTTTTGCCCAAAGAGAGTGCAGAGAGGTACGGAAAAGCGATCGTAATTGCAGCATCTAGTAACCTATGACCGTTGGCGGAGGCGGTGATGCATACTGGGCACCAAGGTTTGGTGGAAGAACGAAGTCAACTTTTTCCGGCGGCGGCGAAAGAGACGGAGAAGCTGGTGGCGGCGAGTTCATTTCTGGTGGTGGTGGTGAAGAAACTGGTGGTGGAGGCGAGAAAACTGGTGGCGGCTGAGAGTTGTCAGGAGGTGGTGGTGGTGGAGAGTGGACAGGAGGTGGCGGAGAGTGGACCGGTGGTGGTGGAGAATGGACGGGAGGTGGCGGTGGAGAGGGGACAGGTGGTGGTGGTGAGTGGACAGGAGGAGGAGGTGGTGGTGGTGGTGAGGGAACAGGTGGCGGAGGAGAAGGGACCGGCGGTGGAGGAGATTTGACAGGAGGAGGAGGAGGTGGTGGTGGTGATGGTGAGGGAACAGGTGGCGGAGGAGAATGAACGGGTGGTGGAGGTGAGTAGACCGGTGGCGGTGGAGGAGAATGGACAGGCGGAGGTGGCGAGGGTGGCGGCACTAATGGCGATGGCGATGGGGTGGGAGCTGGTGGTGGCGATTGGAATACAGGAGGCGGTGATGGAGAGAGGCGTGGTGGTGGAGAGAGGCGCGGTGATGGAGAAAGGCGTGGTGGTGGAGGGAGGCGTTGCGGTGGTGGAATAGTTTTCTTCGGCGGTGCAGCAGATGGTTTTCCTTTCGGAGATATAGGTGGTGGCAGTCTCTTTTCGACCGGACTCGGATCAATAGACGAAGAATGTCCACCACACTTAGACTTACCACAATCAACAGGCTTACTCAACACACGAGCACAATTGCTTATTGTCTTCTGTTTCGGACGATCCCGCAAACAATTATCCGTATCATCCACCGTACATTCTTTCCTCGATTGTGGCCTCTTGCACCCGCCATTGAAATAGTTGTTCGAGTACGTGAAGTTCTTCAAGCTAGGCAAGCTGCAAATGCTATCGTGAACAATCCCGGTCAGGCTGTTATTCGCAAGGTCCAAATGCTCAACCTGTTTAAGCCCGCTGAAGCTCTTAGGCAAGATACCGCTAAATAAATTGGACGAGGCAGAGAAGACGGTGACGTTCGCTAGCAACCCTATCTCGGATGGCAAGCATCCGGATAGCTGGTTGTTCACTAGCACTATTTCATTCAATGTTTTCGCCATTTTACCAATGCTGCTAGGAATGCACCCACTAAATTTGTTGTTACCCAATACAACAACGGAGACAGGAGAGTTTCCTAGGGTTTCAGGGATGTTGGATGTGAATCGGTTGTCATTCAAGAACAATGCGTCCAGATTCATGTTGAAGAGCCCGTCAGGTAATTTTCCCTCCAAGTTGTTGAACCTAATATCTAGGTACTTGAGATTAGGCATTGACAGGACAACATCTGGGAAAGGTCCAACGAAGCGGTTGTTACTCACATCAAACTCGATCAGGAGCTTAAATCTATAAAAGCTTTTGGGGATTATCCCGCAGAAGCGATTGGAATTGATGTGGAAAAAGGCAATGTCGGACAATAGGCCTAGTTCCAGCGGGAGGTACCCGGCAATGTCACCATGGTTAACATCAATACCGATAACAACTTCTTGTTTAGCATCGTCAAGAGAGGGTGCACAAAAGACGCCATTGTATTTACACACGTCCGGTCCTTCCCAATTGATAGTATGCTTCAAGGGGTCGGAATATATCGCCTTCTTCCAAGCTTGAAGCGCGATGTATGCGCTTCTGAGTCTCGGATTGGCAAAAGTGAGATTGAATTCGACCTTTAATTCTTTGTCTGGAGACAAGTCACCATCCTCGCCAAGCGCTAAGAGCTGGTGACGAGCAATGGAGGCAGCTTCGGCATCAGATAGAGCAAAAGAGAACCAAGAGAGGAAAGAGAAGACGAGAAAGAGCAGGAACAATAAGAAGAAGCTGCAGCCTGAGGCCCGCATGTTGGTAGCTAGAGATTGCAATATGCCAAACCACCTTGGGGAGGCCCAAGACTGCTTATAAGAATTGAAGGGTGAGGAAATAGTGAGTGGAGTTAAAGAGGGTTTGTTTATAATGTATGAAGCCAAATTAGTTGCTTAAGAGACCATTTTAGAGGCCCTGCAAAAATGTCTCTCTACATATACCCACATTTTGATATGCATTTCTAGGCACCACAAACAGTTGCTAAATTTGGACATGCCTTTAATTAGGGGACACTCTCTGCCTTATAAATTTGGAAACCTGTATAATTTTTGCTTTCTTCTCTAAATTTACACTCTAAATTTATGTAAAGCAGACATTTTTTAGTCAATGTAGCACAACTGAACCATCCAAAGTACATTTAGTTACATAAAGTTAAATAAGAGGTGCAAATTGAACCATCAAGAAAGATCTTTTAATTTTTTTATGACTTTTTTTAAACAAAGAAATATATATATATATATATACACACACACATATTGTCAAAGAATTCCTATATATTGTCAAAGAATTCCTGTGGATTCGTAACTCCCAGGGTTCAGATATTCCCTTGATATTTATGTTAGAAGAGTATCCCAAACTATTTTTATGTGATAGTATGGGGTAAAAAAAGAGTATCACAAATACTTCATATTTCATGTTACTAATTCAAAGCATGTTTGATATTTTGAGAGTGTTTTAAATAATACCAAAATGTTTAAAGAAGTTTGGACCAAAATATTACTAGTATATATTTGACTCTTCTTAAAACGGCTGTGGGACAGACATGTGGTTCAGGTGGGTGGGAGAGTTGACCTTTAGTTTGGCACTTCATATTATTTTTTATTTTATATATATTTTTCCCTGTGTAATAAGTAATAACAAAGTAATTAATGTGCAAATTTGGGAAACCAAAGAGTCGTTTTGGGAACACTGGGCATAACCCTTTGTGAAAATGAACGACACAAAAGTAATTGATCTCTTGAGTTATAGTGCTGATCAACAGAGGTCAGAGACTATCAATTTAGCCATTGAAAGGGTCCACAGTCTCCTCTAGTATGGGTGAAAAGCTTCCTGTAACCAGGCATTTCTTCAAGGTCATGATGCCTGGTTTCCTCACAAAACTTGTCTCTCCTCTCTCTCTCCCTCTCTCTCTCTCTCTCTATATATATATATATATATATATATACACATATCTTTGTCTGTGTATGTGTCTATGTATTGGCCTCTAGTTTGGGTTGTTAAGTCTGGATTTAGTTTTTCTGCTGGCCTCTTGATTGGTTGGGGTTGATTCTACTGGTTTGTTTTGTGTCTTTTCCGTTTTGCTGTTATGTATCTGTGCTGCATATCAAACCCTGTTTTGTTTGTTATTTATTTTCATTCTTGAGTGGTGAATGTGGCCTTTCTTTAACTGTAACTGTAAAAGGGTGTGTTTTCATACTAACATATTTTTGTTTGCTTATCCCAAAACAATAAACAATAAACGAAAATATAAAATAAAATAAAATGTTGTGGCTTTACTAATTTCAATTTCAAAGCTCCCATCTAATGTTTTCAAGCCGAACATGTATGTTTTGGGACAACAATCCCTAATTTTGAAAAAAAGTAGTTCTTGTATAACCTATTTAGTGAAAGGGACATCCCTGATGGTCTGTCCATTATTTTTTTCTTTTTTTGGTTATGTATAAAATCATTTTGTAGTAATTTTACTTACGTCATGATACGGAGAATTAATGCCGATTTTTCTTCTAAATTCTACATTTGTGCAGCGTATACCACTAGTTTTCTCTAGAAAACTAATACTATGTGGAGTAGAATTAGAAGAAGCGACTCTAGGAGCTGCAAAGGATCATGGTATGTTAAATTTGGTAAATGCAGCGAAGGATTTATTTATTTCAATGAGGGTTGGAATAGTTTTGTGCAGCACCATAACCTTAGTCTTGGAGAATTTGTTCTATTTGAGCACAATGGAAAAATGTGTTTCGATGTGTCTGTGTTTGATCATAGTTCTTGCAAGAAAGATTTTACCGTGAAGTTTCTTCGCGAGACGAAGAAGACTGAACCAATTGCTGTAAAGAAAGAGTGTACCCTGAATTTGGCTCATGAGATTGAATAGGATGAACCCACTGCTTCAAAGAAAGAGCGTTTCCTGAAGTCCGCTCGCCAGACAAAAAAGAATGAACCCACTGCTTCAAAGAAAGAGAGTTTCGTGAAGTCCACTCGCAAGAGAAAAAAGAATGAGCCCATTGCTTCAAAGAACGAGTGTTCCCCAAAGTCCGCTAGCGAGACAAAAAAGAATGAACCTCTTAAAGTCAGGAAAGAGTTTCCAAGTGAAGTTGGCTCATGGCATAAAGAGAGAATTTGATGAAATGGACATTGATGAACATGTGTTGATGCACGGTTCGTAATATAAAGATGATTATGTTCCGCAAGCTCAGGTCCTTGAGAATAAGTAGGAAAGAGTGGAGACTAGGGCTAATGCAAGAGAATACCCTTTGGCTTAGAGTAAAAGGAAAGAAAGGCAAATCAGTCCAACGTTCCACTTCGAGGGTCCTTCTAAGCCATTATCTTTCTTTAGATTTCATTCATTTCATGTTGCAAGTGGTGGTTGTGTTGTGTTGTGTTGATGGTGAATGAAACATTAGTCACTTATTTATACTAGTTTAGGAAGGAGTCAAGTGTCCTATGGTCTCTTGATATTACTCGCAAATGCCCATCGGGTGTTCCTTGATCCCTAGGTGAGAGCGACCCTTCGGACTAACGGTCCTATGGGTAACCCCTACCAACTTCTCCGAGAAACCCATAGAGCATTAAATGCGAGTCTTATCAATCCTTCTATTTAATTAGTATGGTCCCTCGAAGTCAATCCCTATCCGTCAGACCGCACTTTCCCCTTTTGCATTAGGTCCTACGAGAGGCCATACTTTCTCTCTTAGAATTGAACCAGTTAGTCTCAGCCTCCATTCTACTTGATACTTAAGGTCCCGTTAAAAGAAGTCAAGGAGATAGGGTCCGGCGCCTGAAGCATGCCTCCCTCGCTTTGGTCGGCACAGCCTTTCTCTTATTTCATTCGTCGACTCAGGCGCTTGATCAGGAGATGTGTGCACAATCAGATATTGGTACCATTCCAGGGTGCCCCTCTAAGCTTTCACATTCGTTTGGAGGAAGGGCGAGCTTCGAGTAAAGCAAATCACCGTAGAGCTGAGAGGGGATGGGTGACAACACTACCCCTCAGACCCTCTCATCAGGTGGCTCTATCTAGCAATAGAGCCGAGAAGGGAAGGGGTGATAGCACTACCCCTCAGCCCCTCTCATCAGGTGGCTCTATCTGGTGGTGGAGCCGAGAGGGGAATTGATGATATCACTACCCCTCGAACCTTCTCATTAGGTGGCTCTATCTGGCGGCGGAACCGGGAAGGGAAGAGGTGATAGCACTACCCCTTGAACCCTCTCATCAGGTGGCTCTATCTGGCGGCGGAGCCGGGAGGGGAAGGAGTGATAGCACTACCCCTCGAACCCTCTCATCAGGTGGCTCTATCTGGCGGCGGAGCCGGGAGGGGAAGGAGTGATAGCACTACCCCTCGAACCCTCTCATCAGGTGGCTCTATCTGGCGGCGGAGCTGGGAGGGGAAGGGGTGATAGCACTACCCCTTGGACCTTCTCATCAGGTGGCTCTATTTGGCGGCGGAGCCGAAAGGGGAAGGGGTGATAGCACTACCCCTCGGACCCTCTCATCAGGTGGTTTTATCTGGCGGCGACATCTTGTCATCGCATTAAAAGGAGAGGATTAAGGTACTCACGATTATTCTAACTTTATTTTTTTGCCGTCTACATTTAGCCCCCCTACTCGGAGGGGGGTTCGGAAGGCGAATCCACGCTTTGAGCAGCAACGAGGGTCCCATGGTGAAATGTCGTGCTTTCTTTTGTTCATATATTTCCTAAGTCCAAGACCAAAGTAGGGTCCTTCGAGGTGACGAACAGGTGCCTTTCGAAATGACGAGTGGGTGTCTTTCGAGATGGCAAACGGGCACTCTTCGAAATGGGTAAGTGGGGTACCTCTCGAGATGGGCAAGTGGGGTACCTCTCTAGATGGGCAAGTGGGGTACTTCTCGAGGTGGGAAAGTGGGGTACCTCTCGAGATGGGAATGGGGTACTTCTCGAGATGGGCAAGTGGGGTACCTCTCGAGGTGGGCAAGTGGGGTACCTCTCGAGATGGGGAAGTCGAGAGGTGGACAAGTGGGGTACCTCTTGCTCGAGATGGGAAAGTGGGGTACCTCTAGAGATGGGGAAGTGGGGTACCTCTCGAGGTGGCCAAGGGGGGTACCTCTTGAGATGGGCAAGTGGGGTACCTCTCGAGGTGGTCAAGTAGGGTACCTCTCGAGGTGGGCAAATGGAGTACCTCTAGAGGTGGGCAAGTGGGGTACCTCACGAGGTGGGAAAGTGGGGTACCTCTCGAGATGGGGAACTGGGGGTACCTTTCGAGATGGGTAAATGGGGTTCATCTCGAGGTGGGCAAGGGGTACTTCTCGAGATGGGCAAGAGGGGTACCTCTCGATGGTGTTCCCTTGTTATAGGAGGTAAATGCAAAGTACCCCAGCACCTTCGAAGGCTAGGCTTGTGTTGGCCCTGTCCTTCGTCCCTTCATTTATGTGTGCATTTACTCTCTAGTCAGTCGCCTTCACGAGGCAAGAACTAAGCACTTAAACGAGGGTGACTTTGACTTCATTGATATGGCGGCGAACAACTTCCTCAAGGAGAAGGTTGATATTCAGTGGGCGCTTGATTATGTGGCGAAGGTGAAACGTATTGAAAGGCTAGAAGCCAACATAACTGCCATGAAACAACTTCAGGACCGCATTGACGAGGATAAATGCCTGCTTGCGAGGGACGAGACGGCATTTAAGGAGATAGAATATCGCCTTAACACGCGTTGAGTGACTATTGAGACCCTGGAGATTGACCTGGCGACCATGGTTCAAGAGATCAGACTTGTGACGAACCTTATGGCATAACTTCTTTAGTTGATGCAGTCATCGCCGTTCTGTTATTTTGTTTTGTTAGTGAGGGCGTAGAATTCCCTCGGTGCTTAGACACGTTGTTTTGTGATTCCTAGTTAACACAATTGTCTTTTGTTATCCTTTTTTTTATATATATAAAACTTGTGTTACTTTGCTCATGTTTGTTCATTACGTATATATGTTTGTCACTAGTTGGATGTGCACATGTTATAAAGCGTTTAGTCGTTCTGAGTAATGTGACGTGTTTGTTTACTTTGTTGTTTTGTGATTCGTACCTACGGAATGCGAGGAAAGGTTATTGGTTGGCGAATGCCCCTCGGGCTTAGCAAGTCGATCAATTGATAAATCAGTACTGGAGACTTGAAAGCTTCATTTCTTCACAACACAAGGAGAAATCAAAAGAAGGGATGGTTCTTCATTTCTTTTCAGAAGAAGAGACATTCAGGTGAACCGTCCCCGCAAAAGTGGAGCGCTTGTGACAAAAGATCGAAAGTGCCCAAGTAAGAGGGTCTCTCGAGTCCATTTAGGCGTAACACTTCTTTAGCCACCTTGCGTTAATCAGGCCCATCGTTCTCTCATTTCCAGGGCGTCCGCTCTCATAGTATCCATCTGGGTTCACCCTCGTGACCTTGAAGGGCCCATCCTACTTGAGCGTGAATTTTGGTGCAGATATACCCTTTAGAAAGGGGCTTCATACTCCATTTCCTGGAGCATGCCTCCCTATTAGCTCTCAATATCGTCTGGACATTCACCATCGTGACATAAAGGGGAATGCTGAGGCTCCTATTCTCTGTTGCGGCGGGAAGGCTCTTCCTCTTGATTGGGACGAGTCCAGGGTGATTGAACAACCCCTCCGCTAGTCGGGGTCGTGCGCTTCCCACCCAACCTGGGAGGCGTCGTGGCTGGCGTCCAAAACAAGGTTCGCCGTAGATCCTATAGGTCATCCCCTCGCCTACCCCTCATTTTTGGAGATGAAGGGGTCGTATGGTGCTCGCACCTTGGTTCATGGCTCCTTGCGGTCTCTCGTTATCGCGAAGGGGCTGCCTCCCTCGAGGGTTCCCCTCTACGCTAGGAGCCTTCCCTCTTAGGGCGCTGCCCTGTGAGGATTCGCAAATCCTCCAGCATTTCCTGTTGGGCCCTCTCCAAAGCTCCTAAACGAGATGACATATGATTGTGCGCCTCAAATAAGGTGCTTGATGCCATTGTCTCACGCTCGTATCCCTTTCCTTCGATTAGAACATTTACCACTCTTTCATTACTGTCCCCTGGCCCCGGCTCAGGCCCATTGATCGAAGATGGACCCATCTCTCTCGGTTTTGGCATTTGCAAAGCACTTTTCCCCAGCAGAGTCGCCAAAATGTTGATGCACAGTTCGTAATACAAAGAGGATTATGTTCCGCAAGCTCAGGTCCTTGAGAATAAGTAGGAAATAGTGGAGACTAGGGCTAATGCAAGAGAATACCCTTCGGCTTAGAGTAAAAGGAAAGAGAGGCAAAACAGTCCGCCGTTCCACTTCGAGGGTTCTTCTAAGCCATTATCTTTATTTAGATTTCATTCATTTCATGTTGCAAGTGGTGGTTGTTGTGTGTTGTGTTGATGATGAATAAAACATTAGTCACCTATTTATGCTAGTTTAGGAAAGAGTCAAGTGTCCTATGGTCTCTTGATATTACTCGCAAATGCCCATCGAGTGTTCCCCGATCCCTAGGTGAGAGCGACCCTTCGGACTAGCGGTCCTATGGGTAACCCTTACTAACTTCTCCGAGAAACCTATAGAGCATTAAATATGAGTCTTATCAATCCTTCTATTTAATTAGTATGGTCCCTCGAAGCCAATCCTTATCCGTCAGACCGCACTTTCCCCTCTTGCATTAGGTCCTTTGAGATGCCATACTTTATCTCTTACAACTGAACCAGCTAGTCTCAGCCCCCATTCCATTTGATACTCAAGGTCCCGTTAAGAGAAGTCAAGGAGATAGGGTCCGGTGCCCGAAGCATGCCTCCCTCGCTTTGGTCGGCGCGACCTTTCTCTCTTTTCATTTGGCGACTCAGGCGCTTGATCAGGAGATGTGTGCACAATCAGATATTGGTACCATTCCAGGGTTCCCCTATAAGCTTTCCCATCCGTCTGGAGAGGGGCGAGCTTCGAGTAAGGCAAATCACCGTAGAGTTGAGAGGGGAGGGGTGACAACACTACCCCTCAGACCCTCTCATTAGGTGGCTCTATTTGGCGACGGAGCCGAGAGGGGAAGGTGTGGTAACACTACCCCTCGGACCCTCTCATCAGGTGGCTTTATCTGGTGGCGGAGCCGAGAGGGGAAGGGATGATAACACTATCCCTCCCTCTCATTATGTGGCTCTATCTGGCGGCGGAGCTGAGAGGGGAAGGGGTGATAACACTACCCCTCGGACCCTCTCATCAGGTGGCTCTATCTGGCGGCGGAGCCGAGAGGGGAAGGGATGATTACACTACCCCTCGGACCCTCTCATCAGGTGACTCTATCTGGCGGCGGAGCCGAGAGGGGAAGGGGTGATAACACTACCCCTCGGACCCTCTCATCAGGTGGCTCTATCTGGTGACGACATCTTGTCATCGCATTAAAATGAGAGGATTAAGGCAATCACGATTATTCTAAATTTATCTTTTTGCTGTCTACAACATGTTAAGCGCGTTAGAAGTAAGTTTGCTCTCATCTATTTCAGTGACGACGTAATGAGATAGACTGTCTATGTATGTGTATGTGTGTAGAATAATTTTTTTATTTGAGTTCGACAGTAGCTTGTTGGCGTGAATTATATTCCTTGGAAGCCATATGAACAAATTTGGTGTTTATTTTCCTTTTGCGCATTACAAAATGTCCCGGTAGAATTTCTGAAATCAAACAACCTCGGTCAGATGTTCAGTGTAAGCCTCAGAGATCCGTTGGGAAAACTGTGGCATGTGGAAGTTAGATCCCGGACTTATGATCTAAGAAGTTACTGGTACATGGGAAATGGTTGGCATGAGTTTTATGTCTCCCATAAGCTGAAAGAAGGTGATGTTTGCCTCTTTGAGCTTACTCGTAGGACAAGAAGATTCGAAAATGTCATCTTGGATGTTCAAATCTTTCCAGCTCCAACCTAAGCAATGCTTGCATTTCTAGTACTTGATTATGTGGTTCTACATTTTCCCTTTTTCTTATCATAATCTTTGCTGCTTAATGCTTTATGGTTTAAGCAAGTGTGTAATGTACAAACTTGTACTGAAAATGGAAGTTGTTGCTTTGAGTTCTGAATTTTTGTGCAATGGATGTGTTTGGTCTGCTTTCAACCTTTCTACACTTTGACACCATTTTGATTCACAAATACACCTCTTAGATTTTATATTCCTCACTCTCAAGTCTCAAGTCACATGGACTAAAATGAGTACTTCTTTATTTATCAGTAAGGCTCATTTGATAACTGTGCACACATAATGCTTCTTGATATGTGATCATGGTTCGGGATTGCAATATCCCTTTTTGTCATGGTTGCGGTAATGGTATAACCGAGTTTGTTGGCTTATAACTCATGATCTAGGAAGGAAGTTACAACAGGTCCTGGGTCCAAATGGTATGCCGATTAGACCCGTGATGGAGCGAAGCCACGGGTCCGGTACGTTGGACATCGACTAACTTGTTGGGGGTTCACCCCCCAAGGTACAGTAAACGGTAACTTTGGTATTTTACCTATATTATGAATTGGGTGTATATATACATCATTGTAGCCCTAATTCAGTGATATAGTAAAAATACAAAAACTGCTCTTATGGACGTAGGTTAAATTGGCCGAATCACTTACAAAATCACGTGTGTTCTTGATATTTTATTGTTGTTGATTGATCTATAACTTCAACAGAATTGGACAATATCAGTCTTAAAAATAAATGTATGACGAGTATCGGCCTTTTGTATCAGCACTTCACAAAAGTATTATGAACAAAACTATATGTAAATTCTCGGATCATATGGTGAACCATGTTAGTGTTTATGAGCAACTCACAAGCTATGTGATAACAATAAGGAGTTACATGTTTGGAACGTATTTGGATAAACATACTCCGTACCATTCAAAAGTTATTCATAACTGTTGTGTTTTAATTTTGGGATGAGTTTTTAAATGAATCAAGTTATTCCTATTTTACATGAAAAGAAAATAACAAAGACCACAATTTCATATTTTTTTATATTTTAAAATAAAAAAATATTAAAAGCAAACAAAAATTACATACATATCAAGGGAGGTCAAAGTAATAAAAGTTAAACATTTGATTTGCCAAGTTACCATAATTCAAGAGGCGGTGGTACCATCCCTAAGGGAAATACCACCCTAACAATAATTACCATTTTGAAAGGTAATGCAAGTTTTTAAGCTTTTAATTTTATAAATGATAAATATAGGGTGCGTTTGGAAAATCTGTTTTTTGTATTTATTTTATGTCTTCAAATATAAAAACTGTATTTGTATTTGTTTTTGTTTTTGTTTTTTTCAGCAAAAAACTAAAAACAAAAAAGCGTTTGGATCAAAATTTGTATTGAAAAATAAAATGGTATTAGTGGGCGGCGGTGACCGCGGCGGCGGGGGGTGGTGGTGGTGGGTGACTGGCGGCAGCGGCGACCGGAGGTGGTGGGGGCCGGCAGCGGCGATGGGGGCGATTGCAGAGATGATACCCTAAACAGTGAAAAAACTCAAAAAATAACTAAAAGTTGTATTTGGTGTTTTCACCACTTTTATCCACTATTCACAGAAAACAGTTTTCTTGGGGAAAAAAAAGTGAACAGTAAACGTGTTTGCCAAACATGTTTTTTATTTTTAAAATGAGTGAACAGTAAAAAAAGAAAACTGTTTTCTTGTGAGCCAAACGGACCCATAGCACTAAAATTAATAGTTTTGTTTTTTAATTAAATAACTTAGATATAAATTTCCTAAAATTATAATAACATCAATTAGAATAAATTTGTATAAAAATTTAAAAGATATAATTTAACAAAATTTATTTTACACAAGATTTAGTGATATTTAGATGGAAAAATAATAATTTAGATGGATGGTGTAGTTGGACCCAATCTCGATGTTACTGTTCAAGGAAGTTGTCAGAAATATTTTCACGCGCGTTCAAGAAGCGCGTAACCACATTTCATCGTACATATTAAGCTCTCTTAGAGCGTGGAATACACGTCTCAAATAAAACCATAAGAGCCTGTTTGGTAGAGTTGTGTTTGTGTTGAAATAAACAAAAAATATGTTTTTTGTTTTTTTGTTTATTCATCCAAAAACAGAAATATGTTTGGTAGGGATGTTTTTTGGGTTGAAATTGAAAATTTAAAAATTAATAATTAAAAATTAATAATATAAATAATAAATAAAATAAAATATAATAATAATAATAAATGAATACAATAATAATAAATAAATATAATAATAAAAAATGGACTAAATAATAAATAATAATAATAAATTAATAAAATAAATAATAAATTACATAAAACAGATTTAAAAATATAATAAAAATAACAAATAATAAACAAAATGAAATAAATAATAATAAAAAATAATAAATAAATATAATAATAAATAATAAGTAAATATAATAACAAATAAATACTTCATAATAATAATAAAAAATGAGTATAATAATAATAAATTAATATTAAATTCATAAAATATATTTTTAAATAATTAAAAATGAATAAATAATTTATAAATAAAATGAATTAAATAATGAAATAATAATAAATAAATAAATAAAATATATTTATAAATTAATATATAAATTAATAAATACTAATTTAATAATATAAATAATAAATATAATATAATATAATAATAATAATAAATGAATACAATAATAATAAATAAATATAATAATAAAAAATGGACTAAATAATAAATAATAATAATAAATTACATAAAACATATTTAAACATATAATAAAAATAATAAATAATAAACAAAATGAAATAAATATAATAAAAAATAATAAATAAATATAATAATAAATAATAAGTAAATATAATAACAAATAAATACTTCATAATAATAATAATAAATTCATATTAAATTAATAAAATATATTTTTAAATAATTAAAAATAAATAAATAATTTATAAATTAAATGAATTAAATAATGAAATAATAAAAAATAAATAAATAGAATATATTTATAAATTAATATATAAATTAATAAATAATAATTTAATAATATAAATAATAAAATATATTATAAAGTGAAAAAAGTGTAAGTGATAAACACCTCAATAAACACCAAATTCATGTTTATTCTCATATGCCTAAAATTTGCTTAAAGTGAAAAAGTGTTTTTAAACACACATATTCCAAAAACACTAACCAAATAAGTTTATAAACACAAAACACATAAACAAACACAAAAACACCCCAACCAAACATGCCCTAACCGATTGAAGGGGTATTAGTGGTATTTCAGAAAACGAGCAAGTCCGCATAAACATGGACTTCACTACGCTGCGCGGGTCAAATCCAACCAAATCAACCCGGCCCAGTTTCGTTTGCTGTTACAACTTTCAGCATCATTGATACATATATATATATATATATATATATATATACGCCTATATTTATATATGTATATACATACACACATACTCTCTCTCTCTTAAAAAGGAATTCAAATATTCATCATATATATGTGTGTATATATATATTTACACATACACTCTCCCTCTCTCTCTCTCTCTCTCTCTTCTCTCTCTCTCTCTTTGCGTGTGTGTTTCTCTCTCTTAAAAAGGAATTTAAATGTTTCATAAATTCTTTCAGCAGTGATTGAAAGTGTGTATTAGGGTTTTGTGAAGGTGAAACTTGAGCAGAGTGCATGGAGATGTTGAATGAGAAGAAGCCTCAGTTCCTTGTGGCCTTTAACTCTTCTTCATGTTCTCAAGTTCTGGTAATTTCTTGTGTTGCCCTCTTTTGTTTTTCTCCTTCTTTTTCCTTCTCTTTCTCTTGATGCAAACACGGATTAGGGTTCTTGTAAGAAACTGTTCCTTCAATTTTACGCCTAAATTTGAAATTGATTTTGACTGTTGGTAGGCACTATACGGTTTTGGGGTTTTCATAATGAATTTTATATTGTAGTAGTGAAAAGCCGAGTATTCACAAGAATTGATTATTGTGCCATTCATAGTATAGTTGTTGTTGTTGTTTATTTATTTAATATTAGAGAACCCATAAAAGAAAAATTGAGAACTTAAGCCAGGTTTTTAAAATTCTTGTACTGAAATTGAGTTTTTATGTCACCCATTTGAATTAAATGTGGAAGCATATTATGCGTTTGATGAGAATACATAAAAATATGTATTGCTTATTTTTGCACCCATGCAGAAAAACTATTGTTTTGTGTCTTGTGTTGCTTGTCGTTCCCAAAATTGATAATGAAGTCGATCATCAGCTGCAAATCTTTTTCATATATATATATATATGCAGATGTATATAATATTGATCTATTTGTGAGAGTAAAATTTATCTACCATTAAACCATACTTACTGTTGAGTATTAGTGCTATATATTTTGGGCAAGTATCTTTTTAATACATGAATCATGTCGAACAGTGATTATAATTGGTGTGGATGAATTTCTTGCTCATGGTGATATGATTGTTGCGTTTTTTGGTAGTTACCTTTTTTACGCTAATCACAGTATGAACTTATTGTTCACTGGTTATTACTCTCTCTCCATATATAGTTAAGTATCAACAACAACTATTCTTCTCAAAACATTGCCTAGAAGAATGTAGAAGAAAGAAGAAGAAATAATTTGGGTTATTTATAATTGAGAATCCAGTCCCATGGGTTTTAAGTTTTTCGTTCTTCTCCTCAATGATTTCAGCTATTACAATGTGCAATAGACAAGTATGACTACGTATTTAGAAAGAAAAGTTGAAAAGCAGACGAAATTGGTAGTCTGAAGACGCTGCTGTTTAGGTAACTTCTCTCAGAGCAATGTGGCATGCTGTAACAATGTGACATGCTAGACTTTAACTGCTGAAATAACTTGGCCGATATGTACGTGGATGGAGTAACAATAATTGGTCGGTGTAGTTTATCTGAAAGTTAAATTCGACCAAAGATATTCCTAATCTGCTTCAAGATAATTAGTCTTTAAATATATTAGTTTTAAGATATCTAGTGTGTCTGTTGATTAAATTTGATGCACTGCTGGATTGTGACACAATTCTGCTGTTTCTGTGACAGAAAATTCCACCAAAATTCATCAAACATATGGGAGGCACGAAGTCTGGACTAGTTTTGTTAGCGGGTTCTAGTGGAAGTTCCTGGCATGTTGACTTGGTTGAGTGCAGTGATGGTTTATTCCTCCATGATGGATGGACAACGTTTGTGACTGATAATTTTATAGAACATGGTGATTCATTGCTTTTTAGATATGATGGTAATTTGCAATTCACTGTGCAAGTGTTTGACAGAAGTTCATGTGAGAAAGAAGCTGCAATTACTGCTGTCTGCAGTCAAGATACAAATGTCTATGATAAACACATAGGAAGGAAGAGAGAAGGAGAAAACATTAAATCCCCTTTGGATGACGCTATTGAAGGCATTCCAAAGAAAAGGAGAGGTTCTCAAGTCCCTGTGGAATGCATCACTCTAGCTGATATTTATCAAGCAGCTGCACTTACTCTAAGAGAAGACCGTGGCAGTGTATCAAAGAACAGTGTCACCTTGGCTATACCCTTTCAATCGGTAACGAATGGTGAAAATCCAGGTAAAAATGCAGACGATCCATCCATTTGGGTTTTAGAAAAATTAATTGGTTTTCAATACAAGAGAAAGTGTTTCAACTTCTTAGAGATCATAAGATTTTGTTTTACCATCTGACCAACTGTTTGCAAAGATATAATATTTCTTGGGGAAAAAATTGGGATTTGATGCAAATGCATAGTGTACTCGAACTCAAGCGCATTGGTAGGGTTATTTTATCTTTTAATTAGGTTGCTCTATTATTTTGGCGTTCAGTTTATGTGATAATCCCATGGAGTGTCCAATATATCCTTATAATTTCATTAATAATAACATTATTTAATTTCATGTAGCTTTTATTTGCATGACTTTCTCACCTTCCAATATGCAACTCAAAAGAGCTTGTGAATTTTAAACAGAGGCTGCTGTTCCAAATGAAACAAACAATGAAGTTGAACTAGTCTCATGTGCTAGAGGTAATATGCCATTGTTGTCAGCACCTGAAGCAGAAATGCTTGCCCGATCATATACTTCGTCTTTTCCTAAGTTTACAAAAATCATGAAAAGGTTCAACGTCAGTGGTTCATATACTCTGGTGAGTACTTTCCTTTTGCTTGTTTTTGATTTTGACTTGCATATAGTCGTCAATGGTTCAGCATCAGTGGTTTATATTTTGTTAAGATGTGGTTCTAACTCACTTTTTTTGCGATATACTCTTTTTTTGGTGACAACTTCTGAGGTATTATATCAAGCATGATGTCATTGGATTCTTCAACGGCAAGTTGTATTTCCTTAGGCACTTTTACTTGAAAAGAGAAGTATAGGACATCATCCTAAGAAGTCTAGGAAATTTTGCGAGGGCTCATGTCCATGTTAAAAAGTGTCAGATGCAGTCACTTCATGGACACCTGACAAGTTCGGCACCTTATAAATATATCCATAATTTGGAAGCGAATAAATTGTGTTAGAACACTTATTGAACACTTCTTGGACAATACTACGATAAATCTTATACAATAGCTAACAGAAGTCCTTTAACAATTGTAGAATACAAACATGTCTAAGATCCACGCCCGACAGGTTTGGAAACAGGATGAACACAATCCGCAATGTCTAGAATTTTCTCCTAAGGCGGACATTACGTAGATGGTAACCACAAGTCAAACATCCAGTTTTACTCTTCCGTACATGACATAAACATAAATTGTGATAGTCAAGTAGCATAGTATCAGCATGTTTCCTTTAATAGTCTTACAACATTTTATTACTTGTATCTTCAAATTTTGCAACAATTGATATAGATATTGAAAAGTAACCAAATCACAATAATTTTCTTATACAATAAGCATATATAGACAAAATTTTATATTCAACCACGGCCTGGTCTAAGATGTGTATGTGACTCAGCCTTTTTTCTTTTCTTTTTTTTGGGTACTTTGGTTCGACTATTTTTTTTGTTTTTCATTTCTTGTCCCTGATCTGAGTTCATGTTACTTGGGCATCATCGTGCATCTGGCACTCAGACAGCATATAGGCTTTCCCTTGGTTATTTCCAGCGAGTGGCACCATGCAGCTCAACCAATTTTTTATGGTCAGTTGCCAGGAGAGAGAAGGCCTTGACCTAGCCAGAACTGCATGCCATTATCATCTTGTTGTTTGCCATTATCAGATTCTAAGCTGGTGCTGCTCTTGGGAAATAAAAGTGCTTGCTGGGTTTACTATAAAATTACTCTATGAAGGCTTGCAATGACTAGCCTTATAGAGATAGGGACTGATAGCTTTCACAACAATATAGCTTCTTTGTTTTGGATCTTTGTTAGTAATAGTATGCAGGCTAGCTGAGCTACTTAGGATTTCAACAGTTCTTTTCCTTGGGATGAATTCACTAGAACCTGTCGGTTTTAATCTTCTGCAAAATGTGCTTACTCTTAACGATGAATTACTGACTTGTTTTCGTCATGCAGAATATTCCACATCAGTTTTCAATGGAACATCTTCCCAATTGCAAAGTAAAGATGGTGCTTCATAATCTTAAAGGTGAAAGTTGGACTGTTAATTCAGTACCAAGTACAAGAGCACACACATCTCATACTTTTTGTGGAGGGTGGGGGGCCTTCGTTCGCAGTAATTATATTGAGATGGGAGACATCTGCATTTTTGAACTAGTGTGCAAGTGTGAAATGCGTGTGCAAATTCTTGGGGTTGGCCAAAGTGAGGTAGACTGTTCAAGTGGAAAAGCAGGGTTGAAGGGGTTAAACAATGGGTGTGGTGCTACTTTGCATAAAGCATCCCAATGTGTACCCAAGAAAATGAGAAAAAATTCTCGTAAAGCCAATGTACAACAGAAAACTAAGGTCGAAATGTCTGATAACAAAGAATCTTACCATGAGGCGTTAATTAAGACTAGAAGTGTTCGAGAATCTGCCTTCTCCGATGAAAATGTGAAACATGGTAGTGCATCAAAGCTTTCTGTATACTCTCGATCAAAAGCATGCAACAGAAAACAGGGTAAGGCTTTTGATTATTGTCCATTGAGGAACATCTATTTCTGTGACTCATTCCAACTCCTTTCATATATTAATCCAAATAGCTTCTGAACTACAAATTTTAATGCAGTGTATAAAAAAAACATATTGGACGACAAACAGGGTTTTCATAATAAAGTTTGTATGTCACTGAAGTCGGTGCCTGAAGAAAAAAGAGCAGCTGAGTCTTTTGTATCCAGTTATCCTCATTTTGTGAGAATCATGAAGAAGTTCAACATTAGTGGTTCATATACTCTGGTGAGTAGTCTCTGGGACTGAGCTATGCTCAAGCAGAGTCCAATAGCTTTGTTTTTTGTTACTTGGCTTCTAGCATTGCGAAGTTATCTTGAAGTTGTAGAAAGAAATAAATAATAAGACCTATATTTTTTTCTTTCTTCTTTCTCTGCCAGTGTCGAAACCTTGACCTAAGGCTTGGGAGTTAAGACCCA
Organism: Cornus suecica; assembly: GCA_963922005.1. NCBI lineage: Eukaryota > Viridiplantae > Streptophyta > Magnoliopsida > Cornales > Cornaceae > Cornus > Cornus suecica. Next base: position 86,650,505 of record OY998240.1, read on the forward strand.
AAGCCACAGGAATAAGACCTATAGTTCTTTTTGGTATTTAAATATATATAAATTGGCCCAACTCTTTTTCGCTATATGTGAAAAATCCATTTGTGTAGTTTTGGTGATATAGTGTCACTCATTAGATATAATATATCCGGATATATCATTGCATGAGAACTATGATTATTTGATATGGCGGTGTACAAATTCTGTATATTGTTGTTTTGCTATGAATACTGCTGTAATACATTTTAAAACAAAACAGAAAAGAAAAAGAAAATTGTATCAGTAGTGAATGGAATTTTTATTATTAGTTTTATATATTTTTTTCATCATAGAACCCCACTCTTTGTTATTAAATATATCGCTGATGTAAACAATTGAAAAGAAGAAGAAGAAGAAAAGAAGGTACTCATTATGGAATGGATTTAAATTCTAGAAAGTTATGAAAAATGTGACCAATATAATTTTTGCTTATATATGTTATTTACAAGAATTAGAAAATCAATTGAACCTGTTCAATAGAGTTCGGACTCAGAGCTAAAGGTACAAACTGACTTCCTTCAGGAATTAGCTAGTGTAGGTCTACAACTAGTAGGCCCTTGTGATGGGCCCAATAGCTCACAAATCTCTTCTCCTAGCCTGGCTGAGATGTTGGACCTAACTCATAAGAGCATCTACGGGACTGACTTTTTTCTTTTTCATGTGACAAATGCTACTATCTAAGGGTTAAAGGGTTTCTCCTCCTCGACATGACTTCACCATGCTCATATCGTGCGTTCTATTTTCTTTTGCAGTCTGATTTTACCTTCAATTTTAATTTTTGACTGGTTTCCAGTTTCTATTGTACAGAAAATCCCATATCAGTTTTCTATGGCACACCTTCCAAACTGCAAAACAGAGGTTGTCCTTTGTAATCTAAGAGGACAGTTTTGGACTGTGAATTCAGTCCCAACAATGAAAGTCCAAGCATTACATACTTTCTGTGGAGGGTGGATGGCGTTTGTACGTGATAATGACATCCAGATGGACGATATCTGTATTTTTGAACTTACTGGCGAATGTGAAATGCGCGTGCACATATTTGGGCCAGGGAAGAAAAGGCTAGACTACCAATGTGGAGAAGGGGAATGTAATGAATAAACTCTTGGGTTCTCTGTTAGCAACCACCATTGTTGCAACATGCATGAATCCTAACTCTCACTGGCCATATTTTGGTGAGTAATTCATTTTCTCACATCCTCTTTCCATTTAAGCTTATTTTGTCATATTTTTATCATGTTTGGATTCTGCATAACCCCGAAATGCACGATACTAAGTTTGTGCCCCGTGGTTATTGGGTACTTCATACCATATGGTAAGATAATATTGCTATTCTGAATTATTGTTGTGATGAGCAACTTTAATGCTGCGTTTGGTACGAATGAATGAAATGCTTATTTAAGTAGAAATGGAATGGGAAAGAGAATGAATGGAATGGAATGGTCATTCTATTCTATTGTTTAGTTTAATACATTAAATGACCATGGAATGGAATGCTTATTATCATTTCCCATTAGATCATCATTTAACTTGGAATGGAATGTTTTTTCTCCAAAATACCCCTTAATCTTGTAATCTATTTATTTTTATTTTTTTGTTATGGTTTCTATCTTATTATTTGTTGTTATTACTATGCAATATCTAAAGAGTTTTAATAAAACAACTTTATTTGACACTTACTTAATTTATCAACAAGTATACGTATAAATATTGTAATAGGATAGATAAAAGTAGAGATAAGGAGAAGATGTATTTGTGTTAATGCAAACAACATCATAAACCATTTGTTCATAGTTTGATATAATAATAAAAAATATATATAGTCGTTATTACGGTTTAAAAAGAGTCCAACTAAATATTTTGTACTAAATAGAATCAATTTAAAGATTTGTTTGCACAATATAAAATTATAATTAAGATATAAATGAAATAGAATTAAAGATAAAGATATAGATAAAGATATTTTTGAAGTGTCAAAAAATATATCAGTTGTATAGACATCAAATAAATCATGTGTATATATATATCAGTTGAATTCGGGTATGTATATATAAATCAGTTTTATATATACATGTGTATATATATATCAGTTCCATATATATATATATAGTTGTATATATATAAATGCAGAAACTGATATTTCATTGGTGTATATATATATATCAATTGTATATATATCTGTTCCATATATATATCAGTTGTATAAGGCGCTTTATTTTGGGGTTTTATTGGGAAAGAGCATGGAATGCCTGAGAATGGTTTTTGATGGAATGGTCATTCCAAGGGAATGACTTAAATGACTATTCTCATTTCAATTTTGTATACCAAACAAGAGAATGGGTCTAAACTAATGGAATGGGCATTCCATTCCACTATACCAAACATAGCATTAGTATTTTCAGTTCTCCTGTTATTCGACCAGCAGCAATTTACTTAAAAGTTGCTCTTTGCCATTTCTAACAGAAAGCTTTCCTGCAATATCACAAAGCATGATAGTGATATTCACAATCTCTGCCTCAAAAGTTCACCAGAACATGGTTTTGGAAATGTGCTATGATTTCCACCATATCTGATTGTGAAGAAAAAAAGTTTCTCTTTCCTTGAGTAAGGAATATACTAACTGCCTAACCTTTTGCTCCGAGGGACCTTGTATCTGAAAGTGCTTTCTAAACTACCCCATTCTACAGAAGGGAAGGGGCCAATGTATTTGAACGAACTCTGCAGATTTGAACCCATCTCTGTTACTTGGAATTGAAGAAAACTATGGTTACAAAATTGTACTAGGGCACCATCTGAGACCTCTTTATGATTTTGTTATAGTTATTTTAGTGGATGCTGATCATGCATTTCGTTGATGAAGGAGTTGGATTCTTAGAATCATGAAGGTAAACATCCAGTTGTAGGAAAACCACCACTCTTGATTAGCCCTGCATCTTTACATATTGGTGGAAGTAGATGACAATCTGTTATTATTGTAACGTATCAATTGCTTTGTACCTAATTTACAGATTGTTTGTTTTAACGTGTCTCCTTCGTTCAAAAAGACACTCATAGTAACCAAAAGTGGCAACTTTGTTAAAAAAGACTGCCATGGTAATGGGTATTCTTTATGTGCAGGGCGTGTTGAATGCTGTGAGCAGAGCCGGCAGTTGCTTGCAGAATCGAGGTCTAGTGCTATAGAAAATGTCTGCAAATTTGCAGAAGGACAAACAGCGGAGTTTCGATCATATTTGAGTTCTTGTTGATAATCGTATCTAAATTTTTACCGAACTGTGAAATTCTTATCACCTGTTCGTTGTGGTCCATCTTCTTTTGTACATGCAGTCTATTCAATGCAGATTAGATAGAAAATTTCAAACTTGGGAGTTTGTGCACATTTATTCTAAAGCCACTCAAACTGCTTAAGCTCAAACGCCTTGCACAGCCTCAAAGCCCTGCAGGAAAGGCATGGTTTCAGGCACCTCTTTCTTTTGTTCTGTGGCATTATGCAAAAGTATATCACAATGCAACAATTATACCAGAGAATGATTCTCATGTAACATCATCTTGAAAAATTATGCAAAAAATATTTATATTGCAGATAAAATAAGATATGGTGGTGTAACGATGTGAAAATTGAAATCATGAGTTTAACACCTGATAAACATTTTTGTTTTTTTTGCTTTAAGATGTAAACTTGTTGCAATCGAAAAAAAGTGGAAAATCAGGTTGTTTCTGATGATAGAGAAGAGCTTTTATGCCATGAAAACCTGATATAACTGTCATTTAACTGTCAGAAGTATAAAACCAATTCTGTGTAATAAACTAAATGGTTAATTTCAGTAAACTTTCCTATACTATCCAGTTTAATCAATTAACCACCACTGTGTCCATTTTGTCCCATATACTATTCAATATCATCAATATGCCCCCTCACTTCACATTTTGAGCCAAAATGCCTAAACTACCCTCAATAGTATATGGGGGTTTTGTGAAATTAACAATTTAAAAAATTATTTTTCAAAAATCAATTATATTTTTTACAAAAATTATAAATTAAAATTATTATATATATATATATATATTTCATAAAAAAATTATTTTTTGGAGGGAGTATATTATTTTCCAAAATATGAATTATTTCCAAAAATATAATATATATTTTTTGCAAAAAAAATATTTTTCGGAAAAAAAAATCATATTTTGGAACAAAAAAGTATATATTTTTTGCAATTATTTTTCGGAAAAGATCATATTTTGAAACATAATAGTATATATTTTTTGCAAAAAAAATATTTTTCGAAAAAAAATTCATATTTTGGAACATAATTAATATTTTTTCGCAAAAAAAAATACTTTTCATAAAAAAATCATATTTTGGAACATAATATATATTTTTTGCAAAAAAAAATTTTCGGAAAAAAATTCACAATTTGGAACATAATATATATTTTTCGGAAAAAAATCATATTTTGGAACATAATATATATTTTTCGGAAAAAATTCATATTTTGGAACATAATATATACTTTTTACCAAAAAAATTATATATTACACAAATTTTTTTTTTTTGGGAAAAAATATATATTATGTTCCAAAATATGAATTTTTTTCCGAAAAATATATTATTTTGCGAAAAATATATATTATGTTCCAAAATATGATATTTTTTTTTTTGCAAAAAAGTATTTATTATGTTCCAAAATATGATCGTTTCCGAAAAATAATTTTTTTGCAAAAAATATACACTATTATGTTCCAAAATATGATCTTTTCCGAAAAATAATTTTTTTGCAAAAAATATATACTATTATGTTCCAAAATATGATTTTTTTCCGAAAAATAATTTTTTTGCAAAAAGTATATATTATTTTTTTTGAAATAATTCATATTTTGAAAAATAATATGCTCTCTCAGAAAAACATTTTTTTTGCGAAAAATATATATATATATATATTTTTTTTTTTGAATTTATAATTTTTGCAAAAAAGATAATTGATTTTTGAAAAATAATTTTTTTAAATAGTTGATTTCACTAAAGCCCCTTATACTATTGAGGGTAGTTTAGACATTTTGGTTCAAAATGTGAGGCAAGGAGGCCTATTGATGAAATTGAATAGTATAGGGGACAAAGTGAGGGTTAGTTAATTAAATTGGATAATATATGGGAATTTACTGAAATTAACCCTAAACTAAATATCCAAGTGGAAATTCTACCTCATACTGCTTGCACTTCTTCATTATTATCATTATTTTTTTTTCTGAGGGCATTATAAACTGGTTTGCACCTCACAGCACCACCCTCCAGGGTGGGTATATGACCACCTCTTGAAGGTGGCGTGTTTGAGCCCCCAGTGGGTAGTCAATTAGTCACAGCCTAAACCATGAAATGAAATAATATCTGCGTTGGAGGCGAAAAATACAGCATTCATCAAAACTTCATCATGTGGACATTTGGATCCCATAAACGAGATTCTGGATGGTTTTAAGGAAATACAAAAGCCGAGTAAAATCACACTATGGAGAAGCGGATAAAAACTATTTAACGCCAAGTTCATCAACATATTCGGAGCTTCAACAGCAAAGAAAAAAACATCCGTAATTGTAAAAGTTCAAAAATGAGTCGAGGATCAACCTTGGATTTCTGTAAATCCATCAACAGCCACCTTCGGAAAAATATTCAATTGAAAATAAATCACCTGGCAGCTATGCCACTCTCATATCCTTCATTCTAATGAACTCTCCAGCATTTAGGTGTAGTCTTTCGGTTTCTTCAGTTAGATGGTCTCTGACATGCAGAAAACAGCTGCCAACTAATAAAAGCCATCATCAAAGAGGTGAACAATTCAAAGCCTACCACCTTCGGAAAGTGCCATCCCAAGCCTCGCCTCAGATAGCTGCAAAAGCCATAAATTTCGTCATTGAAGCTTTTCATAAATAGCAACAATTATCAACTGAGGTTCCCACCCCCATTGTTGGCTTGAAAATACTGTGTATGTAGTAGTGGTCCATTTTATGCTGAACGTGTGAAGTACCAAAGCTCCTCCAAGGTTTTACAAAATCCCTATACAGCCCTATCCCAGCCCCTCCTATAAATATTCTTTGAGCCCCTTAATGTTTACTATCTGGGCCCAAGGATACGAGTGTTTTCAGTATTACCATTAACTGACCCCACAAGGAACATTAAGCACTAACGGGTGCAAAATGTCTTTAACACATTAAGCACACATGCTGATATTTAATTTGACCAGGAAAGTAATGTCAAAAAGAATAAATCCCTTTTTTCATATAATCCTTTTGTTAATTAACTTTTCTCACCCAAAGAAGAATAGAAAAGAAACACACACACAAAAAAAACAAAAAGATGTGAGATCAGTAGGGCAACCTAATTTCAATGTATTACAATAATGCGTTCACATTTGAAAAAACATGCATCTTTTTTCCAGACAATAGGCATATGATAAAGATCAACAGCAAACAGACCTTGTGATCGAAGGCATTGTTGCCACAATCCCTGCACATGCGTATATTATAGGAATCAAAGTCTTGGGTTTGTTTTTCCGAAGCCACATCAGAGATCCCAATGCTGCAAGGGAAATACTCAACACCTGAATCAGGGAAAGGATGAAGTTAAAAATTAATGGAGAAACTACAAAAATTTTACTCTACAAGACGAAGCCAAAAGAGTGGAAGAAGAACTATTGCCAAAATCTCCATGCCACTGTATTAGCATAGTTGTACTTCCTCAAGAAGCAAAACAGTATAAGAACATTATATGCAATTCCATACTTCCATGCATAAGTTGGAAGTATGAAAATGTTTGGTGCCTCATCTTTACAAAGCTGATCCCAAGCTCAAAAGAAGAAGAAGGGTTGCATTTGGTAGCTTGAGTACTGGTGTAAAACTTTTGCCAGGGTCAATAAATGAACAGGCAGAATATCAACTGCTAGAACAGGATTAAAATTCTGAAGACAGAGACCGTAGTCATACCAGGTTTGCATTTGCTTCAAGGCCTTGTAGAATGTAGTCCCAGGTAAATTCTAGTCCTCTGGCACCCACCCAAAGGGGTGCCAATCTATGAAGAACAGAATCAGCGAAAGCCCACCCTGCCAACACAGAAAAGTGGAGCCCTGATGCCAAGGAAGCATATAGAATAACAGTGCCTGCTGAACAGAAAAAGCAACATGCAAGGATTCCTACAGAAGCTTATCACCTTATATTTTCACTACTACCTAAGCAATACTTGCAGCCATTATGATTACAAGTGGATCGTGGAAGCTATAACTATAGCGGCCAACAAATATAACCAATAAGTGTTTAGATCGATAATGGTAAAAGTTTCCAATGTCATATAAAAGTATCTCAATTTGTTAATTTAATTCAAAAGAAACAATTTACCATCACTAAATGGACAGATCATTAACCTAGAACGGGAAGTTCATTAAAGCTGTACCAAATGATTTTAAAATAAGCAAACTGATATTCACTAATCACAAGCTCTTTCACCTTTAAATGTTCCCACGCCAATATTCACAGATCTCTAACCAAACAAGTTGTTCTCCTTCAAACAAAAATACTAAAAGAATTTGCTTCCTTGAACTAAAATGCAACACTTCACTAAGACCACTACCATGATGGTAGTACTAGTGGTGACGAAATTAACCAAACAATCAACCCGCCCCTGCTACTAATGAGTTATGGGAGAGTAGCTTTACTAAACGGGTCATTAATAGGTCACCCATTAGAACCCAGTAATGGATACCCAATTCTAACCCGCTGAAACTTTGAAAATTTTCAGAGCTTACCCAAGCATAAACTTACAGCAAAAATATATAACACACAAATATATAATTTCACCATCTCTGTCTCTCATCAGTTTTCACTCTTCCCATATTTCTACCCCCTCTCTCTCTCCCCCCTTCTCTCTCTGCCTCTTTTTCTCTATTCTCATACCTCTCCTTTATTTTTTATCTTCTGTTTCCTCACTCTTCTCTATCCTGTGTTCCTGAAGCACGCCAATCTTCAACTGCGGTCCTTATCTAAAGAGTGATTCATACGCAGAAATGCGGGCCTGGTGTAGGTGTTCCAGGATTAGCTGGTCAATTAGTACATCTGCTTATATCTGCTTCCAGTCTTTGATCATGTCCCTTTTATGTGTATCTTTCATCCATGGGGGAGGGAGGTAACTCCTATTTGAGGTCTTTGCCTTTCTATTAGGTAGCATTACTCACATTTTCACCCACAGCAGGGTTCGACCTTTTTCACCAACTGGACTCTGCCATCTTAGAAGGTTCAATCCAAAATTGTGTGGTACCCAGAAGATTCTTAGGTCTTCAGTTTAAGAATAGTTGGTACATTATTTAGACTTGTGTTGTCGCTTCTTTCCTTCCTTCGTGTAACCTCCTTTTGAATAGTTTAACTTAAACTCTTTACAGTTAAGGGTTCTCTATGCATGTTAAAAGTCCTCAATTCTCAAGATTTCACTTTATGAGAGCTAGATAAGTATTTTGCACTCTATTTGTTTAAATTAACAAAATTCGACTTGCTTATAACAACAAATAATAAATTAACATATCAAGTATTTTATGTAAGAGTTTCTGATATTAACAGTTTATGACAAGCCTAAAGGCAAAATGAAAACAAACATTATACATTAGATAAAAAGGGAGTAAGCATACTTTTGAAGCAAAACTAATGGAAAAGGAACTGTTGAGATCAACACAGGTAATGGGATGACTAAAAGCTTACTCTAAAAAACGGAAGAATTAGCAACGTACTTTCATATGAATTGAGGCCAAACTTTACTTACCGAGTCCAACAGCTTGAAATTTATGATTTTGAGAGATGTTTCTGTGAGTCAATTGGGTCAAGGCAAAGTAAAGTCCAGCAACATCTATAAACCCAATTACAGCTTTCAACAATTCCTGAAATGGAAAAGGTTAATATATCACAAATCGCAACTCATAGAAGTTAATTTATGATTGGAGTTTAGCATCTCAAAACCATAAACTGTCGAGTATCCCTATAAAACAACAAAATAGTTTTTCGTTTACGTATGAAAAATTGCCACCAAAGCAAAAACACCACTTAAATGATAGATTAAAACCCTTGACATCTGGCGTTTTCTATCTTCAGCAATAAGTGAAGTCCCTATCACTTCAAGTTTTAATCTAATCCTGTCGAACAAGCTTAATTAGCTATTTTTTTAACGATTTACTAATTGCGTCAAGCACAGTTAATTAGACAATCAAATAATTCTATTCAGTATTAAATGCAGATTTGACTTCTCAAACAACACCTCAGTGTAACAAGAAGTTTAATTACAACGCACCAAGTAATCTACTTTCATGGTGCATACAGATTTCAGCCACCTAATAAACAAATGCTATTACAATAAATACATGTTTATTAATATACGACATATCGGAAGATCAAATTTATACAAGTGAAGGCAAATATAAACTGATTTTTTCCTAAAGCACAGACACAACATTAGGATTTCCCATTTGTAATCCACCATATGAAGTCTGAATGGTTTATTTGCAAAGGGAAAAGAAACTTTAACTCAAAAGGGTATAGAAGTAAATAAAATCGACATCCAAAAAATACCTGATATGGGTCAAAGCTGTCATTTTCAGATACGTTGAGAAAGGTTGCTAAACAAACAAGCTGCGAAAAAGTAGGAAAAAAAAAAACCAATAACAATAATGTGGTTTGTTAATCGGAATATGGCTTGATATACAAGATGAAACCATTAAAAAAAAATCCAAGCGAAATCAATCACATGACAGGTAATGGCAGCATTGCACCGTTTTGGATTTAGCCTGCTTACTAACCTTCACTAATGCCGTTCCAAGATAAACAAGAGCAGCTTTAACAGAAGTACCAATGGTATCATACTCCGATCTGTACAAAAACACGTAATACATACATATAGGCTGAGCACATATACTTCTAAATCAGACAATTACTGAAAATCAAGGAAAACCCACAAAATATTTACTTCTATGTAAAATAACGCAGATTTTCCATACACAAGGAACTCAAATGTGTAGTGTACGTAATAATTTAATTATGGATGATACGGTGACCTGGTAAATTGTTAGAAAATTTGTTAGTTTGAGTTACAAGGATAAACCATTAATGATTTAAAATATAAAAGTATTGTTCTCTCAAATCTAAAACATATCAAATCACTAATTCGTTCCGCATTAATGCATTAACAACATTTATTAAAACACAAATAAATTGAACACTGACAAAGAAATAGGCATCACCCAGTCTCTCAAATTGAGCTTTCCCACCAAATAATCAACACAATTCATACTCACAGCGATGAAAAATCACGCAAATCTAGAAAGAAATCATTATACTCATTACAATTAATGAGTACACGAAAATAATGAAAAATTAGGGTTTTCGCCGGCAGTATTGGGGAAAAGATCTGAAATATAGAATTGACGGGGATGGAGAGGAGGACTTACAGGGGAGTTGCGGAGTAGTAGACGGCGTGAGGGCCGAACGTTAGTATCGCGCAGTTGAAGAAGTGAAACACAGTCATTCTCTCCTCTCTCTCTACAAATCTTTCTGTACTAGCACTAGCAGTAGCAGAGTTCCTAAATACACACACACATATGTATATATATATTCCTCCATATTTTAATTTGTTGTGCCTATGCTACGAAGAGATGATTAAAATCACACGTCATTAGCATTTCCAATGAGACTTCACAGTTTCAATTCGCCTGAGTCCAATTAAATTTAGGAATGGATAAATTCAATTCGGACCAGGGTCCAAACATAAGTTGGAGTATTCCATTGGTTTTGATTATGTGCTTAGCCATATAAATACTGTGTATAATTTAAGGATTCCTTTGGGCCTGATAATACATGGCTTTTAACTTTTTCAATTCATGGCCCATGACCTCATTTTTATTCATGTACTGTTTCATAAAATTAAAAATTAATTATTGAATATTTTTACATCTGAATTTTAAATATTAAAAATTTCAAGTAATACTTAAATTTTTTATATTTTTTAGCATTTTTATAAACTTTCAATGTTGAGACATAAGTGGCAACCCTATTCAAAATGGAAACCAAGGAAATGAAATCACATGGATAAAAAAAGCATAATATAACTACTGTGCATAAAATTTAAGGTTATTTTCACCGACACCCCTTTAAAGAGATCTTAATTTTACATGGACCTTTTTGATATTGAGTATTCTCACACGGACCCCCTCTAAATTGAATTTTTTTTTCACACGGACCCCTTTTGTGTCCACTCCGTTAAATTGGTCCGTTAATTAGTGATGTCAGCCACTATTCACCCCATAAATAGTCTATTTTGCCCTCAAATGATATAAAATGACTTATATACCCTTAACTTAATATTGTGAAATTAATTTGATACCCTTTACCTTATAAATTTAGAAAACTTCTTATATTCTTCCTCTTTATACTAAATTTTGATTCATTTATTTGGGCTTTCCTGTATACATTATCACATTAAAATAACATCAAATTGCAATAGATCAAAATAACACTCAAAATCAAAAAAAAATATTTTTTAGAAATGATATATATTTTTCTCAAAAAAATTATTTTTTGGAAAAATCATAATTTGAAACATAATATATATTTTTCCCAAAAAAATATTTTCTAAAAAAAAATCATATTTTTTTAAAACAATTCGAAATATATATATTTTTGACGAAATATATATATATATATTCCGAAATATATATATTTTTTCCAAAATATATATTATTTTCGAAAAATATTTTTTCCAAAATATATATTGTATATATATATACAGTATACGCACACCACCGAGTCACCCCTCTCTCTATCTCTCATCCCTTACTCTGTTTCTCTCTCTACCCTATTTTTCTCTCTCTAAATCGTCGGAGCTGATGAACCCAAAACCCCCCAGCTTGACCTTCGTCTTCTTCCAATTCCTCAAAATCCCATCTCCGTGACAACACTTTCTCTCTCTTCATTTCTCTCACTCTGTATCTATATCTGTACATATACATATATATATATATATATAGTGGGTCAAGGATTTAAGGGCTTTGATGGGGGCTAATACTTCAATTCACTCAGATGACGACGGTGAGGGTAAAATCTGTACATATACATATATATATATATATATGTAGGATTTAAGGGCTTTGATGGGGGCTAATACTTCAATTCAAGGGACAATTCACTCTGTATCTATATCTGTACATATACATATATATATATATATATATATATCTGTACTATACATATTGCAGAGAGAGTGGGGGTTGACGGTGGGGTAAAATCGTCTTTACATATATTTATTTTTATTTAATTTTTTAAAATATATATCGAAGAGCAAATTAGTAATTTTATAATAAAATATTAGTAAACCTAACAACATTTGTCTGACAGGATTCGTGTGAAAATATTCAATATTAAGAGGTCCGTGTGAAATTATGATCTCTCTTTTGTAGGATGTCAGTAATAACCCTAAAATTTAAATAAGAAAGCAGAAATTAATGACATGAAAATCAACTAACTTATTTGAATAAATGAATGATCTACCTAACTTTTAGTACATGTCATAAAAATTGTATTCAGAAAGATGAAGTAGTGCAGTTGCAGAGTGTGTTAACGAACATTCAATTCACTGAATATCCGCTAATTAAGAAATAAATGTAACTCGAATTTTGATAAGTTAACAAAAGCATGCCACCTAATTAAGAAATAAATGTCACAAACTCTTATAATCAAGTCAAAATTCAATAATCCTCTTGTTTTTAAGTATTTCATCTCAATTATTGCTAGTTATAGATAATTGTAAAGCGGAAATTCATCAAAAGGCGCACACATTATCTTTAGTGTTTTGGTAATGATTTCTTGCCGACACTACAATGCATGTCTTCCACTCATTTTCTCAACCATGTTTATAACAAAAAAATAAAATAAAAATTGATTCACATTTTGTTTTATACGTACATTTTGCTCATCTATATATTGTCCCTACAAAGACCAAAACACCAAAAAAAATCAAGAACAATGGAGTCAGTCCTCCCAACAAATGTAATGCTTTCTATGTATCCACTTCTTTTTCTCCTTTGCCTTGTGCTATGGAGGATACGATTTTGTCATACTAAGACGAGTAAGAAAAAAGTACCACCTCAAGCTAGGGGTGCATTGCCTTTGATCGGTCACCTCCACCTCCTGGGACGCTCTCAATTGCGACACAAAACTTTAGGCGCTATGGCTGACAAGCACGGTCCAATCTTCACCATAAAGCTCGGGCTAAACCGAGCATTGGTCGTGAGCGATTCGAATATAGCTAAAGAATGTTTCACCACCAACGACAAGGTCTTCGCCACCCGTCCAAGGTCTCTTGCAGTGGAGCTCTTGGCCTACAACTACGCCATGTTTGCTTTAAGTCCTTATGGAAAATATTGGCGCCAAGTCCGAAAGGTGGTCATGCTTGAGTTTCTCTCCAACCGCAGACTTGATATGCTTGGACATGTCCGACTATTGGAAATAAGAACATCCATAAGAGAGACTTATGAGTTGTGTGGTGAAAAAAAGAGTGTTGTGGTGGAAATGAAGCGATGTTTCGCGGATTTAACCCTAAATATAATGGTTAGGATGATTGCAGGGAAACGTTATTCAACTTATTCGCGTGAGCACGAAGAGGGTGCACGAGTTTTGAAGGCCATCGATGAGTTCCATGAATTGTTGGGGGTATTTATGTGGTCGGATACCCTCCCTTTTCTGAGGTGTTTGGATTTGGGAGGGTACGAGAAGGCGATGAAGAAGACGGCGAAAGAAATGGATGACATAATTGAAGGTTGGTTAGAGGAGCATAAGAGGAAGAGAGATCGTGGAATGGTGAAGAGTGATGAAAAAGACTTCATGGATGTAATGCTGTCCATTCTTGAGAGTTCAGAGGTCGATGAATTTCCGGGTTTCGATGTTGATACCGTCAACAAAGCTACATGCCTGGTAAATGTTCTACAACCATATTGATTTTGATTTACATACATGGAATCCATGTTTTTAAATATAATGATCATTAAGATGTTATTGCTTATGATTGCATTCGAGAATAGTATTTCAAAAAATTTAAAGTTTCGACATTAAAAGGTTTTTAAATATAGTACCAGTACTGAAAATTGTTGTTAATTAACATTATATAGACCTTAAATCTTATTGACTTTTTGTGATATAGTGACATACAATTTTAGTCATATATACATATTCTTTTTCTTCCTCAAATATGTGTAATAATTAATATTTAAACGACAAACATGAATCTGATGCAGGCAATGCTAACAGGGGGTATTCACACTACGGCCGTGACACTGACATGGTCACTCTCATTGCTCCTAAACAATCCACATGTTCTCAAAAAGGTCCAGGACGAGCTTGATGTCCACGTTGGACGAGGACGTTTAGTGGAGGAGACGGATTCGAAGAACTTAGTCTACCTCCAAGCCGTCCTCAAAGAAACGTTGCGCCTATACCCACCCGGACCACTCGCTGTACCACACATGTCCACCGATGACTGCGTCGTGGGGGGCTACAACATCCCGAAGAACACATGCATGTTGGTAAACATATGGAAGATCCATCGCGATCCTCGTGTATGGTCCGATCCAAACGAGTTTCGACCCGAGAGATTTCTGACGTGTCACAAGGATGTTGATGTTAAGGGTCAGCATTTTGAGTTGATACCATTTGGCAGCGGAAGAAGAATGTGTCCAGGAATTTCTTTGGGCCTCCAAATTGTGCAATTCACATTGGCTAGTTTGGTTCATGGTTTTGAACTTGATACACTTTTAGGTGTACCCGTAGATATGACCGAGAGCTTTGGGCTAGTCAACCACAAAGCCACTCCATTGGAGGTTCTCATAACCCCTCGCTTGCCTTCTAACCTATATATCTATGATAAATAGCTATACTATAGAGTACTAAGAACTTGGGTACGTATATGGTTAATGTGATGCTTATAGGCTATGTGTCACGGATATTTGTATTGCTTATAGACTCTTATAGTATTATTAATTGTACCTCTATATAATCTTATCGGATTGAAATAATTTTATTCATATCTACCTATTTTGGCTAAGAAAAAAGTTTAATTCATGAGAGGAATTGACTAGGTACAAAGCAAAAAAAAAAAAAAGAAAGAAGTGGAGAGAACCAAATCATGAGAAAGAGGATATAGAAATAACCACCACAAATGAGGATATAGAAATAACCACCAAATTATGATCCTAGACAATCAAAATGCGGCAATGAGCAAGTTGACATCGATTGTCCGCCCACTAGGGAACCGAGCCACCTAAGTGAGTCACCACTATAATGAAGTTATTATATAATCAATATTTACATAAGGATAATACTCAAGTTATGTTCCAAAAATTGAATATGTGATTAGTTTTTTTAAAAAAAATAATAATTTAATTTATATATTTATGAATTTTAGGAAATTATTCTTATCCACCTTTAAAAAAATTAATTTAATTGATGTATTTATGAATTTTAGGAAATTATTCTTATCCACCTTTTGTAATTGCCGCAGTCAATTTACATCATTATTTGTATGAATTGTGGAAGAGACGCCACAACCAATTTCCTTGTATTTTTGCTTTCCTATTTTGGACAAACGTGGCTAGCTATCAAATGTCTTTATCACATTTGGAAGTGCTCCACTTCTGCTCATCTCTATATAACATTTCAGAACATCCCAAACACAGGAAAATCAAACCCTAGCCATATTTCCACTTCTGTTTGTTCTCTGCTTACTCCTATGGCTGATAAAAGTTGCTCACAGAGACACCACCAGTACCAAAAGAGTAACACCCGAAGTCACCGGTGCATTGCCTTTAATTTGAGAGTTAGAATCTGATACCGCTTGACCATTATGTCTTTGGCATCACACATTATTGATCATATAAAAAATAGGAATCAAGGAAATAAAATCACAGGTATCACAAAGCATAAAATAACCACGGTTATATAAAATTTGAATAAGAAAGAAGAAAATTAATGACATGCAAATCAACAAATTTATTTGGACAAATGAATTATCAAATGCACCCCAAGTAATTAAGATATAAATGTCACAAATACCATCAACCCCAAATTCAATAATCCTCTTATATATATATATATATATATATATAAGTATTTCACGTACTGTGATTTTTTAAATTTACAAAAATGTCTCATTTGTATCAAGCTGCTAACACCTCTCAAAGGGTGAATAAATCAAAGTGCGTTATGATTATTTAAATTGATTTTTTGGTAAATCCTACTCAATAATTTATCCAAATTTCTTGCAAATAGTTTTTTACAAAAATTTCCAGGGCTAATGATTAGGAGATCAATTATGACATACACATTGCATGATTCATATACACACAATTATACGCTCTTATCATATTATGATTCGCTGATAATACTGACCTAATTTTTAAAAAAAAAACTTAGTCACGTATCAAAATCGTAGCAGACCACATTGACATTGGTTAGGAGAACCAATTAACTTCATTCAACCAGAGAAGGACACAATTATTATTCAATATAAATATGCTCTATCGACATTTTATATTGAGAAATTATTGGAGTTAAAAACCAAACAATGTAAGAATTTTGATCCACGTTTTTCCTTTTTCATTTTTGGTACATCATTGTGATCCACCTTTTGTTATTACCCACTATCAATTTTCAACATTATTTGTATGAATTGTGATCCACGTTTTGTGGAAGAGACACCACAACCAATTTTTTCACTTTTTGTCTTTCCTTTTCTAATTGGACAATGGTGGCTAGCTATCAAATGTCTTTATCACATTTGCAAGAGTTATTACGCGATATTTATTTAGGACATGGTGATAAGGTTAGGTGTCTTGATACTATCTTTTAATTTTTCATATAATTGATTGACTTGCTCTCATGGCACAATATCATGAATAAAGCGTGGTGAATCCTTACTTATCTTAATAGAGGAGTTGAAGTTCTTGGAATGAGACTATAGCTGCGCTCCACTTCTGCTCATCTCTATATAACATTTCAGAACATCCCAAACACAGAAAAATCAACAACAATGAAGTCACTTCTTCTAGTGCTCCAAACAAATCCAACCCTAGCCATAATAATATTTCCATTTCTATTTGTTCTATGCTCACTCCTATGGCTGATAAAAGTTGCTCACAGAGACACCACCAGTACCAAAAGAGTAGCACCCGAAGCCACCGGTGCATTGCCTTTAATCGGCCACCTCCATCTCTTCAGACGCTCTCAATTGCTACACAAAACCCTAGGTTCCATGGCTGACAAGTACGGGCCAATCTTCACCATAAAGCTCGGGTTTAACCGAGCATTGGTTGTGAGTGATCTGGATTTAGCTAAAGAATGTTTCACCACCAACGACAAGGTCTGGCTTACAATAATTATGGTTTCATGTTTATGGTTTTATGTATGTTATAAATCTGACAACAGATGTAATACATGCACCTACACTTACGAAAATTAAATTTATAGGTCTTTGCCAGCCGTCCAAGGTCTCTAGCGGTCGACCTCATGGCCTACAACGGCGCCATGTTTGCTTTTAGTCCTTACGGCCGATACTGGCGCCAAATCCGAAAGTTGGTCACGGCCGTGCTATTCTCCAAGTCCGGACTCGACATGATTGGGCATGTCCGAGTATCGGACTCGGAGATAAGAACATCCATAAGAGAGACTTACGAGTTGTGTGGTGAAAGAGTGAGTGTTATGGTGGAAATGAAGCGATGGTTCGCGGACTTGACCATAAATGTGATGGTTAGGATGGTTGTAGGGAAGCGATATTCGCGGGACGATGAAGAGGGGGAGAAGATTGAGAGGGCCATTACTGAGTTTCATAAGTTTTTGGGGGCGTTCGTGGTTTCGGATGCGATTCCGTTTTTGAGGTGTTTGGATTTGGGAGGGTACGAGAAGGGCATGAAGGAAACAGCTAGAGAAATAGATGGCATTGTTGAGGGTTGGTTGGAGGAGCATAAGAGAAAGAGAGATTGTGGGATGGTGAAGAGTGATGAACAAGACTTCATGGATGTGTTGTTGTCTCTTCTTGACAGTGCTGAGCCCGACGAATTTCCCGGATTCGATTCTGATACTATTGGTAAAGCTACATGCCTGGTACATGTTCTAACCTAGCTGCTGATTTTGCTTTACAAAAATTTGTTTAGCCCCAAACAATTCATTCATATATTGTAGATATGTTTACAAAATTTGCATATGGCCCCTCCCAATTTTTTATAAAATTCTTTAGGTAGCCTAGAAAAATATAAATTTTACCAATAAATTTATAAAAAAATTCATTTCCCTCCCCCAAGTTTTGTAAAAATTCCTTTTGGCAACTCCAAAGAATATAAATTTATCAATAAAATTATAAAAAATTGCTTTGACCCCCTAAGTCAATTTCCTTGCTCCGCCCCGGGGGGGTGGAGTTGGAAAAAAGAGTTAGGGGACTAGCTATATCATATATGCATTTTCTAAGAGTTTATCTGTGTATATATATATATATATGTGTGTGTGTGGATTACTAAAGAAATGTTTAAATAAATTAAGAGGTCATATGCATTTTTTATGAGTTTATCTATATATATTTATTTTTGTGGGTTAATAAAGAATTTTTTGAAAAAATTTAGAGGGGTTATATGTAGTTTCTATAAATTTATTCATAAACAAATAACTTTTTAGGAATATTAAAAAAATTTAAATAATTTGGGAGGGACCATGACCCGCACTAGGGTATACATTGCTCCGCCCGTGTTTATATACGTGTGTGTATATATTTAAATATTCGATCTTTTTTATTTTTATTTTTTTTATTGGAAGGCCCTTGACCAAATTTTGTAATTTTTTTTTAGCCTCAAAATTTATATATATTATAAATATGTTTATAAAAATTGTCTATGACCACTGCCAGTTTTTAAAAAAAAATCATTTGATAGCTTAAAAAAGTATAAATTTTATCAATAAATTTATAAAAATTGCATTTCCACCTCCAATTTTCTTTTAAAAAAAAATTCTTCTAGTAACTTAAAAAAATATAAATTGGCAATGGGCCCCCTAGATAAGTTTCCTGGCTCCACCCTGCTTAGGACATCGGCTTTCACATCTTGGATTTTCTTGATTTCCATTTTTTGGATAAAAGATATATGAATATTAAATATGATTTCAAACATAATCTTTTGCCACTCATTCATTAGAAAAAAAGATTTGTCCCTCGACAATACAGCAATAAGTCATTTTCTTTCACGTAGGTGTTAAAATTTGATTTCACTATTTTTTCTCCTCTATGCAAAATTATGGAATGAATAGATTTTGGGCTCTCAACATTGATATATCATGCAGACAATGCTAACAGGTGGCACTGACAGTTCAACTGTGACGCTGACATGGGCACTCTCATTGCTCTTAAACCACCCACGTTTCCTCAGATCAGTCCAAGCCGAGCTTGATCTCCACGTTGGACGAGATCGATTTGTTAATGAATCGGATTTAAACAACTTAGTCTACCTCCAAGCGGTATTCAAAGAAACGTTACGCTTGTATCCACCTGGACCACTCTCTATACCACATTTGTCCATTGAAGATTGTGTCATAAGTGGCTATAACATTCCGAAGAACACACAATTATTGGTGAACCTATGGAAGATCCATCGCGACCCTCGTGTGTGGTCCGATCCCAACGAGTTTCGTCCCGAGAGGTTCTTGACTGGTCACAAGAATGTGGATGTTAAGGGACAAAATTTCGAGTTGATACCGTTTGGTAGTGGAAGACGAATATGTCCCGGAATATCTTTTGCCCTCCAAAATGTGCAATTGACATTGGCTAGTTTGATTCATGGGTTTGAAATTGGGACAGTTTTGGATGAGCCAGTGGATATGACTGAGAGCTCGGGGATAACCAACAACAAAGCCACCCCATTGGAGGTCGTCCTTACCCCTCGTTTGCCTGCTAATCTCTATATATGATGCTAGCTCTACGAGGTGAAATGTTAGGAATAATGAAATTCATGGAAACATTATGTGTTTTTTAGTTAGTGGTTTATTTTTTGCATTAGAAAAATAATTTTTATTCAGTCACGTTTTCAGTGACTGATCTAAAATTTTATAATAGTGGGGGCGTACTTTAAAAAAAAATTACAATAATGATAGATAAGAGATAATTATAAAATAAGAATAGTGGGAGCATAATCAGAAATACTACAGATTTTGGGATATAACAAGCAGAAAAAAAAATTCCAGCAGGGGCCCACTGGACTATACATGCGCACCTGCTGCATCGTGATTAAAAAGGCTGAAACATTACATTCTTATAAAAGTATTTTTTTTTAATGATATGACGTTATAATTACCTGATTTTTGAATAAATACAAAATATCATATGATAGAGTTAATGAAAGTGATGTCCTGTTAGTATGATTTGTGAAAATCTAATTATGATTCAAATTAAATTTTATTAATAAATTTAAATAATCTGATTATATAATAATACGATCCGATTTTATATATTTATATATTTATAGATACGCATAATTATCTTGGCCATCAAAAATAGTTCAGTATAAGCAAAATTCCGAAAAGAAACTAAATTCCGTCTTGTAATCTTGTAATAATTGACATTTGTAGATGTAATGCAGCCACTGTCATGTCAATTTCACGTGAGTTATTAGCATTTATCACGTGAGTTATTATTTGATTTAAAAATTTAAACTATTATATGAGGTTAATGTCAAATTTATTTATAATTAATTAATATTTTCGCATTCAAATTTAATGTAGGATACAAGAGCCTCCAACGCGCTTTCCAACTCGTACCGTTATCGCTGAGTCTGACTTTTAATTGCTGTTTTACGGTTTGATATATATATAAAAAATTATAATTAAATAAGGCTAGGATTTAATTCATTTATATTCAATTATCTTTTTATTTAGTTTCAATGCGGAACAAAACCCTTAACCCTAGGCTTCTTCAAACACATTATTTCCTCCTACCGTGTTTCTTGGATTCTTTTGCAGCTTGTGAAGTCCAACGGAGAATGTTACTATTATCATATTTTTAAATCAAAGAGATTAACACGAGAATAAACCTTTTGTGAGGCAAAGTTTAGTGCCCAACAAATTGAATCAAGTTAATTATAGTTTAATTTTTATTTTATTTTTTACTAATTTTGGTGTCAGTTGCACATTAATGAATGCAATCTGTGTAAATTTGTACACTTCAAGGTTTGAATTAAAGGGCACATTCTAAATGCTTTTCCTTTTACGTAAACAATACATGTGTTTTTGTGACTATTTTTATGTGATTGTGTAATACACTAATACATTTGAAGAAGGCCAAAGGTTCTTATCTAGTAGATAGCTTATTAAAGCATAGAAGCAGAATTAAAATGGATAACGTAGATGTCGGAATTCATATTCTAAGTGATAAAAATCTTATGATTCTATTATTTGAATTAATAATGGTTGGACGATTAAGCCCTACATATGAATTTTCTAAAAAGATTTAGTTCAATATCTCAATATATGGTCTATATTTATGACAAAATATTTAAATACCTAATGTATTAGAAAATTTTAAATTTTTTAATATGATTTAGATTTTTAAATTTAATATTTAATATTTTTTTAAAAAAATTAATACATTTAGGTAAAATTTTAAGACTCAACTAACCTCAAAATGATTCTACTTAAACTCTTGTATAACATACTTGAATCTAACAAAAGAAATCAGAAACCACCCAAAAAAAATTCTTCATTGAAAGTGTCAAGTGCAGGGGGCTCCACATAAATCCAAGAATACGGATGGTATGAAAATTTGGATGGAAATTTGAAAATTCTAACCCGAGGTCCACCCTATGCCCTGTTTTGTAACTGATTTTGGTACTAATTTTTTAATTTTGGTATGAAATAATGGTACCAATTCATATTTGTTAGGATTGGTGTTGGTACAACAGTACCAAACCAATGATATCAAATGGTGGTACCAACCCATGATTTTGGAACCTTCTAATGAGATGGTTTTTTGTGGTGCGGTACTGTAGCAACCAAAACCAAAACCAAATAGTTGCACCATC
Source organism: Cornus suecica (assembly GCA_963922005.1). Lineage (NCBI taxonomy): Eukaryota > Viridiplantae > Streptophyta > Magnoliopsida > Cornales > Cornaceae > Cornus > Cornus suecica. The sequence goes on from OY998240.1 coordinate 86,672,638, forward strand.
TCACCCCAAACCAAAACCAAATAATTGCACCATATTAATATATTTATATTAATATTAAAATATATTTTTGGAAATTATATTAATATTAAAATATATGTGGAAATATATTAATATTAATATATTAATCTTAAAATATATTTTTGGAAATTTAATATATTTTAATATTATAATTTTATTATCTTTCCTAAAAAATAATATATTAATATTAAAATATATTTTTGAAAATTTAATATATTTTAATATTATAATTTTATTATCTTTCCTAAAAATTAATATATTAATATTAATAGATATTTTTTTGGAAATTTAATATATTTTAATATTATAGTTTTATTATCTTTCCTAAAAATTAATATATTAATATTAATATATTAAAATATATTAATATTAATATATTTTAATATATTAATATTAAAATATATTTTTGGAAGTTATTTTAATATTATAATTTTATTATCTTTCCTAAAAATTAATATATTAATATTAATATATTATTAATATTTTAATATTAAAATATATTTTTGGAAATTTAATATATTTTAATATTATAGTTTTATTATCTTTCCTAAAAATTAATATATTAATATTAAATATATTTTAATATTATAAATTTTAATATTTATAAATAAAATGTGAAACCATTCCAAGTTACCAAACATGGTTTGGTTTCAGAATTTCAATTCATACCAACTCTACCAAACATGGTTTGGTTTTTTAGCATCATTTTTTCTCACACCAAAACCATCTGCACCAAACATGATTTGGAATCAAAATAAAATCACACCAAATCAAATCCAACCCAACCCAAACCAAACCAAAACCAAAAATTAACACCGGACCGCACCGTTACCAAACGCAACCTTAATGATCTAGAGTTCAAATCTTACCTTGATCCGTGGGGGCCGCACTCAATTGGTACCTCAATGGAGCAGATTAATTTCCCATTTAATATCAACCACTTGCTTGTATCTGACAGAATAATGTATCTGACATATGCTCCTCTTGTTTGTAGTACTGCCACTTATGAGTATTAGTGCATGTTTGTTAAAAAGGGTTGGTGCCAAATATATAATTTTGGGCTGAAATTTGTGGCTCAATTCATATTTGATAATTTTGGTGTTGGTGTAACAGTATTAAATTAATGGTACCAAATGCCCTATTTTTTACACCATTTCAATAGATGGTTTTGTGAGGTTTTGTTTTGTTTTCTCACACCAAAACCACTCTTTAACTCAAACCAATTTAATTTGATGTACCATTGTTTAACTCAAACCAATTCATTTATAATATTATATATATATAAATTCAAAAAATAAAATATTTATGAAAAAAATAAAATATTTCAAAAAAATCAAACAAAAAAATATATTTCGTAAAAAATAAAATATTTCGGGAAAACAAATATTTCTGGAAAAAATAAATATAATGAAAATATATTTATTATTTTTTAAAAAATATACAAATTATATGTATTTTTACTGAAATCTTTTATTTTTTCAAAATATTTTATTTTTTTGAAATATCTTATATAAAATATTTTATTTATAAATATTTCGAAAAAATTAAATATTTATATATTTTATTTTTTAAAACATATATATTTACAAATTGTTATTTTAAATAAATAAAATCTCAAACTATTCCAAATTAGCAAATATGATTGGTTTCAGAATTTCAGTCCATATACCAACTCTACCAAACATAGTTTGGTTTTTCAGCTTTACTTTTTCTCATACCAAAATCATCTGCACCAAACGTGATTTCGGTTCAAAATAAAACCACACAAAACCCAACTCAACCCAAAATCAAAAACTAACACCGTACCGCACCAATTGCCAAACAAACACTTAATCTATTGCCGACACTATCTTGAATATATTCCACTCAATTTTTTTTTCAATCACCTCTATAATTGCTTTATGTGCATGAGTTAATATTCTTAAATTTGAACGCAAATATTTAAAAAAAATTAAAATTGTGATTAAATATTAATGAAAATTTATTTGGCACAAATTAATACCAGTAAACTACTTATCAAAAAAAAAATTTAATACCAGTAAACTATTTTGGGAAAATAACCGATAAAATGGAATATAATTATAAATATAACGAGAAATGAATTGTATTTACAATAAATAACGAAAGTATAAATTTATTTACAAATTGCACAAGTTGACTCTAATGCCCTTAAAATTATTAAATTTTACTGAACTACCTCAATTCACCATTTTACCCATTCAAATTTAATACTTTTTGCAACCAACATACCCTTACTTAATTGATGCTCCTTATATCACTAAAATATTCTATAGATAATATACTCAAATATCACTTTTACCAAAAGTGACCAGATTACTAATTAGGTCAAATTAACCACACTTATTTTATAATTATTATATTAACGTTTTAATTTCTACCAAACCTCATCTCCCTCACCAGCCCCAAATTTTAGGTTTAATTTTTTTTTTTATCCCTTCATCTTGGTCTTTTATCATCAACCCTAATTCCAAACCCTAACCCTAACCCCAATTCTGCCCCAACTTATTCTCCATCACCCCCTTACACTAACCCTATCTTAAATTTAGCTTCCATCAAGGACTTTATTCAAATAACAAATCAAGATCATGCTGATTCAATAATTATAAATTAATATCTATATTATTTTAGTCCTAGTTTTATGACATATTGTGTCAAAATTAATTTTCATGTCCAAACAAATGAATTTTTAAAATTTAATTTAATATGTTAAAATTACCATTCACCATGTCCTAAAAATTGACTTTGGGAAAATTTTGGTTCACTATTTCAAAAAATTAACTTGTCAGAACTTTTTTTAATCTGAATTCCATCTAATTTTATCAAAATTAACTTGCAAGCAAAAAAAAAAAAAAAAACTTGTCAAAATTTTGATTCGCTGTGTCAAAATTACATTTCACTCTATCAAAATTTTATTTTAAGTGAAAACAAACAAAAATATAAAAATTTTGATTCATCATATTAAAATTACTTTTAGGGTATCCCAATTACATTTTATTAAGTCAAAATTTTATTTCAAGTGAAAATAAACAACTTTGTACAAAATTTAATTCATGTCAAAACTAATTTTTCAAAATTACTTTCAAGGTGTCCGAATTTATTTCACTCTCTCAAAATTTTGTTTCAAGTGAAAATAAACAACATTGTAATTCTTGATTCACCAAGCCAAAATTACTTTACGAAGTATCCGAATTCCATTTCACTCTAGCAAAAAAAATATTCAAGTAAAAATAATTAACTTCGTAAAAAATTTGATTCACTATGTCAATATTACTTTACAAGGTATCCGAATTCCATTTTACTCTATCAAAATTTTATTTCAAGTAAAAATAAACAGCTTTGTAAAAGTTTTGATTCACCATATCAAAATTACTTTCCAAGGTGTGTCCCAATTTTATTTCACTCTTGTCAAAATTTTATTTCAAGTGAAAATAAACAATCTTGTAAGAATTTTGATTCAATATGTCAAAATTACTTTTTAAGATGTCTGAATTTCATTTCACTCTATCAAAGTTTTGTCCTAAGTGAAAATAAATTTTGTAAAAATTTTGATTCACCATGTCAAAATTACTTTGTAAGGTGTCCAAATTTAATTTTACTTTTTCAAAAAAAAATTTCAAGTGAAAACAAATAATTTGTTATAATAATTCACCCCAGATTATCAAAGTTGCAATAAGAAATGATTTGTACGACTATACAGGTATATATGTCCAACAATATATAAAGTGAGAAATTCCATATACAACTTTCACGTACTTACATATGTAAAGTCATATGTGTTGGAGTCTTTCAAAAATGAGAAACATTGTAGCTTACATAACGAATTTGAGTGCCAATTTCTTCTCAGTACTCTCAACAGATGGAACCATAATCACAAATTTAAGTGGCTCAATGAATAATTTTTATGGAAAACGGTTGGAGAATGATAAATCAGCAAATACAATTTGAACAATTATAGGGTTTTCTATGTTGTGAGTCCCTATTCATTGAAGCCTAACTTCCTTATGCAGGAATCAAGTGTATGATTGTCAGATGGATTGCATCAATGAAACAACAGGGTGAGTTGGCGATACTGCGAGACAAAGATCGGGAATGTAGACTATTATGCACAATGGATGAGATTCGAATGAACCCTAATTGAAATAAAGGTATTTTGATAATTATATATATTAAGGATTATTTTATCGATTAAAATATAAAGGGTAATTTGGGAACGAAATCAAATATAATTTATAGGTGTTTAAAATACCTAAAGGGTATTTTAGGTATTTTAGTCAATAAAAAATAAATATTTGTTATTTTTGTAATTAATTATACCAAAAATGTCTAATATGTAAATAAGTTTACACTCTTGTTATTTGTTGTAAATAAAATTTATTCATCGTTAGATTTGTAATTATACTTCATTTTTTCATTTTATTTGTAATTTTCCCAACTATTTTCTATCCCTTCCAAAAATACATTTCTATCTTCTCGTACTTTTGGCCATAACTCGTTACAATTTTTTATTTTCTGAATATCAATGTTTCTTCAACGGAAACATCCAAAATATAGGAGATAAGATAACAATTTTACAAAAAAATATCATTTTGAAACAACAACATGTATGTTTGCGCAAAAGAGTCATGTTGAATCTCAAATTACACCCTCCGTCCCAAATTAGTTATCAAATTTCTCAACTTACTTGTCCTAAAATACTTGTGCAGTTTCAAATCCCAATACAATATAATCTTTTCGAATCTCAATACAATATTATCTTATACTTTTCCAAATTATCTCTCTTCATTAATTTCAAAAAATAATAGACTCTACTAAAAACTACACCATCTGTCCCAATTTATAAGCCCCTTTTGCGGAATCCAACATTTTAAGATGTTGTATTGATAATGAATGAAGTATCAAATTCATCCTTAGTCTCACCATAGTGATGTGATTGTTTATTGTGTAGATAATTTATAATTTTAATGCATGAACAGTAAAATAAGTAAAATAAAGTGCTTTGACTTTTTAAATGAGACACTTATTTTGAGACGGAAAAAAGAGTAAAAGTAGACACTTATTTTGGGACGGATGAAGTATAACTATACTATATATATTATCAAATTGCAAAATTAAAAACAAAAAATAACAAAAAATATATTGAAAATATGTGATTAAACTTAGGATTTTTTTGTAGTAAGAATACAAAAACTATGAATTGTGATGCACATGTGATTGTGTGCACTTGGTCTATCTTCTTTTTAGTAGTGTACATTACAGAAATGATGGAACTCTATTACAGTGAATTGTATTTTTTATTACAGAAATGATAAAATTCTATTACAGTGAAGTTGAAATGATATATGTATTTTTCACTATACTCATTTTGATGGTAAATTCAAGGACTTTTTTTATTGTGTTTCTTACTAAAAAAAAAAAAATTAGAGTGATGATATACGTGTTTTATATTATACCTATTTTCATGGCAAATCCAAGAGTTGAATTTTTTATTGGTCTATGTTTTATACTACGTATTGTATTTCTTATTATATAAATGATGAAATTATATTGCAGTGAATTGTGTTTCTTATTACAAAAATGATAAAAATCTATAACAGTGAAGTTGAAATGATATATGTATTTTTCAAAGTAATCATTTTGATGGTAAATTTAAGGTTTATACTTTTTTATTGTATTCTTACTACAAAAATGAAGTTAGAGTGATGATATACGTGTGTTTTTATTATTGTAAGTTTCATACTACGCATTTGGTTTCTTATTAGAAAATTGATGGAACTCTACTATAATGAATTATATTTCTTATTACAAAAATGATGAAATTATATTACAATGAATTTTAAATGATATATGTATTTTCAATCATATTGATTTAATGATGTGGACCCTTATATATATATAGGGTGCGTTTGGAAAACCTGTTTTTTGTATTTGTTTTCTGTCTTCAAATATAAAAATTGTTTTTGTATTTGTCTTTGTTTTTTCAGGAAAAAACTAAAAACAAAAAAGCGTTTGGATGAAGGTGTTTTCACCACTTTTATTTGGTGAAAATTGTATTTTATGAATTTGGTGTTTTCATTGTTTTTACCACCTAAACAGTGAAAAAACTCAAAAAACAACTAAAAGTTGTATTTGGTGTTTTCATCACTTTTACACACTATTCACAGAAAACAGTTTTCTTGGGGAAAAAACAGTGAACAGTAAACGCATTTGCCAAACGTGTTTTTTTTTTTAGTCTTGTGAACAGTAAAAAAACAAAAACAAAAAACATGGTATCCAAACGGACCCATATGCAAATAGTGATTTTGTTGTGAATTTCCAAAAGTTGGTAAGTAACTTTATAATTTTTCAACGGGTGGCCCTTATATATATATATATGTAAATAGTGGTATTGTTGTAAATTGAATAAAGTTGGTCGGTAACTTATATATATATATATGTGTGTGTGCAAATTGTGGTATACATGTGAATTGAATAAAGATTGGTGGGTAAGTTTATAATTTTCAACTTGTGAGAGTCCCATGGCCGGAGAGAACCTGTGCAGGAGACGATTTTTTTTTTTCCCTCAAAATAACCCAAACTGCATGCAGCAAAATCAACAACAATGAATTCACTAGTCCCAATGCTCCCAACAAATGCAATGCTTGTTCTATATCCACTTCTTTACGTTACTTGCCCTGTACTGCTATGGAGGAACCCGTTTAATAAGAAAAGAGTAGCACCACAAGCTAGTGGTGCATTGCCATTGATCGGTCACCTCCACCTCCTAGAACGCTCTCAACTGCCACACAAAACCCTAGCTTCCATGGCTGACAAGTACGGGCCAATCTTCACCATAAAGCTCTGATTTGTAAGAATATTTTTATAATGACATGTCTAGTCAATAATCATGTTGGGTAAATTATATATTTTTGTTAAAGTTTGAGGGTAGAATAATTAAATATTAATATTCAGGAATCATCGAACGATCGGTGGAATTCTTGATCGATCGGCAACACCGACATTGGAATTCGTACAAAAATATACTGGCATGATTCTGACTCCTTATTCAAGCATATTGAGAGACAGATTGATCCATTCATTGTTGTTACTTGGTCCTTACACCAAGACTTTTTGGAGTGCAAGCAAAGAAATATCATTCCATAATTGAATATTTATATTCCATAATTGAAGACTTATTTCTCTATAAATGTGGATAGATATTGAGAAGAAATGAGAAGCTTTGAGAGTTCTGCAATTCTTTCACAAAAAATATTTTTCTGCAGACAGAGAGAGACAAAGAGAAAAATATTTATTGATTATTCATCTTCTAGTTCTCTCTAGTTTTTTGGGGTTTCTCCAATTGTGCTTCTACACCGAAGATCTTTATGCACAATTGAATGACCTAGATTATTGAAAAATCTACACATCATCTGTTGCACTGTGTGTGTTTTGATCCGTGAGAAGCGGAACCGTCAGAGTACGGAGATCGGGGCAGGAGGCTTTGTGGTAGCGCGAGTGAATCAACAAGTTTCAGACGTCGAGTGTAGAACGGAAAATCCGGAGCTATTGTAAGTCTCGTCTTCATAGAGTCTGTATAATTCTTGATTCATAGTGTATCGATACCAGAGGGTATTCGTGATTTTTACTTTGAGTTTTTTTCAAAATTTTCCACGTAAAAAATCTGCGTGTTATTTTACTGCTTTAAATCCTGTTATTATATTATTATTTGATTAATATAATTTGTGTAAATAAAGATGTTAGGAAATATTTAATAAGAACAATTTGTACATTATTCCCAGAATTCGCGTTTATAATTTTTTGAACAATTGGGGGATTAAGTGATCGATCGGTGATAGTAAGCAGACGATCGTTTGGTGGTGTGATTGTAGAAAATAACGTCCCGCGTCGCTTAAAAAAACATCTAGATTTGGGTATATATTATGGAGAGAGGTTGTTTCGAAATAAGAAACTTTGGTGGTCCTTATTCACACAGTGTGTCTGATAGTGGGTTTGACTCGTTTAAGACATGTTTGGGTATGGACAGGCATAGAGGCATGTTGAAGCCAATGGCGGCAACTGCCCCCATTCAAGTTGTAATTTTTTTTTATATTTTTAATAGTAATATAAATATTCTTAAAGGGAGAAAAAAAATGAATTTTGACCCCATTCAAAATTTTAAAATTTTGGCTTATTGACCCTCAATTTTTCAAGATTAGAATAATTTATTTTAAGGATAAATTTATTATATTAAAAAATAAAATACCTTAAAATTATATATAATATATCAAAAGTTTTTTGAACCCAAACATGGCACCAATTCTAATTCAATTAAAACGGGTGGCCCAGGTCCACAATTAATTTCTTTGAAACCAAACACGGCACCACTTCTAATTCAATTAAAACAGTGGGCCACAATTAATTTCTTTAAACCCAAATTTATTTGACCCCAAACGTGGCACCCAAATTGAATTCAATTAAAACAGTGGCCCACAATTAATTTCTTTGAACCCAAATTTCTTTTGAACCCAAACGTGACACCCAAATTGAGTTCAACTCTAAATTTGTGTTTTACCCAAACATGACTCTCTCTCTGCGGCAAAGCTTTCTCTCTCACTTTAATCTCTCGCGACAAACTTCTAACCTCTCTTGGCAAGTTTACTTCAGGCAATTCTCTTTCTCTCACTGTAAGCTCTCTCTCTTTCAATTTTTTTCAGGCAATTCAGTTTTTTTTTTGCTATTCGCACATGTCATAATTTTTTTGCTACTTTTTCCCCTAAAATTCAATTCGCATGGTAGTCTACTAGTCTTAGTAGAACTCTCTTTGCTATTTACTATGATGTAATTTACAAATTTGTAGTGATCTCTTTTTATAGTTTTTTATTTTTTTTGCCTTAGTTGTAAAATCATTTCTCTGCCTTAGTTGTAAAATAATTTTTTAATTTATTCCAGGGAGTCCTAACACTTATAGTTGGGGGGAGAAAAAGTATGACTCTGCATTCACTAGTTTATGTGCTTGTGACATTGGCGTTGACACTACTGGTTGTTACTGCCACTGTAAAGAGGGCATTTTCTAATATGAAAATCATCAAGACTCTGAATGACCAATAAGATGGGAGATGAATGGATGAGTGACAACTTGGTGACCTATATTGAAAATATATCTCAGTTGGCTTAGACAATGAAGTCATCATACGACGTTTTCAAGATATGAAAAGTCATCGATGACAATTGTAATTGTATTTAAATGAAGTATCAATATATTTTAAACTCTAATCCTTATTATTATTATTTTTTAATATATTTGTCACTTTTAAAGGTTGTCCCCAATCAATTTTTTTCCTGGCTCTGTCCCTGGGTATGAAGGGTGTATGAGGATAGGTTAGAGACGTGTGTGTGTGTGGAGGGAGTGTATGATGGTGGATGTATTTGATGAGAGACATGTGGGAGTGTGATAGTGGATCACCACTGATCGTGGGATCTTTAAAAAAGTTTTTTTGTTTTCTTCGGCGCTTATGGTTAAAGTGCTAGAAAAGATGAATTAAGCGGCATTTTTTCATAAATCGCCGGTAAATCCTGACATTTAATGGAAAGTGCCGGAAAAAATTACTGGTGATGACTTTTTCAGTGGAAATTTTTACTCCCAGCGAAGTATTTTCCGGCCTTTTTTATTTTTTTTATCAGCACTAAAAAGTGTTGGTGATGCCAAGGATTCTTGTAGTGTGCACCAATAACAACCCTTGGAAACTCTATATTTAATTTTGTACACTCTGTAGTGGCATAAATTATTGTAAATGGATTATGTTTATCCAAATACTGCATACATTTTATCATATATATTATTCAGCCTTTTCTCTTTTTTTTGTTAAGTAGTTCAATACACAGACTCCCTTCATGAGCCCCTTAGAGGGCTCAAACCCCTAACCTACAAGGTCTTTTTGGTACGACAACATAAGTTGGCTTTCACATCTTGGATTTTCTTGATTTCTTTTCTAGGGATAAAAGATATATACCATTTAGATATGATTAATTGCAACAATAATCTTTTCCCACACCTTGAATTTTAAATAAAGATTTATTCGTCGACAATATAGGAACAAATCATTTTCTTTAACGTACTAGAAGTTGGTAAATCTTACTTGCTCTCCGCATGTATCAACGTTTAGGCCCTTTTTGGTTCGCGGTCCGGTCTCATGTGGTCCGGTCTCATAATATTTTTTTTGGGACTGGACACTGTTTGACAACACGGTTCCAAAAAAACAAGGACCACTTGGGACCAAAAGGGATAATTTGAGACAACAAAAAATGATGGTCTCAAGTGGTCTTATATATAATTGTCTTAACACATGGGACCATAAAATTTGAAAAATATATATAAAATTAAAAAATATATATAATTTGAAAATAATATAAAAAATTTGAAATAATGTATAAAATTTGAAATATATATATAAAATTCAAAATTAATATATAAAATGCAAAAAATATATTTAAAATTTGGGAAAATAAAAAAATTCCAAAATAATAGAAAAAATAAAAAATAATGTATAAAATTCGAAAATAATATATAAAATTTGAAAAATAATATAATTTTTTTAAAATAATGTATTAAATTCGAAAAAAATATATAAAAATCAAAATTAATATATAAAATTTTAAATATATATATATATAATTTAAAAAATAATATATAAGTTTTGAAAAATAATATAAAAAATTTGAAATAATGTATAAAATTTGAAAAAAATATAAAATTAAAAAATAATATACAAAATTAGATATATATATATATATTTGAGAAAATATAAAAATTTTGAAAATAATATAAAAAATCAAAAATAATATATAAAATTCAAAAAATAATATAAAAATTCAAAATAATTTATAAAATTTGAAAAATATATTATTTTTGAATTTATTATATTATTTTCAAATTTTTTATATTTTTTCAAAATTTATATATTTTTTGAATTTTATATATTATTTTTTTATTTTTTGTATTATTTTCCAAACATAAGACCAAATAGCTTGAATAAGACCATAAGACCTGACAGTTTTACCAAACAAACTTTCAGAACACCACCCAGATAAGACCAGACCAGACCGGACTAGATAAGACCAAACCAGACCAAATAAGACCAGACCGGACCGCCTACCAACGGACCCATAATATCTTAACTGATTGTTTCAGTTTCAAACATATGATGGCTTCGATTGAAATGTGGAATATATATATATATATATTCGGAAAGTAACATTTTATATAGAAAAATGAAGAAATAGTTTATAAAATAATAATAAAAGGATAAGCCGTTAACTTTGTTAGATGACAAACCTACTATTTTAATACAACATACAAACCTGAATGGCCAAATAAATTCAAGTCAAAAGGACCAAATATCACAAACAATTCTATCTCAAACATTGGTTGTAAAATCTGTTTAAAGGCATTCGAGGCATGAATACGGTTGTCTTGTTGGAGGTTGGATGAAATTTTCATCAAAATCCCAAAATCCTCATGATCGCCCTTGAAGCTCTAGATTCTTTTATCTGCGAGTTTGTAAGCATGTGTTCTCATCGTCTCAAGTATAAATCGCACTATTGAAATTAATATCAAATATTGCACTAGTTTTTGCCAAATACAATTAAGATCGAACAACCTTTTCACTGGAAAAAACTAAAAACAGCAGTTGAAAAGCTAATCCAAACACAACCTTAGTGACACTAAACTACTTCCACATGATCTGTGTTTCAACTCTTTATTAAATATTATTGTTGTTTGTAAAACTCGGAGTGGACATAAAATAACATGAAAATTTCTAACTCGATCAAACTTATTTTGATGTCACAAAAGTAAAAACATTATAATTCGAATGTATATATGATTATGTGAGTAATGGCTCAAACAGTGTAATTTACACTCTCAGTAAAGTTCAACTGACAATCGAGGAGTGAGGACCACTTCAAGTGGTGTAGCTTTGGAGTTGGAGAGTCCAATGGTCTCACTCATATCAACTGGTTCATCCCCTAGAGTAGCAACATCAAAACCATGTAGCAAACTAGCTAGTACGAGCTGTGTAACTTGTAGTGCAAAAGAAATTCCAGGACACACTCTTCTCCCACTCCCAAACGGAATCAATTCGATTTGATGACCCCGAACATCAACCTCTTTATGATTTGTCAAGAACCTTTCGGGCCTGAACTCGAAAGGGTCAGACCACACACGAGGATCGTGATGAATTTTCCAAAGATTTACGATGAGGCGCGTGCCTGCATGGACTTGGTAGCCTCCGAGAGTGCAGTCCTCTGTGGCCTCGCGAGGCGGTAAGAGTTGACCAGCCGGGTAGAGACGCATAGTTTCTTTGAAAATGGCTTGGAGGTAAGCTAGGTTTTTTAGGTCTGATTCAGTCACTTGCCTTTCTTTGCCAACGTGGATGTCTAACTCTTCTTGTGCCTTTTTTAGGGCTTCAGGGTTGTTGAGGAGTAAAGAAAGGGCCCATGTTAAAGTAATTGTTGTTGTATCAGTTGCAGCTACAAGGAGAGTCTGCAGTATGTCCAAGCCATTGAAATAGTATCATTAGTAAGTAAGATGCTACTCAAAAGCTATTCTCAAATAACTTAAGTGTAATATTAGATCATTCTAGGTACGCTAGATGTGATCCAATACAATTTGAATACATGGTTAAATTTATTTTTAGAAATGATCAATCGAGGTCATAAATTCATAGAAGGAAGAATTTGCTCGATTATTTTAAAAAATAAAAATAAAAAAAGGAAGAATTTGCTTGATTATTTTTAAAAAATAAAAATAAAAATAAAAACCACATGGTAATTAGACCATATCTGCTGGGATTGATGACGAACTTCAATATTCTCCATGAGAATGACCCTAGTATATATATAATAATCATGACCTAATAATAACTCTTAATGACTTCAACCCGACTCTCTTAAGTTATGGACAAGACTAGGGTCATTCACACATAGAGGATGATGTTCATCCTTTCTGATATGGTCCAATACTATTTGGACATATAGCTAAAAAAATTCAATTAAGGAATGAAGGCCATCTAATTCATAAAAAAAGTGATTTGGACAATATTTGGGTCCTCCCAGAGAGGATGAAGTTGGTCCTTCACTTTGACTTGGTCCAATAAATTTTAGACACATGACAAGAATTAATTAAATAATATAGATGATATCACCCATTACTTTATGAATTTTAGATAAATCTAAATTTTCCTCTCTTCTTTTCACTCTTCTTCTCACCTTCCAATTTGATTTATATAATTATATACTCGATAGTAATGGATTTGTCAAAACAATGTTCAATAGATGGAATTCCCATGCCTCCAAACATGAAAATTCATACTATCAATTTCAAAATTGACCAAGTCATGCCAACAAAAATAAAAATCTCATTTAGTTAAGGATGAATAAAAATGTAATACTTGTTAATAGATATTATAAATTCCCAACAGATTTAAAGTAAAATATATTGAAGAATGGAAAAACAATTTTATTGACAACATGAGTTTGGATCAACACATGAATCTGTATAAAAATATAGATTTATATTTTAATGAAGGTTTATTATACAATATATAATTATACAGTATTAATCAATTTGGAAGGGTGCAAAAGAAAGAAACAAAAATGGAAAATTTCAGATTTGCTATAAAAATTATGTGTAATATAAATGGATATTTTTCTTTAATTAATTCTAGCCACGTATCTAAAATTTATTAGACCAAATAATAAGGGAGAACCGACTTCATCCTCCCGGGGAGTAGGTTTAGAAAAAGAGGGAAATTGACTGAAATATGCAAAATAAGATTATATTTGATCAAAAATTTGTTCTCCCTCAATCATATTATAATTGAATAGTAAATGCCCACTTACCAAACATGTAGCTTTGGTGATTGTATCAACATCGAAATTGGACATATCCATATCAGCACCATCAAAAATTGAAAGCATCACATCTATAAAGTCCTCCTCATTCTTTGCCTCACCCAAACCCTTCTGTTTATGCTCCTCTAGCCACCTTTGTAAGTACCCATCCAACTCTTTAGCTGTCTTCTTCATAGCCTTCTCATGTCCTCCCACATCCAACCACCTCAAAAACGGCACCGCATCGGACACTGTAAACATCCCCATCAACTCAAAGAACCTCCTCAATGTCTTGTGCAACAAATCCACTTCCACCGAATCCATCGTCTTCGTCTCCCCAACAACAACCCTAATAATGAAGTTTAGGGTTATGTCCCCGAACCATCTCCGCATTTCCACCAACATCTTATCAGAAGCAGTTTTTCTCTCCACCCACTTCTTGTACATTTCTTTTATGGATTCCTTCACCTCGGCTTGGCGGACTTGGCTGAGCATGGCGAGGCGGCGGTTGGAGAGAAGCTCCATGGTGGTGATCTTTCGCATTTCCCGCCAATATGAGCCATAAGGGCCGAGCCCGAACATGGCGTAGTTGTACCCCATTTGCTCCACTGCTATGGATTTTGGACGAGAGGACAAGACTCTATCGTTTGTGGTGAAGCATTCTTTGGCCATCTCGGGAGAACTAACCACCAAGGCTCGGTGCACCCCTAGCCGGATGGCGAAGATGGGTCCATATTTGTCCGCCATTTTTGCTAGGGTTATGTGGGGTAGTTGAGAATCTCCTAGTAAATGGAGGTGGCCGATAAGAGGCCATGCACCGGCGGCTTCCGGGGCTAACCTTTCCGTTCTAGCTGTGTTTCTGTGGCCAGTTCTTGTCATCCATAGCACAAAACAAAGCACAAAAAGAAATGGGTAAATAACAAGCATAACAATATTTGTTGGGAGTATTGGGAAGAGGGACTCCATGTTGATTTTTCACTGCTTAATTGAAGTGTTTTCAGGGTATAAATAGATACTCACGGCGTACCAATTTAATTGTTCAATTTGTTTATTTTATTTTTCTCAAATTAATGATTCATCCTAATATAATATTATTATATACTTTTTTAAATTATTCTTCTTCAATAAATTTTAAAAAAGAATAGGTTCCACTAAAAACTACAACTATGGGCCTGTTTAGTAGACATGTTTTTGTGTTTATAAATTTGTTTGGTTTAGTGTTTTTGGGCTATGTGTGTTAAAAAACACTTTCTCACTTACCCAAATTTTAGGCATATTCCAATAAACATGAATTTGGTGTTTATTGGGCTGTTTCTACTGGATCCTAAATTTAAAAGTCTGTTTGGTAAGCGGTATGATCTTACTATTTATTTATTATTTATTATAGTATTTATTTATGTATTATTATTTTTCTTTCTTTATTATTTCTTCACTTTATAATATATTTTATTATTTATATTATTAAATTATTATTTATATTATTATTTATTAATTTATATATTAATTTATAAATATATTATATTTATTTTTTTTTTATTATTTCATTATTTAATTCATTTTATTTATAAATTATTTATTCATTTTTAATTATTTAAAAATATATTTTATTAATTTAATATTAATTTATTATTATTATACTCATTTTTTATTATTATTATGAAGTATTTATTTTTTATTATATTTACTTATTATTTGTTATTAAATTTATTTATTATTATTTATTTCATTTTGTTTATTAGTTATTATATTTATTATATTTTTAAATATGTTTTTATGTAATTTATTATTTATTTTATTAATTTATTATTATTATTTATTATTTAGTCCATTTTTTATTATTATATTTATTTATTATTATTGTATTCATTTATTATTATTATTATATTATATTTTATTTATTATTTATATTATTAATTTTTAATTTTTAATTTTTCAATTTCGACCCAAAAAACATCCCTACCAAACATACTTATATTTTTGGATGAATAAACAAAAAAATAAAAAACGTATTTTTTGTTTATTTCAACACAAACGCAGTTCTACCAAACATGCCCTATATTATATTATCAAAGAACAAAATAGGAAACACAAAACTATCAAAAAAAATTGTTGAAAAGTCAAATATGGACAATTAAAATGAGAACGGAGGGAGTAAGATAATTAAGCAATGAAATAAAACTAGAGTAAATAAGGGATTCTTTAGTATGCAAAATAATAATAATAAGGGTTTTAGTGATTGTTTATCTTACTAAAAGGGATAAAAATTATCATTATAATCTTTAGAGACTGATTGTAAAATGGAAATTTAGGTCACGGTGGGAATAAAAAAAATATTATTCTTAAGTTTTCTTAAATGAACAAATTAATTTTTTGAGATATAATAGCAGACATTTTTAAAAAATATATATATTTTTGAGATATAATAGCATGCAATTAATTTTAGTATGTGATTATATTTTTGACACGATAGAACAATTTTTTTTTAGTGCAAGTGGATTGCAAGTTGTTGTTAGTTCGTGTCCTGAACTAGTAAAAATGAGTGGACGACTGGTGTAGTGGAAAATTGGGCAAGCAATTATTGTCACATGCAATACTATATATGAATATGATATGTATGGTGGCACTCGAATCTATCAATAAGATGTTCTGCCAATAAAATGAACACTCCAAAATTAGTTCACAAGAAATATCATAATTTTATACATGAGATGAGGAATGAGGACCCGACAAAGAAGATAGATCACGTACGCATTTCTATAAAGTAGATAGACATATATCGAATTAATAGGCACTTAATTCCATAATTAGTAAAGATAAGAGATCGTAGATCACGTACTAACAATATTGGTGGTGGCTTAAGGTGGTCATGATCAGCATATTCATGTTGGTAAATGTTAATTCGTTACTTGCTATTCCTTACATCAACATGTTTATCAAAATAAAAGAAGTAATATGTTTATCAATTTTTTATCTTCATCTAATAGAATTAAGACACATGACTAAAATTAATTAAAAATATATATAAACAAGTACAACCATTATTTTATAAATTTTTACCAAATCTAAAAATTTTCTTTTGTGTTTTTTTTTTCACTCATCTTTTCACCCTTCCAAATTGATTTATATAATAATATATTATATAATAAACATTCATTAAAATCATAAATTTATATTTTTATAAACATTCATGCATTGACTCAAACTGTTGTTGTCAATAAAATTACTTTTCCATTCTTCCATGTATTTTATTTTAAAGTTGTTCAAAATTTATAATATATGTTAGTAAGTGTCAATTTTTTATTTATCCTTAATTAAATGAGATTTTTATTCTTATTTATTTTATTTATGTTTACACATATAGCTTAGTCAATTTTGAAATTGGTAGTTTATAAAATTTTCACTAGGACCGACAGACCATATGTTTGGAATGAATATTTTTGACAAATCGATTACTATGCGGTATATTATTATATAAATCAATTTGGAAGAGTAAAATTAAAGAAGATTGAAAAAAAAAAAAAAAAATTCAAAAAGTTTATAAAATAATGAGTGATTCACATCTATATTTTTTAATTAATTATTACCATATGTCTTGAATCTTTTGAATCAAGTAAGAGGGATCACCCAAGTATTAGCCATAAAATATTTTGCTCGGTCTTTACCCGTCAATCCGTGATAGTATTCTCAAAGCCCAATCACCTTAAATTTTTATCTCTTATATCTCTATGTATTTTGGGGTACTGTACAAAAAAATACAATGTTTAGAAAAGATATATTTAAAGGCAACATTGTTATTTAGGAAAGGCTTACTTCAAGAAACTATCATATGCTATTCAATTTAATCAACTAATTTTTATTATGTACACTTTATCACCTATACTATTCAATTTCATCACTATGCTCCCCTCTTCACATTTTGAGTCAAAATGTCTAAATTACCCTCCCTTAATAATATAAAGGGGTTTAATGAAATCAACCCTTACAAAAATTATTTTTCAAAAATAAATCATATTTTTCGTAAAAATTATAAATTTCAAAAAATATATATATATATTTCGGAAAATATGATTTTTTCCAAAAAATAATTTTTTTGCAAAAAATATATATTATGTTCCAAAATATGATTTTTTTACGAAAAATATTTTTTTTGTGAAAAATATATATTATGTTTCAAAATATAATTTTCTTTGCGAAAAAGTATTTATTATGTTCCAAAATATGAATTTTTTTTGCAAAAAATATATATTATGTTCCAAAATATGATCTTTTTCGAAAAATATATACTATTATGTTCCAAAATATGATTTTTTTCCGAAAAATATTTTTTTTGCAAAAAAAATATATATTATTTTTTCCGAAATAATTCATATTTTGGAAAAATAATATACTCCCTCCGAAAAATAATTTTTTTGCAAAATATATATATATATATATATATTTGAATTTATAATTTTTGCGAAAAATATAATTAATTTCACTAAACCCCCTTATACTATTGAGGGTAGTTTAGGCATTTTGACTCAAAATGTGAGGTGAGGGGGCATAATGATGAAATTGAATAATATAAAGAACAAAGTGGACACAGTAAAAATTAGTTGATTAAATTATATAATATGGGGGGTTTCTTAAAATTATCTCTTTAGGAAATGATAGCTAAAACCTAATTAAGATTGGAATAATTACATTTAATTTTTTGAAGGCTCTCCTTTAAAATCTAAAGACCTTTTCCCTGGTTCATGTTGAAGTATTACTAGGCTTTGTCACCTACACTCTTGTATGTTTTTTTTTTCGGTAATTGGGGTGATCCGGGCCAATTTATGCGCACTTTGACTAATTTTTGGGACCTTAAAATTAATAATTGGATAAAATTTCAGTGGTCCAGATAAAAATATAATTGAAAGAATTTGAATTTAAGACCTATTGAAAAACCAAAAACTCTTCCATCCAAGTTTTGATTGAGACATCAAAATTCTGGATGCATGTGAGGTCATTCTGACCATTATATATCATCTGACCATTATATATCAATTGTACATTAAATTCTTTGGAACTATCATGTGCCTCCTAGTTTCATATTTATAATTACACATGTAATGGGTTCGAAATTATAACTTCCAAGTATGGAAAGAATGAGTATTTTGCTTTTGGTCTTGTGGTTGATGAGTGCTTTAATTTGTAATTTTTTTGGATAATTTGCAGTCAGACCCTCTAAATTTTGGGTCAATGGCAGTCAGTGGCTGGTCAATGATTTTTTGGTCCCATAGTCCCCTGAACTTTCAATTTCGTTGCAATGACACCCCCTAGGCTGGTGAAATGACTATAATGCCCTTTTAATTGTTTCACTTATTACATTAGGGTAATATATAAAGTGTGAAATTATCCATATGCCCAAACACTTCACCCCTCTAAAATTACTAATTATACTTCCACCCCTTATTACAAAATATATATATATATATATTACGAAAATTACAATTTAATTTTTCTTCTTTATAATATTATTTGTATATATAATTACGAATATATATATATATTTTGTAAAAAATATATAAAATTTGAAAAAACATATAAAATTCAAAAATATATATAAAATTTGAAACAATATATAAAATTCAAAAAATATATATATAAAATTCGAAACAAATATATAAAATTCATAAAAATTCAAATATATATATATATATATATATATAAAGTGTGACTGAAGTTTAAGTGGACAAGCCTCGGAGTCATTAGCCAAGGTAACGGATCTTCTCCAACTCTTTGCAGAGTTATTTCAATGACCACGATGGCGACACATACCCCACGATGGTGATTGAAATTGGAATCGAATCGATACTTTATTAAAATATTTTAATCAAAATTAAATATATTAATATTTGGATCAAAATTAACGGTTCGGTTCCGATACTTTCGGTTCTTTAAAAATGAGAACCGGAACCGAATCGTTAATTTTGATTTAAATATTAATATATTCACGATGCGGTTCGCTTTTGATTTCAACCAAACCGGAATCGAACCGATACTTTCGGTTCTTTAAAAATGAGAATCGGAACCGAATCGTTAATTTTGATCCAAATATTAATATATTTAATTTTGATTAAAATATTTTAAGATAGTATTGGTTCGATTCCGATTTCGGTTACCATCGTGGGGCATGTGTCGCCATCATGGCCATTGAAATAACTCTGTAGAGAGCTCGAGAGGATCCATTATCTTGGTTAATGACTCCGAGGCTTGCTACTTAAACTTCAGTCACACTTTATATATATATATATATATATATATATTTTAATTTTATATATTTTTTAGAATTTTATATGTTTTTCGAATTTTATATATTGTTTACGAATTTTATATATTTGTTTCGAATTTTATATATATATTTTTTAAATTTTATATATTGTTTCAAATTTTATATATTTTTTTTGAATTTTATATGTTTTTTCAAATTTATATATTTTTTACAAATTATATATACAAATTATATTATAAAGAAAAAAATTAAATTGTAATTTTCGTAATATATATATATTTTGTAATAAGGGGTGGAAGTGTAATTAGTAATTTTAGAAGGGTGAAGTATTTGGGCATATGTGTAATTTTATATTTTATATATTACCATAATATAATAAGTGAAACAATTAAAGGGACATTATAGTCATTTCACCAGCGCAGGGGGTGTCATTGCAACGAAATTGAAAGTTCAGGGGGCTATGAGACCGAAAAATCGTTGACCAGCCACTGACTGCCATTGACCCAAAGTTCAGGGGGTGTGGCTGCAAATTACCCTTTTTTTTTTTTGAAGGTTGAAAACAAAGAACTTGTGCATGTGTAAGCTGTCTATGAATTGAAGAAAAAAACTCCATTCACATATCCATCTATCATCCTATTTGGCTTGGATCACATCAACTGTAGCCCATATAACATTATAAATGACCTGCAGGCTCCATACCCAAATGCAATTCAACGAATTAGCCATGTTTTCCATTATATATATAAACGACTATATATATATATCTGTGTGCGCGCGCGCGCGCATTTATGTAAGTATAACGACATTCATGTTAGTATCATAACTGGCATCACATGGTGTTTGTGTGACCTGTCGACTGTCGTGACTACACAACACACACATATTTATAGTGATCTCCATATCTTATTCACCATGGTGTTCTACGTGATGAATAATGGATGATGATCCAATCACGTACGACCCATCGGGCCATCACTGTCTTGAGTCGCTGGCCAAGGCTCAATTATCATCTTCAATTAATAGGTTAACTGTACTTGAGGGCCAAAACTTAATTGGTCCAACTTCATAAAATGCACCCATGGAAGCCACAAAGCACCATCTCCAGGGGTGGAGTGAGGAAAATTACATGGGTCAATGCAATTTTTTTTAAGTTTATTGATAAAATTTATATTTTAGGAGGAGGGAGTTTCATATATAATTTTGTAAACATATCTATAATATATATTTCATTTGTCCCAAAATAAGTGTTCACTTTCCTTCTTTTAGCTGTACCAAAATAAGTGTTTACTTTGAAAAGTCAAAGCACTTTATTTGGTCAATTTACCAATTTAACCTTCAAACTTTAAAGTTATAAGACATATACATTATAAACCATCACATCACTATGGTGGACCATGAGTAAAGTTGGTATTTTATTCACTAATACTATAATAAAAGTCATTATTTTAAAAAATTAAATTTCCTAAAAGGAACTTATAATTTATGAAGGATGGAGTATATTTTTAGATACTACACAAACATTTGGGGAGGGTCACGCCAATATTGAAAACAATTTGAAGTAAAAAATATAATTTTGTCTTTAAATGTTAGGCTTGTAATCAGTTATATATACTCATTTGGCTTAATTCAGTCACGCTGGTATGTATATGTCCCACTCGTAGTATTAATGGGTAAATTATCGAATTGTTACAAAATTTTGATTACATTATATTAGGACGCAAAAATATTTTTGAAATGATGCTCTAGTCATGAGTACATACTCAGAATTTCTATTATGAAGTAAATATTTTATTTAGAATTCTTAAAGTTTAAACTTTCAAGTAAACAAAAAAAAAAAAAAAAAATCTTAAAGTTGAAGTTATTTTATTCGGACTCTCTATACGCCACAACTAATATATCAGATTATTGTAAGAACTAAATAAATTCTTTTTTCTTTTTCTACTTTTAATTACAGATTTCTTTGATTTCCGATGATGCCACGTGATATATACCTTCCTCTTAACATATTCACTATTCCTAAACACGCAAAGTTAATTTAGCGTTAGTAAAAGAATGTATATTAAAATTAACAAAGTCAAACAACGTAGAAAAGTTCAAACGTAATTTTCCTTTTTTATTTTGGACCCTACAAAATTCGTAATTATTCATATCGATACATATTTGTCTTTTCTAAGCAAGCCAATCCAAATAATAGAGGAAAAAGAACCGAAGAATCATGACAGTGCTTTCGAGCTAGATATGTCGCTAGGTTGTGTATTTTAAAGCTGCTGTTATAGTACTTTCTGTTTATCATACTCAACAACCGCACATCCATACAATATAGTAATAATTATGCATAACGAAAATTATCTTTACTCATATAAATTAATGCATTCAATTATTTGAGAAACTAGTTGTAACCGTTTTTAGGAAGATTAGAACTCATATAAAAGAAGCTTAGTAGTCCCGTCTTTGTAGGTTGTAGCAGAGAAGGACGGAGCCGAGAATCATATGTAAGAGGGGTCACAGGTAATTTTTTGTGAGTTTATTCATAAAATAAATAAATTTTGGGGTCTTTAAAAAATTAAAAATTTTGGAGGGGCATATGCAATTTATATAAATTTATTTATAAAATATATAATATTTAAGATAGTAAAGGAAATTTTTAAAAAAATTGGAAGGGTCATATGCAATTTTTATGAATTTATTAATATAATATATAAGTTTTAGAAATAGTAAAAGTAATTTCTAAAAATTTTGGAAGGGCCATGCCCCTAACCAACACATGGCTTTGCCCTGCTAGCGGAGTTGGTTGGTAGAATAAATTTTTGATGGCCAAACGGTATCCAGAGTGTATTAAGTGCGGGTTCAAATCTCCGCTCATTCGCAAATCTGCGACTTAATATTACACAAATTTTTTAATTTATCCGTATAACAGCCTTAAAGGAGATCTCCTTGCCAGTTAAATCTTTTTCAAAAAAAAAAAAAAAAAAAGTCTTGGAAGACTCATATAATATCATTATAAACATTAAACACATATTTATTTAATTTCCTTTCATTTTACCATATATCAGTAAATTAGTCAATTTAGCTTCCTATGACTGTAATTTATTTTCTACTATGAAATTGTCCTATTTTGTATTTCGTATTTCCATAGGCAAAATCAGATTATTTCAAAACTAATTGCAAAAAAAATACTCCTGTGGAATGATATCCTTATAATATTTGAACAACCTCTAATTAAATAAATTTTAATTAAATCACACTTAATGTAACTAGTTTAAACTTTAAAATCAAATGAACACACAACACTTCTTCGAGTAGGTACATGTTGAATCAAATTAACATTATAAATATTTTTGGTTCATCGTAAAAATCTCTTCCTACCATTAATTAAATTGAAATTTTATATAGACAAACAAAATGAAGAATAGAAAATTTTGATCCACCAAATATGATTACTTTTAGACCTTAAACAAGTCGAACAGAATAATAGATTAGTTTATATTACAGTACCTTAATTCATATCAAATCTTAATAACGAAAAATCTATCTGAGGTTAACCCCTGCCATACAAAGCAAATTTTATAAATTTCTAAAACTTTTGAATCATCATATTTTTCGAAAATTTACTAACAAATAAAAATTCCATACAAATATTATATTACATTTACCCAAAAAAAATTATTATATTACATTCGCCCACCTAATCTCTCAAAAAGTGAAACAAAAATCAATCTTGGAGTAAAATGATATAGAAAGAAAAAAAAAATCAATATCATGACCCTAATCAATAATTCGCTATATATTATTAGTATTTGTTCAAATATGGTACAAAATAAATTTAAGTCATTCCATAGATTTAATTTGGGTTAATTTTATTTACACTCTCTTAGGTATGTTCTAATTTCAATCACATCCCCTCATATTTGAGTATCTTCAATAACACCTCTTATGGTTTGAGATTCTCATTATTTACACCCCTGACCACTTTTGGGACTAAAATGCCCTTACCCAAACACCCACTATCCTTATTTTTAAAAATATCCCTATTCTCAAACACCCACTATCCATATTCCTAAAAATATATATAAAATTCAAAAAATATATATAAAATTCAAAAATAATATATAAAATTCAAAATATATATATAATTCAAAAATAATATATAAAATTAGAAATATATATATTAAATTTAAAATATATATATATAATTCGAAAATAATATATAAAATTCGAAAAAGAAATATAAAATTCAAAAAATATATATAAAATTCGAAATATATATATATAATTCAAAAATAATATATAAAATTTAAAAAATATATATAATTATTTTCAAAAAATAAATGGTGAGGGTATACAAGACGCAATAGAGAAAGGAAATGTGAGGCTACAACACTTAAGTTCCAACCAATGATGTCAGATGCACATATAAACCATGGATGATTTGATTCTTTGAGAACAAATGATACAGTTGTCTCTCAACTACCTTCATTTCAATACAACACCAAGCAAGCACATAAGATATATTGGCAATCTAAGTGGTCTAGATTGAACTTCCCAAATGACACCATCATGTGCTTCCCCATGATCCCCATGATGGCTTGGAAAAATAAAAAATATATAAAATTGTTCGAATTTTATATATTATTTTCGAATTATATATATTTTTTGAATTTTATATATTATTTTTGAATTTTATATATTTTAAACAATTATATATATATATTTCATATTTTATATATATTTTTTGAATTTTATATGTTTTTTTCGAGTTGTATATATTTTTCAAATTTTATATATTGTTTTCGAATTTTATATATTGTTTTCGAATTTTATATATTATTTTTGAATTATATATATATATTTCAAAATTTATATATTATTTTTGAATTTTATATATATTTTTAGAATTTTATATATTATTTTCAAATTTTATATATATTTTAGGAATATGGATAGTGGGTGTTTGGGAATAGGGATATTTTTAGGAATAGGGATAGTGGGTGTTTGGGTAAGGACATTTTAGTCCCAAAAGTGATCAGGAGTGTAAATGATGAGAATCTCAAATCACAAGGGGTGTTATTAAAAATACTCAAATGTGAGAGGTGTGATTGAAACTAGGACATACTGAGGGGTTGTAAAAAAAATTTCGAACTAAAATCGAATTACGTGGACTGGAATAAGATACAAGTCAACCCGTTGTCGGTTCAAGACATTTGTTTAAGGGTTAATTTCAGGAGTTAAATTAACTAACTCTTTCAGTGTTCGTATTGCCCCTTTATTTTTTTTATTTCATCATATTGCCCCCTCACCATCACAATTCAGTCAAAATACTTATGATTAATTTCATTTACACCCCATAAAATTTGTTTTATCTTCAATCAATCATCTTCAAGTTTGAAAATTTTCATTCAGACCCCTTAAATTTGAAAAAAAAATATTTCAAGAAAAATATATATTTCAGGAAAAAATAAATATTCCAGAAAAAATAAAAATAAATATATTTAGAATAAATATATATATATTTTCAAAAAAATATATATATTTTCCAAAATATATATTGTTTTGAATGTATATAAATTAAATTAATTGACCATAATCTTATTGAAGAACAAATTTGAAATTTTTGTGAGAAGTTTAAAACAATTTTTTTTGCAAAATGAGAATTTAAATTGACATAATAGAAGATCTTTATTTATTTTTTCTCGGATTTAACATGGTGGTGAATGCATAAGAATAATAAAAATTCCTAATAAAACTTTAATATTTGTTTTTTTGTGTTTTCTCTTTTCATATAGAGAAATAGCTGCACACTTTAATTATATTTTTTTTGTTAATAGTAATTAGTGTATAGAGCTACCATTAATGGTACACTTTGATTATAATTTTATAATTATAAGAATTATTATTATTTATTATATTTACACATGGTGATGAATTGATCAAAATATTAAAAAATTAATATCTTTTGTTGTATTTAACAGGATGATAAATGCTTAAGAATATAATTTTTTTTTTGAAATATATATATTTTTTGAAATTTATATGTTTTCCTAAATATATATATATATTTTGAAATATTATTTTTTTAAAATTTAAAGGATCTGAATGAAAATTTTCAAGCTTGAAGAGGTTTAATTAAAGATAAAATAAATTTTATGGAATAAAATTACTAACTATTTGACTAAAATGCGAGGTGAAGGTAAGGTGATGAAGGAGGCAATCTGAACATAGAAGGTGCCTTTGTTTAATGATGTACAAATATGCTACTTAAGTAGCTATAGTACCAAATTCCAAATCTACCCTTTACTTAATAATGGGTTCTTTCAATAAAACGAGAAACAGAGACTAGACCCTCTCAAAAGCCCTCCACCGCCACTCTCAAAGTTTCGGTTACAGAATTTCGCAGTCGCCGGAATCTGACGTCCCAATGTTCCCGCCAAAACCTGAACCGAGCTGTGCAGTGTCCGACAAGGTCATTGTCGCCGTGAAAGCGGAGAAGGTGATCTCGAAGAACGCGTTGGCTTGGGCTCTCACTCACGTGGTTCGTCCCGGCGCTTCCGTCACTTTGCTCGCCGTATTTTCGCGCCAAAAATCTGGTACCCCGGTAATTCTGACTCTGTTTTGATTCTCCTATATCTATTATGAATTACATATTCAGCCATTGTAGAATTGTTCACAGGTCGGAGATTATGGAGATTTCCAATACTGACCGCCGGTGATTGCCGGAACGGAGACCGCGAAAATTCGCCGGATCGAGTTGGACAGATCTCCGAGTCCTGTTCTCAGATGATTCTTCAATTTCATAATCAAATCGAGGTAACTCCAAAATTACCGAAATTCCACTTCCATTTCCTTTTGTTTGTGTGGTGGTTTAAAAGAATTGTTTGAATTCAATAGTAGTCGAACCTCAGACCTGATACGTTAGCATAATTGGTTTTGAAAGTAGATGAAATTCTCTTGTGTGATTTGGGCTTATGTTTTTGGAGGTTGGAGGTTCAATTTTTTTCATTTTTTTTTTGTCGCGTTTATAAGATATGGTGGTTTTTAAAAATATATGACAAACAATTTAATTGATAGAATTTTAACAAATGATTGAAATTTCAGGGTTTTAGAAGATTCGAGGCTTGTCGGGATCCAGTGCCAATTTTTGGTAAATAAATTGAAGCCATTTAAAGGTCACATGTGAATGTGATAGATTAATGGGGAATTTAGGAATCTTATGGTTGCTTTTTAGATACTTTATTAGTTTGTTTACCATCATGTACTAGTTATTGTGCTTAATTATTTAATTGCTATTTATGGACTGTATTATGCTTTACAGTAGCCAAGGAATAAAAAAGGCTTGAATGGAGTGCCTAAACAATTGATTATTAGTCTGTGCTGCATGACAAAAATGTTTACTAATGTCTTGTGTTGATTCTGAAGTGGGTCCTCTGTTGATTTAATTAACTACTTGAATAATGGATGTTTAATTATAAGTTGATCATTATTGCTTGTAGGTTAGAGTGCGGATTAAAGTGGTGTCAGGTGCACCTACTGGTGCTGTGGCATATGAAGCGAGAAACAATGCAGCCAGTTGGGTCGTATTGGACAAGTAATTCAGTATAATGTATTGTTTCTTGTTTATATCTATTATTCTTGCCGTCTATTATTTTGAATGTTTTGTTTTCTATATTGTTTATATTTTACTAGTTCATAAGCTGCCTCATGGGAATGGAATCAGATTTGTCAAATAAATTAATAAGACATGTGTGTGTGTGTGTGTGTGTGTGTGTGTGTGTGTGTGTGTGTGTGTGTGTGTGTGTGTGTGAGAGAGAGAGAGAGAGAGAGAGAGAGAGAGAGAGAGAGAGAGAGAAGAGAGAGAGAGAGAGAGAGAGAGAGGATGTAGACATGTGGCCAGCTAAAAGACTAATGTTGTGTTTGGTATGTAGGAATGGAATGTAAATGAGAATGGAATGGAATGAGCATTACCATTCTATTGTTTGGTTGGAGTATCACTAAATAGAGAATGAAATGTATTTTTTGTGTTGTTAGGAAATGGAATGCCTATTCCATAGGTTTACTAATGGAATGGATTTTCATTCTCTGGAATGAAAGAAATTTTATTCTATGAGAAGTCCCATCCTTATTCTAAAATATATACCAAACTAAAGAATGACTAGAATGGACATTTCATTCCATACCTACATACCAAACGCAACATAAGATGCTGATAACTCAATTCTACACTTAATTCTGAATTTATTCTGCAATAATTCAATTAAGTGTGTGTAAAGGTGGTAACTCGCGAAAATGTTGATCCGCAAGGACTTATTTATTTGGGATAATGGCCCAAGGATTAAATTATCTGGGATATGGCCCAACCCTTATTTATCTGGGATATGGCCCAACCCTTATTTATCTGGGATATGGCCCAACCTTTATTTATCTGGGATATGGCCCAGGTTTGGTATATTTGGGGAAACCGGCCCAAGTAAAAGATCATTTGGGAGATTGGCCCAAATAATTGATTACTTGGGGAAATAGTCCAAATATAGGTTTTACGCGAGAGCTTGCATTATACAGAGGGAGGTATGAGAGGCTGATGTGTTTTATAGCTCGCATCAGAAACTCATAACCCTATATGCTGCTCGCGTAGGGAGTACTACTCGGAATCTAGGGGAAATGCTGGGGATGAGTAAATAGTAGGTCGCGACCTTATTTACACAATCCTAAGCAAAGAGTACCCTAGAGAGGCCGATAGTATTCAGGGACATGACCAAGACATGCATGATTGGTCATGACCCGACAAAGCTATAACGGCATCCTTGGCTAAGGATAAATCAGATCCGCGATGAAATAGGCGCGGATCACGGGGCATGTCGCACAGCATGACCTATGCATGAGACTACGCGAATCCGTTTCGCGTAATCAAAAGCAAGATGACACTGTGCCAGGTATTTATGGTGCACTGTATAAATCCGCGCATAGGATAACGCGAATCCGTTTCGCGAAGTTAAGTGCGCGAGATGATATTGTGCAAAGGTATTTATGGTGTGCAGTATTAATTACGCATAAGAGTACGCGAATCCGTTTTGCGTAATCGCGGGCGTAGAATAATACTGTACAAGGTATTTATATCACGGATTAAGTACGCAGGAACCATGTCGCGAGACAGGTGCTGACGTGGCAATGGAATCCGCGAGGATGATTGAACCACGTCGCGAGACTAGCGCTGACGTGGCAATACAAGCCGCGAGGATTACTGAGCGGTCGCGTCTATAAATAGAGGTGCGAGGGTTCATTTGGAGGGGAGGACAACTTTTCAGAGACTGGGAGAGAGAAATTCCTAGAGAGAGAAAATATTTCAATTACTTGTACTCATGGTCTTTTCCTTCATTTCTCTTTCATTTTTCTCTGTAAAAGAAAGTCAAAAGTAATAAGAGCATCAATACTGTGGTTTTGGCTGACGAACTTGTGTAGAAACTATCTTCACATCACTTAAAATCGGCGAACCCCTACAGTGTGTTTGATAACAAAATCTGAAAACAGCGAATGCCAAATGAGGTAAAATTTTATGTGAGGGGGCATCAGTTATCACTAAAGTCTGAACACTAAAAATGAAGATATATATATATATATATATATATTTTCAATTACCACTGAAGAACTTGGGGACTTTAAATTAATGAGACTGAGTTCTGTGCTTACTTTTTTCAGAAGGTCATATATTCTGTTAATATCTATAACAATCTTTTATTACTTCTCTCATCATTTTATCTAAGTTGTTTCTGATGATTAAGTTCTTTGAATGAATTTCCAGCTTCATGCATCTACTGAGATTGTAAATCAATGAGTCATCTGGCTACTTGTATTTGGGACAAAGTTCTTATCCATATTATATTATCACAGACCTTGAACTAATTTTTCCCTTTACGTAATAACAAATTTTTTGAATAGAACTTATGTGATACTGGTTCTGATCTGCTGAGCAGTAAACTGAAGCAAGAGAAAAAGCATTGCCTGGAGGAACTTCGGTGTAACATTGTACTAATGAAGGGTTCTCAACCCAAAGTCCTCAGGCTTAATTTAGAATGCTCAAATGAACTGCAAACCCCCTTCTTTTCTGCTGCTTCTTCGCCACATCCAGAAGTTGTAAAGTCATCTGATCACAGGATGAAGTATTCTACTCCTGTTAGCAGCCCTGAAGAAACTAGAACATCCTACTCAGGAACCACAGAAGAAAATTCGTTGCTCACTCCTGGCACAGTGACTTCTCTTTTCTTTGTTTATGAACAAAATCCACTTTTTGATGGACTGAACAGAGGGAAGTATACACCGATTCCTAGAAAAAGTGACTTGGATGGTTCACTTTCAGCATCTGACATGGATAACAAAGGGGAAACCACTCTCTTAACAACTTCAAAACCGTCTGTTGCTAGTAACCATAAGAGTGTGTTTTGGATACCTCAAAACCACATTGATGCCAACAGCCCAGCAACCATAAATCGCAGAAATGATCAACAAAATAAATCTCCAACTACCAAAAGTCTACTTGATAAATTTGTGCAGTTAAATGAAGATAAGATGATACAACCCGAGGACCAGAGTCATGACAGAAACTACATATTAAATTCGAGCATCAGAGAGGCAGTCTCTTTAGGAAGAACTTCCTCCATGCCTCCTCCCTTATGCTCATTATGTCAACACAAGGCACCTACTTTTGGAAAGCCCCCCAGACGATTTGCTTATGAAGAGCTAGAGGAAGCTACAGACAGGTTTGCGGATATCAATTTCTTAGCAGAAGGTAGTTTTGGATTGGTTCACAGAGGAGTCCTGAGGGATGGTCAGGTAATTGCAGTGAAGCAATTAAAATTTTCAGGGTGTCAAGGAGATAATGATTTCTGCAGAGAAGTTCGAGTATTAAGCTGTGCACAACATAGGAATGTCGTGATGCTCATTGGGTTCTGTATTGAGAGCACGAGAAGAGTATTAGTCTATGAGTATATATGCAATGGCTCCTTGGACTTCCATTTACATGGTATGTGCCATTTCATTTTTTTCATTTACTTGTTCTTTCTCTGTGTGTGTGCGTGTGTGTGTGCGGGCACCTGTTTTTAGGTACTGTATAGGTTCAGTTGGTCGTGTAGGCATTTTGTAAGTAAGATTTATAACCATAAGCGAAATGCAATACATTGACTCTGATAAAGCTTCTCTGACTGAAGGGAACAAGAGGACACCTCTAGATTGGCAATCACGCCTAAAAATAGCTGTTGGAGCTGCAAGAGGTTTACGATACCTGCATGAAGATTGTAGAGTGGGTTGCATAATTCATAGAGATATGCGGCCTAAGAACATCCTCCTGACGCATGATTATGAGCCTCTGGTATGCCTATTGAATTGTTGTCGTAGAAGCATGTTTTTCCACAATTTTGTACACCAAGGAGCACAAATTCATCACCATCAAATGTACTTGTTTATGCCGTTTAGTACCAGTGCTCTCTAAATGTGTCCAATCCCTCACCAATTTAAACGTCGTACTGCTGCTTTCATATATTTTCCTTTTTAGTCTATTATATACTCAGTTTTATTTGTCTATATTACGTCTTGTATTTGCTTAGGTTGGTGATTTTGGGTTAGCTAGGTTGCACGCTGAATGGGATACCTGTGATGAAGAACGAGTTGTTGGAACTTCAGGGTACTTGTTATTTTTGTTCACTGTTAACTCGGCTGTAATGCACAATTATATCCACCCTTTTCTCTTTTTATCTTTTACGGTCATTTGGTTAAATCATATCTATCTTAACCTTAGGTACCTTGCACCAGAGTACTTTCATGGGGGGGAAATTGCAGAAAAAGTGGATATATATGCTTTCGGGCTGGTGTTAATGGAGCTGATTACAAGCCAAAAAACCAGTGAAGTACAGAATTATGAGGGACGACAATTTGTTCTAGCTGAAAAAAATTCTGCTTTCACAGCATTGGAACCAAGATCTCTCTTAGCAGATAAGTTGCTGAACCTGCATGCATCCTCTGGCCAACTCCACAACTTGTCCCATGGACTACAGGCATTGGTTCAAGCTGCCTCCTTGTGTCTACAACAAGATCCTGATTGCAGACCTCCTATGTCGAAGGTATTCTAACCATACCTCCTAGTCCCATTTATATTTGGAACACTTATTGATGGTTAGTTAACGTTTTGTTCTTTCAGGAAGAAAATTTCCTTGTTTATTTATTTGCAAAAAGTGTAGATTGGTTTCTTATATTGGAAACGGTTTCTTATTTCGTGTAAAATTTTAGGTCCTTAGAATACTAGAAAGAGGAGACGCGGTCATTCCTCTGGGTTTGGACTTGAACTCGGTTGGTAGTAGGAGTGGACATATGCGGGGTCTAAATTCAAGAACACAAGTTGAATCAAGAAAAGCGCATTCTCGCAGGCTCTCTCATTGAACATAGCTCTAACACTGGTACGGAATTCCACCTGGTCCCTTTATCTACTTTCCATCATCTATGAAGTCTACAGCGTATCACATTTCTTTCAGAAATCATCCATTTATTCATTATGTAAATTGTCATATCATTCTTAGCGAATTTTAAGCAATTGTCTTGTTTGTTGTTTTAGCTTATCTGCTATTCATGATAATGTCTTGCAAGTGTAAACTAGTTCTAGGGTTATCCTGTCATATTCCTTTAGCAATTCTGAGAAGGATTAATCTTTTGTGCTAGAAAGTTTAAATGGGATTATAATGTTTAAATTATTCTTTAGACATGGGTTGAAATGAAGTTACTTGAGTGTTTTGACTATTTGAAGCATGGTTAAA
This sequence comes from Cornus suecica, assembly GCA_963922005.1. Classification (NCBI taxonomy): domain Eukaryota; kingdom Viridiplantae; phylum Streptophyta; class Magnoliopsida; order Cornales; family Cornaceae; genus Cornus; species Cornus suecica. The sequence continues at coordinate 86,705,587 of OY998240.1, forward strand.
TGTTTTTTACCATCTCCCCTCCCTTGTGTCAATTAATAAGGGAAAGAGTGCTGCTTGATTTTTGTTTTCCTTTCTTGAAACCAAGATTCAGAAATAATATATTAACCTCACAAGTAAGTTTCATTGGATATTAATGCTTACCATCTTAAAATTACTGGATAGGGCAAAATATTTCGGGGGCATCTTTTGTTAACTTAGATGCTTATGATTGCTGGTGTTGGCTTTAAGTGTATTGTGTAGTTTGGTGTTGCGAGTCTTTCAATCTTCATGGAGGGTGATATTGGTGGATATGCAAGTGTTCCAAGTGGTTTAGAGTAGTTGGAAATGTGTTCTCAGATATAAACATAAGAAATAACAATCTCTACAGCCCTTTTGTTCTATTTGTCAATTCATAAGTTAGTTTTCTACTATCATCTGTAAGATATAATTACTTCCGAGAACCCTTATGCTTGATCTGTCAAAGTAGGAGCTAAGTTTTATAGATTGGTATTAAGAAATAAAAACTTCTTGTTGTATGAAAAGTTTATGAGCAGTTATACATACTCCAATCGGAGAATGATTAGTTTGTGTAAAAGAATATTAATCGATATCTGTTAATTTTCTTCTGTCTTTCCCTTCTTGTGAACTCGCTTTCTCATTCCGCTTTCTCGCTCTATTGATCTGAGTTTTGAAACCAAAACTTGGTCCTACAAGTCCGAAATTCTACAGTATATAATCTCTCTTTTCAAATGTCAACCAAAAACCTGAATTGGAAATAGCTCAAATGATCTCTCTAAAGAACAATATCTATGGTATATATTCTGTAACATCAAAGAGATTTTTTTTTCTTCTTCAGTACTCTATTCTTATTTAGCAATTCCATTGTCAGCATTAATGTCCACTCTGCAGTAATATTACACAACTGAGAATTTATCTACAACCAGCATTGCAATTTAAATGTTTAACAATTGGCATTTTCCATAGTAGAATTTCATTGAGCCCTTCCAGCACAATTTATCAAATCAAATCATCAAAATTCATAAGATTATGAAAATTGAGATCTAATGGTAACTCTCCTTTTCTTCTGGCATAGAATCCCATTTCACATCCCCATCTTGGTATTGAGGTTGCGGAATCTCAGCCATCTGATTCAAATCAGGTGCTGACTCCGACACGCTCCACACCTTCACGGACTTGTCCAGACTCCCACTGTACAACACCCATCTTCGATCACCAGCCGTTGATTTATCCTCCTCAACAGTCAGACATTTGACGGGTCCGTTGTGACCTGTCAACATCGATAGACACGTATGGCCCGTCTGATCCCTCCTCCATACACTAATAGTCTTATCTGCAGATCCGCTGAACACCAGATTCCCTGCAGCCGCGAGGCAGAGGATTGCCAGGGTGTGCCCCTTGAGGACTCCACCATGGGCCAACTGCTTATCACGCTCCCAGAAATTCACCAACCCGTCTGATGACCCGCAATACACAACCGATCCACCTAAAGCCAAAGCTGTCACAGCACATTCCTGTTCAAGTAGTGTTTGTACCACAGTGTGTTTTGTCACCCTCCCCACCATTTCTCTCCTCCACACCTTCACTGTGCCATCAGCGGAGCCGGTGAAGACCCTATTGTCGGAAGTGGTGATGACCGAGTTCACCGCGTCCTCATGTGCCTTGACAGATTCGAGGCACTTCGAATCCAACACCCTCCAAACTTTAAACGTCCTGTCCCAAGAAGCTGAATACAAAAGACCTTGGTCTTCGCACATGCTAAGACACGAAATAGCATCACAATGCTTGATCCAAAGGGTGGTGCGATTGCGCTTCACTTCAACATAATTTTTTGGCCTGATTGAACACCGGAACACGTCCATGAAGGTGGGTAAGTTTCCAGAGCGCTTGTGGATGCTAGGGTTTTTTGGATGGACCTTCCATACCCGAACCTTTCCGTCTTGATGACCTGTGAAGATCTTCTCGCCCGATATTATAATGGCTTTGACCAAGCCACTGTTGGATTTAAAGGCCGAGAATTCCTTCATGTTCTTCCAAACTCGGATGTTCTTGCTGTCCGAGCCAGTGTACAAGAGATCACGCATGGCTGCCAAGGAATATATATGGCCTTCTTCGCGGACAAGCGATCCAATGAGGCAAGTTTGAGGGAGATTCTGAGGGGCGTCCTCTTCAAACTTCGCCCATGGAGATTTCATGAAGGGTGAGGTTTGGTTCCATGGTGACATGGTCAAAGCAGAGCCTTCCCCGCCCATCCAATTGGGCACATAGGATGAAAAGCTGCTAGTACTATTTCGGACGCTAGAGTCTTCATCCTTAGGAGTTGATGAAATGTTAGGATCAGAATGCATCTTGTTGGTCTATTTCTTCCCAAGGTAAATCAGTTGTACATTTCCTCAAACACCCTCTTAGTTTCGTTGTTCCCTTGACCAGAGCTATATATATGCGTGTGTTTGTCAATATGATGGAAAAATAGAGCCCTTACACTACAGAAAATAAAAATGAAAATGATTTGAAGATGATGATGAAGAGAGAGAGAGGAATGGTTTTTGTTATGTTTATAAATGATGAGAAGAAAAGGCGGGAGAGGAGAGGAGAGAAGAGATAGTATATATAAATAGGTGAGAGATGATCTGTAGATGGAAATGGTGGAATGAGATGAGGACACTTGTGAGGAAAAAAGGTAATCATGGGGGTAGAGAGATTTTTTGGGGAGGGAAAAATCTGGGTCCAACTATAAAAACAGTTTGTTGGTGGATATGCATATATGGTGGCTAGTTAAATGTTCTATTATGGGATAATTTGTGCTGCATATGCAACTTTGTGATGAAATATTAGTTGGTGTCATCACACTATATTGGTGTGTGGGCTCAACGTTCAGGATAATATAGCAAACGCTCTCGTATGGGCAGCTCAACTTTTCTTGAGGTATTGCCGATAATTATATATATATATATATATATATATATATATATATTTGGCATTAGTTCGAAGTTGTGGTATGCCAATTGAATAGTCGAAATGTTAGTGAGATGGTCGGTGATATATGGAATGTATTGTGCTAATAATACAAGGCTAGAACCATCACATTTCATGGCATTATATATGGTGGGGTTGAATTCAGTTACACGGCACTTAGATTATGCAATTTATGAACCAGTTTCTGAAGATATATATATATGCATCTCACTTCTTTTCTGCTAATGGAATCTGTATACATCAGACATAGGCAACCTTTTTTTGCCCTAGGTACTAGGGATCCGACCCTCACCCCACAACCAATAGCTTAGAGAAACAAAGTGATAATAGAGAGAGAGACTATGGAAAAGTTGGATCTTTTGGGTTTGTTGATGCTACAGGTAAGGTTGGAAATAAACCAACTTGTTAAGATATAAGCTGCATAACAAACCAGCCCTTGCTTCCAATTTCCCCAATCCATAAATGCACATTTATTTGAATTTTTTTTTTCTATGTTGAAATATACTTTTTTGTACATTTTAATGACAACAATGAACCTTGGAAACCAAGGTCTTTTATGGGTCATTTTTGTTATTTTAAATTGAGTGATTTTAAAGTGACAATTTTTTAAGTTGAAATTCAATATTGATCCTAAGAATTCCTCAGTAGATGTGTTTTTCACATGATATGTATATGGAATGTGATACTACACTTCTCACTCACACTGGCTTCACAATTTGTTTAATTTTTTCTTCTTTTGAGTAAAGAAGAGACAAAAACTCTCTTAAAAGTGTATTATAAAAAACACTGTTTTTGGGGGTCTGAGTCGGTAGGTCGTGTTCGTGTCGGGTTGAGATCGTGTTGTGTAAAAAAAGACCTGGTTAATATACGTGTCAAATATGCTCAACCTACAAGTTATTCGTGTCGACCCATGTAATTCATTTAGCCTATGTGTTATAATATATTAAATTAAATTTGACACAATTCAATATGAAACGAACTATTTAACATATTATTAGCAAAATTAAATTGAATTTGACATGATCCAGTAATAGTTTATTGATATATTTCAACCTATGACTAATCAGAGAAGAGAAAATATATATATATATATATATATATATATATATATATAATCATGTCAAACGTGTCGTGTTCGGGTAAAATATATATATATAATCATGCTAAACGTGTCGTGTTCGGGTTACTCGTGTCATGTTCGGGTCGATCCTTATACAGCTTCAACCCTTTTATGATTAATCCTAATCCTTTTAATACATATCGTGTTCGCGTCGTGTCTCATTTTATCAATTCTAGGTACGAGTCCTTTAATTTGAATGATAGATTATGTCATTCCATTATGAAAATTATCAAGGTAGTTTTGTATAAAAGCCTGAAGTATGAAAATAACTTTTCATAAACGTTTGTAAAAAAAAAAACATAGAAGTAAATTTCAATTGCAAAATCCAAAGAAGTCCTTAAAATTAAGGATTTGCCGGTTCACTCTCACAATGGTAGATTATTTTGTTGAAGAAAAATTAATTATTTGATATGATGTTCAAGAGAAGTTTTTGTTTATGTAATAAAATATGCTATATATATGTGTGTGTATTCGTGTGTTTGATATAATAGATTGCCGTCATTTGCTCATGAGTTAATTGACCTAATAATAGAAACAGATTGCTTGTAAAAAGCGCCCCTGGTTTAGTTGTCTGCTCCCACTGTTTGATTTTTGTTAGTTTAATATTGAAGAAGTGGACATCTTCAACTTGATTTTTTTTTTTTGGCTAAAGTAGTACAACTGCAATATCTAGTGTTTGTTCCACTTCCACATCGACGTGTTTTCTTGGAATTGAAAATTTTGATACCAATCACCAAAAGGACATTATCTTCAGAAAAAAGTTGTTTAAGTTTGTGTTAGTGATGGGACTTACTATTCGAATTTTTTTCATTAATGTATTTTTTAAAAAATATATTTATACTTATTCCTCCCCTTAAGAGAGGAATTTTTTTTCTTAGAGCTCATGGAGTTGGATCACTGTCCTTTCATAAGAGTGAGGGTAAAATTGAGGTTAGAATCAATTATTCACTATGAATCAAGTATTATGTTTGTCATCTATTAAATTTTATGATTTTGAGGTTTGATCAATTGCTCATGGTGATTATATTTGTCATTTATTATATTTTACATTATTGAGGTTTGACGTATGATCTCAATGATACCCTTCTGGATCCGTCAATAAAATTTTATATAAAAATTCGAATATTTTTCAACTATATAACAAAAATGATATATTATATGAATAAAAATGACATATTGTATTAACGAAAATACCCTTCAGCTAAAGTATTTAAGGCAAATTTGATGTTATTACAAAATAATAAGATACTGATAATAACTTCAAGGAAGGTCAGTATATTTTATCCTAACGTTGAATAAGAAGGATGTTGGGGTGTGTATGTAAGCAACATACAACAACTTAGTGCATGTTTGGCAAATGGAGTGGAGCCAAAATTTTGGGTTTGGTTTGAAAATTTTGCACCACTCCATATTTGGCAAATGGTGTTGAAATTTGGAGTAGACACTGTAGCAATTCCATGGTGCAACTTTTGTGAAGGAATGAGCCAAAATTTGGAACCATCATTTTTGATGGTTCATGGTTTTGGTTTTGGTACAAACACTGTAGCAAATTCATTTTTGATATTAATAAATTTCAAAAAATTAAATATTCTGAAAAATTAAATATTTATGAAAAATTAAATATTTCGAAAAATTAAATATAATAATATATTATAATATTAATATATTAAAAAATATTAATAAATAAAATGTGAAACCCATATATTAATATATTTTAATATATATTAATAAATAAAATGTGAAACCCATGTATTAATATATTAATATTAATATTTATTAATAAATAAAATTAATATATATTAATATTTATTAATAAATAAAATGTGAAATTGATATATTAATATATTTTAATATATTAATATTAATATTTATTAATATATTAATATTCAGAATTTCAACCCATACCAACTCTACCAAACATGGTTTGGTTTTTCAACATCATTTTTTCTCACACCAAAACCATCTGCACCAAACATGGTTTGGAACCAAAATAAAACCACACCAACTCCAATCAACCCAACTCCAACCAAACCAAAACCAAAAACCAACTCCACACCATTTACCAAACAAGCACTTAAGTATTTGGATTAGATTCTGAAATTGTTCGTGGTAAGTGATATTAAAACATACTTTAATGTTCATACTATGTCAAGAGTTGAACAACTGCATTTTCATTTCAAACATTTAAAGATTCTGAAAGATGTTTTGAAACGTAGTGGTTTAGTTATTTCTGCTCATAAAATGAAACTTTTTCAAGATAAAGTTCGATTTTTAGGTCATAATATTAATCAAGGAAAAATTGTTCCTATTAATAGAAGTATTGAATTTGCTTCCAAATTTCCTGATGAAATCACAGATAAAACTCAACTTCAAAGATTCCTTGGAAGTTTGAATTATATCTCTGATTATTATCAGAATTTTGCTCAGTATAGTGCTATTTTGTACCAAAGATTAGGCAAACATCATCTTCCTTGGTCCAATCTGCATACTGAGGCCGTAAAGAAGATTAAACTTAAAGCTAAACAATTACCTTGTTTATCTTTAGCTAATCCTTTATGGTTCAAGATTATTGAAACTGATGCGTCCAATAAAGGATACGGGGGTATTTTGAAGCAACTAAATCCCTCCACAAGTAAAGAAGAGCTTGTTAGATTCACTTGGTACTTGGAAAAATGCTCAGCTTAATTATGCTACAATCAAACAGGAAGTTTTAGCCATAGTAAAATGTGTCTATAAATTTCATGATGATTTACTTAACCAACATTTTCTGGTTAGAGTTGATTGCAGTGCCGCAAAACAGGTTTTGAAAAATGATATAAAAAATCTCGCTTCTAAACAAATTTTTGCAGGATGGCAGGCAGATCTTTCTGCATTTGATTTTGATATTGAATACATCAAGGGTGAATCTAACTCTTTGCCTGATTTCTTAACCCGTGAATTTTTGTCAATTAGTGGCCCTTCTAAGGTTTCCCAGGCCAATAAAGGCAAGGGCAAGAAGAAGAAAGATTCAAATAGAGTGAATCTTACTAATGAGGAAATTTTCCCTCACCTTCAATCTAAAAAGGGAAATAAAGTCCCTACTTCTGCTAAAGAAGCTCTCCTTATGGAGCCTCCTTCTTTTATTCTTAATAACAGGATTAACCAGTATGTTTTAACCTTGGAACCACAGGATGTCCAATGGATGCCTGATCCTAGGGAAATAAAGCGTCGTTATCTTGGTGATGTGCAAAATTATGGTGCACCTCTTAATAAAGAGAGATATGTCTATGAAATGATTTTACAGGAAACCAATTCCGTAATTATCACCCATACATATGAAAAACCTGATGATAAAGTCAGGAGTCCAATTTCCTATTCCAAGGCTATCATTAAAATGGTAATTAAACCCACTGATTGGGGGCTTGACCCTTCAAGACCCAGAACTTTTTCTCGTTCTGGAAAAATGTTTTCATTCAATTACTGGGATTATAAGGAAGCATGGAAACATGCATTTTTATACCAGAATGTTAAATTTAAGCATACTTGGTTTTTTAAGTTCTGTCCTGAATCTTTAAAAACTTCTTATCCAAATTGGATTTTTTATTGGTGGCGTTTATATGGCCCTGATCTTGATGTTCTCCCTGATATCATTCGAGGACATTTTAGTTCTTGGTCTATCCATCATCCTCAATTAAGAGGACAAGAGAATCTTCCTGAAGGTTTCCCTAAATTGTTTTTCTTTGCTGAATTTGACATCCCTTGGATTTCCAAGTGGGAATTAAAATGTAATTTTAACCAATTAAGGGTTCCCACTCTTTATCGTGAGTTTTCTTATAGATGGTGGTCTTCCGTTTCTCTTGAGGAATTGGATAAGCAAATCTTTGAGACGACTAATGTTTATATTGAGAAAATGAATCAATCTCAACTGGTAATTAAACCAGTCTCTAATCCTTTTGAGGAAATTAAGTTCTCGTTCAGAATTCAATTTCCCAATTTAGGGGAATCCGAGTTGATGGTCAAGTGTATGGACTTTATGAAGAATCAATTCATGAGTTCTTTTGCTCCATCCTCTTCTGCAGTTCCAGAATCTGTTCCAGATGACCAATCCATGGCCAGTCAGGACGGAAATAATGCTTATTCTTGTCTTGCCGGTGAAGGTCAGAATCCAGAGGATGAGCTTGATGATGAGGGCGAGGCCACTATGGGAGACTATTGGGACGCCATGATCACCGCAGTTTCCACCTCAGCTCCCAAGGGTCCAGTCATTGCCCACAAGCCATTACGCATGCCATGACGTTTTCCAGAAGCAATTATTTGTTTATTTATGTCATGCTTTATGTCACTATTATGATAATTGTATCAATATCAGATAATTGAGATCTGTTTTATGTATGTGTTGGTCAAGGATTCACCTCCAATCACTACTCACTTTTTGTGAGAAAAGTTGCGTGAATTCCGGATCTTGTCTGGTAAAGTAGGATAGCTGTCTTTGTCGATTGGGCCCAATTGTGTACCCGAAAGATGCTCTCTTATCTCTACCTCCCCTTGCTGACTCTATATTAGGGCAAGGCCTTTCATTTTGAAGGTAGACTTTTTGTTTAGTTTTTCTTTCCAGAGTTTTCTTTTCTCTGTTTTGTGTTTCTCTTCCTTTGTCTGTACTATTATCTACAACAATATTTGGAATAAAGATTTGCAATATTGTGTATGTTTCTGATCTATCTTACTTATTTATTTATATCCGCAATTTGGTATCAGAGCCATGTTAGAGTAAATATATTTGGTGATGTATGATTCTGTATAGCATGATTTATTTAAATTAATGTTCCTCTGCTAAATGTATACTTAGATTATCATCATGATTTTATTCTGAGGTTATGGGTCGTCATAAAGTCGCGTGTTGGAATGATAGGTCATTTTGCATTTAATTGCTCCTAGTACCGTGTTTCCCATAAATCGTTGACAGTCGAGTAACCATCTTTTTAAATGAATCATGATAATTTGAGTAACCATTTATCTCTTCAACTTTGATTTTTATAATTCATACTATTATTTTTCATATATCATCAAACCTATTCTTCATGAGTAGCTCAAGTTCTTTTACAAAGAACAAAGAATTGATTTCTTTTGATAAACAAAACCAGTTAATGAATGACTGGACAATTCCTCGGGTTAAACCCAAAACCATATATAAATATGGTATTTTCGAAATGATAAGCACCATGGCAATTAAAACCATGGAACAGACCATAGGTCTAGATGATCAGGACACTACGCTTAAATTGTTGAGTCCAAAAGATTTGGAAAATTATGGTTCCAATTATAAATTTATTCATATTGGGTTAATTCAGGTTGCATTTAGGCCTTTAACCTTACTTGGTATGAATACTGCTCTTCAGGCTACCTTAAGAGATGGTAGATGTCTAGATTTTAGACCATCATTAATGGGTGTGGTAGAAACTAGTCTAAGTCATGGACCAGTTTACTTCAATGTTTTCCCCAATTTGTCTCTATCTTTGACAGATCCTAATTTGTATGAAGCAATTAATCTTCGTATTCAAACTCATGGGTATAATTACATGCCTGGAACTGAATTAATATGTGTTGACTATAGGATTCAGTATAAGGTCTTAAATACCTTATGCCCTAAAGTTAGAACCATGTCTAGTTCAGGACAAACTGTGTTAATTGACACCAATCTTATGACTTCTAAAGTTGTTACCCCTAGGATGATCCCCTGGGATGAGGTTGTTTTTCCTGACACTTGGACGATACAAAATGCCGTACCTCCAAGACCTTTAATTCATCATGATATCAATTCTATCATTCAACATGTTGATGGTGAGGTTGTTTTGAATTTCAAACAACCAGAAATTTTGTCTCGTAGTCTTTCTACTAGAGAGTCTTCTCTTAGGAGTTCTATTCCTCCTTATAGAGTCTCAATTCCCTCTAGTTCTAGAAAGTCTAATGTTGATTTACATCCTGAAGCATCATCTGAAGAAAATGAGTCTTTAGACGGTGTTCATCTATCTGACCAGCAAATTCCGCATGGTATTTATACTCGTAGGGAATCCTCCACTCCTACAGCATCTGAATTGAAATGCTATTAATAATGATTTTCAAAAACCAGAATATAAAGCTTTTAGAAGCTGGTACTTTGGAATGTTCAATGAAGAACAACTTTGTTAGTCACTAAAATACCCTAGAGGGGGGGTGAATAGGGTTTTAAAAATAATTTCTAACTCCTTTTTATTCTTACTAGAACATGCAACAAGGTTCAATATTAATTTACAAGGTAAAATATGCAATGAATGATTTCACTTAAATTCAACAAGCTATTTACCACAATATAAATTAAGCATGCATGAACATAAAGTAAAGAGATAGAGATAGAGATATTGACACCGTGATTTTTACGAGGTTCGGTAACTCCTACTCCTCGGCTCAAAGAATCCCCTTCCTTGAGACTTTCCCAATCCTCACACTATGGCTCTTCCTTCAATAGGTGGAATAGCAAAACCTTTACAAAAGAGCTAACTAGCTCTTCACACAATCAAGAGAACAATCCTCCCTTGATACAATGGGTTTCACTCACCCAAGATCACAAATTTGTGTATGTAATCAATATATCACTCAAGAAACAAAAACACTCAAAACCCTAAGGTTTTTATGGATGATAGATCAATATAAGCTCAAGTGTTTTTAGGTGATATTTCAAGAACTCAAGATATATATATTCTCACAATATATTTTCAATAAGAGAATAGGCTCAAGGCTTGAGTTTAAATCTTCAAAATGATAAGAGTGAAAAGCGAGATTTTGCTATCAAAAGATTTTTCAGAAGATGCTTGAGAGAAAATTAGAGATGAACAATATTTGAAAAATTTCTCACACAAGAACCTTAGCATTGTTAATCCATATCTCTTTCTTTATATAGTGAACACTAGGGTTTGGAGAGTGTGTCTCACCCTAGACAATATGGAGAGTAGGACCTGAAAATCTGCAAGCAAAATCATTTCTTTTTGGGCAAAAATATTGTTTAGAAATACTTTTCCTTAAAATCCTGAAGCACCCAGTCGACTGCTTACCGGCACCCAGTCGACTGCCTCCATGCTTAGATTTAAAATATTTTTCCCAACGGCTAGGGTCAGTCGACTGCCTCAAGAAGGCCAGTCGACTGCCTCATGCAATTAGAATGTTTTATAACTCACTGGTTCATCCAGTCGGCTGGGTCCTTAAGGGCCAGTCGACTGGGTCACAGTCAGTCGACTGCCTTGGACAGGCCAGTCGACTGGGTGACTCCAAAAATTGTTTTCAAGGTTCGTTTTTGATCCGTTTGAGTTCGTTTGATTAATTACTTGAGCTTATAAGATCAATCAACGCATAAGATACCTTGTTACAATATTCTCACCCCGACCTATCTACCCCAGGTCTTGAGTCCAGCTTTTGTTCTTTCTTTGATCTTTTTGTCCTTCTTCGAGTTTGCGCTTGAGTTTCCTTATCGCTTATTGCTTTAGCGATCTTCCCGAAACATATATCTGTACTTGCTGAAACACTTAGCTCAAAGCCATATTAGTACCAAACACGGTTTTGAATGTTTTGTTAATATCAAAATAAGATTTATTGCTTGAAATGGAATTTCAAAGCCAACAATCTCCCCCTTTTTGATGTTGACAAAACATTTCGTGTTTGCTCATAATTGGTAAAGTATCAAGTGATACTCCCCCTCAATGTGTGCATCTTTCATTTTTATTTTCATGCTCCCCCTTGGGAAATAAATTTTGCAATTTGATATTCATTTACGTAATGCATTGAAGAATAATAGAAACAACATTTTTCAATTAATAATTGCAAGATCGGTACATGTTGTTTTACTACTACACATTACAAAATAATAAAGCATAGAAATAAAACTAAAGATAACATAAACAACACACATGGTAATGTCCTATGCTACGCAAAAATGGACCTATGGCCAACACAAACAACCTAAACATTCTCCCCCTTTGACGACATCAAAAAGGCGGAGGGTCAAGGCGAAGTGCATCCATAGCGGTGGTGATGCGGTCGATCTTGTTCTCAAGGCGCTTCATGTCCGCGGCCGTCTGCTTTTGGGCCTCCTCATTGCGCTTCACGATTTCCAAGATTTGGGTAAGAGTTTCGGGATTACCGCCGAACCCAAAATCCGGAATATTGAAATCGCTACCAAGAGACGGAAATGAGGAAGTCGGAGCATCCGGACGAGGTGCCTCGGGACGAGGAGCGTTGGGACGAGGAACAGAAGGACCGGCTTGGTCCGCAGGAGGGGCAGCCCTAAGAGAGACCAACACTCCATCAACATTTTTGCCAATGTGCATTTGCTTGAGATGAGTGCGGTCCAGAAAGATTGGATTGTGCTCTGTAGGCTCGTCAGCAAGTGGCACACCGTTCCGACTGAGAAGATAGGATAAATGGATAGGAAAAATAAGTGCGCCTTTCTTCTTGTGGCACTCGAGGATTGCCGATATGAAGAGGAAGGCAAGATTGACCTTCCGACCGGTCATGACACAGTAGACAAGGAAAGCTTCCATAATCGACACAAGACTCCGGCTTCCGGACTTGGGCAAAATGGAATACGTGATAATGTTGTGCACAAGTCTAGCCTCGGGAGTAAGCGAGGAAGAAGGAAACTCAACAATGGCGGTGGTTGATTTATTCACAGAAATAGCCCGAACTGCTTCGAGAGGATCGAAATCACTCGAAGAGTACCAAATAGATGGGCAGTAATAGGAGATACCGCCAGGAGGTAGCCGAAAAACAGTATTGAGTACTGCTTTGGTGATCTTAACAGAGACGCCTCCAACATTGGAGCTAAGCAGGGTGGAGATAAGGCGTGGTTGAGAAGGATTCACCAGATTGGTATAGAATGCTTTGACAGCCCTCGGATAGAGCGGAACATTGAGTGAGAGAAAGAAATCCCAACCCATAGTTTGAAAAAGATTGAACGTATTAGCGCCAATCTCTTCGCACAAGGGTTGAGTCACAATGCGACTCCGAGCAAATTTTCGATGAAAGAACTGAGTTTCGAAAAGACGAACACTGTCTTCATCACCGAGAAGAGCAGTCAGAGACATCGGACCAGATTCAGATTCGGAATTAGTGTCCTCATGAACAGGAGACGGAGGTGGAGGAGGTGCAGCCGAAGAGCTTCCACCCCTACGGGCGCGTTTCTTGAGGCGCACGACATTAGGAGCCATGAGAGAGATGAGAATCAAGAGGATGGGAAGCATTTTGAGAAGAAAAACGAAAAGAAATGGTGAAAACAGAGAGGGAGAAGTGAAACTGAAAAAAATATATATGGATATATATATATGGAGATATATAACTGAAAATGAAGAAGGGAGTGGTGATGATGGAGGAGAGAATCGTGGTGTAGTGGGAAAGTGGTTTAAAGATGAGTAAATGGCGTGAAGAAGAGAAGAAATGGGAGAGATCGTGGAGAGAATGGAGAGAAGATGAAGAGAAAGAAGAAATAAAAACAATGTTCGTGCAGAGGCAGTCGACTTGCCATATGGAGACAGTCGATTGGCTCATGACCCAGTCGACTGGCCAATGTAGGCAGTCGACTGGTGACGCCGGACAGAATAGAGATTATTCTGTAGGCTAGCGCAACGGGTAATTTGCAAGAAAGAAAAGGGAGAAATTCGACCCAAAATTCAGAGAACACTCTGGAATTTTATATAATTATGTATAATCAAGAATGAATAAAAACAACCCACAAGCCGGGTATAAATAACTGAAAATCGACCCCTAATGGGATTTTTGCCAAAAATAGCAAAACCCTAAAAGTCCTACCAAAACAAAACATGGAAAAAAATAAAAAGATTGCCAAAAATCTGGCCCAAATCGGGTTCACAATCATCTCCTAATTGACAAATAAAAAATTACCATAAGTAGCAAAAAATAACTAAAAATAAAGAATCGAAAAGGAAAACAGCGGATTTGGGGCTCGAAACGATGTGCACCGAGCGTGGCTTGGTGGCCACGACGTCCGCGCCGAGATTAGCTTTCCGAATTGGGGTCACGGGCGCGAATCCGACACTCGTAGCTCCAGTTATGGCCAAAAAACCGACACGTGCACGGAAACTGCCCCAATTAGGCTGGATTACGATTTCTTGCCATTCTTGCGTTGATCCTCCCGCTCCAGGTAATCCAGCGCCATTAATGAGTAATCTGACAGCTCGGCATCGTCTGACTTGGATCCCCCTGCATCAACTGACTGAAGATAGTTAAAAACACAAAAACTCACTGGTTGATCCAGTCGACTGGCCGTATATGAGGCAGTCGACTGGCCCTCAAAAAAAAAAAATTTTTTGAAAGAAAAAAAAAATTTTAATTTTGAAAGCCGAGAACGTGGACGAGAATTTGTGAAAATTAACTGATGACTTCAAAATCCATGGCCATTCCTAAGTCCCTACGAATTTTTGAAAATGGTTCATCCGAGAGGGGTTTAGTAAAAATATCCGCCAATTGATTCTTAGTGTCAATAAAAACCAATTCAACGTCGCCTTTAGCTACGTGATCCCGTAAAAAATGATGCCTAATCTCTATGTGCGAGAGTGTTGAATAGGATTCTTTGAGATACAAATAGCACTAGTGTTATCACATTTAATAGGTACGCGATTGAAAACAAGACCAAAATCAAGTAATTGTTGCTTAATGTAAAGAGTTTGAGCACAACTACTACCGGCCGCAACATATTCGGCTTCAGCCGTAGATAAGGCAACCGAATTTTGCTTTTTACTTGACCATGAAACTAACGAGTGACCTAGAAAATGACATGTACCGCTTGTGCTTTTCCGATCAACTTTACAACCCGCAAAATCGGCATCCGAATAACTTGTGAGATCAAGTGTAGTACCACTTGGATACCAAAGTCCTAAGTTAATCGTCCCGTTAAGATAGCGAAAAATACGTTTTACGGCTAGCAAGTGAGATTCTTTGGGACAAGATTGAAAGCGAGCACATAAGCATACACTAAACATGATATCCGGTCTACTAGCAGTTAAATAAAGTAAACTTCCTATCATGCCTCTATATTTAGTAATATCAACACATTTCCCATTTTCATCTTTATCGAGTTTAATAGAGGTACTCATGGGAGTAATGGCATGTTTGGCTTCCTCCATACCAAATCGCTTTAGCAAATCTTTAGTATACTTAGATTGGCTAACAAATAAGCCATCCAAGCTTTGCTTGATTTGCAACCCTAAGAAGAAGTTCAACTCACCCATCATACTCATTTCAAATTCGTTTTGCATGTTAGATGCGAAATCCTTGCAAAGGGAAGTGTTTGTTGATCCGAATATAATGTCGTCAACATATATTTGGATAATCAACAAATCATTCTTGACAGTTTTTGTAAATAGAGTGGTGTCAACTTTGCCTTTAGAAAAACCTTTTTGAAGTAGAAAGTCACTAAGCCGTTCATACCAAGCTCTAGGAGCTTGCTTTAATCCGTACAAAGCTTTAGATAATTTGTAAACATGATTTGGAAAACGTTCATTTTCAAAGCCGGGTGGTTGTTTCACATACACTTCTTCATCTATAGTTCCATTTAGAAAAGCACTTTTGACATCCATTTGATAGAGAATGAAATTTCTAGATGATGCAAATGCAAGAAGCATTCTAATTGTTTCTAATCTAGCTACGGGTGCAAAGGTTTCATCATAGTCAATGCCTTCCTCTTGATTGTAACCTTGAGCTACCAATCTTGCTTTATTTCGAATAATCACTCCATTTTCATCCTTCTTATTTCGAAAAACCCATTTAGTGCCTATTATAGTTTGATGTGTGGGTTGAGGGACTAAATGCCAAACTTGATTGCGTTCAAATTGATTTAGTTCCTCTTGCATAGCCATGATCCAAGAATCATCACATTGAGCTTCGTGGAAGTTCTTAGGTTCAATATTGGACACAAAAGCCATGTGATTGCATAAGTCTCTAAGTTGAGATCTTGTGCTAACACCTTGTGAAGGGTTTCCTATGACTTGGTCAAGAGGATGGTTGTGCACAATCCTCCAAGATTTAGGAATGGGGCAAGTCAAGTCATCATTTGATTGATCTCCAACTTTACTCTTATCCATTTGCCTACTTGACGAGTTGGAGATATTGAGATTATTGAAATTATCCTCAATTCCTACAACTTCATCATCATCTAGGTCAACTCTAGGTGAGGATAGAGGTGGTGATTCATCAAAAACAACATGGATAGACTCTACCATGGTTAAAGTCCTTTTGTTAAAGACTTTAAAGGCTCTACTTGTTGAGGAATAACCTAAGAAAATTGCTTCATCCGATTTGGAGTCAAATTTTCCCAAGTTATCTTTATCATTTAAAACAAAATATTTACAACCAAATACCTTGAAATAACCAATATTGGGTTTCCGACCATTCCACAACTCATACGGAGTTTTACCCAATTTCATTCGAATTATAACTCTATTTATGACATGACAAGCGGTATTTACCTCTTCCGCCCAAAGACTTCGGGGAAGGTTGTGTTCATTTAATATAGTTCTAGCCATTTCTTGTAAAGATCTATTTTTCCTTTCAACTACCCCATTTTGTTGAGGAGATCTTGGAGCCGAGAGATCATGAGATACACCAAATTCATCACATAATTTCTCTAGATCTTGATTGTCAAACTCTCTACCCCTATCACTTCTAATTTTCTTGATTTTCAAATCTTTTTCATTTTGATGACTCTATAAAATTTATCGAGAATGGAGTGAGTTTCATTTTTATGAGCAAGAAAGTAAACCCAAGTAAATCTAGAGTAATCATCTACTATAACAAGTACATAGAGTTTCCCGGCCAAGCTAGCCGTTCTTTCCGGACCAAAGAGATCCATATGAAGTAACTCTAAGGGTCGAGAAGTGGTGATATCTTTCTTTCTCTTAAAAGAAGATTTCACTTGCTTACCTACTTGACATGCACTACATATTTTATCTTTTGAAAAATTAGTCTTCGGGAGGCCTTTGACTAATTCATTTTTAGAAAAACGTTGGATGAGGTCCATACTAGCATGTCCTAAGCGTCTATGCCATAACCAACTATTTTCACTCGATGTGACAAAGCACTTAACATCTTGTTCATTTAATTCATATAGCAACATAGTATATAAATTTCCGTTTCTCTTTGCATTGAACAATTGCTTTCCGTCTTTCTCAACTATGCATGCATTTGACCTAAAGATAACATCATAACCTTTGTCACAAAGTTGGCTAATACTAAACAAGTTATGCTTTAAACCATCAACTAAAAGTACATTATCTATAGCTAGAGAGGAAGATATACCAATAGATCTGATTCCAACAATTTTGCCTTGTGAGTTATCTCCAAAAGTAACGTTTCCTCCTTCATAAGATTTTAAGGACATGAATTTCGATTTGTCCCCCGTCATGTGCCTTGAACATCCGCTATCAAGAAACCATCTTTCTTTTGAGGCGGTCTTCAAGCACACCTACAAAACAACGTTATGTGACTTTTATTGGTACCCAATCTATTTTGGGTCCATTTTGGTTAGAAAGAGATGCAATAGTTCCTTTCGGAACCCAAATTGATTTAGTTACCAAGTTTTCTTTAGCACGTAGAGATGCAATAGTTCCTTTTGGAACCCAAAACATTTTTGAAACAATTTTCTTCTTCTTTCTTAGAAAACATGCATTTGCTTTGTGACCTCTTTTCTTGCAATAGTAGCATGAAACATGATTGTGATCAATAGAAGTTGAGCATGAAGATTGTTTTGAAAAAGTATGCTTTAATGATTTTCTTTTCTTCAATAAAAGTGCATCTTTGTTGAATGCATCATATCCTAAGCCGCATTTGTCAAAAGAGTTTCTTTGTCTTCCTAGCATGATGCTCAAGTTTTCTTTTCCTTTTGTGAATTTTGCTAAGATGTTTATTTGATCATCAATGGTCTTCTTCAACAAAATATTTTCCTCTTCTATCTTCATACTTTTGTCATTAGTTGCATTTACATCAACTATGGTGTGGCAAGTGGAATTACATGAAGAATTAGATTTCTTGAGCAAACTATGTTTTTTTGCTAGTTTTTCAAACTCACCATACAAATTTTCAAATGCATCTTGTAATTCATTATGAGAAAATAATAGCTCATCATATGATAAAATGGAATTATCTAATGTATGTAAATTTAAATGTACCTCATCTTCATTTGCCATGAGGCAAAGATTTGCACTTTCCTCACCATTATCTTCCTCATCCGAATCACAAGAGTCATAATCATCCCATGTTGCATTCATGGCCATTTTGTTTGGCCTTTTATCGTTCTCCTTTTTGGGCTTGCAACACTCATTTCTATAGTGCCCCGGTTTACCACAATTGAAACAAGAAATAGACTCCTTCTTGCTTGTCTCTCCTCTTGGTTCATTGCTCTTTAAGAACCTCCGACCTTTAGCCTTCTTTCGTTGAAGAAATCTCTTGAATTGTTGAGTGATCAAGGCAATGTCTTCATCAACCTCTTCTTCGATTCTCTCATTTGCTTCACTTTTAGTTGAAGCTTGCAAGGCTATACCTTTTCTTGGCTTGACGTCTTCTTCACGAGATTTCAAGGTAATTTCCCATGTAAGGAGTGACCCAAAAATCTCATCAAGACTCATAGTGCTAAGATCATGTGCTTCTTTAATAGCCGTCACCTTCGCATCCCATTTGACCGGAAGGCTTCTAAGGACTTTGCGTTCCGCATCGGATCTAGGAACAATTCTACCAAGATGCTTTAGTCCATTCAAAATGTTATTAAAATGAGACATCATAGAATTGATATTTTCATCTTCCTTCATGGCAAATAATTCATATTCATGCATAAGTATATCAATTTTAGATTCTCTAACTTGAGTAGTTCCTTCATAAGTAACTTCAAGTTTATCCCACATTTCTTTGGTCGTGGAGCAAGTAGAGACTCGATTAAATTCATTTGGACTTAAGGCACAATTTAGATTAACCTTAGCTTTGGCATTAAATGAAATAAGTCTACGCTCATCATTATCCCATTCGTTGGGCAATTTGGGAATGGTTTTTCCATCAACTACTTTGGTAATAGTAAAAGGTCCATCAATAATAACTAGCCAAATTTGATAATCAATAGCTTGAAGAAAATCTATCATTCTAGTCTTCCAATAACTATAGTTTGAACCATCAAACCATGGGGGCCTATTGTTTGATTGTCCTTCTACATGAGTGACTATGTTTGAGGCCATGATCGTTCTCTAAGACGGTTAAGTCAAAAATAAGTAGAGATTAGGCTCTGATACCAATTGTTAGTCACTAAAATACCCTAGAGGGGGGTGAATAGGGTTTTAAAAATAATTTCTAACTCCTTTTTATTCTTACTAGAACATGCAACAAGGTTCAATATTAATTTACAAGGTAAAATATGCAATGAATGATTTCACTTAAATTCAACAAGCTATTTACCACAATATAAATTAAGCATGCATGAACATAAAGTAAAGAGATAGAGATAGAGATATTGACACCGTGATTTTTACGAGGTTCGGTAACTCCTACTCCTCTGCTCAAAGAATCCCCTTCCTTGAGACTTTCCCAATCCTCACACTATGGCTCTTCCTTCAATAGGTGGAATAGCAAAACCTTTACAAAAGAGCTAACTAGCTCTTCACACAATCAAGAGAACAATCCTCCCTTGATACAATGGGTTTCACTCACCCAAGATCACAAATTTGTGTATGTAATCAATATATCACTCAAGAAACAAAAACACTCAAAACCCTAAGGTTTTTATGGATGATAGATCAATATAAGCTCAAGTGTTTTTAGGTGATATTTCAAGAACTCAAGATATATATATTCTCACAATATATTTTCAATAAGAGAATAGGCTCAAGGCTTGAGTTTAAATCTTCAAAATGATAAGAGTGAAAAGCGAGATTTTGCTATCAAAAGATTTTTCAGAAGATGCTTGAGAGAAAATTAGAGATGAACAATATTTGGAAAATTTCTCACACAAGAACCTTAGCATTGTTAATCCATATCTCTTTCTTTATATAGTGAACACTAGGGTTTGGAGAGTGTGTCTCACCCTAGACAATATGGAGAGTAGGACCTGAAAATCTGCAAGCAAAATCATTTCTTTTTGGGCAAAAATATTGTTTAGAAATACTTTTCCTTAAAATCCTGAAGCACCCAGTCGACTGCCTCCATGCTTAGATTTAAAATATTTTTCCCAACGGCTAGGGTCAGTCGACTGCCTCAAGAAGGCCAGTCGACTGCCTCATGAGTCAGTCGACTGCCTTGGACAGGCCAGTCGACTGCCTCAGGCAATCAAAAATGTTCGAAACTCTCTGGTCCAGTCAGTCGGCTGGGTCCTTAACTGCCAGTCGACTGGTCACAGTCAGTCGACTGCCTTGGACAGGCCAGTCGACTGCCTCATGCAGTTAGAATGTTTTATAACTCACTGGTTCATCCAGTCGGCTGGGTCCTTAAGGGCCAGTCGACTGGGTCACAGTCAGTCGACTGCCTTGGACAGGCCAGTCGACTGGGTGACTCCAAAAATTGTTTTCAAGGTTCATTTTTGATCCGTTTGAGTTCGTTTGATTAATTACTTGAGCTTATAAGATCAATCAACGCATAAGATACCTTGTTACAATATTCTCACCCCGACCTATCTACCCCAGGTCTTGAGTCCAGCTTTTGTTCTTTCTTTGATCTTTTTATCCTTCTTCGAGTTTGCGCTTGAGTTTCCTTATCGCTTGTTGCTTTAGCGATCTTCCCGAAACATTTATCTGTACTTGCTGAAACACTTACTCAAAGCCATATTAGTACCAAACACGGTTTTGAATGTTTTGTTAATATCAAAATAAGATTTATTGCTTGAAATGGAATTTCAAAGCCAACAAACTTGAATTTTATAAAACTCAGTTTTATAACTATATTGATATGACAAAAGAAATTGTGCCTTTTGCAAAATGGTTTTGTTACTTTTACAGTATTCAAAATCCTTCTGTTCTTGTTTTAGATAATCTTCTTAAAACTTGGACTACTTCTGAGGGTAAAGTAATTTACTCGGTTCATCCTCCTCCAGAATCATTGAAAATAGAGTCTTTTGGTTCTAATAAATCTTCTCCTGATTCTGTTGTTCCCAAACCTGTCGAAGATGTTGCTTATATTAGGCTTGGAGCTAATTCTAATAAGGATCCAATTACAGCTGATTTTCATAATATTTTCAAACAAAACAATTACACTAATTTGTGTTTTCAAACGTTTGGAAAACAATTGTCTCGAATTGAATCTAATATAGATTCTATGATTTTGTCTAAAACCAAAATAGAAGAAAAGGTTGTTTTAACTAATCCTTCTGTTAAGCCTCCAATGGAGGTCAAAGGTTTTAAACTTAAAGCTCCTGTTTCTTCTCCCCCAATCACTGAAGAGCTTTATTCTGTTCTTTTGGGAAAATTAAAGGATATTAAGTTAAATGTTTTATCTCAGAATGATTCTGATTTAGAAGATGAAAATTTAGATCTTTCTCTTAATCAAATAAATGATTTTGAACAATCTTTGATTTCTTCAAATAGTATGAATTTGAACAAAGTCAACTTTTCTAAAAATAAACATCAGAATGCTGATATTGGTGGCAGTCGTAACTACTACCAAAGACCTACTCCTCAAGATATTCTTTTGGAAGAAGCATATCTTTACGGACAAGTCTCTTTTAATTCAAAAACTATCTATGAATGGAATATTGATGGTAAATCTGAATATTCTATTTATGAGATGGTTCATCAAATTATGATGTACAACACTGTTTGTAAAATTGCTGATAATAATGAACAACAAATTGTTGGTTTTATTACTTGTGGTTTTACGGGTATTTTGAAAGGCTGGTGGGATAATATCCTCTCTCAAAACCAGAAAAATGAGATTCAAAATGCAGTTAAAATTGTCAAGAATGAGATTAATCAAGATGTGTTTATTACTGATGATGTTTATACTTTAGTGTTAACCATCATTCATCATTTCATTGGTCGTGAGGGTATTAACCATGAACGTGGCCGTGAGATGTTGCAGAATCTTAAATGTCCCACCCTTACCCACTTTAGATGGTATAAAGATGTTTTCTTAGCTAGAGTTACCCAGCGAACTGATGCTAACAGTGAGCATTGGAAAACTAAGTTCATTGATGGTCTTCCAACTTTCTTTGCTGAAAAGGTTAGGAAAAAATTAAAGGATAAGCATAATGGAATGTCTATCCCTTACAATGATTACAATTATGGTGATTTAATTAGTATTATTATACAGGAAGGTCTTTCCTTGTGTAATGATTTAAAGTTAAGACACCAATTGAAATCTCAACGTCTTTCAGGAATAAAGGAGTTGGGAGAATTCTGTGACCAATTTGGTTACAATGTTCCACATGAGTATCCTAATAAAAGGAAAGATAAAATTTCTAAAGATAAAAAACTTTATCGAAGAAAGCGTTACCATAAAGGAAAGCGTCATAGCACTAATAAAGAGTACAAACCCAGAACAAGTTCTAATTCTAAGCACAAGGGAAAAAGTAGCTCTAGAATTAATGCTAAATGTTATAAATGTGGAAGAATTGGCCATTATGCCAATAAATGTAAAACTAAGGCTAAATTAGATAGTCTGGAGATTGACCCTGGTCTTAAACTTCAGTTGTCTAAATTGTTTCTTAATTCCAGTGATTCTGATCAGAGTTCATCTGATTCTGAATCTGACAATGAAATTATGTTATTGTCATCTTCCTCATCTTCATCTGAAGATGCTCCTCTTTGTACTACCAGTTCTTGTAACTGTGGTACTAATGAAGGTTCTTCTAATTATTGGAAGACTATTGTTGAAATGAATGGTTTAAGTCTTAATATCTTAACTAGTCAGCAACAATCTTTTGTTGATTTATTAGATCAAATTAATGATCCACAAATTAAACTTAAAATGATTGAGTTTTGTTACCAGAATCAAATTAAGGATGATAATAAGGATACAATTAAGGTTCGTAATCAACCTTTTACCATGAAAGAGGTTTTCAATAGGTTAGAAGGATCTAATTCCCAAAGACCTGTGAATATTAATGACCTGCGTCAGGAGGTTAATATTTTGAAAAATGAGGTTCAACAATTAAAAGCTAACCAAACTAAAAGTGAGTTAATGATAACTCAATTGCAATTAGCTCAGGTTTCACTTAATTCTCCTAGAATTGAGTCTGAGGTTTCACCTGAAGATGAAACTGTCAAAGATGATTATTTGTGTCTTCTTGATCAGGTCACTTTTCAAAAATGGTATATTAATGTTAAAATTGTCATTAATGAAGAGTATGTTTTACCTGATTTAATGGCTCTTGTTGATAGTGGTGCTGATTTGAATTGCATCCAGGAAGGTTTAATTCCTACCCAATATTTTGAAAAAACTACCCAAGGTCTTTTGAGTGCTAATGGTAGTAAAATGCAAATCAATTATAAACTTAATAAGGTTTATATTTGTAATGAAGGTTTTTGTTTACCAACTACTTTCTTATTAATAAAAAATATGAGTTTACCGGTAATACTGGGTACTCCTTTTCTCACATCTTTGATGCCTATAGATAAAATTGATTATACAGGTATTTTTACTACTTTACAGGGAAATTCTGTTGTGTTTAAATTCATAACCCAACCCCTCCATAAAAATATCAATTCTCTTCGTGACAATATATTTTTCAAAGAGAAGCAAATAAATTATTTGCAAAATGAAATTATGTCCTTATCTATCCATCAAAGATTGTCAACTCATGACATCCAAAATGGAATACAAACGGTTCAGAATCAATTTCTTTCTGAAGTTTGTAGTGATATCCCTAATGCCTTTTGGGATCGTCAGAAACATATTGTTTCCCTTCCTTATGAAGAAAGTTTTGATGAAAGATTTATTCCTACAAAAGCCCGTGCAGGTCAAATGAAAAAAGACTACATGGACTTATGTAAGAAGGAAATTCAAAACCTTCTTGATAAGAAGTTAATTGTTCCAAGCAATTCTCCTTGGAGTTGTACTGCGTTTTATGTTAATAAACATTCTGAAAAGGAAAGAGGTGTTCCCAGATTGGTTATTAACTATAAACCTTTAAATGATGTTTTAAAATGGATTCGTTATCCAATTCCAAATAAGAAGGATTTATTGGATAGACTCAATACTGCTGTTTTATTTTCGAAATTTGATTTGAAATCTGGCTTTTGGCATATTCAGGTTAATCCTAAAGACAAATATAAAACTGCTTTTGTTGTCCCTTTTGGCCATTATGAATGGAATGTTATGCCATTTGGCTTGAAAAATGCTCCTTCTGAATTTCAGCATGTCATGAATGATATATTCAATCCCTATTCTGATTTTGTGATAGTTTATATTGATGACATCCTTGTCTTTTCTAAATCAATTGAACAACATTTCAAACATTTAAAGATTCTGAAAGATGTTTTGAAACGTAGTGGTTTAGTTATTTCTGCTCCTAAAATGAAACTTTTTCAAGATAAAGTTCGATTTTTAGGTCATAATATTAATCAAGGAAAAATTGTTCCTATTGATAGAAGTATTGAATTTGCTTCCAAATTTCCTGATGAAATCATAGATAAAACTCAACGTCAAAGATTCCTTGGAAGTTTGAATTATATCTCTGATTATTATCAGAATTTTGCTCAGGATAGTGCTATTTTGTACCAAAGATTAGGCAAACATCCTCTTCCTTGGTCCAATCTGCATACTGAGGCCGTAAAGAAGATTAAACTTAAAGCTAAACAATTACCTTGTTTATCTTTAGCTAATCCTTTATGGTTCAAGATTATTGAAACTGATGCGTCCAATAAAGAATACGGGGGTATTTTGAAGCAACTAAATCCCTCCACAAGTAAAGAAGAGCTTGTTAGATTCACTTGGTACTTGGAAAAATGCTCAGCTTAATTATGCTACAATCAAACAGGAAGTTTTAGCCATAGTAAAATGTGTCTATAAATTTCATGATGATTTACTTAACCAACATTTTCTGGTTAGAGTTGATTGCAGTGCCGCAAAACAGGTTTTGAAAAAGGATATAAAAAATCTCGCTTCTAAACAAATTTTTGCAGGATGGCAGGCAGATCTTTCTGCATTTGATTTTGATATTGAATACATCAAGGGTGAATCTAACTCTTTGCCTGATTTCTTAACCCGTGAATTTTTGTCAATGAGTGGCCCTTCTAAGGTTTCCCAGGCCAATAAAGGCAACGGCAAGAAGAAGAAAGATTCAAATAGAGTGAATCTTACTAATGAGGAAATTTTCCCTCACCATCAATCTAAAAAGGGAAATAAAGTCCCTACTTCTGCTAAAGAGGCTCTCCTTATGGAGCCTCATCCTTTTATTCCTAATAACATAATTAACCAGTATGTTTTAACCTTGGAACCACAGGATGTCCAATGGATGCCTGATCCTAGGGAAATAAAGCATCGTTATCTTGGTGATGTGCAAAATTATGGTGCACCTCTTAATAAAGAGAGATATGTCTATGAAATGATTTTACAGGAAACCAATTATGTAATTATCACCCATACATATGAAAAACCTGATGATAAAGTCAGGAGCCCAATTTCCTATTCCAAGGCTATCATTAAAAGGGTAATTAAACCCACTGATTGGGGGCTTGACCCTTCAAGACCCATAACTTTTTCTCGTTCTGGAAAAATGTTTTCATTCATCACCAAATATATTTACTCTAACATGGCTCTGATACCAAATTGCGGATATAAATAAATAATTAAGATAGATCAGAAACTTACACAATACTGCAAATATTTATTCCAATTATTGTTGTAGATAATAGTACAGACAAAGGAAGAGAAACATAAAACAGAGAAAAGAAAACTCTGGAAAGAAAAACTAAACAAAAAGTCTACCTTCAAAATGAAAGGCCTTGCCCTAATATAGAGTCAGCAAGGGGAGGTAGAGATAAGAGAGCATCTTTCGGGTACACAATTGGGCCCCATCGACAAAGACAACCATCCTACTTTACCAGACAAGATCCGGAATTCACGCAACTTTTCTCACAAAAAGTGAGTAGTGATTGGAGGTGAATCCTTGACCAACACATACATAAAACAGATCTCAATTATCTGATATTGATACAATTATCATAATAGTGACATAAAGCATGACATAAATAAACAAATAATTGCTTCTGGAAAACGTCATGGCATGCGTCATGGCTTATGGGCAATGACTGGACCCTTGGGAGCTGAGGTGGAAACTGCGGTGATCATGGTGTCCCAATAGTCTCCCATAGTGGTCTCGCCCTCATCATCAAGCTCATCCTCTGGATTCTGACCTTCACCGGCAAGACAAGAATAAGAATTATTTCCGTCCTGACTGGCCATGGATTGGTCATCTGGAACAGATTCTGGAACTGCAGAAGAGGATGGAGCAAAAGAACTCATGAATTGATTCTTCATAAACTCCATACACTTGACCATCAACTCGGATTCCCCTAAATTGGGAAATTGAATTCTGAACGAGGACTTAATTTCCTCAAAAGGATTAGAGACTGGTTTAATTACCAGTTGAGATTGATTCATTTTCTCAATATAAACATTAGTCGTCTCAAAGATTTGCTTATCCAATTCCTCAAGAGAAACGGAAGACCACCATCTATAAGAAAACTCACGATAAAGAGTGGGAACCCTTAATTGGTCAAAATTACATTTTAATTCCCACTTGGAAATCCAAGGGATGCCAAATTCAGCAAAGAAAAGCAATTTAGGGAAACCTTCAGGAAGATTCTCTTGTCCTCTTAATTGAGGATGATGAATAGACCAAGAACTAAAATGTCCTCGAATGATATTAGGGAGAACATCAAGATCAGGGCCATATAAACGCCACCAATAAAAAATCCAATTTGGATAAGAAGTTTTTAAAGATTCAGGACAGAACTTAAAAAACCAAGTATGCTTGAATTTAACATTCTGGTATAAAAATGCATGTTTCCATGCTTCCTTATAATCCCAGTAATTGAATGAAAACATTTTTCCAGAACGAGAAAAAGTTATGGGTCTTGAAGGGTCAAGCCCCCAATCAGTGGGTTTAATTACCCTTTTAATGATAGCCTTGGAATAGGAAATTGGGCTCCTGACTTTATCATCAGGTTTTTCATATGTATGGGTGATAATTACGGAATTGGTTTCCTGTAAAATCATTTCATAGACATATCTCTCTTTATTAAGAGGTGCACCATAATTTTGCACATCACCAAGATAACGACGCTTTATTTTCCTAGGATCAGGCATCCATTGGACATCCTGTGGTTCCAAGGTTAAAACATACTGGTTAATCCTGTTATTAGGAATAAAAGGAGGAGACTCCATAAGGAGAGCTTCTTTAGCAGAAGTAGGGACTTTATTTCCCTTTTTAGATTGAAGGTGAGGGAAAATTTCCTCATTAGTAAGATTCACTCTATTTGAATCTTTCTTCTTCTTGCCGTTGCCTTTATTGGCCTGGGAAACCTTAGAAGGGCCACTCATTGAATTCCCTGCAAAAATTCACGGGTTAAGAAATCAGGCAAAGAGTTCGATTCACCCTTGATGTATTCAATATCAAAATCAAATGCAGAAAGATCTGCCTGCCATCCTGCAAAAATTTGTTTAGAAGCGAGATTTTTTATATCCTTTTTCAAAACCTATTTTGCGACACTGCAATCAACTCTAACCAGAAAATGTTGGTTAAGTAAATCATCATGAAATTTATAGACACATTTTACTATGGCTAAAACTTCCTGTTTGATTGTAGCATAATTAAGCTGAGCATTTTTCCAAGTACCAAGTGAATCTAACAAGCTCTTCTTTACTTGTGGAGGGATTTACTTGCTTCAAAATACCCCCGTATCCTTTATTGGACGCATCAGTTTCAATAATCTTGAACCATAAAGGATTAGCTAAAGATAAACAAGGTAATTGTTTAGCTTTAAGTTTAATCTTCTTTACGGCCTCAGTATGCAGATTGGACCAAGGAAGAGGATGTTTGCCTAATCTTTGGTACAAAATACTTCAAAATGAAAGGCCTTGCCCTAATATAGAGTCAGCAAGGGGAGGTTGAGATAAGAGAGCATCTTTCGGGTACACAATTGGGCCCCATCGACAAAGACAGCTGTAAACCCGTTCGGGGTTTCCGAACGAATCTCAACTTTTGTAAAAAAAACAGAAGCTATGAAAAAGAATAATGGCAAGAAAATAGCAAAATTCAATAATCAACAAATATTGGAGCAATCTCGGATCCTTTTCCTTTTTTTTTTTTTTTTCTTTTATACATGAAAATTGGTCTCTCTAACATGAATGGGTTTTAATACACATTAAATACAATATCTATATTAATTTAAAATTTAATGTTTATCAAAACTGCCATAATAAAATCTTATGTCAGTTTTGATTCTATATATTTAAAACGGTCATATCCTTTATGGCTTTAATCTGAAATGGGCTTATATCCTTGGACTTTATTTTCTATTTGGGCTTTAAATCAGGTATGATGATCCAATGTAATTCCTTGTACGATGGGCCTGATGAAAAATGGGCCCACACTTTGCCCCCAATTCCCAAGCCCATTTCATTTTTGAAATAGGGTGGGAATTCGAAGAGCCATGTGTAACTGCCATTTTCCTTATTTCCTGCATTTCCTTCGATATTTCTTCCTAATTTACAAGAACAGATTCACTCCATTTGAAGGCGATTCCCAGCAAGGAACTCCTAGAGGTTAGTTTTTCTCTTCCATCTTTCATATTTCTTTCGTTAATCAAATAGTATCATGAGTTGTGATAGCAGCCGAACCCCTTCTCTGGAGGTGGTTGTTGATGATGCCCCTGATATTTCTTCCTCTGAGGTTGCCCCCAATTTGATTGAACCTAGATCCCAGAAGCTTTCCCGAAAACAATTACGAAAATTGCCTTTAGCCGATAGGTGTCGAATTGAGTTTGACATACCAACGGATGTTTCGATTTCTGAGTATTCTTCTGACTTGAACTTCAAAGCTTGCGAAGAAGTTGAACCGGGTGAAATTTTGTTCTCTGCACATCACTTGGCCGTTCTTAGATTTCCTTTGCATCTGCTCTATCATTATATCCTTTTTTCTTTAGGACTTGCCCCTTTGCAAGTAAACCCTAATTTCTTCAGGGTTCTATCTGTTATGCTCGTTCTGAATCACGAACGAGGTTTGAACCTAGGTTTGGATGATCTTTTGCTTTGTTACAAAGTCGATCAGATCAGAAAAAAACCCCGGTCGGTACCATCTGCACCCCCATTCAACTTTGAAACTTTGTGAAGGCAATCCTTCTTCTGAGAAGGAGTGGAAAGATAAGGTGGTGAAAATTGGGGGAAATTGGAGGGTGGATGCATCCGGCCCATATCCTCTGCCAAGGGCCTTCGGTATATGTAAGAAACTGAAGTGTGGATTCAAAAATCCTGGCAAGTGTATTTTTCGTACTTTACAAATTTTGCCTACTTTATTTTGATTTTCGTACTTGTTTGTTTGTTGATCGTACGCCCATGTTTTGTATGCAGTCGAACGTGTTGAATATCTGAATGAGAAAGTATTTGCATCTCTTCCGTCCAGCAAGTCACTTTTGACTTCTAAAAATTTGAAATTGATCGCTGCCAGTGCTTCAGAGGCGACTATCATGGAAATTCCGGTCACCGCCTCCAAGCGTTCTGCTGCACAAAAATATACTCCCCCAACCAGCTCGACAGTTGATTAAGGCAAGGGCCAAGTGGTCGATCTGACTGAAGATCCGAAGAAGACAAAGGGGCATCTGAAGAGGACGAACACCGAAGATAGTGGTAATGCTCCGAAAAAGTTGCTGCTGGGCCCCCCTTCTGAACATGCAAAAAGAATTGATTCTGAAAAGCATGTAATGCTTCTTAAGAAAGCCAGATCTGTGAGCGGCTACACTATTCCAGACTGATGCTTTCCTCCATCGTTTGATCCTGAAGGTGAATGGATCCCCAAGTTTGAGAAGAGCGATGGTAGTGTTCTGAATCGCCGAACGTTGGCAATGTCTGATCGCGATTCTTTGATGGCTCTCGCTCGTGGCATGTGACCTCCCAAGGATGAACTCTTTCAGCAGCACATCGATCAGAATGAGCTTCTTGCTAGGGCTCCTGTTTCTATTCTAGAGGTACCAAAGTTTTTTTGTTTTTTTTTTATTTTTTTTATTTTTTACAAACATTTCTTTTCTGTTCAGTCTGTGTTCAATGTTCTAGCTCTCTGTAAGGCTGTGGAGATGGGAGAGTATAAGAGAAAGAGCATTGATGATGCATACCTCCGAGCCGACAAATGTGCCATGTTGGCTGAAAAGCAGAAGAAAAACTTGGAGCTTGAGGTGGAGAGTTTAAAGAAACTCCATAAGAAAGAATCCGATCGGAATGCTGAGCTGACTAAGCAGATCCATAACCTTGAAACTTCTAATGCCGTTCTGAAGACGAGTTTAGAAATTTGCCGAAGGGGAGGTATGGACATGCACCGGAGGTATGTGAACATCTTTGACATAAAGTTCTGTGATGGGTTCAGATTTTGCTTTGACCAGATGTCATCATCTGCCTGTACATATGATAATCCATCCGACCATGATGCCACTTGCGGAGTCGTTCACCCATATAAAGAGCCTGAGTCTTCCCAAGATGAAAAAGATTTAGCTCAATTCATTTTGCATGGGATCATTCCGGCCGAACGACCAGAGGTTGTGGCAGATGATAATGAAGTGTCAACTGAGCCTTCCGTTCCAGCTTCAGAGAGCCAGCAGCCTCATATTGATGATATCAATCCTCCACCTTCTTGATTTAGAAGTTTCTATCATTTGAACAATTTTTTGGGTCTGTATATTTTAGATGCTCCTGTGATGAGCGTTTCTTCGAACAAGTTTTTGAAATAGCACTGACGTGTTTTAATATTTTCGAACAGGATGGCACCTAGGTGCATAAATCTTTTATGAATAGGATTGCACTAAGGTGCATAGCTATTAGATAGCACTGTTGTGCTTTATATATTTTTTGAACAGGAATGCACTAAGGTGCATACAGTTTTTCTGAACGATGGCACTGAGGTGCATAGATGTTTTCTGAACGGAGGGCACTGATATGCCTTATGTATTTTTTTATTTTATTTTTTTTAACTGGATGGTGCGATCTCTTGAACTATCTTTTTTATGCGTATCTATATACGTCTTTGTTGAAAACATGAACTTGGTGCCATCTTCATGATGGTCTTTTGCCTAATAGGCTTATGTATTTTGGTCAAGTTTTTTTTTTTTTTTTTTTTTTTTTTTACTTTGAACAGAAATATGAGAAGATATGAATAATATATTTATTGATTCGAAATGGATCTTTAACATACAAAATGATCAATATAAATTTTATTGAAAATACCTTTTAAGGTGTATAGCATTCCAAGCTCGTTCGATTTGTTTTCCATCCTGATCAGCCAATCTGTAGGCACATTTCCCGATCACTTCTGTTACTGTGTATGGCCCATCCCACGTGGGATCCAACTTGTTTGATCTGTTAGCCAATACCCTTAGTACTTTATCGCCAACTTGAAATGATCTTGGCTTCACTTTCTTGTTATAACTCCTCATCAACCTTTGTTGATATTCTGCCAGTCTTATTAAGGCCATTTCCCTCTTTTCA
The DNA here is from genome assembly GCA_963922005.1 of Cornus suecica. Taxonomy (NCBI): domain Eukaryota; kingdom Viridiplantae; phylum Streptophyta; class Magnoliopsida; order Cornales; family Cornaceae; genus Cornus; species Cornus suecica. The sequence continues at coordinate 86,737,358 of OY998240.1, forward strand.
TCTATGAGATCACCTTCGATTTTTAAGATTTCTTCGTTCTGCTCAGGATCGAATAGATGAGTTTTTGTTGTGGGGACATCCAACTCAATTGGGATTACCGCCTCGACTCCGTATGCCATGGCGAACGGAGTCATTTCGGTTGGCTTGCGAGGAGTCGTTCGGTAGCTCCAGAGGACTCTCGGTAATTCGTCTAACCATCGTCATTTTCCTTCGATCCCCTCCAACTTTCTTTTTATCCCGGCAAAAATCGTTCTATTTGTTATTTCAGCTTGTCCATTTGCTTGCGGATAACTGACAGATGATAAATTCTGATTGATCCCGTACTCGTCCAGCAATGCCCGAACGTATTGATTGTTCAGATTTTTGCCGTTGTCCATCATTATGTACTTTGGTACTCCAAATCTGTAGATTATACGATTCAAAATAAAATCTATCACTTGAGTGTGAGTGATCCTTACATAAGCCTTCGCTTCCACTCATTTAGTGAAATAATCTGTGGCCAAAAGTACATGTTTTTTATTCGAAGCTTCCCTTGTTAACGGTCTGACCGCATCCATCCCCCATCGTGCGAATGGAACAGGAGAGGCCATCGCTGTGAGAAGCTCTGCCGGTTGATGAATTATATGTGAATGTCTTTGACAGTTGTCACATCTTCTTGCGTATTCCTCTGCGTCCCGGATCATGTACGGCCAAAAATATCCTTGTATTATTGCTCTATGAGATAATGATCTACCTCCGATATGACTTCCACACGTTCCATCGTGCAACTGCTTGAGTACCTCTTGTGCTTCAGATGGTGTCAAACATCGCAGATAGGGCCCACTAAACGATCGGCGATATAGATAGCCATCGATCACTGAATATTTGGTAGAGGTTGCTCTTATCTTCCCTGCTTCTCGTCGATCCTCAGGTAGAACGCCGATCAATAAATACTCAAGGATTGGATCGATCCAACTTGGCTCGTATGGGATCACGCATACCTCCTTCATTTTACCGATCGAAGGGGTGAATAGTTCATCCACCGGGATTATTCTGACCATATCGTCTGCTGCGGAGGATGGTTGATTTGCTACATGATCGGCCCCATGATTTTCTGTCCTTGGAATTTGTTTAAAAGTGATTACCTGAAAGTTCCGCATTTCTTCCTGAACGATATTTTTATACTGCAACATTCTTTCCTCGCTTGTATTATAACTTCCTGTGATCTGATTTACAACTAACTGAGAATCGCTGAACACGGTTAGTTCTTTGATCTGGAGCTCCCTTGCTAACCTTAACCCTGCCAACACGACTTCGTACTCAGCTTCATTGTTTGAACTGTCAAAGGACAGTTTGATCGACTGCTGTAATTTGGTGCCTTCTGGGGATATTAGTTCGATCCCCACACCTGCCCCCAGACTATTCACTGATCCGTCTACATAAAGTAACCACCTTGGATTTACGTTGCAGACCTCATCTTCGGCTGCTTCATATTCTAAGAGGAAATCCGCCACAGCTTGACCTTTTAAAGATGTTTGTGGCTCATAAGTAATGTCGAACATGCTCAGTTCTATTGACCATTTTGTCGTTCTTCCCGAGAAGTCCGGTTTTGACAGAATTGCTTTGATCGGAAAAGTAGTTGGAATTCTGATTGGATGGGACTCGAAATAATGTCGAAGCTTTTGTTTTGCCTGGACCAATGCCAAGATGATTTTCTCTGTCTTTGAATATCTTCTCTCGGCGTCAAGCAATGTCTTGCTCGCATAATAGATCGGGTATTGTCTGTTCCCATCGTCTCTTACCAACGCTGAACTGACTGCGTTCGGAGAAACCGCCAAGTATAAAATTAAGGATTCATGATTCTTGGGCGCCATAAGGATTGGTGGTTTTGCCATATAGAGTTTCAGCTGGTCAAATGCTTTTTGCTGTTTTTCCCCCCAAACAACCATTTTCTTAGACTTCAGGACGTCGAAGAACGGTTTACATCTATCTGACAATTTGGATATGAACCGACTCAGGGCTGCTAGTCTTCCTGTGAGTACCTGGATTTCCTTTGGGGATTCAGGCGCCTTCATCTGAATCAATGCTTGAACTTGTGCTGGGCTTGCTTTGATTCCATCTTTATTAACTATGTGACCCAAGAATTGTCCGGAAGATACACCGAAAGTGCACTTTTCCGGGTTTAGTTTCATTTTGTGCGATCGCAGGGCTGCGAACACATCTTCCAAGTGCTTCAAATGATCATTCTTCTGCTGGCTTTTAACCACCATGTCATCAATATATGCCTCCACCGTGTCTCCTATCTAGGTCTTGAAAATCCTATCAATTAGTCGTTGATAAGTCGCACCTGCATTTTTGAGACCGAACGGCATGACCTTGTAACAATAGGTCCCTCGTTCGGTGATCAACGCCGTTTTGTCTTCATCCTTTGGATTCATTGGGATTTGATTGTACCCTGAATAAGCATCCAGGAAGGAGAGACGCTCGAACCCTGTAGTCGTGTCGATCATGCGGTCAATCTTCGGCAGGGGAAAACTATCATTTGGACAAGCTTTATTTAGGTTGGTGAAGTCCACACACATTCGGAACTTCCCGTTCTTCTTTTGTACAACAACAACATTGGACAACCACATGGGATAGTGAACTTCTCTGATAAAACCAGCATCTAGCAAACGGCTAACCTCCTCAGTTACAAACTTTCCTCCCTTCGGTTCCGATCCTTCTGGGTCATTGCCGTACGGGTTGGGCATCGGAGTAAACATTTAATGTGTGCATTATGGTTCCTGGGTCGACCCCAGGCATATCGCTATGCTCCCAAGCGAAAACATCAATGTTTGATCTCAACATAGAAATCAAGTTGTTTCTTTCATCAGGGTTCAGTCCCCTTCCAATTCGGGTGGTTTTTCCCTTGCCCCCGTCGATCAGATCTACTGTGATGGTATCCTCTGCGGCTTTCTCAGCATCATCAGTCTGATCACGGAGGCTCGGTAATTGCTACGTGCTTCGTTCGGAACTTTCGCCTTTCAATCCTTTGGTAACGATGGCATAGCATTCCTTCACCACCACTTGATCGCCTTGAATATCAACAAACCCTTTCCCTGAAGGGTCAGCACACCGCATCACCTGATGTAGAGTAGAAGGAACTCCCTGCATTCAGTGAATCCAACCTCTTCCCATGATCAGATTGTAAGAAGGTTGTACGTCTACTAGCATGAAGTTTTCTGTCAAAGTTCACTTTGCGGCCGTCACTGGTAAATTCAGGACCCCGATTGGACAAATCTTTTTTCCATCAAAACCTACCAGCGGACTGGCTGTTGGTCTGACCAACTCCATGTTGATGCCGATCTTCTCGAAAGCTGACTTAGTCAGGATGTTCGTGCTGCTACCTGGATCAACTAACACCCTTTTAACTAAACAATTTGAAACTATGATCGAAATTACCAGTGGATCTTCATGTGGAATCTGTACACGCCTTAGATCCTCTTGTGTAAATGATATTGTGGGCATTGGGTAGTTCCGAATGACATTCACCTCCCCAACCCTTCGGATCTTGTTGGCATTTCGCATGCGTGAACGCTGAACCGAACGGCTTTCCTCGTCTTCTTCGGGTTTCCCATGGATTGTGTCAATAATTTTTACCGGCTGCCCGCTTACAATTTTGTTAGGCTTCGGCCGATCAAAATTTCTGACTCCATTGTCCACGTACTCCTTCAAATCTCCTTTGGCTATCAAGGTCTCAACCTGCCTCCTCAATTGTCTGCACTTATTGGTTAGATGACCAAAGTCATTGTGGAACGCACAATGCCTTGTACGGTCATGCAGCTCCGGTGGCGTTTTCAACGGAAATGGAGGTCGAAAAATACCCTTCGTCTTATTCTCGTTGTACAACTTTGCTAAGGTCGTTCGGAGTGGAGTTTCAGGTATGTCAAACCTTGGCCTCCTCTCCTGTTTTCTGTACGGAGCCGATCGGTAATTGTTCGTATTATCTGCCTTCTTGATTATCCTTTCCTTTGATTTGCTTTCGACACTGACTAGTGTCGAATGATGGCCTCTTTCTTGCTCATCCTCCTCCAATCTCAGATATCCCTGCGCCCGTGAATTCAACTGACCCATGTTGAGGGGTGTCGATTTCACCAAGGATCTATGGAAGCTGGTCCCTTGTTCGATAGCTACCTTGAAAGCTTCCACTGCTGCTGGTTGATCACAACTGGGTATCATTCCCATTTCCAAATTGAATCTGGAAAGGAAATTCTTCAACGTTTCACCTTTCGCTTGTCTCATCGTAAACAAATTATAAATGGTCCTCTTCTGCTTCCGGTTCCCGAAATACTGTGCCAGGAATTTTTCCATCAGCGTTTGGAAATAATCGATGGAACTACCTGGCAATTGTCTAAACCATAACAGAGCGGGGACCGTTAGGCTTGTAGAGAAAGCTTTGCACATTAGTGCATCATCAACCATATCGAGAGTCATCATCTGCTCCACATGAAACAGGTGCTCGATTGGGTCCTGTGTCCCATCGAACATAATGAATTTAGGCATCCGGAATTTATCTGGCCTTCTCGCCTGCTGAATTTCGGGGCTGAACGGAGATTTAATCATTTTAGCTGTCATTTCGATGGCTAGATCGGCTGGCGACTGTGTTCTAAGATCTTTTACTTGTTCATCTACGATCTTTTGAAGTCGGGTTACCATATCGAGCGGAACTACACGATTATTGATATTTGCTTCATCTGCGATTGGTTGGGTGTGAGCAGGATCTGCTGTGCGATTTGCTGAACTTGCCTCATTATGATTGTCTTCATCTTCAACACCAGGGCCATTATGGCACCCTGCTATTGGCAATTCTGGGTGTTCGGATTGATCTAACATTTGCTTTAATTCTCGATTTTCTTTCTCGAGTGCCTCCAAACGCTGAAGGATAGCAGCTGTATCACCTAGTTGTGTGGTGTTTTATCCCGCCATTGATCAAATAACTTCTGTTTGGATATCGAAGTTCTCACAGACGGCGCCAAAAAGTGTAAACCCGTTCGGGGTTTCCGAACGAATCTCAACTTTTGTAAAATAAACAGAAGCTATGAAAAAGAATAATGGAAAGAAAATAGCAAAATTCAAGAATCAGCAAATATTGGAGCAATCTCGGATCCTTTTCCTTTTCTTTTTTTTTTCTTTTATACATGAAAATTGGTCTCTCTAACATGAATGGGTTTTAATACACATTAAATACAATATCTATATTAATTTAAAATTTAATGTTTATTAAAACTGCCATAATAAAATCTTATGTCAGTTTTGATTCTATATATTTAAAACGGTCATATCCTTAATGGCTTTAATCTGAAATGGGCTTATATCCTTGGACTTTATTTTCTATTTGGGCTTTAAATCAGGTATGATGATCCAATATAATTCCTTGTACGATGGGCCTGATGAAAAATGGGCCCACAACAGCTATCCTTCTTTACCAGACAAGATCCGGAATTCACGCAACTTTTCTCACAAAAAGTGAGTAGTGATTGGAGGTGAATCCTTGACCAACACATACATAAAACAGATCTCAATTATCTGATATTGATACAATTATCATAATAGTGACATAAAACATGACATAAAGAAACAAATAATTGCTTCTGGAAAACGTCATGGCATGCGTCATGGCTTGTGGGCAATGACTGGACCCTTGGGAGCTGAGGTGGAAACTGCGGTGATCATGGCGTCCCAATAGTCTCCCATAGTGGCCTCGCCCTCATCATTAAGTTCATCCTCTGGATTCTGACCTTCACCGGCAAGACAAGAATAAGCATTATTTCCGTCCTGACTGGCCATGGATTGGTCATCTGGAACAGATTCTGGAACTACAGAAGAGGATGGAGCAAAAGAACTCATGAATTGATTCTTCATAAACTCCATACACTTGACCATCAACTCGGATTCCCCTAAATTGGGAAATTGAATTCTGAACGAGGACTTAATTTCCTCAAAAGGATTTTTAATACTTATACTTACACTAAACATAGAGACAAAATTACTTGACTTATAAAAAAGGAAAATGATTCTTGCACACTAAATTATTAAAAAGAATTAGGATAAGAATACATATACATAGAAAATTATATATATACTTGAGTCTCACGATATTTCATTCATCAATGAATATATATTTACTGTTGTTCAGTGCACTAATTCAACTTAGCAATTCGGTCTAAGTCCTATCAAATAATATTAATGCACGATTATAATGTCAAATATAAAAAACTTCGGTCTACAAAAGTAGAATGATGTCCAAACCGACTTCTCAGAAAAACCAGTTACTCTGCACTCTGATTTCATGCTTTCACAATTTCCGAACACCCCCGGTTCCCAACCCCAACGCCCACAGAATCTATCCACCGCCCACATATCAGAGTATATCTGTAATCTGTATATACACACACACACATATATATATAGCTAAACCCACACCAAGCTCTCCACTCCCACCAATCTTCTTTGTTCCCTCCAATATGTCCTCCATAATCTCCAAAAACCAAAAACAACCCATCTCAAAACCTGAGAACATCAACAATATCAATTCCAATATCTTAGAAGATGAAGAAGAGATCAGTATTGAGAAGCCAATCACGAGCCATATCTACTTGAAGCCCACTCACTCCTCTGACACCCTCGACAAGGAAGCCGTCCTCCGCCGCATCCGCCACCGCAGGCGCGTCAACAAGGTCCGCTCCGCCGTCCAAGCGCTTCTCAGCTGGCCGTTCGCCGCCAAGCCGGCTGAGATGAGATGGGTCGACGACGCTTTCTCTGCCCCTTAGCCGCCGGCAAATGGGTATTGACGAAAGTTGTGTCAGATTCCGGCGGAGTACTCCGACGAGCACCGGTGGCCCTTGTGCACTTAATTTGATTAGGAACAAACTACTATTTAAACTAGCTAGAACTTTGTGCTTTGTAATTGGAGTGGTAATTAATGTAAATGTGTCAGTTTTAACAGCTATTGTATAAAATTAACAAATTTTTCAGACCAGTACCTAAATTTACAAAGTTATAAATTTGATTACTAAGTAGTAATTTTGGAATTATTCCAAAAACAAATCAATCTATCATTTGGGAAGATTACTTAGGTGGTAGTGACAAAAAATAATGAATGTTTTAAATGATTTTTTTTTTCTCTCTGTGAAAAATATTTCAATATTGAAATCAAGGTACTCAGAATCCGATTCTATCTGGAAAAATCTTACAATTCTACAATTTTGTTACGATTCTGTACAATTTTACGATTTTACTATGTTTTTATAATGATTTGACGGTTTCGCTCTTCATATGAAATACCCAAAAACATTATAATTTTGTCCAACATTCCAATATATGGCCAATGTATTAGAAATATTTAAAAATTCTAATATGATTTAGGTTTTTAAATTAAATATTTAATTATTAATATTTTTTTAAAAAAATTAATATAAATTATTAGAATCTTATGATTCTACAATTCTACGTAACCAAAACGATTACCAAGACTCCTAATTTTGACAACCTTGCTTGAAACTTCTTCATTTGAGTTGCGTTGTGGGCCTTGTGGCATGGCTTAGGCCAAGCTTTATAGAAGGGCCCAGTGTGTTGGTTCTTAGTTGTGGGCCTGACCAATGGGCTCATGATTCTATAGGACTGGGCAAAGTACACATTTGTGCTGAAATGGTTTTTGTCCATAGAATTATAACATCACCACATTGATGACATATATATATATATGTAGGCATATATATCATTTTAGGGTGTACTCGACTCGTAGAAGAGTCTCATTTAGTGTACTGGGCTACTAGATAGAGCCTTGGACCCGCCCCATCGAAGTTGGTATACAGGTTGACCCAATGTGTCTGACATCGGGGGCGGATTAGTTGTGGCAACTCAAAAGCTTTCTAAAGGTGGTCCTTTTGTGGTAGCGCACCTATGGAGCTGAAGAGCATATACGGGAGTACTACCTCCATGGTTTACGGGTCCTGATGACGTAGCAGTCTCTCAAGGGCGTCTACTACCATTTTTGCACAGCTCTAGCGGTATATGCATGTACTGCGAAGGCTATTGGGGAGTGATCCGTTACAAGATTGATCCAGTTGTGGCCACAGATGTTGCGTAGCCGTAACACATGGACAGCGCGACACCATCCTCACATTTTGAATGGATTGGAAAGAGCACGTGGCATGGAGGTTAGGGATGTAGTTTAGTCATAATAAATGCCCATAATATGAATTTCACCCATTATTCTTAATGTGGAAGGAACTCTCCTTATTGGCCCACATATGACCTTCATCACTTATTAAAGATATGTGGGGCATTGGTAAGATTTGGGGACTACTTCAATTAGGGCAACCTTTTGAGTAAGTGGCTTATAAATAGAAGGCAATAGTGTTTGCATAGGGATCTCAACCTCATTCTCATTCATTTCCCTTGTTGGAGGCTACTCCTTCAAAACGACTACCTACCTTCTTTTTCTCTCTTCTTCCTGTGCTTCGGCCATGAGAGCTGGATTTTCGCCTTTACCACATCACACCATTCTTCTCCATTTACTTCTCTCTTTTCCATCGTTTGGTCTTTAGTTATTTGAGGGTATTTCATTTTTAGGAGTTTTAGCTCTACTACTGCTCATTATCTACTCTCTAGTTGTAATGATGCTACATTCTTTGCTATTTTCCACCTTATATTTTATCTCCTTTCACCATTTTTGCTTGAGATTTCGACCATTGACTTTGACCCATATGTTCTGACATGTTAGTGGAGCCTTCTTTCCGATTTTTTTCTTATTTTACAGCTTTTTTACCCACAATATATAACATATATATACATAGATAATTCCTAGTTAGCATTTTGTTATATTTTAGGGTTAATTTCAGTAAACCCCCTTATACTATCCAGATTAATCAACTAACCCCTTCTTTGTCCACTTTTCCCCCTATATTATTCAATTTCATCAAATTGCCCCCCCTCAGCTCACATTTTGACTAAAAATGCCTAAACTACCCTCAATTAATAGTATAATGGGGTTTGTTGATTTAACTATTTATTTTTTTTTTTTTCAAAAATCAATTATATTTTTCACAAAAATTATAAATACAGAAATATATATATATATTTCTTTTGCAAAAAATCTGCAACATATGAAAATTCATTTTTCACAAAAAATTCAAAAAATTTTTTTGCAAAAAATAAAATTTTTTTGCAAAAAATAAAATTTTTTCTGAAAATTTGCAACATATGAAAAAAAAAATTTCAAATTTTTTTTGCAAAAAATCATTTTTTTGCGAAAAAAAAAATTTCCGAAAATCTGCAACATATGAAAAAAAAAATTTCAAAATTTTTTTTGCAAAAAATCATTTTTTTCCAAAAATCTGCAACATATGAAAAAAAAAACAATTTCAAAATTTTTTTTGCAAAAAATCATTTTTTTTCCGAAAATCTGCAACATATGAAAAAAAAAATTTCCGAAAATCTGCAGCATATGAAAAAAAATAATTTTCAACATTTTTTTTTCAAAAAATATTTTTTTTTCGAAAATCTGCAACATATGAAAAAAAAAATTTCAAATTTTTTTTGCAAAAAATCATTTTTTTCCGAAAATCTGCAACATATGAAAAAAAAAAATTTCCGAAAATCTTTCCACTTTGCAAAAGAAATATATATATATTTCTGAATTTATAATTTTTGTGAAAAATATAATTGATTTTTGAAAAAAAAAAATTTTAAATAGTTGAATCAACAAACCCCCTTATACTATTGATTGAGGGTAGTTTAGGTATTTTTAGTCAAAATGTGAGCTGAGGGGGGCAATTTGATGAAATTGAATAGTATAAGGGGCAGAGTGGACAGAAAAAGAATTAATTGATTAATCTGGATAGTATAAGGGTTTACTGAAATTAACCCTATATTTTAATCAGAGTATCCGATGCTTCAAACCGGTTAGTCTGTGTCTAAAGTTGGGGTGGCCACAATCTGCATATGCATCAGGAATGATAGATACATACATTGCTGTGTATGGCATAGCGTGCACCGGCTGCAGCCCATGACCGTTGAAGTATATTATATACTATTCTGACTTTTTTAATGGTTTTGCTCATGAAGTCTGAGCCATTACTAAAAGTCGTTACCACATTCAAAAGGGGTGGCTCACAATATTCATAACCAACTACTATATATAATGATTCAAATCTTGATAAATGATTCCAATGTTGATATTCGATGTTTAAGTTAATATAATTTAATTATTATTACTGTTTCCTATTTTATTTTTTTTGTTGTTTGAAGGTCTGAATGAGAGATTATATTACAACTTTACAAGAAAAGTTGGAGTTGTTGAATTTTCTGGAAAACACCATTAATGACTATTTTCACAAGCACGCAAACAATTACTTGAGGTAAGTTGAGGGAACAAATATATATATATATATTGATGAACATTTTGTATGCATAGAAAAACATCACACATAGTCACAAAACAGAATTTGAGAATGACGACTTTTGGAGAGCTTCAAGATGCTACAATAAGTCCCACCTACTACAGAAAGTGACTTTAAGAAACCAGTTCGCTTTCTACATCCATTTAACAAAGTGATGGTCACTTTTAACCTGACAACGAAGAGAGAAATGAAAATTTTATTCACGTTTTAATTGCATACATTTCACTTATCAAATTGTAGAATTCTTTATTCTTTTACTTTGGATAGGATAACTCCATGTACAGAAAGTTAAGCCTTATGGGATGACATATTCAATTTATAATATAATTGTGTCGTTGAATGAAATTAATATCACTTTGGATGCACCACTGACATAATAAATTAAAACCCACGTGTCCGTCCACCACGACAAAGGTAAAAGTAGTGGAAAATAAATGCAAAAATTATATTCACCTCTTACTCATAAATTTTCAAGTTTTTTGGTGTTCAAAAAATAGATAATATTTATGTTCTGTCGGAAAATTCTTTTTGCTGATGTGATTCAATATTATTCAAAAATATGTGATTATAAAAAAAATTTAAAAAAATTTGAACATAAAATTTATAATACGAAGAATTGGGTTCAATTTTGTTTTTTATGGAGATCTTCAATCACATATTCAAATACTACTCTGCCACATAGGCAATGAATTTTTTCTTAAAAAATTCAAATGGGGAGAATCTGGAGGCTGCATATCCATTTTTAAAGTCCAAATGTTATATGTGAAGCATGAAAGAGGACAAGGGTGGGTGAGAAAAGAAGAAACTCTTGGCCTTATAGATAGATTCTCATGGTTGCTTATTTTCTTTAATTATTTCCTTCCACCATTGAATAACTAACCTCTAATAATAGAGATGTAACACATTAATTAATTTCTTCCCTTTTCATTTGAAGCCATTGTCCCCTCTCTCTCCCTCATCAGAGCAACTAGATAAACATATAGCATCGATAATCAAAATTCACATAGCACTTCACTATACTACTACCAGAAATCAAACTCGACCACCCTTATTTCTCATTTGATCATACATACATACATGTACATACATATATATATATATATATATCAAACTCTAGCTCTTTGACCACATAAAAAACAAGTATGACCATCTTAAAGCTCCAAACTATGATCATAATACTCCTCCCTATATTGTTCTCTCCGGTGATCACCGGACGGTCACCATCAGAGTGTATCCGATCATGCGGCGACACCACCACCACCGTAGACCTCCCCTCGCCGTTCGGCTTCTCCTCCGGTTGTCCATTCCAACTCAACTGCACATCAACCAAAACCATCTCAGTCCAAACCTTCCCCGTACAAGGCATCACATCCGACACCATACTAGTCAACCTTCCCGCCACCTGCGGCCGCCCCATCGCCGCCCTCAGCAGGCTCTTCGGAACCACCTACGCCCCCACGTCACGCAACGGGATCCTCCTCCAAAACTGCAGCACACCCATCAAAACATGCACAATACCGAACACAACATTACAGACTCACTTTGAGCTTCTTGATTGTGACCCCAATGGCAACAATAATATTAGCTGCTATTCGGAGCCGAACAATATGAGCTTGTTTATTGATTATTATAGTGTGATGAGTAGTGGTTGTGGTTCTTTGTTTTCCGGGATATCGACGGAGATGGTGGGGAGTAGCTCGGCGGTGTCGTTGGATGTGCAGGTGGTGCAGTTGGGGTGGTGGCTTGAAGGGGACTGCAAGTGTTCTGCTAATGCAAATTGTACTAGAGTTGTGTCGGGGACTATGAATGGACGGCCCGGGTACCGGTGCAGTTGCTTGGAAGGGTTCGTCGGCGATGGATATCCGGTGGGTTCCGGCTGCCAACAAGGTTTGTTTTATTTTCCGGAACTAATGGATTCTTGTCATGCAGGTCGTAAAAGAATTGAGACTTGGTGCAAAAGTACTTCTAGATATTATGATACATTTTAGTTAGTGAAAATTATTAGTTAGAAAACCCGAAGGTGGTCTTGACACAAGGTTTGAGGTTCGATTTTTATTAGAAGCAAATAATTTGTTAAGACATGATTATGGATATAGTCCGAATCTTATTCGATTCGTGTTGCGTTATCTTGCACAAATTCTATAAATTAGTCGAGGTGTGTAAGCTGGCCGAACAACAAAATTATTAAAAAAAAATTATATTAGATAGAATGACCATCACGAAATAGGCTAAGCATTACCTGTCATAGAGTTAGAAGTTCCTATACCATAAAAATCCGATGATTCTGATAGGGTGGGAGGGTTGCTTTGTTTTTGTAAGAGTGGTGTGAATAGGCATGATGAAAATCCCCAATTATCAAAAAGTTTCATGTACTACGTACTGATATTAAGAAGTCAACGCTATGAAAATAGTATGTGCTTGCTTAATTTGTCCATCGAAACAAATGAGGGACATTTCAATTATTACATGTATTATGTATTTTTAACGATTTTGTGAGAATATAATTATCACTGAACAAATTTTTGTATAATTTTATATGAATTATTCTTGAAATTCGAACCATGGAAGTTGGAATACGCATGGTGTTTGTCAAAATATTCTTTAATTTGATAGTAGTTTCAACTTTCAACTGATAAAATGAACTTGTACACTTAAAAAAGGAGTAGTTCTAAGCTTAAAAGATTGAAGAGAAAATTTTGAGGGGGAGGTAGTACATAATATGATGCTGATTTTAGTAATTGGCTTATAATTTCAAGTTTGTTAATAAGATGATTCCTTGGTGAACACACAAGATTAGGGCAGGTTGTTATATACGTGAATGATACAAGACAAATTGTTTTTTTCTTGCGTTAAAAATTGACTAGTTGTTTTGCTTGGTCCCGGCTTTCACATTTTTGGTCCTTTATTTTCTAGAACAACAATAATTGCTAATAAGTTTATCAGTGCCTCACTAGTTTATATATATATATATTTTATTGCATTTGAAATATATACTAAAGTGGACTCCACTTACGTGGACTTTTGAAAACTGAGAACTTGGAGTTAGTTAGCGAGTTCAATCAGTAAAAGTATTTTATTCTTTTCATTTCATTTTGTATCCAATTGTTTACACGTAGATGGCTATTGTAATACGAAACTGAAATCAGGATGTGGATACTTGGCATAAATTATTATTTGGATGGCAAAATGGTAGGCAACAATCAACTCCATCCGATCGGATTTGGTGTAGTTGAAAAAGATTTAGTATGTGATGTCTTAAAAAAATATGGGATTTTATATTAAATTCATATTAGGTGCAAATAATTTGTTAAGGTCACGATCGCGAATATAATTCGAGTCTTACTCGATTCGTGTGGGGTGAGTCCCGTGAATTATTCGAAATACGCGTAAGCTGACCCGAATATCACAGTTATAAAAAAAAACAATCACAAAATCTAGAATTCAAACTATACCCGATTGAACTTCAATCCAACAGATATTATAACATCTATATGATGATAATTGTGGTACTCTATATGTAGTTTGGACTTTGGAACATCTGTGTAATTGCACCAGAAAAAGTGCAATTTATGTCCTAAAAAATCAGTAAATCTTCAATAAATGATTAGTACCTACTCATATGTTTCTGTTAAAAAATTTGGTAAGAGGTCCAGCTGTCCAAATCAACATAATCTTATTGTTCTTTCATCATTTGTTTGATGGTGTAAGTGTTATTTATTTAAATTAAGCAAAAAAGAACAAATCATGATGTTGCATTAATGAAATGAGTGGTTCATGCTCTACATCAAGGGAGGGACCTTACTACTATTCTAATTTCCACTTGTTTAAAAACTTCAATGGCTTTGTTGTACAATGTATATCACAACGTGCCAATTTTATGCAAAATATTTGAATACACATATCCAAATTATTGAATACATTATTTACATATTAACACATGCTTATACATGATAACCTCTTATTTTTCTAAATTTAGTTACTGATCACTAAAGCTTCTTTTTTTTTTGTCATCACTGATCACTAAAGCTTCAGCAAGTTAAATTTTCTTTGTGCATCTTCAATATTCTAATTTTCTGTTATTAATAGTTTTTTCTGTGAATTTATAATGTAAAACAGCCTCTCCCAGATGCAACTTCGCAAAGTACATGACAGGCCGATGTGGAGGTACAACTAGAATTGCTGTTTTAGTTGGAGGTAATCCTTCTTCTCCTTTCAGTCGTAGTAAAAAGTGTAGTGTATATATATATAAAGGATTAGGTTACAACCTCAACGAAACTTGTATGTTTTAAACTCAGTTCGTTAATGATCATCAAAAGCTGTAGTTTAGTGATACTTCTTTGCTATGAAGTATGGATATTTTGTGTAGGACGTGTTATTGTCAGACATCCGAACACGTCAAAAATGTGTCATGAATTTTTTAAAAAAATTGGACACACGGAGGACACCTGCGTGTCGGACACGTGGTGGGTCGGTTGATTCCATGAAAGATAGAGGACTCATGTAGCCGGTAATTTGGTGAATTACTTATGAAACTTGAACACCTCTAATCCAATATTTGACTTTGAAGATACTTGAATATCTTTGTTCCTCCTTATCTTGTTAGAGGAATTGGAACACCTATTCATTTATCCACAATTTAAAGAGGAATAAGATAACACCACAAATAGTCGAAGATTTAGTATTTGTACATTTCAATCTTTGTCTTCAATGAAGAAAATTTTCACAAGATAATGAGGGAGAGACTAAGATGTCGAATGTTGAAGGAGATGCATTTGACTCCTTGGATGGTATTGAAATGAAGAATTTTGAGCATGTCAGATATTTTATTTAACTTTTTTTTTTTTTTTTTATAAAAATTTATTTGATTCTCATTATTTAAGTGACAAACAAAGTATTTGTATAATATAATATATATATACATATATATATATAAAATAAAAATTATAGATGTCGGGACATATCGTGTCCTACGTTTTTTAAATTTGCATTATCGCCATATCTGTATCGTGTCGTATCCGTGTCAATGCTTTGTAACTTATTTGCCTTTTAAGCTAGAAAGTTCACGTTCAAGCTGTGATTGAATGGTTTGCCATGAAAAAAAAAAAATTCAAATCACGCAGCTGAGATTGAAATGAATTGGGATCCACTATCACGGTTTGCTAGATTTCCAACATTCTGAACTATTTTCTAAGCCACTTAATCTGAAGTACTGACTACTCTGCTCCTCTCCCTAAAGACCTTTTTTGTTCTCAAAAGTTCTTGAGAAAATAGTTGTCTTTTCTCTTGCATTGAAATCATAGGACTATTTTGGCACAATTCTTAATTGCTTTGAATGAATATTTTTGGGTATTTCTCATTATTATCTGATATTACCTACCAACTGGTACTAGTTAAAACAATTTTGTCAACAATTCACTTGGTCTAGGACCATACATTTGCTGTTATTACCAGCTATTGTTACCAACAAATTGAAATGTTAAGATTTAAAACTGCATGTCAAAACTAGATTTTCAGAATGTGAAATCTACTTTTTCAGGTGTTGTTGCAGGAGCTGCTTTGATGGTGAGTTTAGGGCTACTCTGCTGTTTTTATAGACGACGACGCGCGAGTTTGAAAACTAGGAACAAATCACTGCAATATATATCCGAAGCCATGGACATTAGCATTCCTATATATCCCTACAAAGAGATTGAGAGAGCCACAGACAGCTTCTCAGACAAACAAAGGCTTGGAATGGGGGGCTATGGCACAGTTTACTTGGGAAAGCTTCACAACAATGAGTGGGTTGCTGTTAAAAGGATCAAACACCGAGACACCGATAGCATTGAGCAAGTGATGAACGAGATCAAGCTCATCTCCTCCGTGAGCCACCCAAACCTCGTACGCCTCCTAGGTTGCTCCATCGAATATGGTGAACAAATCCTCGTGTACGAGTTCATGCCAAACGGAACATTGTCTCAGCATTTACATGGAGAGCGAAGCGATGGACTTACATGGCCTGTCCGGCTCAACATTGCCACGGAAACAGCTCGAGCCATTGCATACTTGCATTCTGCAATGAACCCTCCCATATATCATAGAGACATCAAGTCTAGCAACATACTTTTGGACTACAACTTCAAGACCAAAGTTGCTGATTTTGGGCTTTCTCGACTTGGAATGATCGAATCGTCCCACATTTCAACCGCCCCACAGGGGACTCCGGGGTATCTCGATCCTCTGTACCATCAAGACTTCCATCTTTCTGATAAGAGCGACGTTTATAGCTTTGGAGTCGTCCTTGTGGAGATCATTACCGGATTAAAAGCTGTGGACTTTTCGCGCCCCAACAATGAGGTAAATTTGGCAGCTCTTGCTATCGATAGGATTAAGAGAAGGTGTTTAGAGGAGATAATAGACACTTCCATTGAGCCGAATAGCGATGCTTGGACACTTCCCTCGGTGCATAACGTGGCTGAGGTAGCTTTTCGATGTCTTGCCTCCCATAGAGACATGAGGCCTACAATGATGGAAGTAGCAGCTGAATTGGAGCAAATCAGGCTCAGCAGATGGGCATCATCAGAAGAGAACATCACAGCTTCTTCAAAGCCATCCTCTTGCTCTGAATCATCCGATATAAGCGAAAAACCACTAACCGCGACGCTAAAGAATGCTGAATTGGATGATGGTGGAGGCTTATCTGCATCTGGTGATATGAGTTCAATGGAACGAGTAAAGGGTTTTTCCCCTGAATCTATTCAGAACTCGTCATCATCATGGGTTAGTGAACATAGCTTGCCATCATCAAACAGTTTGGCTAGTCAAAATAATTCAATGATCTGAAGTCCTTTCCCTTTTTTGTATTCCCTTGTTTGGTTAATGTATAGACAATTACCATTGTGATTAGCTTTGTTTTCCCCTTGTTTGGTTGATGTATAGACAATTACCATTTTGGTTAGCATTGGCTTGTTGTCATTAGTATCTATGTCTTCACCTAGAACACTATTTACCAAGATCCACATGAAATCATAGCCAATAATAGAGGATTTTGAACATATAAGGAAGCTTGAGAAGTTAAGAAAAATAGCTTTTTTGTAGTATGAGAGCTTTAATGTATGAGCACATTGGAGTGATTGCTTTATTATTGGCTATGTATTATCAAATAGATATACTATATTCAGTCTACACAACAATAAAAATGCATCATTCATTTAAAATTTGTTGAAAACTCTCAATAAACAGGTTTTGTATATTCATTGGCTGGGCGCCCAAAATTTGTTGAAAACTCTCATAAGGTTATAGTAATAATGTGACACACTCGAAAATATAATTTTAGGAGGGAGTATTGATGTTCCGCAACCATATCAACACTTTTATTTATAAAAATGAGGCTGGGTGTCGGGCTTTAAAGCCCAATTTCATATGTAAAAAAAACAAAATATATATATATATATTGTCAGCTCATGGGTGTCTTCGATATTTTGGTTGTCAAAATTCACATCAGTGTCTGTATATTTTCATAAAAATAAGGAATATATCTTGGCATTGTATCCTATGGTCCAAGTCAGAAATCAACTTACTCCCAAGAAGAAGAAAAAACAATAACACGCCAGCAGGACAATCCAATTAGCTTCAAATATATACCAAAAGATTACAAAATGATTGCATATCTCATCTCACAAAATTACAAACTTTAAACCAGTTTTATGTGGGCTCACCTCACCCACCACCTATTCTCTTTTTACCCTTTTTTAGCTAACAGTCAGCCCAATAATATTTTCCACCAGCAAAAGCCCCATTTCCACATTACCCCCACCCGCAACTTTCCCAAACTACCCTTCCCCCAAAACTCACCATGATCGCCGGCACCGGCGATCAGAAACTAGCTCTCTTCAAAGAGGTGAACGTAACGGAAGCGCCTAAAGCCGACTTACTCACCTCGATATCGAACGAATCGTATCGGCGAAACAATTCCACCACCAACAACCTCGAAATCAGAACCACAAAGTCTTTTCCGGCGCACTGTTTGTTCCCGGCGGTGGGAGACTCCGTCTCCGGCCCGTTCGACCACAGCACGTGCTTCAGAAGCCTCTCCCCTTCCTCACCAACGAACCGGTCCGCCACGAACTCCTCGGGTCGGTCAAATATCTTCGGATCCTTGGTGGCAAACGGTTGAAACCCGAACAGCATTTCCCCTTCCTTCACCTCAAACGCCGCGTCGTGAGACTCGATCACCAGATCCCGCTTCGCTCGCCCGTACTGTGACGGCACCGGCGGATCGATCCTTAGTGCCTCGTACACCACGGACTTCATCAGCGGCATCTGTTCCATCGCCGCCATCGTTAGTTGACCACCGTTGTTGTCGGATCTGATAGCGGATCGGATCTCCTCCGCCAATTTAGTGTGGAGCTTCACCCCACCGCGGCCGATCCACTTCACCAAATTGGGGAAGAAAAACTTCATCCCGCCAAAGGAGTTAAAGCAGGTGGCAAATAACAGATTATGGCAAGCTTCTTCCCGCGAAACGCCGAGTCTCTCGGCCTCGTCGAGTATCGGTGTGGACGATTCGTAGAAGAAATTGTAGAGTTTCTGATAGTCCTTTTTTATGAGAAATGGCGGGAGAGGGAAAGTGTGGATGAGAAGTTCTTCTAAAAGTTTCGGCAAGCCGAGGGTAAATAAAGGGCTGAGTTGAAACAACACCCATTTGGCGATTATTTGCGGACCGTCCGTTCCGAGCTTCGTATCGGCCGGGACGGTACCGTACAATGACCGAGACAGGAAGTTAAACGCGGCTTGATCGTTGGGCGCGCTAAAATCGGCTCGGCCATCGGCGGCTAGACCGGCCTCGAGGGTCTCGAAGAGCTCGGTGAAGGTGGTGTGAAATTCCGGTATGACTTTATCACGGCTCGACTTTAGGAGAAAGAACATGAGTCGCTTGAGCTTGCCGTGTTTCGGCTCCGACGGGTCCAGATAGGAGAGGACTCGGTAGCCGCCGGTGAGTTCGGTGGAGGGCATGTAGGTTCCGGTGAAAAGGTCTTTCTTCTCGACTTTGGTGACGTCGAAGAGGACCGGGAAGCTCTTGCCGTCAAGGAGAACGACGACGTTTGGGTTGGAGGAGATGAAGGGTCCAGGTGGCATGTTGACCCGGTACACCGTTGACTGGTACTTGTGGGCTCGGGACTTGAAGTACTCGTCTTTGCCTTGGTTGTAGAAGTAATCTAGTCGGTCCTTGATGGGACCCACGAAGGGTAGCCCGTAGTTCCCGGGAATTTTGCGGATCGGGAGTTTTTTGGCGGGTTCTGCCGCCGGCGCCACCGTAGCCGGAGGTTTTGGTGGTGGCACATATGGTTTATCTGATACGGAGGCCGAGATGGGTCGACGGACAGCGAGTCGGCGAGTTGAGTAACGGTTCGATTGTGTTTGGGATGGGAATTGGAGTTGGAGAGATGAGAAAGTTAGAGAAGAGGAAGCCATTAGTATCAAAATGGCTTAAACAATGAGAGTTTTTTTACTATTGTTATTGTTGTGGAAAGGTTGTTTTATAAAGAGAATGAGAGTGGAGGATGATATTTGAAATTGAAAGCACCATACAAGTCTATATATATATATAGGGTTAATTTCAATAAACCCCCTATACTATCCAGATTAATCAACTAACCCCTTGTCGGTTCAAATTGCCCCCTATACTATTCAATTTCATCAAATTGCCCCCCCACGTCACATTTTAAGTCAAAATGCCGAAACTACCCTCAATAGTAATAGGGGGTTTGTTGATTCAACCATTTAAAAAATTTATTAATTTCAAAATTTATTTATTTTGTCCGAAAACCTGCAAAATATGAAAAAAAAAAAAAAATTTGAATTTTTTTTTTTATCATGTTGCAGTTTTTCGGAAAAAATATAAAAAAAAAAAAAATTTTGAAAATTTTTTTTTTTCACATGTTGCAGGTTTTCGGAAAAAATATGAAAAAAAAAAAAATTTTGAATTTTTTTTTTTTGCACATGTTGCAGTTTTTCGGAAAAAATATGAAAAAAAAAAAAAATTTGAAATTTTTTTTTTTTCACATGTTGCAGTTTTTCGGAAAATATATAAAAAAAAAAAAAAAATTTTGAAATTTTTTTTTTTCACATGTTGCAGTTTTAAGGAAAAAATATAAAAAAAAAAAAAAATTTTGAAAATTTTTTTTTTCACATGCAGTTTTTCGGAAAAAAAAAAAAAAAAAAAATTTTTCATATTTTTTCCGAAAACCTGCAACATGTGAAAAAAAAAAAATTTCAAAATTTTTTTTTTTTTTTTTTTTTTCCGAAAAACTGCAACATCTGAAAAAAAAAAATTTCAAATTTTTTTTTTTTTCATATTTTTTCCGAAAAACTGCAACATGTGAAAAAAAAAAAAATTCAAAATTTTTTTTTTTTTCATATTTTTCCGAAAACCTGCAACATGTGAAAAAAAAAAATTTCAAAATTTTTTTTTTTTTTTTCATATTTTTTCCGAAAACCTGCAACATGTGAAAAAAAAAAATTTTCAAATTTTTTTTTTTTTTATATTTTTTCCGAAAAACTGCAACATGTGAAAAAAAAAAAATTTCAAATTTTTTTTTTTTTTTCATATTTTTTCCGAAAACCTGCAACATGTGAAAAAAAAAATTTCAAAATTTTTTTTTTTTTATATTTTTTCCGAAAAACTGCAACATGTGAAAAAAAAAAAATTTCAAATTTTTTTTTTTTTTTCATATTTTGCAGGTTTTCGGACAAAATAAATAAATTTTGAAATTAATAAATTTTTTAAATGGTTGAATCAACAAACCTCCTTATACTATTGAGGGTAGTTTCGGTATTTTGACTTAAAATGTGACGTGGGGGGGCAATTTGATGAAATTGAATAGTATAGGGGGCAATTTGGACCGACAAGGGGTTAGTTGATTAATCTGGATAGTATAGGGGGGTTTACTGAAATTAACCCATATATATATTATACTAGTATATACTTACATGTATAAAGATAGTCGTCGTGTAGACTGTAGAGTCGTTTTCAACAAGTATATATACATGTATTATAGGGTTAATAGCAAAAAAACCCCTCAACTATACCCTCTCTCTAACTAAACCCCCCTGAACTATTTTTCGAGCTAAAAACCCCCTAAACTATCCATTTGTTGCATTTAACCTCCTGACGTTAGTGCACAGTTAGGGTTCCGTCAATAATTGGCATGTGCAAAATTGATGGACAGTAATACCCTTGCTGAAACAAGGCCTTGTTTGGCCATACACATGAAGAAAATTATTTTTCAAAAATCACTTATATTTTTTGCAAAAATTATAAATTAAAATTATATATATATATATATATATATTTCACAAAAAAATTATTTTTTGGAGGGAATATATTATTTTCCAAAATATGAATTATTTCCGAAAATATAATAAATATTTCTTGCAAAAAAATTATTTTTCGGAAAAGATCATATTTTGGAACATAATAGTGTATACTTTTCGCAAAAAAATTATTTTTCGAAAAAGATCATATTTTGGAACATAATATATATTTTTCGCAAAAAAAATCATATTTTGGAACATAATAAATATTTTTTCGCAAAAAAAAAAAAAATCGTAAAAAAATCATATTTTGGAACATAATATATATTTTTCGCAAAATAATTATTTTTTGGAAAAAATTCATATTTTGGAACATAATATATACTTTTTCGCAAAAAAAATATTTTGTGTAATATATAATTTTTTTGGTAAAAAGTATATATTATGTTCCAAAATATGAATTTTTTCCAAAAAATATATATATTATGTTCCAAAATATGAATTTTTTCCAAAAAATATATATTATGTTCCAAAATATGAATTTTTTTTCGAAAAATATTTTTTTTTGCGAAAAAGTATATATTATGTTCCAAAATATGAATTGTTTTTACAAAAAATATATATTATGTTCCAAAATATGATTTTTTTTGCGAAAAAATATTTATTATATTCCAAAATATGAATTTTTTTTGAAAAATATTTTTTTTGCGAAAAAATATATATTATGTTCCAAAATATGATTTTTTTTTGAAAAATATTTTTTTTTTGCGAAAAAATATTATGTTCTAAAGTATAATTTTTTTGCAAAAATATATACTATTATGTTATAAAGTATAATTTTTTCCCGAAAAATAATTTTTTTGCAAAAAATATATACTATTATGTTCCAAAATATGATTTTTTCCGAAAAATAATTTTTTTGCAAGAAATATATATTATATTTTCAGAAATAATTCATATTTTGGAAAATAATATAATCCCTCCAAAAAATAATTTTTTTGTGAAATATATATATATATATATATATAATAATTTTAATTTATAATTTTTGCAAAAAATATAATTGATTTTTGAAAAATAATTTCCTTCATGTGTATGGCCAAATAAGGCTTTGTTTCAGCAAGGGTATTACTGTCCATCAATTTTGGCTTAACGGTGTTAGAGCACAGTTTGTTAAACTGCACAGAAAGCATAGTTCAAGGTAGTAAATTGCACACCAGAGGGTTTAGTTAGAAAGAGGGTATAATTGAGGGGGTGTTTTGCTATTAACCCTGTATTATATATCTCTGCAAATAAAGGCAGTGGTATGTGAAAATGAGATTTGTATATTCTGTGTTGTTGTTTTTTGAAAAGTTATATTCTGTGTTGTTGCCAGAGTCATGAAAGATGTGCTTTTCACGTGTAACTCCTGTTTTTTCGCCACTTCCATTATGAATTATCCAATGTTTGAAAATGTAATTCTTTCCCATCTTTGATTTTTTGTTTTTTCAACATGTTTGGAAAAGGGTTTGTCTGGTATTGTCTTGAATTTAAAACTCTATGTTTAATAATATTATTCTATATATATTATTAAAAAATAAAAAATATATATTATTTTTTAATTTTATATATATTTATATATATATATTATTTTTCTATATATTTAATATATATATTTAATAATATTATTTTATTAATATTATTATAAAATAAAAAATATATATTATTCTATATATATTAATATATATTATTTTATATATATATTATTTTTATATATATTTAATATATATATTTAATAATATTATTATAAATAAAAAATCTATATTATTCTATATATATTAATATATATTATTTTTTTAATTTTATATATTATTTTATATATATTTATATATATATATTATTTTATATATATTTATATAATATTATTATAAAATAAAATTATTAATATATATTATTCTATATATTATTTTATATATATT
Organism: Cornus suecica; assembly: GCA_963922005.1. Classification (NCBI taxonomy): domain Eukaryota; kingdom Viridiplantae; phylum Streptophyta; class Magnoliopsida; order Cornales; family Cornaceae; genus Cornus; species Cornus suecica. The sequence continues at coordinate 86,761,032 of OY998240.1, forward strand.
ATTTTTTAATTTTATATATTATTTTATATATATATAGAGAGAGAGAGAGAGAAAAATAAAAGTCAAAATTTGGTCTTTCATCACTTACAAAAAAAAGGATTTGGTTTTAATAGGTTTTGAAATGTTTTGTCTTAAAAACCTAAAACTAACTTACCCAAATATAAATTAGTTTCTAAAACAAAAACAAAACAAAACAAAACCCCTAAAGACTAACAAACAAACAGGCCCGAAGTTTGTCAATTTGGTTTTGTTTGGCAACCTGGTTTTTGTTTCATTCACGTTTAAAAGTTGTAATATAAAAATTATAATATATATATAATATATTTACTATTTCGTTATGTTATTAAAGCAAGGAAGTGTTAGGAAATAATTTGTTGTATTATTTAAATGAGGTAGACAAATTTTTTTTCACGAGGTAGACAAATTAAAAGTGGAAAAAGGAGGATGTTTGGGGTCAAAAAGAAAAAAATTATCGCCTGCCTTCCATTTCCATAGATGAAATTTGTTTGAAAATTAATTTACATAAAATACAATGAAAAAATGGTTCTACTGTTTATACACATTGCTTTTAAAATAAAATTAGGGTATACATATAAATATAATGTTTTGTTCATGAATTATTTTTCGAAATACTCCATAAAAATTTCCCTAATATCTTGTAGCAACTAAGAACAATATGAACCCATCACAATTCATAATCCACCAACCGACAACTCTACAAGCCAACAGTGTATATCACCTCGCAAATTTTTAAGTCAAAATATTAAATAAAAGAGATTTAAAAGAAAAAGAAACGTGCCAATAATGTTGTGCACATGATCATATGTTTTTTTTTTTAAAAGAGTTCTGTTTTCTTTTTCTTTTTTATTTATTTTTTATCATTGCACTTTAAATTTTGACCACCACTCCACCGATCTAGACCTTGGATCTAAGATGTGTTAAATAAAATATTATAACCCACACATTGCACAAAAATGTGGTGTTATATACTAGTATCATTATTTTTGCTTTCCTAGTTTTTCAATATTTTATTTTGGTTTTGACTAGTACAACCTTCACTTTCAACTCAGTGGTATGCGCAGACTGCAGACACATGCCAAAGTCCAATAATTCATCTATATTTTTCTAAGATAGGAAAAACAGTTTTAACAAAAGAGGTATTAATCTTCATTTTTGTTACTATTATGTTTAATAAATACGCCATTTATAACTTGCCACCTTTAAAATAAAATTTTAAATTAGGAATACTTTGTACCATTGTGTGTGCAAGTACTCAGCCTCATGTTTAAGACATGTTTGGATTGGCTTTTTGGAGGGAAACATTATATTGAATGATGTTTAGTAAAAATTTTAGAAAAGTATTTGAGCCTTAGAATAACGTTTTAAAAAAATTGGGGTACCAGCTTTTCAAAATAGCTTATGCTTCTCTTTTTTTTCAGCGAAAAATCAGAAACAGAAATTATGTCAAACAAGGTCATCGTATAAGATCCATGATCTATAAAAATAAAAAATAAAAACAAAAATATAATAAAAAATATTAAAACATGTTACATCTTTAAAAGTAACTTTTGTACCACTTTTCCGCTTTCATAGAAGGTGAACTTTGGTGCCGATGTAATTTAAATCACCATTCAAATTTTTTTAATGGTACTGTTTATGACAGTAAAAATATATGATTAATGTAGTAAAACTTCCTTAGAATTGAAATAACAATAATAAGTATAATAATAATTTGTAAACAAATGAGAAATGGCTATTACCACTAAACCCTATGTAGTTTCAAAATGGATCAACGAACTTTCCTCCAATCCAGAAAACCCCCTTATCAATATCAAATTATATCAATTTTAGACAAAATTGCCCCTGAAACTAAAGGAGTTACTGATAAACGAATATTTTTTTATTTATGCCCAAAAAACATTAATGCCAAAATAAATAAATAATTTTGAACTACCAACTATAAAATATATATAAAAAATTAAGTTCCAAATATATATAAAAAATTAGAACTACAAATGAGATTTTTTTTTTTTGTTTTTAATTAGAAAAATATTACATACCTCTTCTGGGATTTAATGATATTACACGTTGTACCCCTACAGTTTCCAAAATATCAGTTACCTCCCTTGGATGAATCCCTATAATGTAAAATTATGAAATGACCCCCAATAAATCCTAGTGGGTAAATTACAGTTTCACCCCTTAAAATTCTAAAAAATATTTAAAATTCAAAAATATATATATAATTTGAAATATATATATAAAATTACAAAAAATATATAAAATATGAAAAATATATATATAATTCCAAAAATATATATAAAATTCGAAACAAATATATAAAATTCCAAAAAATACATATATAATTCAAAACAATATATAAAATTAGAATAAAAAAATTCCAATATATATATATATATATATATAATTCGAAAAAATATATAAAATTAGAAAAACTATATAAAATTCGAAATATATATATAAAATTCCGTAATATATATATATATAATTCGAACAAATATATAAAATTAGAAAAAAACATTTTTTTTGAATTTTATATTTGTTTTTTCAAAATATATATAATTTTTGAATTTTATATATTTTTTCCGAATTTTATATATTTTTTAAAAATTTATATATGTTTTCAAAATTTATATATTTTTTCAAAATTTATATTTGTTTTCAAATTTTATATTTATTTTCGAATTTTAAAATATTTTCCGAAATTTAATATATATATTTTTTATATTTATATTTTTTGCTGAATTTTATATATTTTTTATGAATTTTATATGTTTTTTTAAAATTTATATATATTTTTTGAATTTTATAATGTTTTTCAAATTTTAAAATATACTTTTTCGAATTTTATATTTTTGCCGAATTTTATAATGAAATTCAAAATTTGATGTATATCTTTTGGAATTTTATATCTTTTTTCTAAATTTAATATAGGCTTAAGGGGGTAGTTTGCTTGTTTTGGAAATGTGAGAATAGGTATTTTGCAACCATTAGAAAGCATAGGGGGTTTTATGCTCTTTTGCATTTTATATATTTATATATTTATTTCAAATTTTATATATGTTTTTCAATTTTTATATTTTTTCAAAATTTATATATATTTTATCATTTTTATATATATTTTCGAATTATATATATATATATATATATATATATATATATATTTCAAATTTTATATATATTTTTTAAATTTTAAATATTTTTTCGAATTTTAGGGGGTAAAACTGTAATTTACCCATTAGGGTGGGGGGCAATATAAAATTCAATAGTTTAGGGGGTTTTATTAAAATTAACCATGAAGGACAATTAGGTAAAATCACACATGAAATCATAGTTGACCGACTTGACTTTGGACAGAGGAGGTGAAAGTGATATCCGGAGCTAACCTGGAAAGAGGTATCTGCTCGATTTGGAAACAGTAGAGGTACCGTGTGTAATATCACTAAACCTCAGGAGAGGTATGTGATATTTTTCCTTTTTAATTATATATATATATATATATATTTTTTTTACCGAAAAAAATTAATTTATGCCAAAAAAAATCTAATTGCTAAGTTCAAAATATTTGTTTATATTTCAGACTTAAATTATTTTATATTTTACCCTAATTGGTAGTTCAAAAATAAAATATTTTGGCATTAAGTTTTTATTTTATTTTATTCATTTATAGTAAAATATAAAAAACAAAATTTAAAAAAAAAAAAAACTAATTAGTAGTTCAAAATATTTTTTATATTTCGGACTTGAATTTTTATATTTTATCAAATTTGGTAGTTCAAAAAAAATTGATGCATTAATTTTTTATTTTTGCATAAATCAATTTTTTTAGTTTATAGTAAAATATAAAAAATAAAATTAAAACAAAAAAAAAAAGTCTAATTTGTAGTTTGAAATAGTTTATATATTTCGGACTTAATTTTTTTATATTTTACCTTAATTGATAGTTCAAAAAAAGAAATTATTTTGACATTAATTTTTTTTCCGGCATAAATAAACAAAAAAATTGGTTATTAGTAAAATTCGCTTAATTTCAGGAATAGTTTTGTCTGAAATTAGAGAAAATGGAACAAATTGATATAATTTGATTATCAAAGGATAATTTTCTGAAATGAATGGAGGTAGTCCATTTTGAAATAAAATAATAGCCCAAAGAGAAATTTGTGAGTTTGGAGTCACCGTCCTTGACATGTTAATTTTCATAAGAACAAATTCAAAGGGATGGTTTAGGAACTATTGTTTTTGTTTTTATTTTTATTTTGAGAACTAAAAAATAAGAATAATTTTTATTTTTATTTTAATTTTCTTACCCAAAAGAATAAGAATAAAAAATATGTTTGGGGCAAAAAAACACATATTTTTACACAATTTTTTCTCTCTACCACAAATTTTTTTTTTTTGGAAAATCCTAAAAAGAACAAATAAACAAGTTTTTGTTGTTCCCTTATTTTTTCTACTATTCACGAAAACAGTTTTCAAATTGAAAACAAAACAAACAGTAAAAAGGATTACCAAACATGTTCTGTTTTTCTAAACAGTGTCAAAAAACAAAAAACATAACAAAAATAAGGTTTTCAAACAGGCCAAAATGATACCAATTTAAAAAAAAAAGAAGTAAATCAGTACCGGATACAAGTCGGGTCGGATAGTGACGTGTGTCTAGGTTACACAAGTTTTAGTTTTACCAATTAGAAAGGTTGACCTTTCTTGGACATATTGTTTGAGAGTCAAAAAACAGAGAAAATAGAAGAGGTCAAACTTCTGTACTTCTACGCGTTTGACTTGCTTCCAATTGCACATCCGATTCCCACATCCGCCCAAAACTGCAATTAATTTTCACATGTTTATGATGTGTATATGTTTACACATATTTGACAATCTTACGGTTCTTACCCATTCTATTATGAACGGCTTGTTTGGTAGATGGTGTGGTATTGATTTTTGGTTTTGGTTTGATTGAAGTTGGGTTGATTGGAGATGGTGTGATTTTATTTTGGTTTCAAATTATGTTTGGTGCAGATAGTTTTGGTGTGAGAAAAAGTGAAACTGAAAAACCAAATTATATTTGGTAGAGTTGGTATGAGCTGAAATTCTGAAACCAATCATATTTGGTAACTTGGAATAGTTTGACATTTTATTTATTTAAAATAACATTTTGTAAATATATATGTTTTAAAAAATAAAATATATAAATATTTAATTTTTTCGAAATATTTATAGATAAAATATTTTATATAAGATATTTCAAAAAATAAAAGATTTCAGTAAAAATTCATATAATTTGTATATATTTTTTAAAAATAATAAATATATTTTTATTATATTTTATTTTTTTTAGAAATATTTGTTTTCCCGAAATATTTTATTTTTTATGAAATATTTTTTTTTGTTTGATTTTTTTGAAATATTTTATTTTTTCATAAATATTTTATTTTTCAAATTATATATATATAATATTATAAATGAATAGTGTCAAACCATTGGACTCAACTCCAACCAAACCATCTATTGAGATGGTGTGAAAATTGATAGATTTGGGTCCAATGGAGTGACACTATTCAAATACTTTTTCTCCAACACCATGTTTGCCAAACATGGAGTGGAGTAAAATTTTCAAACCAAACTCAAAAAAAAGGCACCACTCCCTCTACCAAACAAGCACGAAGTATTTTTATCTACAAATTATATGAGCCATGGTTTTGTGGGTATTTTGATAAGAGTTTTTTTTTTTTTTTTTAAGTGACGCTTCTGGAAAATAATTATAGTATGGCGGAGTTTGTCATAATCAAGCTGATTCAATTTCGATTCTGAACTAATTTGATTAAATTACATATTTAAGGACAAATACTTCCTCCCTTCCAATTTAGTTGTTCATATTTAATTTTTTAACAATTATTTTGATATTTTGTGTTTTCTATTTTGTCATTTGATAATGTAATATAGTTGTAGTTTTTAGTGGGACTCATTCTTTTTTGAAGTTAATGAACAATAATAATTTGAAAAAATACATGATAATATTGTATTAAGATTTTGTAGGCCCATTTTTACACCGGGCCCATCGTACAAAGTCAACACTGGATCAGCATATCTGTTTTAAAAGCCCAAATATAAAACAAAGCTCAAGGATATAAGTTCATTTCATTAAGGAAATTATCGTTTCAAATATATACAATCAAAACTGATATAGGGTTTTTATTATAGCAGTTTTGATAAACATTAAACTTGAATTTAATATAGATATTGTCTTTAATATGTATTAAAACCCATTTATGTGGGTAAGACCAGATTCATGTATAAAAGAAAGAAAAAAGAAAAGGAAATGGATCCGAAATTGCTCCAATTCTTGTTGGTTCTTGAAATATCTGTTATCTTCTTGCTATTTATCTATTTCATAACTTCTGTTTAAATTACAAAGGTTGAGATTCGTTCGGCATCTGCGAACGGGTTTACACTTTTTGGTGCCGTCTGTGGGAACTCGATTTCTAAGCAGAAGCTATTAGATCAATGGCGGGAGAAACCACTACACAGTTAGGAGATACAACTGCAATCTTTCAACGTCTAGAGGCCCTTGAAAAGGAAAATCAGGAGCTAAGGCAAAGGTTGGATCAGTCTGAACATCCAGAATTGCCTATAGCAGGACGCCGTAATGGCCTCGCTGTTGAAGAGGAGGTCAATCACCATGAAACAAGTTCAGCAGATCGAACAACAGATCATACTCGTACCCAACCAATCGCAGATGAGGTGAATATCAATAATCGGGCAGTTCCGCTCGATATGGTGACCCGACTTCAAAACATCGTAGACGAACAAGTAAAGGATCTTAGAACACAGTCACTAACCAATCTAGCCATCGAAATGACAGCCAAAATGATTAAATCTCCGTTCAGCCCCGAAATACAACAGGCGAGAAGGCCAGATAAGTTCCGGATGCCTAAATTCATTATGTTCGATGAGACGCATGACCCAATTGAGCACATGTTTCATGTGGAGCAGATGATGACTCACGGTATGGCTGATAATGCACTAATGTGCAAAGCTTTTTCTACAAGCCTAACAGGCCCAACTCTGTTATGGTTTAGGCAACTGCCAGGAAGTTCGATCGATTATTTCCAAACGTTGATGGAAAAGTTCATGGCCCAGTATTTCGGAAATCGGAAGCAGAAGAGTACCATTTCTAATCTGTTTACGATGAGACAAGTGAAAGGCGAAACGTTGAAGAATTTCCTATCCAGATTCAATCTGGAAATGGAAATGATACCCAGTTGTGATCAACCAACAGCAGTGGAAGCTTTCAAGGTGGCTATCGAACAAGGGACCAGCTTCCATAGATCCTTAGTGAAGTCAACGCCCCTCAACATGGGTTAGTTAAATTCACGGGCACAGGGATATCTGAGATTGGAAGAAGATGAAGAAGAAAGAAGTCATCGTTCAACATTAGTCAATATGGAAAACAAATCAAAGGAAAGGATAATCAAGAAGGCATATAATACGAACAACCAACGATCAGCTCCATATAGGCACCAGGAGAGGAGGCCAAGATATGACATACCTGAAACTCCACTCCGAACAACATTAGCAAAATTGTACAATGAAAATAAGGCGAAGGGTATTTTTCGCCCACCGTTTCCGTTGAAAATGCCACCAGAGCAGCAGGACCGTTCGAGGCACTATGCGTTTCACAATGACTTTGGTCATTTAACGAACGAGTGCAGACAATTGAGGAGGCAGGTTAAGACCTCGATAGCCAAAGGAGATTTGAAGGAGTACGTGGACAATGGAGTCAAAAAATTTGATAGACCGAAGCCCAATAAAATTGTGGGCGGACAACCAGTCAAAATTATTGACACAATCCATGGGAAACTAGAGGAGAATGAAGAAAGCCGTTCGGTTCAATGTTCGCGAATGCGCAATGCCAACAAGATCCGAAGGGTTGGGGAGGTGAATGTAATTCGAAACTACCCAATTCCTACAATATCATTTACTCAGGAGGACTTAAGAGGCGTACAACTACCACATGAAGATCCACTGGTAATTTCGATCATAGTTTCAAATTGTTTAGTTAAAAGGGTGTTAGTTGATCCAGGTAGCAGCATGAACATCCTGACCAAATCAGCTTTCGAGAAGATCGGCATCAACACGGAGTTAATCAAACCAACTGCCAGTCCGCTGGCAGGCTTTGATGGAAAGAGGATTTGCCCGATCGGGATCCTGAACTTACATGTGACAGCCGCAAAGCGAACTTTGACGGAAAATTTCACTTTGGTGGACATACAACCCTCCTATAATCTGATCATGGGAAGAGGTTGAATTCATCGGATGCAAGGAGTTCCTTCTACTCTGCATCAGGTGATGTGGTGTGTTGATCCTTCGGGGAAAGGGTTTGTCGATATTCAAGGCGATCAAGTAGTGGCGAAAGAATGCTATGCCATCGTCTCCAGAGGTTTGAAGGGCGAAAGCTCCGAACAAAGCTTGTAGCAATTACCGAACCTCCCTGATCAGACTGACAATGATGAAAAGACCGAAGATGACACCATCATAGTGGATCTGATCGTCGGGAGCAAGGGTAGGACCACCCGAATTGGAAGAGGATTGAAATCTGATAAAAGGAGCAATTTGATTTCTATGTTAAGATCAAATATTGATGTTTTCACTTGGGATCACAATGACATGTCTGGGGTCGATCCAAGAACCATGATGCACACATTAAATGTTTACTCCGATGCACATCCCGTACGCCAACGACCAAGAAGGATCGGAACCGAACGAGGAAAGTTTGTAGCTGAAGAAGTTAGTCGATTGCTAGATGCTGGTTTTATCAGAGAGGTTCATTATCCCGTTTGGATGTCCAACGTTGTCGTGGTACAAAATAAGAATGGGAAGTTCTGAATGTGTGTGGAGTTCACCAACTTAAATAAAGCTTGTCCGAAGGACAGTTTTCCTTTACCCAAGATTGATCGTATGATCGACGCAACCACATGGTTCGAACGTCTTACCTTCCTGGATGCCTATTCGGGATACAATCAAATCCCAATGAACCCAAAAGATGAAGACAAAACAACGTTCATCACCGAACGAGGGACCTATTGTTACAAGGTCATGTCGTTCGGTCTCAAAAATGCAGGTGCGACTTATCAGCGACTGATTGATAAGATTTTCAAAACCCAAATTGGAGATACGGTGGAGGCCTACATTGATGACATGGTTATTAAAAGCCAGCACAAGGATGAACATTTGAAGCACTTAGAGGATGTGTTCGCATCCCTGCGATCGCACAAAATGAAGCTGAACCCGAAAAAATGCACTTTTGGTGTGTCTTCCGGACAATTCTTGGGACACATAGTTAATAAAGATGGAGTCAAAGCAAGTCCAACACAAGTTCAAGCATTGATTCAGATGAAGGCACCTGAATCCCCAAAAGAAATTCAGGTACTCACAGGAAGATTAGCAGCTCTGAGCCGGTTCGTCTCCAAATTGTCAGATAGATGCAAGTCGTTCTTCGATGTCCTGAAGTCTAAGAAAACGATTGTTTGGGGAAAGAAACAACAAGAAGCGTTCCTTCAGCTGGAACTCTATATGGCGAAACCACAAATCCTGACGGCACCCAAAGATCATGAGTCCTTGATTCTATATTTAGCAGTATCCCCGAACGCAGTCAGTTCAGTATTGGTAAGAGACGATGGGAACATACAATACCCAATTTACTATGCGAGCAAAACATTGCTTGACGCCGAAAGAAGATATTCAAAGACAGAGAAAATCATCTTGGCATTGGTCCAGGCAAAACGAAAGTTGCGTCATTACTTCGAGTCCCATCCGATCAGAATCCCAACAAATATTTCCGATCAAAGCAATTTTGTCAAAGCCCGACTTCTCGGGATGAATGACAAAATGGTCAATATAATTAAGTATGTTCGATATTACTTATGAGCCCCGAACGTCTCTAAAAGGTCAAGCTGTGGCGGATTTCCTCATTGAGTATGAAGCGACCGAAGATGAGGTCTGTGATGTAAATCCAAGATGGATGCTTTATGTAGATGGATCAGTGAATAGCCTGGGGGAAGGTGTGGGGATCGAACTAATATCCCCAGAAGGCTCCAAGTTGCAGCAATCAATCAAATTATCCTTTGGCAGTTTAAACAATGAGGCTGAATACGAAGCCGTTTTGGCAGGATTAAGGTTAACAAAGGAGCTCCAGATCAAAGAATTAATTGTGTTCATCGATTCTCAGTTAGTTGTAAATCAGATCACAGGAAGTTATAATACAAGTGAGGAAAGGATATTGCAGTATAAAAATGCCGTTCAGGAAGAAATGCGAACTTTCAGGTAGTCACTTTTAAACAAGTTCCAATGGCGGAAAATCATGGGGTTGATTATGTAGCAAATCAAGCATCTTCAGCTGGAGACGATATGGTCAGAATAATTCATGTGGATGAACTGTTCACCCCCTCGATCAGTAAAAAGAAGGAAGTATGCGTGATTCCGTACGAGCCAAGTTGGATCGATCCAATCCTCAAGTATTTATTGATCGGTGTTCTACCTGATGATCGACGAGAGGCAAAGAAAGTAAGAGCAACTTCTACCAAGTATTCAGTGATCGATGGCTATTTATACCACCGATCGACAAGTGGGTCCTATCTGCGATGTTTGACACTATCTGAAACACAAGAGGTACTCAAGCAGTTGCACGATGGGACTTGTGGAAGCCATGTTGGAGGTAGATCATTATCTCATAGAGCAATAACACAAGGTTATTTCTGACCGTACATGATTCGAGACGTGGAGGAATACGTGAGAAGGTGTGACAAATGTCAAAGACATTCGCATATAATCCATCAACCAACAGAGCTTCTCACAGCGATGGCCTCTCCTGTTCCGTTCGCACGATGGGGAATGGATGCGGTCGGACCATTAACAAGGGCAGCTTCAAATCAAAAGCATGTGCTTTTGGCCACAAATTATTTCACTAAATGGGTGGAGGCGAAGGCTTATGTAAGAATCACTCACACTCAAGTGATTGATTTTATTTTAAATCGTATAATCTACAGGTTTGGAGTACCAAAGTACATAATCATGGACAACGACACAAATTTGGACAATCAGTACGTTCGGGCGTTGTTGGACGAGTACGGCATCAATCAGAATTTATCATCTGTCAACTATCGGCAAGCAAATGGACAAGCTGAGATAACGAACAGAATGATTTTTGCCGGGATAAAAATAAAATTAGAGGGGATCGAGGGAAAAGGACGATGGTTAGACGAATTACCAAGGATCTTCTGGAGCTACCGAACGACTCCTCGCAAGCCGTCCGGGATGACTCCATTCGCTATGGCGAACGGAGTCGAGGCGGTAATCCCAATTGAATTGGAAGTCCCCACAACAAGAACACATATATTCGATCCTGAACAAAACGAAGAAATTCTAAAAATCGAAGGTAATCTCGTAGATGAAAAAAGGGAAATGGCTTCAATAAGGCTAGCAGAATATCAACAAAGGTTGATGAGGAGTTACAACAAGAAAGTGAAACCAAGATCATTTCAAGTAGGCGATCAAGTACTAAGGGTGTTGGCTAGCAGATCAAACAAACTAGATCCCACATGGGATGGGCCGTACACAGTAACAGAGGTGATCGGCAAAGGTGCCTACAGATTGGCCGATCAAGATGGAAAACAAATCGAACGAGCTTGGAATGCAATACACCTGAAAAGGTATTTCCAATAAATTTATGTTGATATTAAAATTCATTTAACAGTTTGTATGACAAGATCCATTTCAAATCAATAAAGATATTATTCATATATTCTCATATCTCTGTTCAAACTGTTATATATATAAAAAATAAAAATAAATAAAAATTAAAGTGAAATATCTTGGCCAAAATACATAAGCCATTTAGGCAAAAGACCATCATGAAGATGGCATCAAGTTCCTGCTTTCACAAAGACGTATAAAGATACGCAGCAAAAGGGTTATGTTCAAAAGAACACATCATCCTGTTCAAAAATTAAGCACAACAGTGTCATCCTGTTCAAAAAACATTATGCACCTCAGTGACATCTGTTCAGAAAATATCTATGCACCTTAGTGCCATCCTGTTCGAAAATATTAAAGCACACCAGTGCTATTTCAAAACTTGTCCAAAAAACGCTCACCAAAGGAGCATAAAAAATATATATGATTTTACAGACCTCAAAAATTGTTCAAAGATAGAAACTTCTAATCAAGAAGGTGGATGATTAATATCATCAGTAGGCGGCTGCTGGCTTTCTGAAGCAGGAATGGAAGGCTCAGCTGACACTTCATTGGCAGCAGGAGAGATTGCAGAAACAGGCTCTGGTCGTTCGGATGGAATGATCCCATGCAAAATAAATTGAGCAAAATCTTTTTCGTCTTGGCAAGCCTTAGGTTCTTCATACGGATGAACGACGCCACAAACAACATCATGAGAGCCTGGATTATCATACGTACGAGCAGATGGGTCCATCGACATTTTATCATGACAAAATCTGAAGCCATCACAGAATTTTATGTCGAAAATGCTCACATATCTCCAATGCATTCCTATACCTCCCCTTCGGCAAATTTCTAACCCGGTTTTCAGAACAACATTGGAAGTCTCAAGGTTGTGGACTTGTTTTTTCAGCTCAACATTCCGATCAGATTCTTTCTGATGAAGCTTCTTTAAACTCTCCACCTCGAGCTCCAAGATCTTCCTCTGCTTCTCAGCCAATGTGGCGCATTTATCAGCTCGCAGGTATGCAGCATCTATGTTTTTTCTTTTATACTCTCCTATTTCAACAGCTTTACAGAGAGCTAAGACATTAAACACAGACTGAAAAGAGAAAAAACGTTAGTAAAAAAAAAATTTGGTACCTCCAAAATAGAAACAGGAGCCCTAACCAAAAGCTCGTTCTGATCAACATGCTGCTAAAAGAGTTCATCTTTGGGTGGCCACATTCCCCGAGCAAGTGCCATCAGGGAATCAGGGTCGGACATGGCCAGCGAACGGCGATTCAAAGTACTTTTATCACTTTTTTCGAATTTTGAAATCCAATCACCTTCGGGATCAAATGATGGAGGGAATCAGCAATCCGGAATAGTGTAGTCGCTCACAGACTTGGCCTTCTTCACCAGCTTCTCATGTTTCTCAGCATCGTTTCTTTTTGCATGCTCTGAAGGGGGACCCAACATCAACTTTTTCTGAACGCCACCGCCATCTTCGGTGTTCGTCCTCTTCAGATGCCCCTTCGTCTTCTTTGGGTCTTCGGTCAAATCAATCATTTTATTTTTTCCCTTGTCAGAAGACGAACTGACAGGGGGAGGAGATTTTTTTGCTGCAACACGCTTGGAAGCTGTTACAGGTATCTCCATTATAGTAGCTTCTGGAGCGCTGACAACAATTAACTTCAATTTTTGAGGAGTCAAAAGTGATTTGTTGGACGGAAGAGTTGCAAAGACTTTTTCGTTCAGATATTCAAGATGTTTGGCTACATACAAAAAACATAGGCATACGATCAAAAAACAGACAAATTCGCAATTCAAACAGGCGAAAAATTTGTAAAACACAAAAAGTACACTTGTCAGGATTTTTGAATCCACACTTCAATTTCTTACAAGTACCAAAGGTCCTTGACAGAGGATATGGGCCGGACGCATCCACCCTCCAATTTCCCCCAATTTTCACCATTTTTTCTTTCCATTCCTTCTCAGAAGAAGGATTCCCCTCACAAAGTTTTAACGTTGAATGGGGGTGCAAATGATATCGACCAGGGTTCTTTATGATCTGATCGACTTTATAGCAAAGCAGAAAATCACCCAAACCTAAGTTCATACCTCGTTCGTAATTCAGAACGAGCATTACAGACAAAACCCTGAAGAAATTAGGGTTCACCTGCAAAGGTGTAAGCCATAAGAAAAAGAGAATGTAGTGATAGAAGGGATGTAGGGGAAATCTAAGTACAGCCAAGTGATGCGCAGAGAACAAGACTTCACCCGGTTCAACTTCCTCATATGATTTAAAGTTTAAATCAAAAGAATATTCAGAAATTGAAACGTCTTTTGGAATATCAAATTCTATTCGACATCTATCAGCTAATGACAGTTTGCGCAATTGTTTTCGAGAAAGCTTTTTGGGACTCGATTCAATAAGATCGGGGGCAACCACAGAAGAAGAAGTAACAGGGGCATCATCAACAATCACCTCCACAGAAGGGGTTCGGCTATTGTCACTACTCATGATACTTTGATTGCAGAAAGAAAGATGAAGGACGAAAAGAAAAACTAACCTCAAGAGTTTCTTGCTGGAAATCGTCTTCAAAGAGTAAAAGTCTGCTTTTGTAAATGAAGAAGAAGTATTGAAGAAGATGAATGAAGTAAGGAAACAGACAGTTACACATAGATATTCGAATTCCCACCCTATTTCAAAAATGTGAAATGGGCTTGGGAATTGGGGGGCAAAGTGTAGGCCCATTTTTACATCAGGCCCATCGTACAAAGTCAACACTGGATCAACATATCTGTTTTAAAAGCCCAAATAGAAAGCAAAGCCCAATGATATAAGCCCATTTCACTAAGGAAATGACCGTTTCAAATATATACAATCAAAACTGATATAGGGTTTTTATTATAGCAGTTTTGATAAACATTAAACTTGAATTTAATGTAGATATTGTCTTTAATATGTATTAAAACCCATTTATGTGGATAAGACCAGATTCATGTATAAAAGAAAGAAAAAAGAAAAGGAAAGGGATCCGAAATTGCTCCAATTCTTGTTGGTTCTTGAAATATCTGTTATCTTCTTGCTATTTATCTACTTCATAGCTTCTGTTTAAATTACAAAGGTTGAGATTCGTTCGACATATGCGAACGGGTTTACAGATTTGAAACTGAATAACTAACTTGAGACAAGTAAAGTAGGCAAAGTGAACAACTAAAATGGGATGGAGGGAATAATTATTATTGTTCAAATATGATTCTTATTAAAAATCAAAATAACATTACACCTTAATTTTCCTCACACGTTGTTTGACTCTCTTTAATAAAATTTTAAATTCACACACATAACAGACACACATACACATAACATTTCTAAATCTATAGTCTCTTTTATCTCTCACATCCATTTTTGTCATTCGCCACTCTATTCCTTCTCACCAGTCACCATTGACCACCGCTATCAATCTCTCTCCATCCCTCTCTATAAATTTTTAAATAGTTGTTGATATGCTCATATATATTTTTGACAATTTTGGATTACCAAAATCATTATTTGATGACATTAACCCTCGACTTTGATAAACTCCTTAAATGATGACATTTTTCAATGTATCCAAAGGAAAATAGGGATTATTCTCAACTTCACATTTTTAATATCATCCTCTATTAACTTTTAAAGTAATATGACTCTCACAAAAATATAATTTATTTTTTTTGTGACAATAAAGTTAATTGTTAAATTAAGTTAAAGGGTGCGCGACATGAATTGAATCAACTGTCAACCGTGTGACACTAAACCAACTGGGTCATTAGTGTCGTAGACCCATATTTCGTGCAAGGCCCATCAGACAAGGCAATTTAGTCCAAAACCCAAAATAGCATTAGTTAGCCCAATCGAAGAATGAAGCCAAAAAATAAGAGCTCATATCAAATTAAAAATCATAACGGCTGACAATTTCAAAACATATAATAAATCTAATTAAAATGGTAGATTTGCTTTATATGCATTCATGTCATTATAAATGTATTTTAATCTCCATTTAATACTCTTTTATGAGGGGAGAATCAAATTCATATATATAAGAACTTCAAAAGATCAAATAAATGATCCAACTTTCATCCATTCACTCTAGTTCTTCAAGTTTTATTATTTTTCTATCATTTTTCTTAGCACTGTGATTTTGTTAAATTTATAAAAGTTATCAATTCGTTTGGCAGCAACGAACAAGTTTACAGACACGAGCCATAAAAATGTAATTGAAGAAATGTAAATAATATTTTAAAAACTTAAGGGGATACATATGAACTTTTAGGCCATGTTTGGTAGCCGATCTGTGTGGTCCGGTTCGGTCTAGTATGGTCCTAGAATTGAAAGTCTATTTGGTAAACAGTTTGGTCTGATCCGGTATGGTCTCGGTCTAAGAAAAATGGAACCAGACCATTTATAAATATTTTTTATTTATTCATTTATTTTTATTAATTTATAAATATATTTTATTAATTTATTATTTATATTATTATTATTCATTCATTCATTATTTATTATTATTCTTTTTATGTATTATTTAATTCATTTTGTTTATTATTTATTATTTTGTTTATTTTTTAGTCATTTATTTTTATTAATTTATAAATATATTTAATTTAATTTATTACTTATATTTATTATTTATTCATTTATTTTTATTATTTATAATTATAGTTTATTAATTTATTATTATTATTATTATTATTATTATGTATTATTTAATTTATTTTGTTTATTATTCATTATTATATTTATTTTTATTTTTATTTTATTTATAAATATATTTTATTTAATTTATTATTTGTATTTATTATTTATTCATTTATTTTTATTAACTTATAAAATATATTTTATTATTTATATTATTTTTTATTCATTTATTTAGTATTTATTACTTTTATGTATTATTTAATTCATTTTATTTTGTTTGTTGGGTGGTTGACTGGTTGGTGTCTCAAAATTTTGATTTTGGTTACCAATTTTTAGAAGCAGACCAACTTTATCCAACAAAAAGCTTGGTCTAAAAATACTACATTTGGTTCTATTTGGTATGAGTTCAATTTTTGAGACAAAATCAAAACAAACATGATCTAGTCTCTAAAAACCAATACCAGATCAAATGGACCGAAACCATAAAACAAATAGGTCCTTAACTAACTAGAGGTTAGGCGAGAGTAATTTACCCTTCTTATTTTTATTGTTTGGGTTATTTACAGTAACACCCCATGAGGTTTGACTAAATTATAAATAGATGCATCATTTGTGGAGTGCGTTTCAATTGCTCCCTGAGGTTTAAAAAAGCTGACAAAGACACTCCAATGACCCAGATGCCCCTTAAATTAAAGAATTGATTAAATGAGTAAACTTATTTAATAATAAAATAACACATATACCCCTCTATGTAAAAACATGAGATTTTGTTGTAGATAATTAGTTTTTTTGCAAAAAAAATTGTTGCCTAAAATTCAATTTTTAGCCACAAACTTATATGTCTCTTGTCTAAATTTTTTTTCCCAACAAAGTTCCAATTGGTTGCAAACCTTTTGAACTTAGCGACAAAAATATAATTCGTAAAAAAAAAAAAATAGATACAAACTATTTGGTGCAAATTAATTAACTTTTAGTGACAAATTTTTTTATTGTAATAATTAGTTTTTTGTAATAAATTTTCGATTTGTTGCACAAAATAAAAATTTTAGCAACAAATTTGAATGTTTGTTGCTTAAAATGTATTTTTTTTATGATAAAGTTTCATTTGGTTGCATAATATATGCATTTGGCACCTTGTGCCAAAAAGTTAAGTTTTTTTATTAATTATTTTTAAGTGTGACAAATATGTATAATTTGTAAAAATTATTAGTTATTAATGATAAAATAGAATGTATATATTACCATTATTAAAATTTAGTTAATTGAAATTTGTCTAATAACTCTACCAAATATAAGAAGAGATTATTATTCTAAGTGGACACTGTTTATTTCAAATTATTTATATAAATAAATTTAATTAACAAACATTACAATTATATTTAAAAGTAATCGTTAATAGTTAAAAAAATAAATAAAATCTACACACAAAGAGGCAGAACGAAAAATTGTGGCAGGGACATATATTGAATATGGTAAAAAATACTTATGATAAATAAAAAAATAGTTAACTTGAGGATTAATAATGCTACAACACAAAAGTTTAAAAAATTAAAGTGTAGACATGGTTATTTTAGTCTATTCAACTTAAGGAAAAAAGAACAAGAAATGAAAGGAAAAAATATTTATATTACAAATCCAAAGTCAATGGGTACTATGGACATTTCCTAGGTGTTGGGGGGTCTCTTTGTCAACTTTTTCAAACCTCGGGGGCAATTGAAACTAGGGGTGGACAAAAATTTGGCGAATCTGAAAATCCAATCCGACCAATCCGATCCAAACATTTTGGATCGGTTTTATTATGGATTGGATTGGATTGAATATGGATCTAAAAATACCGAATCCTGTATTTTATAGATTGGTTCTGAATTTCATTTTTGATAATCCGGTCCAGTCTGATATTGTTCACATATATTTTAATATATTTATATTAATAATATATCACATAATATATTATTTTAAACTAATTTATAATATCTTATATCAATAATATACTATTTCAAACTAAATCATAATATCATAGTTTACACTAAATAATTATCTATATCTATAATATTATAAAAGTGTAAGTTATTATTTTCATACATTTATCTACTATAATTAAAGTGCATTATTATAATCTATTATTTCAATACATGAGTCTTTTTCAAGAGCATAATTATAATTAAAGTATTTTCATCCATTACAAAGAGAGATAAAATGTAAGCCCAAATTTAATTTTTTGAAAATTTAAATATAAATTATATTCAAAGAATTATCATTAAAATGTACTATTAACAATGTATTATTCACTCAACTTCACTACTTTAAATTGAGCTTTACTCAATTGAGCTACATTGAATTGAGGATTTATTCAATTACATTACTTTAAATTGGAAATATTATCAATTTTACTCAATTAAACTACTTTAAATTGGGAGATTTACTCAACTTCACTCAATTAAAGTCAATTTCACTAATTTAAATTGAGGATTTTAGCAATTTCATTCAATTGAAGTCAATTTCACTACTTTGAGTTGGTGATTTACTTAATTGAAGTTAATTTCACTACTTTGAATTGAAGATTTTATCAATTTCACTAAATTGAATTCAATTAAACTATTTTGAATTGGGGGATTTACTCAACTTCACTCAATTGAAGTCAAATTCACTAATTTAAATTTGGGATTTTATCAATTTCACTTAATTGAAGTCAAATTCACTAATTTGAGTTGGAGATTTAATCAATTTCACTTAATTTCACTATTTTGAATTGGGGTTTTTATCAATTTCATTCAATTGAACTCAATTAAACTACTTTAAATTGGAGGATTTACTCAACTTCACTTAATTAACAATTTCACTACTTTAAGTTGGGAAATTACTCAATTGAAGTTAATTTTACTCAATTTCACTACTTTAAATTGATGATTTTATCAATTTCACTCAATTAAACTACTTTGAATTGGGGAATTTACTCAATTTCACTAAATTGAAGTCAAATTCACTAATTTAAATTCGAGATTTTATCAATTTCACTCAATTGAATTCAATTAAACTACTTTGAATTGAGAGATTTACTCAATTTCACTCAATTAAAGTCAATTTCAGTAATTTAAATTGAGGATTTTAACAATTTCACTCAATTGAAGTCAATTTCACTACTTTGAGTTGATGATTTACTCAATTGAAGTTAATTTCACTCAATTTTACTACTTTGAGTTGAGAATTTTTATCAATTTCACTCAATTGAACTTAATTAAACTAATTTGAATTAGATGATTTATTCAATTTTCACTCAATTGAAGTCAACTTCACTAATTTAAATTGGGGATTTTATCAATTTCATTAAATTGAAGTCAAATTCATTACTTTGAATTGGAGATTTACTCAATTGAACTTAATTTTACTATTTTGAATTGGGGATTATATCATTTTCACTCAATTAAACTACTTTGAATTGGAGAATTTACTCAATTTCATTGCTTTGAATTGAAAATTTTATCAATTAAACTCAATTTCATTACTTTGTATTACAAGTATATTATATTTAAAATCTTAAATTAACACACAAAAGCCTTTATACTATATTTATTTACATATAAAAGCCTTCATATTATATTTTTACATTTATATATTGATGGGCGTGAGGTGTGTGTAAAATATGTGGTTAAAAATGACACCTTAACGACACTTTAGGTCTTACCCTTCTGCAAGCGCACATATCAGTTGTAGACATTTTTGCTTGAGTAGGGGAATATCGATCCCACAGAGACGAGGATTGTTCACTTCAATAGTCTAAAAACATTAAATTATACTTTTCCGAAAATAGTTTGTTTTTATGAATTATCTAATACTAATAAAAAATAAAACAAAAAACAATAATGAATAATGATTGTGATTCAGCGAGAGAAAACTAGGGCTTCCTCACTCCACCACTAACCGCATAATATAGTTCAGATTATATATTAATTGCATGAGGGCGGTCCATTGACTATGAATCAGGTCACACCGCGCCAGCAATTTGACCCCAAAAAGGATTACTCTCAACCGGATTGCGACAACCCATCTCAAGACTAAACTGATTAGTGCATGTCAACTACTAACAGAAAGTAAATGCAGAAAAATAAATTAAAGTATGAAAATAAACTAAAACATGTCTATATCAGTTTGTCAGAGCATGACCTGTGTCAACCTAGGGTTTCGAATTTTATGACCACCATTGTGTAGAAAATCACAAATTAAGCATCTGAGTTCCAGCCCATAGTGAATAATTGTGATTGTGTAAGATAAATACATTCGAAAAATCTAAGACAATAATCAATTCAAATATATAAACTTGTATCACGAATAAAAACGGTATCTCATCTAACACAATCATCACAGTATAGTCACAATTTCCCTTATCTTCAATTGAATATAAAACTAGAACTACATTACTTGGCTAGGGTTTTGCGAGAAAACCCTAGATACTGAGTTAGTTGATCATGGTAGAGAGAGACTGTATTGTTTGTGTAGAAACGCTCTCCATAATTTTCTTCTCCGAATCTCTAGGTCTTCAATGGTGATTCTCTTCTATGGAAGCAATGAACTCAGCCACCAACTCAATGAACGTGTGTGAAAATCAGAACCCTCAACTAAACCTAACCCTCTCATATTTATAGACAAGTGAGGGAAACCCTAATGATTGCCCTTTTTTGTAATTTCATAATACATGAATAATGTCTCTAAAATCTGATGAAAATAAGTATAATCCTGTATGTAGAGGTCCGGAATCACCGATCACTTAAAATCTCGACGTAGGGACAAAACTGGAAAAATTCGAAAACACTCTGAAACCATTCCTGCGCATAAATTGGTCACGTGATCACAAAGTGGGGCCTATGCTTGGGCGTATGGTCCCTCCTATGGCTCCCAGACCAAAGCGTAGGTGTAGTCCATTCTGCCTCTTTTTCCCTCTGCCAACGTAGGGTATCATGCATTTTTGCTATAAAAACCCGTTTTTTCATATTTAAGCTAGACTGGTTGCCTTTGACTCCCGATACTTTTGGTTTAAGTAATAATGTCTGGAAATGATATTTTTGCCCTTCGGTGAGATAACGATGTTGGGAAATGACCATTTTGCCCTCCGGTAACTTTTTTTTGCTCTGACACACCTCTTGATTCCTTTCTCGAGATAGAAACGAACACGAACTCAGTTAATTCACCGAGATTAGCTATGTTTCTTCATTAAACTCCTGAAACATGCTTACACACACAAACGGGATAAAAATACCAAATAACGGAATATAAAGACATAACAAACGCAAGATATTGACGAAAAATGACCAATATTGAACACCTATCATATATATATTTATTAACTTAATATTTCAATGTCACAATACTTTCACGTGAGCATGACTAACCTAAACCTAAGAAACCCTAGAAAATTTTCACAAGACTCTCATTGTGGTTGCCCTCCTCTCTCTCACTGCGGCTCCCCTATAAGACTTTCACAATACTTTTACGTAATTTTAGTTCATGATTTTCTTCTGCATGCTTAAAATTTTGAAATGGTATACTGTAAAGTTCAGTGACTACTTCAATTAAGAAGAGTGACATGATCAATCTTATAGTAATTCTGGAGAAGAAAAGGAGCACGTGATTTAACTAAATTTGTAGTGGTAAATTGTGTAATGTAGTGAAAGATTATTCAATTGATTGACTCTAAATAATTGGGAGATGGCTTTGTTGAGTGAGAATTAGTGATTTTTGTAAACCTATATTGATTTTTCCCACCATTGTTCCTTTTCTACTTTTTTATTTTTCCAGAATTGTATTAAGAATTTAAGAGGAAGCAATGACTTATAGCTGCCCCCAGGGCCACCCAGTCTTGGTAGATATACTTATAGTTAGTGATTTTTGTAAACCTAAAATGATTTTTCTTTGGTATACCAGTTATATATTGTGAACTAAACATACACCAATTATTTTGCATATTATCTTGCATACTAAGCTAGTATACCAATGCCAGTTTAGTATACCAGTGTCGATTTGAAACCAATTTCAGTTTACTAAACTAAACATTAATTGGATTTTCTGGGCATTTTGACTTGAATAATTAGTTTCAAAGTCTGATTTCCTCTTCTTCTTTTTTTAATTCTCATTATTTTCAAATTTATAACTAATTTAATTTTTTGTTTTAATTGTAGATGTCAAGTGGATGCAGGGAAACCAATTTCCTCAATTTAGCTAATTTAGGTTTATGTTTCAATTCGTGAAATCGATCCGAACCAATCCAGTTCATCGCGGTTTGGTTTGATTTGGTTTCGTTAGATAAATGGATTGGATTGGTTCCGGAAATTAGAATCCGGTAGTAGTGGATCGTATCCAAAATATTCTTAATCTGGTCCAATCCGATTTGTATTCACCCTAGGACTGACAATTCGTATCAACAGGTCGACCCACGGGTCAACATGGCAATCTGATACTAGTTGACACGAAAATCAAATATTTTAAATATGATACAATCCAACACGAAAAATAAAAAATAAAAAATAAAAATGAAATTGAAATTGAATTTGACACAATTCAGTAATAGTTTATTAATGTATTTCAATCCATGACCAATTAGAGAATAGAAAAAATCAGGAAATAAATATAACAATAAATATAATCGTGTCAAACGGGTCAATACGTGTCAGAAATTGCCAGCTCTAAATTATTTTCACCCCTAATTGAAACGCACTCTCCAAACGTTACATCTACTTGTAATTTACTCAAACCTCATGGGGTATCACTGTAAATAACCCAACCCTTTTTGTTTTCTGTTTCTTCCACCCGAAATGTTTTTCCTTTTCAGTCGACCCCTCTTTACCCCGCCCAAATCCCCCTCTCTCCCCCTCCCTCACACACACGTATACACACATATACATACACGCACCGCACACAGAGGATCTGGTATAGAATTAGCGCCCGCTGTCTCGCTCATCAGGTTTTCACTCTCTTGCACTTCTTTTTCTTGTCCTTGTTTTACTCATTGATTCTGCTTACAATTGCATTCTTCCATTTTCTCTCTACATCTGTGTCTCACTTTCTGAATCTTCATACGTACGTATATGTGTTTATATACATATATATATATATATTTGCATTTTCCTATTGCCAAAACCCTAGCTAACGAACATAGAAGTGTGTGTATTTGCTATACAAAACAATGGTCAATTTGGGTCTTGGAGCTAGGGTTTAAATGTGAGGGATTACAGATGTTTGTAAATGTTCTTTCAATCAGTGCTCTTCGAAGAGTTCATCTATGGTTTTAATGTAAAGTTGCTTCATTTGCTTCCTTTTTTCCTTTTCCTTTTCTCTTTTTTTTTTGTAGTTACACTGCTTGTAAAAGTGCTTGAGTGAAATTCTATTCTTGTAGTTGTTTCTATTGTACTAATGTGGGGTTATTGTTCAACATGTCTAATTAATGGTGTCATCAATTGCTGTGTGTATTAGTTACTTGGATTTGTTCATTCAGTTAATTTTAGGTTAGTGCCTTTAAAGGCATTCCGTAATGTTTACAAAGAAATGGTGGGTTTTCTGCAACTTTGATGACTATATCACTCGGATTATACATTTTTGCGACTCATTTTTGATAGAGAATGTCCGCAACAATAGAAAAGAGCTGCATGAAGGTCTTAATTAACCTCTGAAAGCAAATCCAATACAATATTTTGGCCATATTTGAACCTTACCACATATCAAGGCTTAAGAAAAATTTAAATCAAACAGCAATTTCCACCAATTCTGCGGAATTGGTGATTCCTGTGGTCCATTTTCCCACCTAGTAAGATTTCTTCTGCACGCAAGTCCTACTATCCGACATATTATCACTACTGTCTCAGTCACTTATAGGGGTTACTCCATCTTGTCAGTCCGTTTCTTCCTCTACTATCTTGTTAGTTTCTTCTTACACGTTCTTCAGGCCTTTTTTTTTTTATTATTTTTAAAATGAATCTATTATGGGCTTCTTGCCAAAAAAATTCTATTTGGCAACTATTATGTATATATATATATATATATCATTCTCTATATTTCTACTTGACATTAATGTTGAATCAGAACAAGTTTACATATTTCCTTCTTATTTATATTGTTTAAGTCTTGGTACTTATTTTTTACGGTGGATTGACTGACATAGAGTTGGTGCTGTTGAGCACCCATCTGTCAAGGAGCTTCCTAAACAGTAGGAAATGTTAAATTTTCTATCTACTGTAGGATTGGTTCTGTCAAAAAAAAGGGCAGAAAAAGGAAGTAATTGAGGAATAGATATCAAATATCTTGTTTTGTCCACTTAATTTTCATTACACACAAACGGGAAAATTGTAGTGTTTTTTCCCTTCTCTATTCAACTCCATTTACCAATCAGACCCAAGGATTAGTTGCATATCTATATATAAATAGTTCTTGTATTCACGTGTATGATGTATAAACTTTTTTTTTCCTTTATTGGTCTTCCAGGGATGGTGATATGTTGGACATGAACAAAATTGAATTTTGATGGAGTGTGTGGTTCAGGGAATTATAGAGACACAGGTAATGTTCACATGGCTGTATTGTTTCTATCTCCTCTATTGGATAATATATAGTGATGTCATAAACTCTGTGGCGTTCAATTTACTTGTATGTCACCCAAAAGTAAATAACCAAGAAAGCCTGTCCTGTATTTTTGTCCTTTTATTTTAGGATTTGAGAGCATTGTACAGAGTCAAATATGATAGTCATAATATCTTCTCGTAAGTATCATAAATCTGCTTTTCACCTTGATCTTATGAAGATAACTGTAAAACTTTATTAATGCTCATAGTTTGCGGCATTTCAAGTTCTGAAATAAGAGCTGACATATTATCTGATAAGAATATAGAATGATAGAAGAGTTGTTGGCTTGTTGGCATTGGTCATTGCTGCTTGGAGAGGAAAATGGCAGGTTCATGTTTCAACTGCTCAGTGGCATTTAAACAATTCCATGTGTCTGCTTTTAGTATTTATTTGGGGCATTCATGTATTGTAAGTACTACTTTTATTTAGGCAGCATGATTAGTGGTAATCTTGACACCATGTAAGGAATATTTTAATTGTGTCCACATGTTTCCTTTGTGTTAGGTATTAATATATTGTCTCTACATGCCAACTTGACCTTGAAATATAACAGAAGGAATATCAGTTCCTTTGCAAGTTACCATAAGCAAATATCAAAACAAAGTAGGAATTTTGATTTATTAAAATGCATCAAGAAGCATCAAAAGTCTCTTGTTCAAAATAATTGGAACAAAGAGAAGTGATACTAGCTGTGTTTTGCAGATGTTAAGTTTAATAATTTTAAAGCATTTCCTTGTTTAAGCATGGGGAAACTCAGATGTTCTTTACCACAAGGTGTCTTACAGTTTTTCCCTAATCTGGGTTGCTTTTCACAATTTACAATTTTAGTGAAATCAATAAGTATTATTTGCTACCTTTAATAAAAAAAAAAGGAGAAAATGAAAAAAAGAAAAAATTATTTATACAGTAAATAAAGATATATATATATATATATTTTTTTTTTCTTCTTTTTTTTCCTTCCATGCATGTTCCCATGGGCGCTTAACTCTGGCTTGTCCAAACTAATCTCTAAGAATAAAGAAAGAAGCTAAAGCATAAACAACTGATTCCATCTTCCTTTACATGCATAAATTATTGTTTCTAAGTAACAATGTTAAAATTTTCTGCTTCAACTTCTCTTTGTCACCATTGTGAAGTTTTTCTCGCAGCATGTCGAGGCCCTCGAGATTCTTCTTCAAGGTCTCTGCGGTGTTCAGAGAGACCGTCTAAGGATCCATGAACTGTGCCTAAAAAGCGGCCCAAGCCTGGGTATGGAATTCTATGCATTTACTCTTCTCATGCAAGGATGAAACATGTGAGCAAGCTTGTGTGTGCATACATGCATTTTGAGCAGAATGGTTCCAGTCCTTATCCATAGTACACTCTAATATAAGTTCCCTTGTGTTTGATGTGATCAACCTTCTGTTTGCATGGAGCAGCAGGAGTTACTACTTTGCCTAAGCCGTTGTTGCTATTTATCACCTCTTAACTTTACTGGAATCCACATTCGTATTGTGTTAGGTTTTACAGAATGTGCACACATTACTGCTTTAAGTAGAGTGGTGATTGTTTGTTTCCTGGTTCATCTATATTGTTTTCAGGGGTTGTAGCTTCGGAGGTTCGACTCTTATGCGATCTGGAACAGCCTGAACCAACTTGGTAAATAAACCAATCTTCCTGAGGCATTATAATTTTTGTAACCGTTTGCATGCATGTATTTATGGGAATATTTCACTTGTAGGACTGTTCGACATGTTGGGGGTGCAATGAGAGGTGCTGGTGCTGACCAAATTTCAGTTCTGGT
This sequence comes from Cornus suecica, assembly GCA_963922005.1. Taxonomy (NCBI): domain Eukaryota; kingdom Viridiplantae; phylum Streptophyta; class Magnoliopsida; order Cornales; family Cornaceae; genus Cornus; species Cornus suecica. The sequence continues at coordinate 86,787,833 of OY998240.1, forward strand.
GAGGTCTGTGGTGGAAAGCAAAGTAAGCAAGAATGTGCTTCGCTTGTTTTACGCTCTAGGTTACAAGTTAGACCATGAAGTTTTGAGAGTGGGATTTGCATTCCAATTCCATAGAGGAGCTCAGATAACTGTCACCGTCTCTTCAGTTAATAAGATGATAAAACTTCATGCAACTGATGAAGCCGTTCCTGTGACACCGGGTATACAGCTGGTTGAAGTGACAGCCCCGACAACATCCGAAAACTATACTGAAGTTGTCGCTGCCATGTCATCTTTCTGTGAATATCTTGCACCGTAAGTGTTATAAAAGAATATTTCGAGTTACAAACACGTGCAAGTAGCAATTATTTTACCAAAATAAAACTTTAATGTTGAAACCTGACTAAAACTGTCGCAAAGTTTCCTTGCACCTATATGTTTTACACTGTATTATCTGGTGATTGATAATTCTAATTCTTGGCATTTATTTTGCAGGCTTCTCCATTTATCGAAACCGGGAAACTCAACGGGGGTTGTTCCAACTGCTGCTGCCGCTGCTGCATCTCTCATGTCAGATGGTGGAGGTACAACCTTATGAGAGGGTTGTAAAATGCTGGTTTTTACTGAATTTAAAGTTATTACATTTTGATTGCTTAAAGCTCCTAGAAAAGTAGACATTTTTGGGGACGATATGAATGACTTTGTTATACCTGATAATGCTGATGAAGGTTTTATCTTGAGTACTTTCAAATTGGACTGAACTGCTTTTTAGTGTCCTCAAAAGTGAGAACAATTATTTCCTACTGGTTCCATTTTGGATGTATGAAAAGTTCAGGTATTCATGGACATCTTGAATGGTACAATTAACTTGAGAATGTATGGCTGAGTATATAAAATCTGAAGAAATTGCATGTCTGAAGAAAGATAAGCTTGTTGACGGGGCTTGTCTAGCAAACCATGAAAGATTCATTGAAGCAATTTTAGCTGTTGAGATGACAGCTTCACTGTTAATGTCAACGTCTTATATTGCATCGAAAAGATACGATCAAAAGAAAGTTGTTAAACTCCTCAGAGAGGCAATGAGTGATACACGCGGGTAGAGATTCTTTTTCTCTTGGGCTTCCTGCCTTTTTGCCTTCTTGCTCGGGTTCAGTATTTTAGTGTAAGGTGTCAGTTTTATTTCACTTGGGGAAGTTGGCTGTTTCATTAGTGTTCTCGTTCTCGTTCTCGGGGAGAGGTGGTCTCTTTCTCTTTCTTCGAACGCAATGATCAACGGATATGGGTGGATCGGTAACTTGAACGAATCTCAGGAGTTTTTCGATCAGAGACCTTTCAAGAATGTCCCAGAAAAGGGTCGAATATTTTTTCTACCATTTGTTGTTCGAGAATGTCCCAGGAAAGAATATGGTACATGTTACATAATTTTTTCTACCATTTGTTGTAGAGATCATATGTTAGTAACGGTAGTATTTAGGTCTAATGGATCCATTAAAAAATATACATGTATTATTCAAGTGAATGGTGAAGATGAATTCAATTAAAAAACAGCAATTTGAGTTGATATCAGTTTAGTTTGTTATTTATTTATTTAACATTATAAACGCTGGAAAAAAAATAGTGTAGTAGTATGTCGAGCATTATTCTTTTCCTCTGCTCTGAAATTCTTAACAAAAATGTATTTGTATAGGCTTTTGATTCCCCGGGTTAAGCTATTTCTTTAAAGGCCTCATATAAACACAATGTCATCACTTAGTCTTGTTTAGTTTGGTTCACAGTTTTTTTTTTATATCACTGATCTCTAACTTGGATGTGTATCTTATTTGGACAGCAGCCTTATACAGTTGAAGAAAAGGAGGAAAACAACTAGGACCATCACAGTAAATATAATACGTACATGTTTTTTCTGGCATGAGAGTGATTCATTTGTTATTTAATATTAATTTGTTTTCAAATAAAAAATCAATGACTAGCCATGCTAACGAAAAATAAAAAGATACACCTACGCAATTCACTTCACACATTATAATGAACCTAAAACTGTTTGGTCCAATAAAATGAAATGTTTTTTTTTTCAAGAAGTAAAAATCAATTGCGGCAGGCAAATAACACTGGAAAAAGAAGCTCTTGGAGATTCATAACTCTGCTCTTTACATGGATGACATAATCTCTCTCATGTCTGCTACAGATGGGATTGTTTCCGAGGGGTATATCTTGGCAACAAGTTCTACAAAGCTCTCGTATTTCGCCAGAAACTCCTTCTGCAAATAATCAAAACAGCCTCATTAGATGTCAACAAGTACTATCCATGAAAAAAAAACAAACAAACAAAAAAAAAAAACAAGAATTTGTTAAATTTTGTAGCTGGGTGCAAGGGTAAAATCTTAGTTAGTTCTTGGTTTATATATTGACTTTCTGGATTTCTAAATTGAATCTTTCCACAGAAAAAATAGATTATAACCATAAAACTGTCAAATTCTCATGTCAACAACATGCTATTAAATTAAGACCTTGTATACCTTGCATTTATCCCATAATGAAGGCAATAACTCGTCTGCGCTTATGTTCTTCTGCAATTTCCTATACATTGCACTGACGGACTTGTCCACCTGTACAGAAACAAGACTGTATTGCTGAGGTCCCTTTACATATAAAAAGAGGAGATTCTACAAGTTATCGACTGACTTACCCCGAATAAATTGGCTTTCACCACCTTCCGAAGATCCATTTTAGAAAATCCAATTTGATATGGTATCTGAAATTTTTGAAGGAAATTACTTTCTGCATAGGGAAAATTAGTTCATTCTGAATGCATGTCAGAGATCGGAAAATGATGTGACTAGGATCCGTCTATCCACACCAGTTATAGCCAGTCCAAAATATTATAACTGCTTACACCAAACAAATATTCTAGTAATTCTTATCCAAACAAAACTAAAACATGATAAATAATTGTCGTAATCCAAGGCAAGAAGCAAGCCACCTCAGTAGCTAGTCGAACAAATTTGCAACACAGACATTCTACTTTCATCTATCATTTTTTTCCCCGGTCATTTGATATTCAATTTTCTTGAAGTAAATGATCTTTAGCAATTGGACACCAATGACAATATATATCTATACAGACATATTACAGAAAAAGAAACACGGAATAACAATGAAAACAGTTAACAGAATTTTCTATATTACTATCTTGGTGATAAAAAGTCTAGTTTTTGCGATTCTAAGCATACTAGTTGCATCAAACACTTTGTCAGCTATGCCCACATGACTGAAGTTACTAACTGAAAAAGATATTTCAAATTGCACAGTTAAAGCAATACCTTTGATCAACATAAAAGCACCAAAAGAAATGCAGTTAGCCCTTGTTCCGAACAAAAAATATAAATTGAGGCTCTATTTCCCGGTTTTTTTAATAAGACCTTTAGTCCACATCAAATAGAGATATTCAGGTAAAGGTACCAAACATACAAAGAGAGCAGACATGATCTCGGAGGGATCGCAGAGTACAACATAGTTTCAAGGATCACAATGCATCAGATATCCATTCAGACGGAATCAAGGTGGATGTTCTCTAAAGAAGCCCCTATTTAAGCCCCAGGGAGCATGTTAACTATGTGCAGTTCCAGCAATGTTCTTCTCAACAAAATAGCTCCATTTTTTCAATCACCTTTCCTCTCCAGCACTTTGGTTATGGTTATGGTTAAAAGCATGTGGTTTAAATGCATTAAGAGGGGCTAAATGTGGATTGATCTACATGTGATAGGAAGAGGGCCCTGAGTCCCAGCACAAAAATCATCACCAAAAGATAGTTCCACGTGTATGAATGCAAATTTTAGACTCATGTTGCCCCAAGCAATTATACAATAACTGAAGAATGCTTAGACATTTTGAGCAGCTATTTGAAGTGATATGCAATGAGTTTGTGAAGATAAGAGACTACACAATCAGCTATCATTTGAACACTAACCTCTTCTGGCGCGATTGTGAACATCAAATCCTCAATTCTTCGAGCAAATGTGAAAAGTCGTTCAAATTGCTGGGAAAACAAATTTATGAACAACATACGCTTTCAAGGACATGCTTTTGAATGGTATACTTTGAGGAATAACTTGATTAGCTTTTAGCTAAAATAAAATAAAATTCTGAAGTAATTGATGAAAGCAACAGAAATGAGAAGACTATGCTTCATAGATGGATAACTTACATAGTATATAATCATGCTGATAAGACGTGTGCAAGCTTGTTCATATTTTTCACTTGCCTGCTGGTAGAATTTTGCTAAAGTAGGCACAACATTGGCCAGGTCATACATACTGCAAGCAACTGCTTCTAGTCAGCATGTTTAAGGTGATAATTGTTAATAACTTGACTTAGCTGTTCTAACAAGCAAAGATATGAAGATAAACTTATCAAATCATATAATGTAGCCTATATTCATGTTTACCTGTTCTGAAATGCAGCATAGTTCTCTATTAGCAAAATATCAGCGTATTTTGGATCTGTGTTAGCAATATTATCCAAAGTTGCAAACATTATGCTAACCTGTCAAACAATCAACATATTCTAAGCTCAGACCATGTACTAAATAAACAACAAGAAATCTACAACCTTATAAATACAGTAATCAGTACAGAATACCCAAAGGAAAAACATATACGTTTGTACTTTTCAAGGTCTCATAATAAATGTCCCGCATAAGGGATGCCAAGCAAACAACTCGATGTTAGTAGAGGCCCACCTTTACACTAGTCATTGAAAAAGTGAAAATGGAGATCTTTTACTAAGAAGCAGCAATGTACAATGGGATACTTGTAAAATTTTCAATTCTTTAATTGTGAGGATGTCCACCATTGAGGAAAACAAAGTACTCAGGAAGAATGGTCAACTATAAATTAACAATTAACAAAAAAATAAAATGGAAACCAAAAAAGAATACATGAATGACATATATATTAGGCCAACTCTCAGCTATCAAATACTTGCAAACTACCCCCTCTACTATTTTATGGCAATTGACACCTTCAGATTACTAAATGACCCCCTTCTAGCAACAGAAATTGAAAATTTTGGTGTTGAAGTGGTCGGTGCAATGCATATTTAACACATGAGCTCATTTTATTTGATGAATATGCCCCTATGCATGCAACAAACACCCTTAACTTCTCATTTGTATCAGTTGTAAAGAGCAAAATGGGCATGTGCAAAGGGTATATTTGTCAACAATCAGCATATTTGTCATGTGCGTCACAACAGACTACTCTTAACCCAAAAAAATTCAGTTTTCAAATGTCAGAGGGGGGTAACTTGAAATTGTTTGCAGATTGATTGTTTTTTTCGCTACAAAAAATAGTAAAGGGGGTTATTTTGAAACTTTGTGATACCACACTGAGGTATAGGTAGAACAATTGCAAACATATCTCCATTAGATGCTTTATATTCATAGTTATGTTCTTGGACATAAACAAAACAAAAAAAAATATATATATATATTGTTTAAGGAAAAAAGAAGTACCTCAAATGAATAACTAGTTCCATTTGTACTAGTTGAAAATGTACTGAAATCAGTTCGCTTGGTGGTTTCGTTCGGAAGTCTTATCATGTCAGTAAGTGATCACACTTCCAATATTCTATTGTACATGTGATGTCTATGTTACAGGAACAGATTGGAAAAGAATACACATGCTTTAGATCACAATAAACTACTGTTCAGTGTTTTCTGGTTGTTCTGGCAGATCCGGATTCAGTTGTTGAGGACCCCACTTCTTTGTCCATCTAGATTTTCTAAAATGAACAAGTAAAGATTCTAATAAATAGACCAATGCTGTCTACTAATCTAATCCTTCAGAAGACTCATTGCACACTTGAGCTAAAAACTGAGAAAGACGAGCACCAATTCAGAAGGTCAGTTCTTTAGTAAGCTTTTATCCCAAAGCACTTCATGGCAGATTTCATCGGGTCTACAGAACAGTCGGGTGTCCATTTTGAGTACATGTTTTCTCAAGACTCCATCAGATTCCAGAATTTCTGCATTTTTTTCTTTTCTTTTATTTTATTTTTTGATAAGTAAGTATTTTATTAAAAAGCACCCGAAACGGCGGGGGGGGGGGGGGGGGGGGGGGGGTGGGAACCGCTTACAAGAGATTTTTTTTCTTTTCTTTTATATTTACATTGGACCAAGATTTATTACCGAGGTAAGGTATACAGGAAGATTTCGGGATACAAAATAAAGTTCCATCCCTGTGTTAGCTACAAACTATTGTTGCACAAGGAGCATGTCTTTGTGTTCAAGCACATATTAAATCACATCTCATTGAGTCTAATTTTGATCAGACCGAGAAGAATAGAAACAATTGACAACTCGAAATTCTCATCCAAATTTACTGCACCGCCCTGCTCAATACAACAATAACAGCATATTAAGGGGGTAGAGTACTCACAAGTTTAGTGTATGCCTGATCAGCCAAATCCCTTGATTGTCCCTGGATGTACTGCTCCATTCGGGTTGCAAGAGTTGCAAATCTACGCAGAAATGATATAAGCAACATTTTTAATTGATTTATACAAAGAGATGTTACTTGTATAGATAGATAAAGTAGTAAAGCACGATAGAATAGGAGTAAATTAATAAATTTACTCAGAAACTAATTTCAATGTCATGCTCATAGGATAGATTTATGATGGGTAACTGTATGAAAATATAAAGCAGAAGTTAGATATGCACAAATCCTAACCAATTAATATAACCATAGAGAGCTCATACTTAGTTCGGAAGAACAAGTCCAAATAGGGTTTATATAACAAACATCTGTCAGAAAAAAACACTCCTGAATGGTTCCGGAGAGAATTCGCAAAACTCCATTTCCATCGAGAATTGAATGGAGTTTTCCCGTATTTTGACCGGAGAATCTAACAGAGACATTACTGTGGAGATTCTGACAAAAAAATAAGACATTCCATGCCCTCGAAGAATGCTTTGTCATGCTAGGTCACTGACATATCCTTTTTTGTCTTTATTTGACCCCAAGAATGGATTGGATCAAAACGACTTTCCTGTCGAAGCCCTTTGTGTCTGTAAGGCCCCTAATGAAGATTCATAGGGCGACCGGGCCAGGCCGAGTCAGAAAGGCTTTGATGACTCAAGGTTCATATTAGGGAAAGGAGAGTGAGGGGAAGAGGGGGCAGCCCTCGGCCCGATCATTCAATTTGCTCCAACAGACAGGCATGGTTCTGTAGTTAAAGCAACTTCATCACTTTAGTGTACCCATCGGACAGCAGCCCTTTCAGGGGTTCCTTAGGGACCGATTCACTCTGCGTAGATTGATTGAACGCAGAAAACCTTCCACTGGCAGGTGATCGTGTTTTTCACAGGATTTCTCGTTACTCATGTCAGCATTCTCACTTCTGATATCTTTAGGTGTTGTCACCAAAAACCTTTCCCGATTGACAGAACGTCCCGCTACTGACACTTGAAAAAACAAATTTCAAGGTCTCGTCGCTTCGGTGAATCACTTGAGCCCTGATACATTGTCAGTGTCATGGAGCTAGACCAGTGAGCTATTACGCTTTCTTCAAAGGATGGCTGCTTCCAAGCCCACCTCCTGGTTGTCATCGCTCGATCACTTCCTTTTCCACTAAGTGATTGCTTAGGGACCTTAGCGTACGATCTGGGTTGTTTCCTTCTCGACTTTGGATCTTAGCACCCAAAAAGTTTGTCTGTACAAACGATCTCAGCCTGTATTCGAAGTTTTCCTGGGCCATTGAGTGCTCTACCTCGGGCCATCGACATCATACGCTCTACTGAAATAGATTTCGCGAAAAACCAGCTATATCCAATCTTGGTTGACCTTTCACCCCTAGCCACAAGTCATCCCCGCATTTTGCCACATACGTGGGTTCGGTCCTCCAAGGCCTGTTAGAGCTCTCTTCAACCTGCTCATGGCTAGATCGATCGGTTTCGGGTCAAATAAGAAGAACTAGAAGATTCCACCTCTGGGAAGCGCCTACACCTAATAGCTTAAGCCGTTGTTCCTATTTCCTCGCTGACCCATCATGCAAAAGGTACGCCGTTAGAGCGAGTACGCTTGACTAATATAATATCAAGTAAAGGCTCTAAGCTCCGCTCACTGATTGTTCGCATCGGATCTTAGGTTCTCTATTGCACTCCCTAAATAGGGTTCTTTTCACCTTTCCCTCACGGTACTTGTACGCTATCGACCTAAGGTCTCGCCAGTCAACTTCCTGGATGTAATGAATTCGTCTTCGAGGAGATCAACTTACTGTTCCGGTGAAGTCATGCCATCTCTCCCTCGAAAAAGAATAAGAATGAAAATAGAAACATAAAAGATTTTCTTCCTGCCCCATTTGCCGGAATATTAGTCACGCTAATCATTCTTATTGAGAAACTTGCTTGCCGTGTTAATATAATGAATGTTAACAAATTCCATACGAAGACATAATAAAAAAAGAAAGGCTTGGTTGCGCGTAAGGTTGCAAGGTTCCTGGTAACCGACGTTCCCTTTGTAAAGTAAGCCTTATGATAACTAATTAGAGTTGACATGAAATGGATCACGGAAGAAGACGTATCCGATGAATGAATGATTCAAACATGAACTACCACATATTCATGTACAGCTTACGTCCAAGAAACCTGCCAATTTAAAATATCAATCATTGTCTCTGAGGTCTCAAATAATGCTCAAGATATTCTGACACTGTCAATACAGATGTTAATAGTTTGTTGTTTGTACACCCTAAATATGTTTTTCCTTTACTAATCAAACAAAAACTGGATCGCTTTAGTCCGACAATTGCCAAGACCACGATAATTATGCAAGTCTATATCAGTTTACAGAAAAATAAACCTGTGGGATCCAATCACCTTGGTATATACGACAACACCCCTGTTTGCCGCACGGTTCGCTCATTTTTCTCAATCTGGTGACAAGCTTCGTCAACAAACTGCAATATCAGTGGGAAGTGGGTGAAAGTCCTCATCATAAGAATGCAAATGACAATCAAATGTTCCTCACGGAAGTTATAATCCTATAACTCACACGGCTGAATTGCATAGCAATTCTTGATTCCAGGTCATCAAGCAAGATGCGCACAAATCCTGCTGCGTCAGCTTTCTGACCAGAAAGATAGCGCTCGGTTATCCCATGCATTGATATGCAGCGCAGCGGATCAACCTTGTATCCCCAATCCAGCACAGCATAAAAGTCTTCCTAAAAATTAAAGAAAAGAAAGAGGAGTTCCACTTAACAAAGTTGTCAAACAGCAATGCCTTAAGCAACAGGTAAATTTGAAAAAAAAAGTATATTAACTGTAAATTTTAAAATAAAAATAAAAGTAATCAATAAGTAAAACTCAAAAGGATCAAGATTAGGTAAACAAGCAACTTCTTTGGATAGCAACTAACAATAAAATGATGTTACGGTACTACCAAAATTTCACACTCTCTACTCTACTTTATACTTCTCCAAGTCTAATTCAGTGGAGTTATTGAAATCAGTGGCGGAATAAGGCAGAGGAGTTATAGCACCAACACAATAATATCAAAAGCTTCCCATATTTGGTATATGCTACATTAGGTGTGAGGAGCAGAACAAAAGAATTTGGAGCTACAAAGCTATCTGTATAGAAGACCAAAATATTCCTCCGTACATTCCTTTTGTCATTGTTGGCACCTTTTTATCCTTATGCTACACATTCTTTCCTGATTTTTTTGGATTGTTGAGCTTAATTTTAGCTTTGTCTGGGGCCTTCTTATACGCACATGTACTTCGCCTTCATGAGGTGATTCTACATCAATTGGGTGTTTATACAACCCATGCAATCATCCCATATATAATATATCTCAGCCCAGTCTCGAAATTTATCCCAAACCCACCAATTGGGATTTAAAGTATCCGTCCTAGCAAAAACAAGGATTCTGCCTGACATGGCTCTGGTACTACACTCAAAAACTTATTCACTCATGTACTAGCATTTCGTACTTCTAGATATAGTCATCCATTCAGGTCATATTACGTACTTACATATCCTTATTTCTAAAAATAAAAAAGGAATAATTATCGACTTGCAATTTTGTACGAAGTCGGTAATAATCAGCAATCAAAGTACTGAAGTAATCTCAGCCTGATTGATTCCAACTCATGGTGACCAACTTTAGTATACCTTGTTAGGAGAGAGATAAGAGCATTAATGAGGCAATTAGTCTTTACATAAAAAAATCCAGTATGTCCAGGAACTAATATAGTAAATTTTTCTAGATGTAGTATATTACTTGTATTCCATTAAGCAAATCCTGGAGTGACTCATTTAGTGCTCCCAGCTCTGCAGAATTTTTACCTGCAGAAAGAATTATAAAGGGATGAGTCAAATTTACCAGGCTGAACAAGATCAAAATTGGGAAAAAGATTACCCTTTTTCTGTTCATTCTCATCAATGTCCATGATTCCCAAGTCATCATCATTGGTGTCCCCATCATTGGTTCCACTTTTGTTACCATTGGCAGGAGCTTCTGGTGGAACAAGTGCAGGAACTTCAAAGCACATGAAGTGTGCAAGAAAAGAGCTCTGCAATTTGAAAAATGGAAGAAGAAGTTTAACTTACAAGATAAAGAAGGGGAATGCCGTGCGGCCCGGGGGAGGGAGGGGCATTTGCAGATAATATTTGAATTTGTATCAGAAAACAAAATGAGTAGATAGTTATGTTGTAACCTCATCTACAAGGAGTGGAATAAATATTGTAAGCATTTTGGCGTAGGCCTCTGAAACTGCAGAAGTGTCTGCATTGCTCACATTTTGACTGGATCCTGTGAAAACTTCAAGCCATGCAGTTGAACTTCTTGATGCTTTGGTACTGGAACGAAGCTCATTTGCAAAATCACGAGCCTGTAGATAATTAAGGAACTTTCAACTGCCACAGCTATGAACTTGTGAGATTCATGAATTGTCAGAAGTTCTACAACCTCGAATGGAATTTCCAGGTATTAGATAATAAAATTCTGCAATATTTCAGAAAGTATCTCACCAAGTCATACATAGATATGAAAGGAAACGAGGTTACGCCTGTGCATGTTGAGCAATAGCTTGAATGGATATGCTTCATAGTTAATAGAGTACATAAGAGCATAAGGAATAACTTGGATGGAAATAATGTGGCTCTATGTAGCTGGTTTAACTACACCATATTTCATATGAAAAAGCTCAAAAGGTTCTTAAGAAAAAAAAACAGTGAATAGGAAACACAAATTTAATCCTACAGGTTATTCGCATATGATCCTGAATCAACACTGACAAAAGTTGCAATGGTAACAAGAAATAATTGCAGAAAGAATTCATGTGGCCGACCCCATGCACATTGGAGTAACACAAGGACAATGGTGAGAGGATAAAATGTATGCCGAACTCGAGCAAACAATCGTATAACAATTTTTACGCTCAAAGAAATATAATTCAAGACAAACTTCGACTCCAATTAACAATGAATCGTGAAACATAATCAGAAAAATAACTGCAAGGCAATTAAATAGAGGGTTTTGTTCTTCCCAGACCTCCCGACGCAGAAGCAAATTAAGAGAACTGCAATAAGCTTTTCTCGTTGGACCCAAGCAATTCTTATCAAGACTCTGCATAGGCAAAAACAAAGGAATTAACACAACAATGAAGTAAAGATAAGACTAATGACAAGTATTGACATTTGTGGTGGTTTCTAGATAATTTGACCTTCAAGTGTTGCAAAAGTCGAGCATAGGTCCTGCATTTATAACGAAGATCAGCATGATCGGGCCTCTTCAATTGTCCCCGCTGTTTAATTCAGGAGATGAGCAAAATTCAGCATTCTCATTCCATGACTAATGATTGTCAAGAATAAAACAACACCATGCAGAAATACCTGAGAGAAGTAACTCTTGTCACTAAGCATGAAATCCACTAAACTAGCAAAGTAGTTTCGCAAAAATTCAGAAGCTCTTCGGACAAAAGTACTTTTTAACTTTTCAAGTTCTGCCCGCTTCTCCTTAACCTGCAAGAGTTCATCTGCCACTTTTAGAAATATATATTTTCTCTTAACTTCCACACATTATGCTAATTTTAAATCCGCTTCAAAGGCAATAACTAAATGCTAATCATTAATCAATAAAATCCTAGTGATAAGAAAAAAGACGTTTAATTGGTATTGTAACATTGGATATTACTAAAATTAATAATGTACTAAACAAGGTTCTTGGTCCTTAATAAGCAAAAGAATAGAGTCATGTGATTGCAAGTTGAGGTGACTCTTAAACCATTAACTGAAACATAGAGGCATGTGATTGTTATAATTAGAAAAAATCAAACAAGAATAAAGATGAAGAGAAAGAGAGAGAGAGATTTGGGGAAAGAGTAGAAGAATGAATTAACGCGTATTCATCCTTCCCTTATACTCTGTATTTATATTAATAAGTTTCTAAGACTACAAAAGCACCCCACTTTAGATAAATAATAACAAATAAGTCCCTTGCAACAGTGATTGCAAGTAGAGGCATGTATTTGCACAAAGTGACCCATTAAGCAAGATTTATGTGGTCTTACAGTTGGCATTCCGACCTTTCACCAAAAAGATAAAACAAAAAAGAAAAAAGAACAAAAAAAAATGGTCGTTCAGATGTAAGAACCGCTTTTGCGTATTTAAGAACACCTCATGCAGTAATATAAAGAAATCTTATATATTCCATAGTCCAATTAATATTTGGAACAGGTACCTAGTGCCACATTTCCTATATTTGCCTAATCATATTGCAGTAAGAAACAAGATATACAGACGGTGCACATACAGCTCGGGAGTTCTCATAGCACGGATCCAAATTAGGTAAGTCAAGGCTTCGTATAGCACCATTTAACCATTCACATGCCTCAATTATTTTATGTATGCGTGCCTCATCAAATGAACCTCCTGTAAGACATGCTGCATGCTGCAACAAACAAAAGAAAATGATTAGAAGGTACAATGAATAAATAAGTCGACCATCCACAACGGGAGGATGCAGGAACCTCAGAAGGGACGCGCAATCTTTCAAGAAGCCTATCAAGTTCTTCACTTAATGCTTTGGTATTCACAAACTGCATTTCCAACTTGTTATTGCGGGTTTCTATCTGCATAGACAACAAAATTAAAGTGAAGGTCAACCGGAAAAAGACATGTCCTAAGCTGTGACAAATTTAGTTTGCTTGACATAGAAAACTGTCTCATCTAATAGAAGTATAAAACCATGTGGAAAAATAGCAACTAAAACTAGAAAAATCCTTAAATTGGCTTTTAGAAGGATCAAATGGAAATCCAAATCAGTTGGTCACTATACACATAGAAAGAACACCTCTAGAGAGGAGTCATGTCCCAGTGAGACATATATCAAAAACCGGAATCTTGACACTCCTAAACACGTAGCCAACACATGGACTTGATCAATCTTAGACACTTATTCCAAGCTTAAAGTGTGAGTTCCTAATATATGACCAGTTTAGTGCAAGAGTCATGTGAAGGCAAATTTTCTACTCAAAATTTTGGTTCAAATGTTCCAAAAATGTTTCCACTCATTTCACTAAAACCGTAGAAGCTAAAACAGAGTGAATTGCAAGGAAAAATGGAGAAGAATACTCAGGTCAAACTTGAAGCACATGCAAATTGACCTTAATAAGACCTTAAATGCCCCAAATTGGTCTTGAATAAACTCATATTGTGTTCCAAAATTGCATTAGAAAATGGCTATTCAAACAGAAGACACGAACAAAATTTGCAAATTGCAATTTTACTGGAAAAGGATGCATCAATCCATCTTAAGTCGAAGAGTGTTGATTGAATGGTAAATTGATTGATGAAATTACCGGACTGCGAGATTGAAAGTCTGAGAGCATCGGTCAAAGCAACTCTTGAGGGCATTGATCAATTTTTGTAAACTCTACGTGAATCCACGTTGGAAGGACATCATACAAAAGATGTACAATAAGGAAGTCGCTGTGTTTTTATTCCGTTTATCGTATTGCGGGTTATGTTCCTTTTTTCTCTTTTTCAGCCTTCTTCTAGTTCTTCTTAGGCACCTATGGTAGTGACGCAGCGGATCAATGAAAGCAAGTATGATAAATAAGAATAGCACCGTATTTTTTAAAACACTTGAGTTCACGAGAAGAGGTTGAGAGAAACTCTCGATTTTATGATTTTATTAAAGTGAATAATTAATCCTAAACTATTACAATAGCATCTATAAATAGGCCTAAGCAAACTCTAAAAATAGAAAATCCTAAACCAACTGGGAATAGGAAAAATTATAAATAGAAACGTTCTAAAACAGAATCCTAAACCAAATGGGAATAAGAAAAATAAATAGAAACTTCCTAAAACATAATCCTAAAACACATAGTAGGAAAAGTAAATGGAAACTTCCTAACAAAATTAGAAAAATGAAATAGTAAAACGAAAACTAATGATCTTTATTGACGAAGTCGCCTTCTTTTGTCCTCTTCTGTCCTACATCAGGTAGGGATCTGAGGTAATTTGCCAAAAATAGATTGGGGTTTCGAATCCTTGGGAACACTCTTTTCGTACTCCCTGTATTCCCCCCTTCATCCGGAGCTGCCGTAACTTGGGCTCATCATGCTATACTCGTAGGGAAGGAAAAATGAGCAGCTATACTTTAGTAGTTACCATTTCACTACCTCTGGTATTCACTGGCTTTCAAGGAATGGAATATTATCAAGCACCCTCCACTATTTCTGTGGACTCAGCCCCCATCAACCATAGCATCATAGAAAATTGATCTTAAATATTTGTCGTATGTAATGTATATAGTTGTTGTTTCCATTCAGTGCTTCATAATCTGTTAGGGAAAACAAGCTACTTATTCAGTAAACAAAGAATAACTGCTGTTCTAAGTCCCAAATCCATCAGAAGGTTGTACAAACTAAAGTTACATGCACTAATTAACTCTCACATGAATTAAAATTATTTGAATAAGCAGAACTGGAATTCCTGTTAAATTCCAAATCATCGTTGCTGAAACATAACCAGAGGGAAGCATCATATCTCTATGAAAGTGCATCCGCGTATAATGTATGACTAGCAATGTACCACAAGCACCACAACTCGAGCCACATGGGGAAACAACATAAACACTTACATAATTACAGTATCAGATAATGAGACCCTTACCGACTGGATGTCCTCTCTCATGTGGCGAAGTTTTATGTTAAAAATTCCTAACCATTCATCCATATCCTCAACACAGTTTGAGGCCGACTCAAGTCCCTGCAGTACCTGCTCAATCCACCATATTAATCCATGAGCCAAACATATGTATGATGTATCATCTTACAAGACTTTACTACTAATAGAAATTACACTAGATACTTCACCTAGAATTGTGTCAGCAAGAAAAAATATTAGTAAAATTTTTATTAACCCAGAACATTGGCTCTGTATCAGGGTAATGTTGAGTCCCATTTGTGAATTGTATCAATGATTGTTCAACCAACGGTACAGAAGTACCTCCAAGGGAAATCGCATAGTGGAGTTGGCCGTGGTATGTTAAATCAAAAGATCGTTAATAAAATTCCTGTCTGTGCAGATGCAAGTTAGTGATTCCATATAAGCGGGGAAGGGCTAGAATAGCTATTGGTCAGTAGGGCTCTCATGCTTTAGTGACTCATATATACAGATAGAAGGCTCACTTAGTGAAAAAAATGTAAGAAGCAACAGTATACTGCACAAAATTCTTCCAAAATATAAACTAAGATTCATAAGCACGTTCTAGGAAAATAAAAGGGTTACCTCATCTATTAAAGGTTCATTTTCCAAGATGGCATGCACATTTGCTGCTTCCAAAGCTTGAAGTTCTCGCTTCAACCGCTCAGAAAATGCCTCTGCTTCGCCAATACCCATAACGTAACTGCAAGCAGTGCATTTCGTGAACCATCAGAACTGGACAAAGATAGTTTCAACAAGTAGTAGAAATGAGAGACTGACGCCAGATGGTTGATTTTTCAGCATGAATATCTGTGATTCAAGAAAATCCTAATAAAAGGAAAAAAAATGGCAAATGAAGAGTGACAAAGAACATGGTGAACGACCATGATGTTAATGGAGTTACTCAATTCCACTCTAACAGTATCTTACTTTCCTATTTAGCTGGAAAGTAATAATTAGAATCAGATTCGTTCACAAAGAACATATGGACCCACACATAAGCTTAAATAAGGCATCATTTTTGTTAACAACCCCAAGTCATGCAACATCTGATTTAGAATCATAAAAACTAACCAAACTAATATGTTTTTCCATGTACTTCCAAAGCTACAACTAAACTTGCACCCACCAATAATCTGTATAATTACTGTTCTGATGTTTGAACAGATGAATTAAATGTCAATTCATATTTAGCACCCCCCCCCCCCCCCCCCCCCCCCCCCAAAAAAAAAAAAAGAAGAAAAATTATATATATAATAAAAAAAGAAGAAGAAAGAGTTATATTTAATTTCTCGCTAATGAATTGACTTTGAAGTTCATCACAATAATCGACACATAAGACCATGTAATCCACATTTTGATAAATTATGATTCTACACAAAAAATTAAAAATAAATAAATAAATAAATCAAGATGCATAAGGATAGATGTAAGCTAATCCTATTCCACAAGGAAATGCTTCTAGATGTTGCCTTGTCCAACTGCTACTTTTTACATGAGTTGCCTTGTTTGCATATCCCCGCCATGTCATAACTGTGTTCCTGATAATGCCACCTACGAATCGCAAAATCGGGACATAATAGTAGGTATTATACAATGATTCGGGCTTCAGATTCACATATCCCCACACTGTACATTTACTTGAGTCATTGGGAATAAAAAATAAAAAGAAGATGTCCTCTGCTTATATGAAAGTAAGTATCAACCATCTACATGTGTGGGTATAAACGGGTGTTTATTTTCCTTATAATATTATATGTGAAAACATGCATTCAGCTAGACAAGCACAAATAACACATACGTGCCTAAAAGACCCTCCATGTCCTCTTCCTCAGCTTGAGACACAAGTTCCTTTTCAACAGTCACTTTCAAGTCACTTTCTGTCTCCGTAGCTACAACAGGCCCCCCATCTTCAAGATTTCTTTGCTTAGTGATCGTAGGTGTATTCTCCTACAAAAGATGTGTAAATTGAGATGACAGAATGAAACTAATGATCAGCGTGTGGTACTAAGTGTTCTTGTAAGCACCTTAGCCCAAAGAGCCATCTCCACAACATCTATACCAACAACTTTTGGAAGATGACCAAGTACATCTTTGCAGATGTTTAAGATGCAAAGCAGAAGGCGGTTCCTACAACATTATGAATTTAACGAAAGTAAGTACTTTGAATTACCAAGAAAGATATAACAAACTTCATAATAGGAGAGTATACGGATGTGTAAGCTATCCTATATTATTACCTGTCATCAAGGTTACGCATGGTCCACTGAGGTGGGGCGACACTCTGGCTTCTAAGATTATCAAATCCCTATAGGAAGTTCAGTCAGAAGCAAAGACATATAGGCCAACTCCAAGCTATGGTTAACCATCATATTGATAATGGCACTGAGAAAGAAGAAGATTACCAGCATAAATGTACATCCACTTGGGTCATTAGTTACAACCTCCACCTTTGATAAATGCTTCAGTTTGTATAATTTAGCAGGCTACAGGAGAAAAGAACAATAAAAGCGTATCAGCTCAAAAATGAAGCTAGTAAAATCAGTACAATACTACTCTTTTATCTTTTCTAATATAGTAAAAATAAAATAATCATAACAAAAAGTGTTAGCAACTTGGAATATAGGGACCTAAAAGGTGAAACTGTAGTGAACATATAGATACATTAGAAACAAAAAAATAATAGCATATCCTGTCTCCAAGAAACCAAAGAAAAAGTAAAACGCTAGAAAAATTGGTGAAGGGTAAAAAAATTTCATTCGGGAGGTAAAGATACTCAAAGAAAGAGGTATAACGTGGCTATATTCCCTCTCTTTTTTCTTTTTTCATTATGATGAGTATACTAAACGATCCCCTAAAAGGGTGTTCCAAGTAAGGATGAAAACCATGTACACAAGATGTACACAAAAAGCAGTTATCTCCTATGAAGATAGGGAGGAACACATGGTTGTGCGGAGTCCAAAACATTTCCCAATAAAAGGATTCACCTATCCTTAAACCCAAGTAGCACTACAAATATTTCCTTTCTAAATGAATATTTACTGGAATTCATAGATAAAAAAAAATAGTATGGGAATCACCTCCAGGACTCCTCCAGTTGAATACTTTAAGACGCGTAGAAAAGCTTTTGTCCGCTTACCTTTTGCTTTTGCTGCATAAGACACAGTAGTCAAAAGAATCATCCAACGGAGTAGTGAATCTAATATTTTACTTGGTCCAACAAAACCAAAGGCTTATGTTTCTCACTCTCTAGTATCCGAGCTAGTACATTACCAAAAGGATAATAGATAAAACAGGTCATAGATCACCAAACAAGATGGAGGGGGATGTCTTGTTAAGTTATATACTCAGATTAGAACTGAGATATTGTTCTACTATGGACCTTAGACATAATAAAAAGCCCAACATCAGTAATAAACTTAATCTGACATGACAGGGCTCCCTGAAGAACATACACTATCAGCGATCGCAAAGAAATCCCAATGTAGCGGCATACCATAGCTTACTGAATCGTGATACTTACTTCATTTGATACAACCAAAAGGCATAAGGACCTCATTGCAAATATATATCATTGGAAGCAACTTTCTCCTGTCATTAAGTGTAAACACGGGGATACTTTTCCAGAATATATACATATATATGTATATATATGTATAAGATTT
Organism: Cornus suecica; assembly: GCA_963922005.1. Taxonomy (NCBI): domain Eukaryota; kingdom Viridiplantae; phylum Streptophyta; class Magnoliopsida; order Cornales; family Cornaceae; genus Cornus; species Cornus suecica. The sequence goes on from OY998240.1 coordinate 86,806,696, forward strand.
TAACACACTTTTGGACTAACTTTTACCAATGCATTATTGTAACTGACTTTTCATCTTAGATGACAACCATTTTCAGCACGAATAATCACCAAAGTGAAAGAGAACATTGATCATCAATTTTACTAAATATCGCAATCTTCACAAAGCAGTACATTCCAACTATTTTTGTGTTCAGAAATTACTTAAAATAGCTGTTACGCAAAATTGGAGTACATCACCTCTCATGGGTTTAATCTTCTCCGTGCTTTATACGTATATGTGGCATGAATGTATATACATATTTCTTTTCATTATAGTGAAAATTTCTCCATATATGTGTTCCTAATTTGCGTGAACCATATAATTCATTATATTGAGCGAAATAATAATAATAATAACACATTATATTGTGCGTGAATCATGATTACTCATTATGTATGATTTTTATCTTGAATGTGAGGCAGTGATGAGTGAATAGATATTGCGAAACAATGCATATCGAACTGAAATTGAATGTGGATCAAATGAACAAGTATTGTGAGACACATTACATATATATATGTATGTATATAATTTAAACAAGTGTATAAGCGAATGATAGAGAGAGAAATGGCGTACTGGAAATGGCGAGAACCCTAGCTTTGGCCATGTGGCCGCGCCCTAGTTTTCCGGTCTTCCCCCAGATGCCGCGGCTCTTGGCGACGCGTATCGACATTACGATCTTCTGCTTCGTGCCTTCGATCGCCGCCTCGCAGGCTCGACGAAGCTCCCCGTCGTCTGCGCTCGATTTCGCCATTGTTTTCTTTCTCTCTCTGCACTACTCGCAAGAGGAATGCGATATTGATCAGATCATATGCGCCAAAATTATGCATATATGTATATAGACGTATGTATATAATATGATTGTAGTGTTTGCCAAACAGAGACGCGCAACGGTCCTCGACATTGCTGGGGCTCGAGTCGCGTGGCATGACCGTTTATTTGAAGGAGTAATAAGACAAGAGGTTGTGCGCAATTACTTCAAATTATATTTGCCTCAGTGGTGCACAGGGAGGAGCCAGAAAATATTTTCGGTTAATTCTACTTCCACACCCTCATGTTTGCCATAACCTCTCAAATTTTAAACATTTCAATTACATCCGTTGAGATAGACGGATGTTAACTTTATTAATGATAATTTGTGCAATTACCTATTCACCTTTAATATTCTATTAACAAAAAATAACATGTGTTTGTGAGAGAACAAATTAACTATTTCACATAGTAATCAGAATGTGACTTCATTACATAGGGTCTTAAGTGGGACAAAAATTAAATTTAATGAAGTGTAATTAGGATATTTAAAATTCCAGAGGATCAAACTAGAATTAGAACAAATCTCAGGGCATGAAAGTGGGATTACTGCAAATATATTTATTGATTTTTTTATTTTTTATTTGGTTAAGGGAAGGGCATGGTTCAATAAATGGTGTAATAGTATAAGTACCTTATAAAAGGGTTATCATTTCTACCGTGCGGGAAAAAAAAAAAAAAAAAGAGTTTTTAATTGAGTTCATAATGTTTTATAAAAAAAATTGAATTCATAATTGATTTAAAGTCGAGTATCGAACAGATGATGTTGTATTGGACGATGCCGAAAACCTTAGGCAAGTAACAACATCTCGAATTATTGATTCCAATCAATTACTACTACTGTGCGAAAAAAAAAATGAATATCATATATGACCCATGTAATAAAAAATTATCAACCGGACTAGTGTTTTTTTTGCAGTAAAATGTATCAAGCTCCAACTTAAAGTACTTGGGAAAAATCGAAGTACTATATTTTGACTGATTATGGTTAACCAATATTAGTTTAGTCCGATGTACAAAAAACTTGTCATTGTGAATCTATGATTTTAATCAATTCATCAAGTTACTCAACTAATCATATTGCAATAAAACTGACTTTAAAACCTGCAATATTTATATCCATGTATTCAGAACTTCAACGTTAACATTTTTTTGAAGAAATCACAGCAATCTAGAAAGAGAAAACAAGGTGTTAGCACTGTACTTTCTTAGATGACATTGAGGCTTGCCATACACCTCAGCTAATAAGCTGCAGAACAGTCCCATTCAAGACTAATGAAGTGTCCATTATATATATATATATATATTTTTTTCATGAATTTGTGAATATGTGATGCGGGGGGTCTGAGTCAGACGATGCCGAGCTGTCAGATTGCTCATTGATGGCGCTGAATTACCTGGAGCGGGATGATCAGCGCAAGGATGGTAAGAAATCGTGATCTAGCCTAATTAGGGCGGTTTCCATGCACGTGTCGATTTTTTTGCCATAATTCTGGCTACAAGTGTCCGATTCGCACCCGTGACCCCAATTCGGAAAGCTAATTTCGGCGCGCACGTCGTGGCAACCGAGCAACGCTCGGTGCACCTCGTTTCGAGCCCTAAATCTGCTGTTTTCCTTTTCGAATATCTATTTTTAATTAATTTTTGCTATTTATGGTAATTTTCTATTTGTCGATTAAGAAATAATTCTAAACCCGATTTGGGCCAGATTTTTGGCAATCCTTTGATTTCTTTCCGTATTTCGTTTTGGTAAGACTTTTAGGGTTTTGCTATTTTTTGGTAAAATCCTATTAAGGGTCGATTTTCAGCTATTTTAATTCGGCTTGTGGGTTGTTTTTTGTCATTCCCGAATATAAAGAATTTTATTGAATTCCAGAGTGTTCTCTGAATTTTAGGTCGAATTCTCCCGTTTTTCCTTGCAAATTATCTATTGCACTAGCATGCAGAATAATCTCTATTATGTTCGGCGTCAATATGGTGATGCGATGACCCAAACACTTTCTTTATCTTTTTTCCTGTCCTTTTCATTTTTTTGTTGGTTGAAACTATCGATCAATCGCATATAATAAATAAAAAAAAATACATGATTTATACGTGGTTCAATCAATATGACCTGCATTCACCAGAGCATACCTTCTGTATTTCACTATATCAACGAATTAGGGTTACAATGATATATATATATATATATACATAATTCATAATACAGATAAAATCTCAAAATTATCATTTACCGTACCTCGGGGGAGCCCCCAATCCCAACAAAGACAAGCCCGCCTCTTGAATCCAGGTATGCTATAACTTCCTTTTTGGATCCTGAGTCATAACCCAACAATAATTAATTAATTATATATATATATATATATATATATATGTATATGTGGGACGACAGTCTGTATCATCTATAGTTCCTAATGGATAAAAGAATAATTGAGAATGTCCAAATGCCAATAAGTTCATGCATAAGCGCAAATTTTTGTAGCACCGCTTCTCATATTATACTCATAAAATAAATTCCTACCAGTCAACCAAGCTAGCATTTCTGATCCTCCCTTCCTATTATTCAGAACCAGCTTTTCAACAGCCTTTAACAAATAGTTCTAACAATGGCTGCTATATTATACTCAAACATCCAAAGATTGGCCTTTCCCAAATGGAACATTCACCTTGGTGATCTCAGTAAATAAGAATCTGAAATTACCTCATGACTTATTCTTTAGAATCAGAAAATTAATGTAGAAGCACCGCACGAAAAATGAGCATAGAAACTGCTGAGAAACAGAATTCCAAGGCTCCATTCCAATGGAATTACTAAATGTTCTTAAATCTCATATCAGTTATTTATTTATTATCTTTTTATTATGGTGGTTGATCAACTTTACTTGCTGCAAAACCATGGAATCTAACATATGGTCATGTTGCAATATAAAACTTAGTGTGGACTGTGGACATAGATATATATAACCAGACAGATAAAACATGCAAGCGGTAGGTGGCAGTATCAGAATCAAAAACTTTCATCCATCAAACAATCTTAAGGATGTTGAACTATAATACATATGAATATATTGTTTGAATCATGAACAAACAAAAATTCAAAGAGGGTAAAGCCTGTCTAGTAATGTGTGGTCTTTTAAAGCCACAAGTTGAGTGAATCAATAATTTGATCAAAGTAAATCCATAAGGTATGCAACTGCATATAAAAACAAAATGATTAAATGAAGGCAAAGAAAAGTCTTGTAAGACATGTTTTAAGTTATTTTTTAACACTTGCTCAATCTATAGCATATCTCAATTGTAAAGCTATCTACTTCCATAGTTGAATGGTTTTTGATTCGACGAAAAGCCATCTTTTTAGAATGCAAATGATTGATTAATAACTAGTTAATATAATTTATACGCGGTTTTTGAATAATTGGGTAGGTACGTAGTACTGGCAAACTCAACTTCGACACCAGACAAATTACACCATTAATTATATACTTTTGTTTCCTAATGGAAAATTAGAGGAGAACTGAGAATGCTGTTCACTTTCAAACTTCCAGCTTGCAGACCAAGTCCAAGGAAATACGTATCGAGTAAAAGCCAATTTTGGAATAGCCCTTTTGATATTTTACTCATAAATCAATTCCTAACAGTCAACCAAGCTTTGGAATTCTCATCCTCCACTCCTATTCTTCATAAGTAGCTTTTCAAGTTCAATAGCCTTCAATTATGTCTGCGAGCTTTGTGTAGTTCTGACTACGTCTACGTCGACGTCTATTAAACTCATAAATTAGAAGAATGGCCTTATTTTAATGGGAAATTAATTGGTCTCGCTAATCAGTTAAAAACTTATTCGTTAGAATCAGAAACGTGTAGAAGTACCGTATGAACAATGTGCATGAAAAAACTGATTAAAAGCTGCAGAGAAACAGTAGTTAAAGATCCATTTCCACAGAATTTAGTTAAAAAGAAAAAATGGATTTCATATATAGTAGTTCTTGCTTTTTTGTTTTCACTAATGGCTACTGCTCAAGTCTACTTGCTGAAACATATCAAATTTAAATAACAGTACTTTGGAAGAGAGAAAAATCTTAGATAGCGTCAATTTTTTCATTTGTGCATGGTATGAAACTTTAATGAGCATAAATATAACTAAAATCAGATTAACAGTTCTTCACTGTAAGTTTCGGATTTAGAGGCCAATGAAACCGGCAATCAAAGAAGCAGCTCTCATTGGCACATTAAGTATGCCATTCTGATTTACATGAAACATTTATATGGATTTTAAACTAGAATATGTATGGAATTACGCTGCGAAGTATGAATTCATTATTAGTTCTAAGGAAAAATAAAGCCTTCCTAATAACATGTGATCTTTTAACACAAGTTCAATGAATCCAGAAGATCAAGTTGATATCAAGGTAAAGTCCATAAACCATGCAAGTGCACGACAAAAGCATGAGTAAACGGAGGCAAAGAGGAAGTCTGGACTTATAACTCATATTATAAGTGATTTTAGGCAGATTCCCTCGATATATATATAAATATATTCCAATTATTAAGATATATACAAGCATACTTGAATGGTTTACCAATGTTTTCATTTGACACAACGCCGCCTTTCTCGAATGCAAGTTATGCATTATTAGTTTATTAGCAGAACTTTGCAGGTTTTTAAATTCAGTGAGCAGGCGCAGAATGTTGCAACTTCAACATCTTCAACTGACAAATTACATTATCTATCATTTGCTATTGGATGAGGTAATGAGCTCGTTAGGATAATCGGATTAAACTAACTTATTCTATATGGAACATTATTGCCTAATTATTCTTACCTACAATTCTCCAAGTCTAACCTAAAAATCTCCCCTATAGTGACCAGGGGACCATATATATCTGTATATGTTTTGACTGGCACATAGACTTAGTCACGAGTTTCGAAGCAGATTCATCGTTCATGAAATCGTTGAATCTTGAAAAAAATAGCAAGCATGAGGAGCCTATAAATATCCATCTTCATGAAGAGTGTTTCTCATTGTCACAGAACTTTAGAGCTCTCTTCAAGCCTATTAAAACTTCGAATTTTCTTCTGTAATCAAAAAGTTCGATTAATCTCTCTGTCTCTCAACCCTTTTAGTAACATGCAAGGAAAAAATACATTCCTACAGCCCCCGACCTATGGGAACCTTATCACAGTACTCAGTATTGATGGAGGAGGAATAAGAGGGATTATCCCCGGAACAATGCTCAGTTTTCTGGAGTCTGAGCTTCAGGTAGAGTACTATCTTCTCCACTTTATGCCATAATATGGCATTTTCAAATCCATTTTCGCAATAAATATATGGGTAAATCTCACTTACACTCTCTCTGATTTATCCTAATCCCAATTACACCCCCTCTACTATGGAATATCCTAGTTACACCCCCTTAGATTTGATTCCATGTATCAAAATTCCCCTTCTGTTAGTCAACCATCAGTTGTCAGCCATTAAATGATGATGTCATCAATTAAAATGTATTAAATGATCTATTTTGCCCCCTAATAGCACTGAAATGACTAATTTGATCATAAATTACTTATGAAAATGACCAAGCTACCTAGATTTAAGATTATAATGAAGTTCCTTTTTTATTTTTTTAATACTTCTGCATCTCTCAAATTTGTAAACCCACTTCTCTCTCTACTGGATGATCTCCTTTATTCCTTAGCTCACCCACTTCCTACACTTCAAAGTCATGATAGATTGAAAAATCTTAATATATATGTATATATATCTACATATATGTATGTATGTATAGATATATAATATATATGCATAGATAGAGATTATTGAGATCATCAAATAAACATCTTTTGTATGTATAGATAAATATGTGGTATATACATATATAGGTATATCTACAAAAAGAGGGAGATGAAGACAAGAGAGAAATTGCCGGGGGCTGATGAAAACGGGACTAGGAGCTGTCTGTTCTGCGATTTGTGGGTTTTGGAGAGATAGGTGCTAGGTTAGGGGATTTGAAGTTCGGGTGAGAAGCTTTGAAATGGAGGAGTGATGGGGGCGGCTTGGTGGCTAGATTAGTTTTAGAAGTGAAAGGAATGGGTTAGAGTTTGGAGATAGAGATGGAGGTGGAAGACATTTTTTCTTTGAAAGGAATTATTTTAGTAGATTAAATGTAATAAAATAACAATGGGCAAAATAGTAAAATAACACATTTCTGTTAAATGACTTAACGGCTGTTACTGACAGGGGGTGTAATTGGGATATTCCATAGTAGAGGGGTATAATTGGGATTAGGGCAAATCAGAAGGTGTGTAAGTGGAATTTACCCTAAATATATATAATCTTTTATTCGACGGTTGGATGTAATTGCTATACTTATTATGGTCAATGTGCTTCCGATGAGCAATTACCGTCTTTATTAAGATTAAAAAAAGCTTTGCTCTTGCATGACTTAGTTTACATTTGAATTGCTCATTGATGAATATTCTTTTTCATATGGTACAGAAGCTGGATGGTGAAAATGCAAGAATTGCGGACTACTTTGATGTGATTGCTGGGACGAGCACAGGTGGGCTTGTTACTGCCATGCTTACTGCACCAGACGAAAAGAATCGCCCCCTGTTTGCAGCCAAGGATATCAATGAGTTCTACCTCGAAAACTGTCCTAAAATCTTCCCTCAAGTCAGGTAATTATTGAAAACGAATCAATTAACTACATGGCTTCGATATATATATATATATATATATATAGTGGTTGTCCGCTATTTAAACATGGTTGATCTTGTTGAACAACAGCTCTCCATTTCCATATCTTTCAAAAATAATCAAGTCCCTATCGGGCCCTAAATACGATGGGAAGGACCTCCACAAAATCGTCAAGGAAAAACTAGGAAACACAAAACTACACCAGACATTGACAAATGTTGCAATTCCAACATTTGACATCAAGACACTCCAGCCAACAATCTTTTCCACCTATGAGGTTAGTCCTTATTTTCCTCAATAAACCTATGTTGGTTGTTGAAATTCAATGGTTTGCTTATTTTGTGCATGTCTCATGGTTCAGGTGCTTAACAAACCAAGCTTGGATGCCTCACTCTCAGACATCTGCATTGCAACCTCAGCTGCACCAACATACCTTCCAGCACACTACTTCGAAACCAAAGCTCCTGATGGTAAAGTCAGAGAATTCAACTTAATTGATGGAGGCGTCGCTGCAAATAATCCGGTATTTATATTGCCATCTTTTAACTCTTACTCTCACTACATATATTGTACTGTACCACAAGTTAATATGTGCTTGAAATGACTTCTTGGCATGAATACTAAAGGTCTGCTTAGTTTGCAACTCTGAAACCGTTTCATGTTTTTAGAAAATTCAGTTTTTATTATCAGAAAACAGTTATATGTTTTTTAGAGTAATGGAGCGAAAATGCTAACATGTTCTTCTAAGTGATGTTTCAGACTCTAATCGGGATTGGTGAAGTAACAAAGCAGATCATGCGGGGAAATCCCGACTTCCTTGCTATTGAGAAAATGGACTATGGCCGTTTACTGGTGATTTCCCTCGGAACTGGATCACCAAAATCCGAGGAAAAGTATAATGCAGATGGAGCAGCCAAGTGGGGAGTGTTGGGGTGGTTAAACAGTGGTGGTTCCACCCCATTAGTCGATGTGTTCACTCAAGCAAGTGCTGATGTGGTGGATTTCCATCTTTCCGTGGTTTTTCAAGCCTTGCATACCGAGAAGAATTACCTTCGAATTCAAGTAAGTTCTTGTAAATAATAAAAAAATTCAATATTCAGGGTGTCTGGAGCTTTCCCTACTAATACACGGGACCATGAAAAATTATAAAATTGAATTTTCATTTAACTCTATCAACCATCATTTTTTATTGTTTGGACTCTAATGAAATAAATGAAATATTGCAGGATAACTCACTAAATAGGGTAGTATCTTCAGTTGATATAGCTACCAAGACTAATTTAGAAGAACTTGTGAAGGTTGGTGAAGGGTTGCTTAAGAAGCCAGTTTCAAGGGTAAATTTGGAAATTGGTACTGTTATGCCTTCTCATCCAGAGACTAATGGAGAGGCTCTAAAAAGGTTTGCACAATTGCTCTCTGAAGAGAAACATCTTCGCAATGCTAGGTCACCTCATGGCAATGCTCCAACTTATTAATGTAAATTTGTATTCTTTGAATTAATGTATTCAATATGTTGTAGATTTCCAAGCAATAAAAAAAAATCCAGGATTTTAATTGAGACGTGAACTCATTAGATGATGGAAGAATCTATGTTTGAATTATGAATGTCCACACTCTAAATCCAGTTTGATGTTGACTGTTGAGAGATTTTTGTGATATTTGGCGTCTTTAATCTTTATGCAAACCAAACTATCTTTAAAAAATGATAAATTATTCTGACGGACTATCAGGTTTCACATAATTACTCTAATATTAAAGTTTGGGTAAATTATTCTGACCTCATTAATATTATACTAATATTTTTGTGCATTTATTAAAGTACACATAACTTTAGGCCTGTTTGGTAAGCTGTCTGGTTCCACCTGGTCTGGTCTGGTCTTTGTTTTCAGGAATTAGACCATGTTTGTTTTGACTTGGTCTCAAAATTTGGAACCAGACCAAATTGAACCAAATGGGGTGTTTTTGGAACCAGATTTTTTTATGGTTCAACCTAGTCCGGTCTTGTCTTATTAATTAAATATATTTATAAATAATTAAAAATGAATAAATAATAAAACAAAAAATTAAATAAAACATATTTTAAAAATAAAATATAAATAATAAATAATAAACAAAATGAATTAAATAATACCTAATAATAATAAATAAATGAATAAATAATAAAATATATTTATAAATAATTAAAAATGAATAATTAATAATATAAATAATAAATTGAATAAAACATATTTAAAAATAAATAATAAATAATAAACAAATAGAATTAAATAATACATAATAATAATAATAATAATAAATGAATACAATAATAATAAATAAATATAATAATAAAAATGGACAAAATTATAAATTAATCAAATATAATTGTAAATAATTAAAAATGAATAAATACTAATAAATTAATAAAATAAATAATAAATTACATAAAACATAAATAAAAATATAATAATAATAATAATAAATAAATAAATATAATAATAAATAATAAATAGATATAATAAAAAATTATATAATAATAAATAATAAGTAAATATAATAATAAATAAATACTTCATAATAATAACAAATAATGAGTATAATAATAAAAAATAAATATTAAATTAATAAAATATATATTTAAATAATTAAAAATGAATAAATAATTTATAGATAAAATGAATTAAATAATTAAATAATAATAAATAAATAGAATATATTTATAAATTAATATATAAATGATTAAATAATAAAATAAATAATAATTTAATAATATAATTACTAAATTAATAAAATATATTATAAAGTGAAGAAATAAAAAAATAAAGAAATAAATAATACATAAATAAATATTATAATAAATAATAAATAAATAGTAAGACCACCGCTTACCAAACAAACTTTAAGTTCAGGGTCCAAATAAGATTAGACTAGACCAGACCGGACCGGACCAGACCATACCAAACAAACCGCCTACCAAACATGGCCTTAGTGTTTTAAAACTGTGTAATTTATATTAAAATAACCTAACCAACTTGTATGGGAAAGAATAAAGATGTTTTGAGTGATGGCAAATGAGAGGTATTTAAATGATAGGGGTCAATAGACATGCAAATAATAAATTACTTCAGTTTGAAACATTTAAGTTAAGGGTACTTTACAATATGCACAAAAATGTTAATGTAATGTTACTCTTACAAGGAATATCAGAAAAAAATTACACGAACTTTAATATGAGAGTAATTATATAAAACTTTAGGGGAGGTTAGAATAATTTACCCTTAAAAAAGGGAATTATCAATAAACCACTGAGATTTACAAATATAATCAAATAACCCTAGTTTCAAAGCACCCTCAATTTTTCAATTCGTATCAATTACCCCTCTCACCCTCACATTTCAGTCAAAATAGTTAGAATTAATTTCATTTACATCCTATATAAAAAAATTTATCTTCAATCAAACCTCTTTAAGTTTAAAAAATTACATTCAGACCCCTTAAGTTTGAAAAAAATTATATATTTCGAGAAAATATATATATTTTGAAAACAAATTATATTCTTAAACATTCATTATTATGTTAAATACAACAAAAGATATTAGCTTTCTAATATTTTGATCAATTCATCACCATGTTAATTATAAGAAATAACAATAATTCTTATAATGATAAAATTATAATCAAAGTGTACCATTAATGGTAGCTCTATACACTAATCACTAATAATAAAAATCATAATTAAAGTGTGCAACTATTTCTCTATATGAAAAGAGAAAACACAAAAAAAATATTAAAGTTTTATTAGAAATTTTTATTATTCTTAAGGTGATTTTTTACTATTCTTGTGCATTCACCACCATGTTAAATTCAAGAAAAAAATAAATGAAGGCTTTCTATTATGTCGATTTAAATTCTCATTTTTGAGAAAAAAATTGTTTTAAACTTATTACAAAAACTTCAAATTTGTTCTTCAACAATATTATGGTCAATTAATTTAATTTTTATATATATTTGATTTTTATTTTAAATATTTATTTTATTATTTTTTACAAACATTTCTCATCTCATGATAGGATGTGCTTCCACCGAATTATTAAATCAATCTTAAAAAGTAAAGGCTAGAGTTATTTTATCATTTCTTATAATATATATCTGGGAAAAAAGTATATATATTTCGAAAAAACTATATATATATATTTCAAAATATGTTCATTTTTTCCGAAATATATATATATTTTTCCCGAAATATAATTTTTTTCTGAAATATATATATATATTTCCAAAATAAATATATATATTTTTCGAACGTAAGGGGTCTGAATGTAATTTTTTAAACTTGAAGATATTTGATTGAGGATGAATCAAACTTTATGGGGTGTAAATGAAATTAATCATAACTATTTTGACTGAAATGTGAGAATGAAGGGGATAATTGATACGAATTGAAAATTTGAGAGGGTTCTTTGACTAAATTTACAAACCTCAGGGGTTTTATTGATAATTACCCTTAAAAAAATTAAGAAAAAATAAATAATTAAGAGCGTGAAATGGATTTATGAGCTGAAAATGGTAACATACCCATGTCGGAGATTTGAATGGTTATAACTTATAGAGGTTTTATATATTAAATAATGATAAAAATATTCCAATAAAAATGACATTTAATGGTTGGTTGGTGTTTTAAAATATAGGGTAATTTGCAATGACTCCCTGAGGTTTGAGTCAATTTCACCTAATAGTCGATCAATACCTTTTTTAACGGAGACATATCCCGAGGTTTATAATTATTGCAATGACAACTCCTAGAGGCATAAAATGATTTTAGTGTCATTGATTATTTTGATTTTCATGCAAAATGTCTAAGTTGTCCCACTATACCTCACTTATTACACCAACCAGCCTTATCACTACACCTTTATTATTAAAAAAATTATAGTACATAAATAAGAGATACAATATATATATAATATTATTTTAAATACAAAAAATACAAAAACATCTAAAATATATTTAAAATTAAATTATATCACTAAAAATATTTCATCAATAATAAAATATATAATTTGATAATAAGAAAATCACTTTATTTAATTACTACTTTTAATTCTAAATATATTACCATATAAATATTTCACAAAACAATAACTAAAAGATTATAATTAATAACCATTATAAGTATTGCATACCTAATAACCTATATATAAATTTTTATGCATGTATATAAAAAAAAACTTATTATAGCCAGTCAACAATTTTAATGAAATTTGACAATACAACTATATATTTTATTAAGTATAATTTAATAATAATTACTAATTTTAGAGAGAATGTCAAAAGAGTTTTGTAACATTGAAGTGTAAATATAAAATAAATAAATAGTTATAATTATTTAAATAAGTAACAATAGTAAAAAAGAAAAAAAATTCCATAGAAAAAACTAATATAGCTTTGATATTTTAAGTAGTATATAGATTAATGGAATTTAGTAGTAATTAATATCTTTTGTGGGTAGTCGAAAATAATTTTGAATTAATTTATATAAATATATTTTAATTGAATTTAATACATTTAGTGGGAAGTGTAAAGAACTTTGTAAAATTTTGTGTAAATGTTAAATTCATGAATAATTATAACTATTTTAATAAATAAAAATGAAAAATTGTATACAAAAAAAAAATACTTAAAACATAAATAACAAGAGTAAACAAAAAAAATCATTCTATAAAAAAATAAATATTGCTTTAACTTTTATAAGTAGTATATGTTTTAGTGAGATTTAGTAATAATTAATATATTTTTGGGGAAGAACAAAAGAGTGTTTAACATTATATAAATGAATAGTTATTATTATTTAAATAATTAAAATATATAAAAATAAAAATTATTTGTACTTTTATAATAATATAGATATAGATAATCAAAGTGTTGTGATAAAAATGGTTGATGTAGTGGATAAAGTGTAATTAGGAAATAGGGGTAAGCTAGACATTTTGTATACAAATTAACATAATCAATGGTACTTAAGTTATTTCATGATTCAAAGGGATGTCATTACAAGATTTTACAAACTTCTCTTTTAAAAAGTCATTGACCAACCACTGAGTGAAATTAACCTAAACTTTTGGAGGTGTCTCGGCAAATTACCCTAAAATATATAAAGCAATGTATAGAAATTAAAAGTAAATGGAAAAACATTTGTATATTATAACAACTAAATGGATATGATCTAAATAGATAGATTAGACAATCTTAGTTAAATAATATTATCTGAAGGTAAGCCGAATGGTATTTTCTTTCCTTTCCTTTTAGGAGGTAAAGGTTTGTTTATCTTAGGAGATAAAGTTTGTGTGGGAAAAATTTATCTTTCAAAAATAAAAAATAAAAAAATAAAAACAATAATTTAAAGAGAAACTAAAATGAGTAAAGTTTAAGGAGTACGATTTCAAAGTTTGTGAATGAGTCATGGAATGACCCTAATGGATGAAATTATGCCTATATATATATTTTTTTAAAAAAAGCTAAACAAAAAAGTGGAATTGAATAATGGAGAGAGAGAGAAATAAAATTTAATTTGAAATAGTGAAAAAGATACTTAAATACCAAAGAAATATTAAGAGTTATAACCCCCAAAGACATTTTATAATCCATCAAATAAAATTAGATACAAATAAAAGATGTAGAAAAACATTTATTATTATCAATATCATATATATCATTTAGTATTATTATTATTATTTGGTTTTGAAAGTTTATAGAAAAAAATATATATATATATTGACTTCCTCCGAAATTTGGTTTAATTAATTTACAGCAGCTATGTTTGACATTTATTATACAGTATAATCTCAAAGTTTGATGCATAAACTCAATAACACCCCCTTTCTATTTATTTTAGAGTCGAATCTGGTACATAAATTTTGGATAAAAATTCGTTCCTGACAGAAGTATATATACGTATTAATTATATTTAGTAAACTTATTAAAGTAAATTTTGACGTTGTCCGAGGATAAAAAGATTCAATAAATATCCAATCATAATCAATTTGGGTAACTATATAAAAAAATCAGGGGAGGTCATTGTATTTTAACCAAAAACAAAAAATGAAAGAAATAGCTTAGCTGAGCAAACCCACACGGGTACGAGAAGTGTGTATAGAGAACACAGAGGTGAGGAGCGAGAGCGATTGTCGCAATTTATTGGAAATGGTTTTACTTTACTAGTGCTTTCTTCGTTACCTAGGTTTCTCCTTCAAACACTCCCAACTTTATCTTCTCATTCCTATTTATCTCTCTCATCTTTCCCTCGATGCTTTTCTTTCTTCCCCATTTTACCAAGTTGTAGAAACTAGAAAGTGTGTCTGTATATATCTATATCTATATATGTGTATATATATCTATATCCATATAATTCGTTACTTGTAGTACTCTGTAAGTTATACATATTATATTATTAAAACGCATCGGCACAGAAACCGAAAGAGAGTGCAATAGATCTTGAAAAGTGCGTGTTGTGGATCGATCGGAGAGAAATCGGACTCTACGATGAGCGGAGGAATATGGAGGTTGAAGAAGATTAGGGAAATGGCGGACGAGGTCTGCAAATGGAGGAAGACTGGGCCCACCATCACCATGGTCAATTGGCTCCACGTGGGCCCACCTCCTCATTCTTATCCCCCTCGTTGCCATGGACGAAGGACGGAACTCATCGGAGTGCAAGAGAGGAGGTACAAGTGGGAGCACGTCGGCGGAGGTGGCGGCGGTGGCGGTGGCGCCGGTGGTGGTTCCGATGAGTTCCAGACCCGCAGAATTAGGGCTGAAGCCAATTGCCCTCGTTGCTCTAAGCACATGGATCTCCTTTTTTCGAATTCTAATTCCAATTTCAATCGTGCTCCGTCAAATAATCACATGTTGATTGATAATGATAATGATAGTGATAGAATTATACCTACTAGTAATAATAATAATAGGATTAACGGCAATCACATTCACAACAACAATAATCATCACCGCCACGGGCAGCAGTACCAGGCGGTGAATCTCTGCCCGAATTGCAAGACGGCTTACTATTTCCGGCCGAACAAGATAGTTCCGCTTCAGGGCAGCTTTGTGGAGATTGGGAGGAGGCTGAACAAGCCATATAAGAACTCCGAAAACAAGAAACATCAAGAGTATGCTAACAATAGGCTGAGGCTGTCCTTTTGGGAAACTCTGAGGTCTTCTTCGTCCCCCTATGGCCTTGCTGACCCTCCCGACAATTGGCCGCCACCGCCGTCTGGGAATGGGCTTGCGGTGCACACTCCTCCGGGTCCCCCTTTTGCACCGGGTGTCAATGTGGTTCGTGCATCGGGTGGCAATGGCAATAGTGATGGTGGTGGTGGTGGTGGTGGTGGTTCGGGAGAGAGGAAGAATGGGTGGGGTGGGTCCAACTTGGGGAAGGACTTGCCTACGCCAAAGGAGATCTGCAAGGGACTCGACAAGTTTGTAATCGGTCAAGAACGGGCGAAAAAGGTCCCTTCCTGCTTTGCCTCTTCCATCTCATTCAATTTGAGCATTGTCATTCATGGCCATTTACAATACAGGGCCCAACATATTTCATTGCCCTCCTTGTACATACATAGAAATTGTGAGTGGGGTATGATTGTGGATGTGCTTTTTGTTTTTGGTATTGCAGGTACTTTCAGTAGCAGTTTATAATCACTACAAAAGGATATATCATACTAACTTGAAAAAAGGGTTAGTTTCAGTTGCTTCCCTAATGTAATGGCATATGATTTCTCAGTTTTGGTTCTCATTACCAATTTTGGCGATCGTGAATGTGTTTGTAGTCTATTTGCAGATAATCTAATTTGTGCATTTGGATACTAGGTCAGGAGCAGAATCAGGTGTATCTGGGACGGAAGATGATGACGATAATGTGGAGTTGGAAAAGAGTAATGTACTTTTGATGGGCCCAACTGGATCAGGTATGACTCTATTTCGTAGTTCTCATCCTTTTTTCCTCATATGTGCTGAAAATTAGTGGTTTCTGGGAAAGCTTGAAAGATGTGAAGTTTTTGCTTTACTTGAGTTGTTACCTTAAGCTGCTTTTTTCACTTAAGTTTTTGTTCAAAACAGGGAAGACATTACTTGCAAAAACATTAGCTCGTTTTGTGAATGTTCCCTTTGTCATTGCTGATGCTACGACTTTAACACAGGCAAGTTATATTATTGCTTATATATCTCTTTTTCTCTTAAAAATGACAAATATGTTTTCATCTATCTGTTGGGTTGCAAATGTTTGTCTAGTATTTTCTACCATCTTTCATTACTAGCAATGGTTATTGATAAACTAGGAAGCACATACACTTGATGCTTTCAATTCCATGGTTGAAGATAGCTCACTGGTCTAGGTCTTGCTCCTAGCTCTGATGGAGAGGTAGATACGAGATGTTTTTAGTTTTATTCGATAAGAAAACAAGGCTGTTATTGTTTGTTTGTTTATGTATTTAACTATATTTTTATTGTTTAATGATGAACTTCAAAGAGTTAAGCTTTGCTATTTTGCAGGCTGGTTACGTTGGAGAAGATGTTGAATCAATATTGTATAAACTGCTTGCGGTATGTTTTGCTCTTTTCATCTTAGTAGCCATTTTTCTTTACAACCCATTGCTCCTTGATTATAGGCTACATACTGTTAGACTTTAGGTGATCAATTCTTGCAAACGTTACAGAGTTGTGGACGCCCTTCATAGCACTTTAACCTTCCATTTCTTACATACTGTTAGACTTTAGGAACGATGTCATTGTCTGGAAAATTATCATTCAGGTCCACCTCTGTCATCATTATAGATACTGTCCACGCTCCCATTTAACAGGAACATCGTCCTTATACAATGTTTTGTAAACTTAGCGCAAATTGTAGAAATTGCATGGTTTCGAGCGTGTAACGGAACATTGATTTATCTTACCCTGAAGCAGGAAATCACTCTCAAGATTGACATTTTTATCCTACCTTTCGACTATGATAGGTTTACCTTCACACATGTGAACCGTACCCAAACCCTCTCCATCTCTGCAATATGGTGAAACTTGATCTGTGCAGTGAGATAACAATTGCATCCTGCTCCATCTTCTGTTAACATAAGATTTGGAAAACAGGAAGTAAGGTTTCTTCCCCATGACCTAACATATTAAGAGTCTTTCCAGAATTCCATCTCCTCCGCAATCTCTTCATCTTCAATAGTTACCCGTTCCAACTGTGTGCAATCTCCATGGAACTTTAAGCTTATGATGCTTTCTGATCCACATCCATTAACAAAGAACTCCACGTTGGATTCTGGGAAGAGGCTGGTTGGGAAGGCAACGCAATCTCTTCATCTTCAATAGTCACCGATTCCAACTGCGTGCAATCTCCATGGAACTTTAAGCTTATGATGCTTTCTGATCCTCATCCGTAAACAAAGAACTCCACGTTGGATTCTGGGCAGAGGCTGCTTGGAAGGCAAAGGCCCCAACTAAAATGTAAGGAGGAGGTTATCATCCTCCATTCTAACTAGCGCAGTTTCTCCCCCTCTAACCCCAACAAACCCTAGTTGCAGTGAGACCTTAGAAAAATTGCTCCAAACGTCTAGGGTTTCTCCGAGGTTTTCCTTTTTGATACCTTCTCTTTCTATTTTTTAACGTCTTCATAATTCTATGCTTCCTTTTTACATCTTCCATTCACAAATCTTTTCATTACTCGATAACCTCAAATGACTTTGCCCTTGGATTTGGCTTGAAGGTTGCCGAGTTTAATGTACAAGCAGCTCAACAGGGGATGGTTTACATTGATGAAGTTGATAAAATAACCAAGAAGGTTATACTTCTTTCCCAGCATATTTATTTCTGAGTTAACTCATCTATTTTCTTTCCCAAAAATTCTAATTTGAGTTTTTCTTCAGGCTGAGAGCTTAAACATCAGCAGAGATGTTTCTGGCGAGGGTGTTCAGCAGGCATTACTGAAAATGCTGGAAGGAACGGTAAGTGATTTAAATATAAAATACTTGTTAATTCATCTCGTAAATGTTTGTGCCACTATTTAAAAACTGTTTGTGGCACCATTGAGTGTGATAGATTCCGTTTAGTGAGTTGTGAAATTCTTAGCAGGTGCAAGGTACTTTGATAGTGAGTTACTCAATCTTCCTCGAGTACTTTCTCCCATCAGTGGTGACTTGCCCCTTTTGGTGGACTAGTCACAGTCCATGTTAAATATACAGTAGTATATATTTGACGATAACTTTCCATAAACAATTTAGAGAGGGTGGACTTTAAAAAAGTAGTGAAACTAAGGCAGCTAACTCACAGGGAAAACATTTAAAAGCTAGTAGTGCTCTGTGCTATATGCACTATATGCAGTGTCAGGAATTCAACTCTTCTATTTGTCAAATTACCTAGTCTCTCTAAAGATTTTCCGGTGGTATCTACTTGTCATGGGTTGTGCTTCTGTGCTGGCTTTTGTAGTATGCATTAGAAACTGTTGCCTCTGTAGGTCAATTTAGTGGTGCATTTTATTGATCTTCAGATGATCAAATCACTTGAAAATCGTTAAGATCCTCCATTGTTGGTCACCTGATGAGGGACTATTTCTTTTGTACAGATAGTGAACGTTCCTGAAAAGGGCGCTAGGAAACATCCTCGCGGTGATAACATTCAGGTATACTAGACCTAATTATGTCTTTGACTTATGCTTTTGATCTACACATAATCTCAGATACTATTTTATGCATGTATTGTACAACTGTTGAAGTGATTGGACCATTTTTATATATATCTTGTAATTTCCCCTAAGGTTGTGAAAATTATTGCCTTCATGAAATGTGTTTTCATACCAATTGTCTTTATTAGGCCATTTCTTGGTGCAAAAGTACATCCTTAAATCATGAGAAGTTAGGTTTGTACCTAGTTCGGGTAGTGGCCTCTACATTGTTATCAAGTCAAGAAACTTGCCAAAATATTGCTTGGAATGTCACTGGAATGCTGAAGGAAAAATTTGCAGGAAAGCTGACTGGAAAGTTGTTGGACATTTGTCTAACAGTGGGCAGGGTTGGTGGCTGCTTAGTCAGTGTGTGGGTAAGAGAGTAGAGGCTGAAAAATGCTTTTGATGAATGGATTGGTTCGGAGTGATCCATCTATTTATGGGATGCTCTTAGGGTGAAGCCTTTAATTATTTTTGGTTGCTAGGCCCAAATGGATTTAAATGCATATTCATTAACCGGGCCACCATTATTCTATTTAAATTAGCCGGATTGTAATAAACCCTTTTAACTAAACTCATTTAGTATAGGTGAAACCCAACAGACTCTTACTTAAGGTGTATGAGGATATGGGTCTATTTACCTAATCCAATTAGATTTTTTGAAGCATATGTTCAACATATTATCTACGGTTGTCTAAAATACTTGCGTTGGTGTTTGCCTCACCATACTCTGATTGCTTATGTTATGTTATTCCAATGTGTGTTAATCTCCAAATTTGTCTGGAATAAAATTGACTACACACTTCAAACATTTGCAAGATGGGGACAACTGAGTAGACGCATCACCTTAACAATTCCGGAGTTGTGAACTTGCTTTTTCTCTGTTCTCTTTCCTCATCATTTCTTCTTTGTGATAGGTTTCTGATTTCCGAAAAAATATTTATTTATGTTTTCAAATTTAAATTAAATATTGTATTTATGCAAAATTTTACTACTCTACCATGTGTAGCTAACCCAACTGTTTAGATGGGGAAGAAGGGCATATGGTCCACTTCTTGGAAAACTAATAGGAGAAGGACCAAGATAAGACAATGAAACATATTATTTTAACCAAAATGATGAACTTATTCACCCAAATGGTAAAAGTGGATTCATTTACCAAATAGTACCTACAAGTCTTAGTGAGTTCAGTTTTCCTGATTAATAAGAAAAGGGTAAAGGACCAAAAAGAAAAGGAATCCTGAATTCGCCCTTTTGCAACTAAACCCCTGAATACCTTTTTGTTATTGTTCATGAATAACTAATTAATTACTTAAATAAGAAACAACCTGTATGTTGATTCAATGTATGTAGATAACAAGAAGGTACTTAAATCTTGTGAAGGTTTTTTACTTAATTTTTTTATTTAAGTAATGGGACAATATGGGATGGAAATAGTATAATTTTTTTTATATAATATATTTAGATTCTTTTAATTTTTTTATTTAAACATGTTCAATAACAATGTGTTCTTTATAGTTCAATAAAATCACAATTTATTCTCATTTGAGGTATCAGGGGCCTGGATTCTTCAGAAGTTTGACTCTTAGATGTTTTGCTGTTGTAGTATACGGCATGCTTGCCCATCTGTACTTGCAACAGTAGAACTTATATTTGGCGATGAAAAAACTTTTGGTTTTGGTGGCTCTGATGTAGGGTGGGATGGGAGAAAGTGGATGTAGATGAGAAGAAGAAGTCAGGGAGAGAAGAAAGGAAACATAGAGAGAGAGCGAAAGAGACCAGGAAAGAAGAAATTGACCATATTTACAATAATATCAATCAGTGACATACCCAAAAATAAATAAATAAACATAGGGGGCCCGCCTTGAACACAATAAGAGTAAAAAAGAAAAAAAAACTGCTAAAGTTAACCAAATACTTTAAAATTATTTGAAATATTAGCAAAATTTTAGGTACCTAATGTAAATAAAGAGAGCTACTTATTTTGCCATGATATGTATCGTTGTCTCATTTAAGCTGTTACTGTGTTGCTCTTATATTTTTGTTTTAAATTTAAAAACTCTGCAGATAGATACAAAGGATATTCTTTTCATCTGTGGTGGAGCATTTATTGATTTGGAGAAAACCATCTCAGAGAGGTAATGCTATAATTGTTGTTTCTTTGTAAAATTGTCTGCTGCACATTTGGTTTTTCAATTTCTTTTATGTAAAGTGTGAGGAAGGTTTGATAACCTGGTTATCGACTATTGTTTACCAGACGGCAGGATTCTTCAATTGGTTTTGGAGCACCTGTTCGTGCCAACATGAGAACTGGTCGATTGACCAATGCTGTACTGACTTCAAACTTACTGGAATCTGTGAGAATCAAGACCTTATCCTAATTTTGGGCTTTCTGTTTCTTATGGTTGATTTTTCTGTGCTGGCCTATTTCAATGTAACAATTGAATCTTTTTCTGTTTGCAATTCATAGCCAAATTGCTTTACATTTCTGATAGGTTCTCATGTTTTCAGGTAGAGAGTGGTGATCTTATTGCATATGGGCTCATACCAGAGTTCATTGGACGCTTCCCAATTTTAGTTAGTTTGTCAGCCCTAACAGAGGATCAACTTGTGCAGGTAAACATCTAATAAGTTTTGTCATTTTTCTCCTCATCATTGCAGTCAGATATGACACTTGAAATTTTTTTTAGACGTCCATCTAGTGGGAGTGGGAGTGGGAGTGGTATGCTGGTACTAGGATTTATTGGGATTGGTATTTTTATTTGAAATACATTCCATGCAGATTGAGATAGATAGGCATGATTTTGTTGCCTCAAGCAAATATGCAACTTGTAGGCTTTGTTAGTCTCCAACTCCATGTGCTTGCCTGGTGGTTGTACATTATACATACTCTGATTTCTTGTGGAAACAAAAATGTGAGAATATGAATTTATTTTTTTGCACAATTAAGCAAACTTTAACGTATAATCTTAGTTTTGGGAGGTTTTATAAACAATATTTAGAACATAATACATATATATTTAGTTTGTTGAAACATAAATGTAATCATAAGATTTTATATTTTCACACAATTAAGCAATTTTTATAATAATCTTATTTTTGGGAGGTGTTATAAGGGTTATTATCAGAAAATCCCTATATGGTTTAAAAAATGTTCCAAAAAATCCCCTGTGGTTCCAAAAACCCCCTATAGTTTCAAATTTAATCAAATACCCCCCTCTGCCCTTTATAAGATTACGAAAATACCCTTCCATTTATTCCAATTAAACTTTAATTCCTTCCATTTATTCCAATTAAACTCTAATTCATTTCATTTATCACTAACCCACTTTTTCTCACTCATTTACTCCAAAACTCTAATTCTCCCCATTTATCATAAACCCACTTTCAATTTAAATCCCAATTTTAATCCAATTCAACTCTAATTCATTTCATTTATCACAAACCTACTTTTAATTTAAATTCCAATTTCAACCCAATTTCAATTTATAATTATATATAAAATTATATCACAAACCCATGTAAATGAGTGCATATATAATTATATATACGTACATAAATATATATATATACAATGATATATACGTAAATTTATATATATATATATATATATAACTATAAATTGAAATTGGGTTTGTGATAAATGGAATAAATTAAAGTTTTGGACTAAATGGGTGAGAGAAAGTGGGTTTGTGGTAAATGGAATGAATTATAGTTTAATTTGATTTAAATTGAAAGTGGGTTTGTGATAAATGGAAGAAATTAGAGTTGAATTGAGTTAAAATTGGGATTTATATTGAAAGTGAGTTTGTGATAAATGGAAGAAATTAGAGTTTTGGAGTAAATATGCGAGAGAGAGTGGGTTTGTGATAAATGGAAGGAATTAAAGTTTAATTGGAATAAATGGAAGGGTATTTTCGTAATCTTATAGAGGGCAGAGGGGGGTATTTGATTAAATTTGAAACTATAGGGGGGTTTTTGGAACCACGAGGATTTTTTTGAACAATTTGGAAACCATAGGGGGGTTTTTGAACATTTTTTAAACCATAGGGGGGTTTTCTGATAATATTAATGCCACCTAAAGCTACCCTTCGAACTCATTTTTTTTACAGTATGAAGTTCATATACAAACTTTGCTTGTTTTTCACAATTGTTAAACCTCTGTAGTTAACTAAAAAAAATAGGTACCCATCATATTAGTTAGCAAAATAACTTGATATATAAAAATGAATTAAGTTGATAGCAATGTGGTGCCGTCATTGCGAAGTTAAAAGCTGGTTCTCAATTAACTAATCATTTATTCTCATAGAAGGATTTTAGTTTTAGATTTACTTTCTAAGCCAAGTTGGCATGTATTCACATGAGAGAAGGTGAATGTTGGTGAAACATGGGCAGCATAACATAGGATATGAGAACTTATATTGATTATGATAATTTAAGTTGGTCTTCTCTTTTCCACGTTCCTGAATCGTATAGTTCAACATGAATGCTTGTGGGTGACACTGCTATTTCTGAAATTGGGATGTATACTCCTTTCACCAGCTAATAAGTTCTATAGCTGGCAGCTATAGAAGTGGCTGTTAATATATTTGTCTTTACATCTGCTACAGGTCCTCTCAGAACCAAAAAATGCTCTTGGCAAGCAGTACAAAAAATTACTTAGCATGAACAATGTAAGCATTTGGTATATACCTCTCTGTGTGATTAAGCGTGCTGGTTTTTAGCAATCAAATGCAATTAATTATGCTTGCATGTGACTAATAAATTCTTATCCACCTCAGGTGAAGCTGCATTTCACCGATAAAGCATTGAGAATGATTGCAAAGAAAGCAATGGCTAAGAATACCGGTGCCAGGGGTTTAAGAGCCTTGTTAGAAAGCATTCTTACTGAATCTATGTATGAGGTACACAAGGGCCGGTGCCTCAGAGACTAATTGTGATATCATGGCTATCATAAAACATGTTATATTAGCATGTAGGAGACTATAAAACCGTAATGGTATTTGCTGATATACAAAACATCTTTTTCTCAGATCCCAGATGTAAAGACTGGAAATGATAGAGTAGATGCTGTTGTGGTTGATGAAGAGTCAGTGGGTTCGGTAATTGCTGCAGGATGTGGAGGGAAATTACTTTATGGAGATGGTGCGTTGGAGCGGTATCTTGCAGAAACCAAGTTGAGAGATCAACGGGTATGGTTTGATGTTTATCCACAAATATGCTTTTGCTTACCAGTTATCATATTCAATGGTTTCCACATTGCAAAGTGTGATTTCATATGGTTCTTCTTTTGCATCTTTATAGGAAAATGGTGAGGCAGCTGACGGGGCATTGCAGGAGGGTGAATCAGATATCTCATCAAGAGCGATGAGCATGTAACATTTTTACCACCACGGTCGTTTTTACTGCGTGGAGTGTCAATTGTATTGTAAAAATTACATTCATAATTCGGTGTAATTATGTATTGCCTTGTAGAACAGCATAGCTTCTAGTTCATTTTAGTAACAGGGAAGTAATGAGAAAAGGAAAAATGTAACATTCTTTATAATAAGCACATTTTGCAAATTGTTCCTTGCAATAAAGGAAGGCGTCAATTTATACGAATCTAATTCACCTATTGAATGGTTACTGCAAAATAGTACATTTTGCAATTTATGTCGAACGAGTATATGGTTTTGTTGTTCGCTTCCACGGTTGTAAGTAACCTCACACTATATATATTCTTGCAAAATATGACTGGGTTTATTGTTGCAAGGCAGATGCAGTGAGGTTAATATTTATTCATTCACTTTTCTATCGGATGCCATTTTGGGACAAACACCTTTAATAATTTAGATTAGAAAATTGAAGAGCCAAACTCAATCATTGATCCGGTATCACACCAAGTACCTGCCGGGTTGACACACCTCCATTTTATCCTACATCAATTCAGGATAGAAAAGCAAATAGGTGGATATTAACTTTTCCCCGCAAAACATTAAACATTTGAGACAAATAACTCAACTGAACGGAAAAGCAAATAGGTGGATATTAGCTTTTTCTCGCAAAACATTAAACATTTGAGACAAATAACTTAACTGAACAAAAAATTACTTGTAATTTTACTTGTCCTAAAATACTTGTTCAGTTCGAATTCCAATGTAATTTAAGCTTCCACTTTCCTCAACTATCATTCTTTCATTAATTTAAACAAATACCGGACCCCCACCATAATAATATATTATTAATGACAAAATTAGAAATTGCACATTAATCAACCCAAATTAATAAAAAAATTAAAAAGTTCAAATTAGACAACTATGGTGGGACGGAGGAAATATTATATAGTCATAAATTACATAATTCAAAACAATTAGACATCTCAAATTACCGGACCAAATTCATACTTAGACCAACGAGTTCTTGAAGCTACCATTGACAGAGAACTGAGTGGCTGATAATAGAAAGAAAGTGAAACAGTGGGACCACCACATCTACACGTGGCAATTACTTGATATACGTTAGTGTGATAGTGGTGACATCATTAGCATTAGAGATTGAGTTTGCAATGGCCTGGGTTGGAGCCACTACTATAACCAACACTGGTATAGCAGTATTAGCAAACAAGTGTGGACTAGCCTCTGTTCCTGATTGTCACAATATTAAATCCATTACCAAACAACCACCCTCCACCATCTCTTTAATCTCTTCTCCTTCTTATCAGGTCACACCAAGAAGTGCGTTTTTTAGGGTAAAGCGGTCACAAGTAATCAGAGCTTCAACAAACATGAGTACCACTGAGGACAAATTGGGCATCAAGATCCAAAAGAACCCTCCCGAGTCTATGCTCACCGACCTCGGTGTCCGAAAATGGCCCAAGTTAGTATATCTATTTCTCTATCCCTCTCTCTCTATATACTTTCATGTATATATACACACACAAGTGACACAACATATATACATATACATATATATATGTGTGTGTATATTTTCATACTCCAGGCTCGCAAAGTGTTTTTAATTTTGGAATTGATAGAATGTATGGAGGGATGTGATTGTAGAGTTTTAGGTCCGAGCTTCGTTTAATGCCAAAAAATCTTAACAAATGTGTCTCGTTGTCTGAATCAAATTAAACGGGAGTGGTGATTGTTTTTTCTTCGTTTTGTTTAACATGGTCATTTCAAGTTTTTAAATATTATGAACTATCTGAAAAGGACGTTAACAATTTAGTAGAATTGATAATAATTCTATTAACTATGATTGTTGGAACACTTCGATTAATAGTATTCCTAGGTTTTCTTTCTTTTTCAAACAATATCAGAAGAACTGTTTTTCTTATGCCTTTTCTAATAAATGATAAATAAAAGAAATCTTATCGATTCTACTAAATTGTTAACGGCTTAGACAAACTCCAATAAATCCATTTGGGAGGACGAAGGGATTTCTTAGAGTTTGTTCTCACTTTTTGTGGAATTTTGTGAACTTAAAAAATTTAGTAACTTGAGGGTTGAATTTCACTGTTATTAGCTTTGGAGTGATAGCCAAATTTGAACGCTAATTAATATCATCAATAACCCCTTTTTCATTTAGAAATGATCCACATTATTACCACCTTTGTTATATATCTCTTCAAGTTGTAGTATGAGCATACTGTTAGAGGGTGCATTTGTTGTCCCCGCATCGGATAAAGATGAGAAAGTGAATGGGGTTTATAATAGGTGGATGTTAGTCCTACCCATCAGCTTAAATTTTTGGATCGAACTGTGAAGTATCTGAACAAGACCCAATCCTTAATTCGGTGTCACGCCAAGCACCCGGGCCGGAGTCCAGGGTCGGGCAGGCAGGGTCCGACCGCAACAAGGGCATTCGTTGTTGTCCCACATCGGATAAAGATGGGAAAGTGAATGGGGTTTATAATGGGTGAATGTTAGCTCTACCCATTAACTTAAGTTTTAAGGTCGAACCGCGAAACATCCACCCGTTACACTTCCCACAGAAAGGGTGTATCTTCATGTTTTATGGCATCCGTCTCAGAGTATAGAAGAACGAACTCGTCAAACAATTTTTTTTCCATTTTAAATCATGAGTATGTCTTGAATGTATTGGACGTCTATTTACAAGTGCACTAGGAGTATTGGTATCTATCATGATGCAACTCCTTTATAGGATACATGAAAAAATACAGCCTACACGACCTCCCTATATTGAATGCTTTAACTGAGACAAGTTTTTCTTGCGTTTGGAACGGTACCTGCATGGTCAAGGAAATGAATACCTGTAACAAGCTCAGCTTGTGTATTTGGAAAGGAAAAGACTCTTCTATGCTGATCACGGTCTTTATGAGGATATATATATTTTTAATTTCATTTGATTTTTGTATTTATTTGCAAGAAACAATCTACTTGACAACACCCCATTGGACCATTTAGGAAATATTTGTTTGATGTCTCCAATATTTGAAATTTTAGTAAAAATGTTTCTACAAGAGGTGCTGCCAGAGTTGCAGACATGATGAATCCATGCCCACATCTCATGTCTCGATCATTGAATCTTAGACTCGTTTTTGTTCCATTTCATGTAATTGCATCTAGCGATGGTTGTGCTAACATGACAAGTATTTGTCTTTGATGAATAGGTGGGGATGCCCTCCGAGCAAATTTCCATGGACGTACACTTCGAAAGAGACATGCTTCCTGCTGGAGGGAAAAGTGAAGGTTTACCCAGATGGTTCCGATGAGGCTGTTGAGATTGGTGCTGGTGATTTCGTTATATTTCCGAAAGGAATGAGCTGCACTTGGGATGTCTCAGAAGCTGTGGACAAACACTATAACTTCGAGTAAGTTAGCTCGCAGTATTAAGTAAATGAGAGGGCTTATGGAAAATCTCTGTACTACCAAGTACTCTTATTGTACGCAGTATGTTTCTGTAACTTTCAGGGAAAAAACAGAAAAAAATGAAGCAGCAAAAGTTATGTATGTTTTGTGAGCCATTGTACTTTATGTCTTAAAAGAGTTTCGACATGCAGATCGAAAATTATTTATATAATCTATCCGAGTGTTATTGTCCTCAGTTATCATGAAGTCGTATGGATGATGATGAACATGATGGGGCTTACCTCTAATGCCTGTGTTTAGGGAAATACCAAATGTGAGACTTCTGAGAAATAGGTCTTCGGTTAAAATTTCTCTCAGAGCTCATGCCTTAATACTAAGGCCATGTTTGGTAGGCGGTCTTTCTGGTATGGTCTGGTCCGATCTGGTCTGGTCTAATCTGATCTGGAAAAGTCTGTTTGGTAAGCGGTCTGGTCTTACTATTTATTTATTATTTATTATAATATTTATTAATGTATTATTTATTTCTTTATTTATTATTTCTTCACTTTATAATATATTTTATTATTTATATTTATTAAATTATTATTTATTAATTTATAAATATATTCTATTTATTTATTATTATTTCATTATTTAATTCATTTTATTTATAAATTATTTATTCATTTTTAATTATTTAAAAATATTTAATATTAATTTATTATTATTATACTCATTTTTTATTATTATTATGAAATATTTATTCATTATTATATTTACTTATTATTTATTATTATATTTATTTATTATTATATCTATTTATTATTTTTTATTATATTTATTTATTATTATTATTTATTTCATTTTGTTTATTATTTATTATTTTTATTATATTTTTAAATATGTTTTATGTAATTTATTATTTATTTTATTAATTTATTATTAATATTTATTTATTATTATTGTATTCATTTTTTATTATTATTATGTTTTATTTAATTTTTATTTATATTATTAATTATTCATTTTTAATTATTTATAAATATATTTTATTATTTATTCATTTATTTATTATTATTATTATATTCATTTTTTATTATTATTAGGTATTATTTATTTCATTTTGTTTATTATTTATTATTTATATTTTATTTTTAAAATATGTTTTATTTAATTTATTATTATTATTATTATTAATTTTTTATTATTATTTATTCATTTTTAATTATTTATAAATATATTTTATTAATAAGACCAGACCGGACTACCAGGAATCACTTTTTTTTTTTGTCTGAAATGAGGTCATTTTGGTCTGATTTGGTCTAATAAAAATTTTTGGACCAATGCTACCAAACACGGTATGGTCTCATAAAACGCAAGACCAGACCAGACCACCTACCAAACAGGGCCTAAGTCATACTAAAGAAGTTCTCTAACATTCTTGCATATTTGAGAAAATGATCTATGGTTCACACAACTAGTAATAAATTAATTAAGGGCAAGCTGTTAGATTATGTGTAAGAAAGGTAAGAAAGCATGAGAATCAATTGTTGTGCGCGGAGGAGAAGAACATGTTTGGTTTGTATTTTTAAAAATAATTTTTTATTTTTTAAAATTTGAAAATTGAAAATTATACAAAAAGTTTGTTTGATTCAATTTTTTGAAAATAGTTTTCAGAAAACTCGGTTATAATAATGTTTGTTTTCAAAAATATTATTTTTATTATTTTATTTTTTGAATTATCGAGAACAGTTTTAAACCCAATTTCATAAAAAAAATGATTAATTTTCTAAATTGTATAACTACTATTTGGGGAGTGTCACTTGTTACTTTAAGAGTTATTTTACCGAATATATATATATATATATATATATATATATATATATATATATATATATATATTAACATAATATATATATATATTAACATAATAGAGGACTACACGAATATTGGATTCAACCGACACTCAAACTTAAGTTAATATTTAATTTGAAATAAATTCAACACTTAACATTAAAAATTTAAAATATTTTGTCCTCATGGGCACTGAATATTGTCCTTTAAATTAACACTTAAAAACATGAGTACTTTATATTGAATTTTTAAAATTTTCACTAATTTTTTTTTTTGTATTATTATATCAAACAATACTTCTCCTTTTAAAGTTGTTATTAGCATATTTTGTCAAAATAAACATTCTTAAAATAAAACGTGCATATGTAATATATACAAGGGTTAATTACAGTTAGACCCCTTCGAGATATATCAAATAACAGGTAGATCTTTTTTCGTTTGGTAAATTACAGTTAGATCCCCTCAAGTTTGTAAGTTGTAACAGATACCCCTAAAATGCTAATGTCATTAATTTTTCAAAGGTAAAATGTCTTAAGTACCCTTAGTTATGTGTAAAGACAATAAATCCCATGCAAAGGTCACGTGAAAGGACCAAATGGCCCTTGTGCCTCCTAAGATCAGGTGCACAATTTCCTCTAAAATGTTCCCATTCAATAATATGAATACAATGAAACACAAAAGTAATCAAAATAACAATAATAATTGAATATAAATTCCATTATTCAAAAAGGAGAAATTCAATCCTACTAAAAACAACATTTCTACAAAAATTGCACCAAGTACAAATATAGTGTCTTCTATATATATCCCATTCACAGCATGAACACCTAGGAATTCTTAGGTTAAAATAAATTTAGGGTTAAAAATGTAATTCATTAAATTCTTATTTTTTTATATTTTTAAATGAAATATAGGCATGGGTAATTGAGTCATTTCACACATCAGGTAACCTGATACCAACTTAGGGGATCTGGCTATAATTTACCAAACAAGAAGGGTTTTATTTGTTATTTGACATATTTTATGGGGTTTAGCTATAATTAACCCTATATACAAATATTTGGGGTGATTTATCGAAAGGTTTTTTTTTTACTTGAGTCCTACAGTTGTTTTAGGGATAATTTGGCATTGATCCATTTTTTAAAACTTATTTGACATTGGCCCTTTTTTGAAATTTTAATGTTTAGTAAATTACATTTTCACATTCACTTATTTCATTAATTATACTTTCACCCCAATTAAATTTTGAAATATAAAATGACTAAATTACCCCTAAATGTGTGTGAGAACCTATTTGTCCCTCCATAAATATGTGGAAAGACCAACCTACCCTCCTTCATATGTATTTTGAAAAAAAAATAATTTCCAAAAATATATATATTTCCAAAAATATATGTATTTCCAAATATATATATATATTTTGAAAATATATACCTATTTTTTTAAAATATATTTTTCGAAATATATATATTATTGGAAATATATATTTTTTCGAAAATATATATATTTTTTGATTTTTTTTTTTCAAAATACATATAAAAGAGAGTAGGTTGGTCTTTTCACATATTTATGGAGGGACAAATATGTATATATTTTTAAAAAATAGATATATATTTTAGAAAAATATATTCAATAATATATATATATTATAAATATAAATATATATTTTCGAAAAAAATAGATATATTTGGAAAAATATATTTCGAAATGACTGTGAGCTACAGTTTTTTTCAAAATTTATATATATTTTTTGAAATACATATAAAATGAGGGTATGTTGGTCTTTTCACATCTTTATGAATAGACAAATAGATCCAAACACATATTTAAGAATAATTTAGTCATTTTATATTTTAAAATTTGATTGAGGGTTGAAAGTATAATTTAACAAACATTAAGCTTTAAAAAAAGTACCAATGTCAAATAAGTTTTAAAAAAGGGATCAATCACATTACCCCCAAAACTGTATTAGTTAAGTAAAAAAAAAATCCTTTTTATCAAACTATATACACGGAAGTCGAGAAAACCCTAACAAGGCAATCAAGTACTTCGCTCTACTTCTCCGACGCCATAGAAGACTTTCACTTTCTTCTCCATTCGAATCGCAAATCCATGTAAGAGAACCATACATATATATATATATATATATATATATATCTTGGTAATATACACGACTGTTGTTTCTTTTCATATGGTGATTCGATGTTCATCATTTGTACAGTTGAATAAGTTCGTATAGATGACAAACATCATGGCAAGATCATTATCGAGCGCACTCTTAAAGGGTTTCGCGGCTCTTCCATCTGCTCGTTTGAGTACTACGCTTGTGAGTTTAGGGCTTTTCTGATTCTCAATTTCTTTATTTATTGAATTGCTTTCATTAATTTCTTTGGATTTTATTCTAAATATGAAGTGGGGGATGTTTATTTCTAGCAGTTTTTGTTTATATATAGTTGGAAAATGTGAATAAATTGATTTAATTAATACTTGAAAGGCGAATTTGCAACAGAGATGTTACAATTTAGGTGTCTCTGAAACTGTTACGCTAGCTCAAGGTTGCCCAAAAAAAGGGTTGAATCTTACGAGAATAGGGATGTAGTTAGATGCACCAATTCGAGAGACGTTTATATGATTTTTCAAATGGGGCGGCTGAAAATGGGAGGGACACGTATTTATGGATTCAAATTGAGCCAAGCTTTGGGATTTTTGGCCGCGACCAGCTATTCTGAAAGGAGAGCTCGAGCTCGGCCAAGCGGAGTTGTTCTTACTCCAATTTTGTCTCTTAATCCAAAAGTCATTGATGATATATTCAAATTTAGAGTCCATATTTAATTTTTTTTATCGTTGAATTATTAATTCTAGATGATACAGAAATATATGCCTGTGGAGAATACTATGGAAGTTATACACATGGAGATAATACCCATAATGTGATACACTGAGGAATAAAGTGACATGAGGTTTATAGAATAGATGCACAAGAAAGATACAAAAGTAAGATGGAGAGCATCAGAAGTGACTTGTGGAGATTTATGCCTTGGGGGCTTTTGGATAGTGGGGTATAAATATTGCTTCTTGGCCTTAATATGAGCTTAACACATCTAATAAAGATACGGACTTAGTTGACCTAAAGTTTGAGCAAAACAGAGCTATTTGGGAGGCCTATATTAATGGGTTATATAAATATGTATGTATGTATACATATATTGGCAAGCTCAATATGAGTCCTTAAGCAAGTTTCACTTTCATGAAGTGATGAGCATAGGGATGTTTGAGCTTGAATCTTTTATTATACAAGCTAAGAAATTTTTGAGATCGGTTTGTTTATACCTAACAATCATCCACTATAAAAGCTCAAGTTTTAATGAGGGCGTAGCTTTGATACTTTAAATCATCTAGCACGTCCCCTGTCGTGTGTGGTCTTCTTTTGGTTGAACATATGTTTCATTCTTTATTATTATGTTGACGATGAGTTTTGAATGACATTGCCTGCTCTATATTTTCAACATCTACTCTAAAAGAGCTTTTAGAGCGGGTGTAAGAACCTTAAATCATCTAACATTAAATAAATGAATGAGTATTGACTGAGCCCTTATTGTTTGACACAAACAGTTAGTTTTATTTGCCGCACTAGAAGGGAGCGAAGTACGTGTTATTGGAGGATAACGGGACTCTTATTTGTGAAACACTGAGTTAACTATATGACAAAATATACGAGTCAATGAGTTCTCTATGAAATAGGTTTTGATTGTGCCCTTAAACTGCTAGCTCAGAACACTTTTTATGTAATTTTATTTGTAAGGCTTGTCTGTAATTGCTTCACTAGTTGGTGAGATTTATTCATAACCTTACCGTTTTTGAAAATAACATACAGGTTAACTATTAGCTGGTTTAAAGCTAGGGGCATCATTTTGTACTATGCATCTTTGTTGACTGCACCAATGGTCTCTGTTAATTGTTGTTTTTAACTGTCAGTAGGGCTCTGCATCATTCTACCAACATGGAATGCGATTCTCCACTACTGTGCCTAATGATCCTGACACACACGAGGATTTCAGACCATCTAATAAGCTCGATAGTTCTGACCTTTCTTTGAAGGACATTGTTGAGCAGGTAGATACTGTCATCTGAACTTATTATTATTATTATTTAACTATCTGTATTTATTTTGTTTGGGTTCTTATGTAGGATATAAAGGACAATCCTGTGATGATCTACATGAAAGGGGTGCCTGAGCTTCCTCGGTGTGGCTTTAGCTCTCTAGCAGTGAGGGTACTGAAAGAATATGGTAAGTATTCGAAAGTCTATGACTGGATAAACTGTTCATCCATTCCTTGATTTGTTCATTGGCTGGTAAAATTATTAAAACAATTCACTTGAATGAGATGCTTATCAAAAAAAAAAAAAAAAGGAAAAAGGAAAAAGGAAAAAGAAAACGAAAGATAAAGATTTCATAGAGGGAGATGACATTGTTATGTGAATGTGATTTTAAAGTGAATTTTCGCTTTACCTAAGGTAATAAAGCAAACATTTTATTTCTAAACCTGAAACAATGATTTGCTTGGATAGTTCAGTTGTTCTCAAAGAACTCATTGCCCTGAATGGTGAAAGCCATTGCCTCTTGATATAACACCATTTCATTTCAAAAGCTGAGACAACCTGTTAATGGTATCTCTCATGATTCTCCTGCCACAATTGAAAATTTTGCAAGTCATGGCCTCATCTTTTACGGATGAATAGAAAAGGTTAATATGTTGCCTGTTTATAAGCGGATTCCTAGGTTTGCAACGCCTACCTTACTTTATCATTTTATTCAAACTGTGCATAAGTGCATGTCTAGGAAAAACACATTTGCGAGCTACCGGAAGAACATGCGTTAGAGTGACTTTTCAGTGTCCTCTGTTAGTCTTACTTTTTGGCCTGTACATGGAATAATGCAGTCTCATGAATCATAAGCGTATTGTTTTACCTCACCAAAATATACTCCCAAGTCTGGTGAGTTCTGCTGCATTCACACTTGAACATTGTCACATAGTAATGCACCATCAAACAGCCTGATGGCCTCTTGAGCTTAAATAATATATTTAGAGAATTTGCTGGAACAATACACCTTTGTACTGTTCATTAACTTAGAAATCAGCTATACTTTACGTTAACTTTGTGACAATTTGCTTAGCAAAGGAAAATATGGGACATTTTAGTTTCCATTTTTCTGCGTTTAATAATAATCAGTTCCATCCCAAGGGGTTTATCTCCTCTCTCCTGGGGTTGGACAATGCTCATCTCCCTGGTTTACTTAATGTCTTCTACGTTAAATTGCGTTTTGTACTGAATTTTCTTCGAGTTTGTTAAATTGGGGAGTAATTTCATAAATTTAGATATTATTATAACGCTTTTTAAAACCGCAATCATTTTATTAAATATCTTCTTTGTTTGGGGGTTCGGAGGTCGGTTTTTATGGCATGCCCAATCCCTGAATCTGCCACTGATAAAAATTGTCCGCAAATTACCTTTATATTCCAAACTGTACAACCATTGAGATTATACCAATCTAATTTTTACTCTGAACCATACAGCGCAGATGTTGTTTCCTGTGCCAATATTCTCCTAGCATAAGACGGCCCCTTATCAGGCGTCGGTTCGTTTATGTAGGATGCCTTGGTGGTAGTATCCTAGTTTTTGGCGTCTGCATTAAGTGGTTACCTTTAGTATACAAATTCAAACATGACTACTTCATGTCTTTCCCTATGAGTTTGTATCTGTTTTTCTCCGGTTGATAAAGATGAATTTGATCCTGATGCATGTCATTAAAAAAATTCTACATAAAACAAATAGTAGAGAAAGAAAGTTTGGGGGAACATCCGAACAGATAGTTTCTCTATCTACTATTTGGTTTATAAACTAGTATGCAATTTTTTATCACCTTACGCTCTTGTTAGCACTTCTACCTTCCTTATAAAT
Source organism: Cornus suecica (assembly GCA_963922005.1). Classification (NCBI taxonomy): domain Eukaryota; kingdom Viridiplantae; phylum Streptophyta; class Magnoliopsida; order Cornales; family Cornaceae; genus Cornus; species Cornus suecica. The sequence continues at coordinate 86,842,518 of OY998240.1, forward strand.
GAATACTCCAATCTATGTCTGTCATTCTTTCCACAGATGTTCCTCTGAGTGCTAGAAATATATTGGAGAACCCTGAGCTTAAGGAAGCTGTTAAATCCGTCAGGTAAGTTGGCATTACGTGATGTCATACTTGTAAGCATATTTATTTAATATTTACCTTTCCTTGTGTGGGTAATGGGGGTTTATATTGTGTTTGGTCTGAAGGCGCGAGGAAAAGCTTGAACGGTTTCCAATTTTTGCTTTAAATGCAGTAATAAATACCCAAGTGGTTCTTCACACCACTGGAACATCAATTGACAAGTATTTTAACTGATGCCGTTGAGACAAATTTTCAATATATTGAAATTTCCTACTTCTCAACAAGTAGTTTTTTAATGCTGTCTAGTGATTTTGGGTGTAAGCTTGTCCATATTGGCATCTGGTGTTTAAGCCATAGCTGTTTTAGCAAGTTATTGAAACTGCATGGTACGCTTGCTTCGCTAATCCATAACAATTCCTATGCAGCCTTTGGCCTACTTTTCCTCAGATATTCATCAAAGGGGAGTTCATTGGCGGATCGGATATCATTCTTACTATGCACCAGGTAAGTTACATGACATAATTTACTGGGCTCAGCTGTTCACTTTTGGGAAAACTGGGCTCAGCTGTTTCGTCGTCTATCTTGCAGAGTGGTGAACTGATGCACAAGCTCAAAGATGGTGAAGATGCCAACAAAAAATCGGAATGAGCTATTTAACACTGAACATATATAGCAAATTCTCCTTTTATTTTCGCTGGATTATTAGGAAAAAGTTGAGTTGTTATGCCCAAGTTTAGCATAAGAGATATGATGTTAATTTGTATGAATAATCAATGCAACCCTTCTGGTTTCTTTGTTCCTCGTTCTTCCAATAAAATAAAGTAGGAATAAACCTATATTGAAATAGGTCGAACTTAATGGGTTCATTACTGACTTGAAGAAAAGAATTGAGCATGCTGAGAAGTTGTTTACCAATGAACGTATTTGGATCCCCTCAATTAGTCTCTCTCAAGTAGACCTGTCAACGGATTGAATTTTGATCCGAATTCGATCTGAATCTGATCCGATTAGTCGGATTTGGATTGCAAAAAAAATCTGATAACCCGAATATGATCTGAATCCGATAATCCGATTCCTTAACAAATTGGATTTGGATTAGCCTAATCCGATCCGATAATAATCTGATCCGATAAAATATACATATATATATTTATATATATGTGTATATATTTAATATTGTACATGTATATAAATGTTAGTTGTTAATTATTTTATTATTTATTAATAATGATTGATCATAAATACAATTATTAAAAGTGTGAATAATTTTAGTGTTTCAGTATTTATTGATTTTTGTATTTTTTTTAATTAAATATTCGGATTAGATATTCTATAATGAAGAAATTCGAATATGAATTAATTAAGTGAAAATCTGTCGAATTATCGGATTCGGATCGCGGATTGGGAGTTTTTATCATCCTTATCAATAGACTTATCAATAATTCAATTATTATCTGAATTCGATATTAACCGGATATGGATTGAAAATAAAATTCGATAACTCGATTAGGATCCGAATCCGATAATTCGATTTCTTAACAAATTGAATTTGAATTTAACTGATCTGAATCCTATCCATTGATAGGACTACTCTCAAGCATCCCATTGTAGTGAACAAGCACATTGTCACTTTTGTTTGAATTTAGCTATGTAATTATAACATAGTGGGTAGTTACGAAAATGACGATATAGATGATGACTTGGAGATTAACAACAGAAGCCATTATTATATAACTAATAGTTTTTGTTTTAGTGTGCTTGAGAGTGAAACAACCATTAGGGTCGGTTGCGTGATTTTGAAATTGCATTGGACATGGAATTGCAATTTCAAATATATTATTTGTATAAGTCTTGAAATTCAAGTGTAATTGAAATTCACATTCAAATTGAGTTTGGATTGAAATTTGAATGTGAATTTCAATCATAAACAATGTAAAATATTATAAATTTTAAATTAAATTAGACAATATAGATAGATTTAAATATGTAAATATAAGTATGAAATTATGAGTGTGTATATATATATATGTATGTGTATGTGTATGTGTATGTATGTGCATGTAAATGTGTGAGTTTGTGTGTATGCATGTGTAATTGTGTATTCATAATTATATATATATGAGTGTATATATAGGTGTGTGTATATATATGTATATATGTTTGTATATATATAGGTCTTTGTGAATATATATATAAGTTTGTAGTTGTAAAAAGTAAGTTGTTAGAAAGAAAATTTATTGGGTTGAAAATTTGGAATTGGAAATTACAACTTCTCATGTGGGATTAGAATGCAATTCTAAATCCAAATAATTTTTGAGAAAACGAATAATAAAATCTTTGGAATTAGAATGCAATCCCAAATCCAAGGCCCAAAACGGTGCAGCGAAACGGACCATTAAGAGATTCCACATAGTGTTTTATAAGAAACTACTAGGGTAATTACATGGACTCCAAAATGCCTAAATAATAAAAACCTCTTTTATGGTTTTAGAAATAACAAAACAATAGAAAAGAGCAAAGGTGTATAGTTGATCCACAATGGGCCAAAACTCTAACTCCTTGTACAATTTCACACAGCAAATGATCATGACCAGAAAATGTCCAAGCAAATATGGACAAAGGTAGAGCAACACACTATAATGTAGCATTAATGTACATATACAATATGGTTAGGCAAAACCTCCCACATTTATTAAATCTCCATCTCAAACCTCTGTCCTAACCCTAACAATGGAGGATGACAATGGAGGAATGCCTTGTTGATGCCTGAAAACATTGTCCGGATCGATAAGCGTCTTCGCTCTAACCAACCTGTCATAGTTGTTCAAGAAATACTTCTCCCCCCAAACCCTAGCCATCTCCACAGCATCATCATGATATGGAGACTCCATCACTCCAAGGTCTAGGTCCATGTAGTTGATATAAGCCGCTCTCGGACCCTTGGAAACATAGGGTGTCATGGAATCATAGAATCTTATAATCCAATCCAGATACACTCTGCTATTACTATTGTCTTCCTCTCCCCAAGCCACTAGGTACTGAATGCTGTAAATGTTACCATTTCTATGGGGGAAAGGAATGGCTTCACAGCTTATTTCACTCATAACTCCCCCATAAGGGTCTATTATAACGAACCCTTTTGGCTCCTCTTCAAGTATGTCAAGTGCGGCCATTATTCCATTCATCGAAATCGGAGCTCTCACGAAGTCCGATTTGCACTTGAAGTACACTTTGTCATGTAGGTACCGATCCTTCAAGTGATCAACTGTACTAGAATCCTCAGCCAATCCGGAGAAGAAAACAACTGACTCAATCCAACTCATTTCCTTGCAATCTTCCTCCACAATCGCCAACTGAGGAAAGTCTCGGGCGAGGATGGACACAACGTCCCTCCTTGGCCCGAGATACAACCCTTTAAAAGTAACTGATATTCCTATGACGGATTTGGTTTCGGGCAGATTAGCACCAACGAAAGCTGACATGTAGAAGCTGTCTTCCAAGTTCGGTGCGACGAATTGCCACTTGTGGACTAGTTTTGCCACATTTGGCTTTGTGTCACGCCTAGACACAATGAAACTGGTAACAGTTTGTGGCACCGGCGATAATTTGATCTTCCACGCATACACAATGCCCCAAATGCCTCCACCCCCGCCTCGGATCGCCCAGAACACATCTTCTCCCATGGCGTTCCGGTCCAACAATCTCCCATCCGCAGCCAAAAGAATTGCGTCCAACACATTATCGGCTGCAAGACCGTATTTTCGGGACAAAAGTCCGAATCCGCCACCGGCAATGTGGCCTCCGATGCCTACTGTCGGACACGACCCAGCTGAGAAACAATGAATGTTACTCGATTCCGCTATTGCATTGTAGGTCTCTCCGAGTGTGGCACCCCCTTCCACCCAGGCTGTCTCGGATTCGATGTCCACCGAAACCTTGTTTAGGTTCATGAGGTCTATTATGACGAAAGAAGCTCCATCCGTGGCCACGGAAGACGTTCCTTCATACCCGTGTCCGCCGCACCTAACTCGGATTTCGATGGACATTTTTCTGCAACAGAGGACACTCTTTACTAGCTGTTCTTTACTCTCTGGCAAAATGATGGCTATGGGTTTCGGAACCGTTGGTTCCGCGAACCGGAGATTTTGAATGGAGAAGTTAAGCAGCTTAAAGTAAGCAAGTGATGAATCAATATCAGTAGTAGTAGTATTCACTTTGTTGTTAAAAGGATACACAGTGAAGTTACTGATGTTTTCATCAGATAAACAAGAAATCATGTAGTCTGTGGATTTATCACACGAAGAAGAGTGAACAACAGACATGATAATTATAAGGGGCTTTAGATAATTTCTTAGGAAATTAACTCGGTGCGCATAATATTCGTCTTTTGGAAAGGAAAAAAATGAAAAATTCACTTGCGTTTGAGTTTGAGAAGATGAGCAGTACTTGATTTAATTTAAATGGATGACTATGGAGATTATTTAATAAATGCATGCTTGTTTTGGACAAAAGGACGGATAGATCAATCTGAAGCTGGTGCGTAAATTTGGCCGTCCTGCCTTTTGTTTATTACATATATGTATGTATACACACATACATATCAAACAGGTTGTGTTGATACATATTAAATAGAGTTAGGTGACAGAGAGAATCTTGATTAATATCATGTGTGAGCAAATACAAATATATGGGTTATAGTTAAACACGACAGAAAACAATTCATACGGTTATGATTTTTGTTTTGGCGCGTTTAATAAGCTGATGTACTACTTGGAAAGTTAAATAGTAGCTAGCAGATTACATCAATATATGTATATGACGATAAATATATACAGGTGGCTGTGAATATATACACACAGTTAATGCAGATGACTGAAGTGGGGGGGAAACTTTCTATAAACATTGACAAAAAATGAACCATATGAATACAAGTATTAGCATATTATTAAATTGATGCCATGCAAAGACATGTTTATAATAATATTTGATAGCAGTTGTTTATATATAATTCATGAGAGACTCCATATTTTGACTTATCCTAAAATTTGTAGAATTATGTCTGAATTGAAGTGGACCTTTGCCGGCCAGCGCAGCAAGACAGAAATATTGGCATGTTTTGCCGGCTAATTGCGAGGGACTGCAGTCTGCCAGACTGCCAGTGACCTTTATGCAATTTCGTCCTTCAGATAATATGTTTGTATATTCATATATAGATATATGTATATCAAAAATATATATAGATATATATATATCATTTGTGAAACATACATGTGATGTGGTCGTGTATGTGATACGGTGGTTCACGGAAGAGAAAGGGTTGGTGATGTTAATTTGCTTGTTGAAGTAATAAATTTGATCATGTTACATGACAATACCTGGGTTTTTGGTGAAGGGGATGAAGTTCTTTTTTTCAATGATGTGATCTAATATAACGTGGATACGTGTTTAAAGTTTGTCCTATGTTATGTTTATAAAAATTAATGTTATATTTTGTTGGGAGAATGAACGAGGAAGTGTGGAGGGAGGATACGATACTTTCTTTTGTATTTGATTGGAGGAAAGGAAATAACATAATGTCATGTGCATAGAGTTTTTCGCGTAACGGCATGGTCCGTGTTACGCTTATTGTCTTGTGAGGACATGATCACCCTTGTCATTTTATGGCTTGCACACTGATTGGTTTCGATTTGTGATCATGACCTCATTTATTAGAGGAAGGAGTCCAACTCCTGATGAGTTTTGTGTAGCGATGGTCAATTCACTTTTTTAAAATCAAATACACGACTAACGACAAACACCTCGCATCGAATTGAGTAACATGTCTAAACTCTGAATATGTACCCTTTTGTGTCCCACACATCCTCTCCCTTCCAATTTTTCATCGCTCATATGCGAGCCAATGTGTTTATCATCAATAATCATGGCTTCATCACGACTAGGGATGGTCGTGGGGTGGTTTGGGGCACTTTTCCCAATCCCTATAACAAAGCCATAAAAAAAAGTTATCCCCCAAAACCCCTTAAAATTTTCACATTTACCCCCAAAATCATCTCCCATGTCTTCCAAAACTATCCCAAATTGTCTCACTAAACCCTTTTTTTATAAAAATAAAATAAAATAAAAATAAATGAATTAATATAACATTATTATCTATATAGGAAATGAGCTATGATTCAATTAATTTACTATTAATAATTCCTAACACAAAAATATTTTAATAGATTAAAATCAATCTCGTTACGTTCAATTGAAATCAACCATCAAATTATTCAAATTTAAATAAATAAGTTTTAATAAAAATTTACAATTCTAACAAAATAAATCAATTCACATAAAAGGACAAATCAACAATAAACCCATAAAAATATTAGTCCACAACAAATCCATACAATACTATAATTAAATACAACTCCATTACAAAAATTACAAGTCTACTACATAACAAAAACATGAAGCAACATAAAGGACATTACTGTAATTCTTATATAAGAATTATAAAAACATATATAATTATATAATTTTGATATAAAATTAAGAAAAAAAAATTATAACTTTATTATGCGGTTTGAGGCTAGCGGTTTTCCCAATAGGGAAACCCCTCAAACCGTCCCCCGCCCCAAAATCGTCAATTTTTTTTAAAAAAAATCCCATAATTACCTTATTTATAAATGAGACGGTTAAAAACCGTTAAAAATTAAGCAATTACGGGTGGTTTTCCTACGAGCGGATTTTTCGCCCATCCCTAATCACGACATCTCAAGAATCAGTACAGGATAATAAGTCAAACAAATCTTTCTTTTTGGTATTTCTAATTTTTGTAGCGAGAGATAAAAGAGTAACACATATATATAGGGTAAATTAAATGCCCATGATTATTAAGGGAGGAAATTATACATATCTAAAACATGAGAGGTCAAACTGTAATAAGTTCAAACAAGAGGGGTGAAAATATAATTTACCCATATATAAATAAAATAAAGGCTATTATCAAAAAACCCACTATGTTTCCAAATTGTTCAAAAAAAAAAACTTGTGGTTTCAAAAACCCCATATGATTTCCAATTTAATAAAATACCCTCTGCCTTTTATAAGATTACGAAAATACCCTCCAAAATTCTAATTCATTTCATTTAAATCCCAATTTCAATTTAAACTATAATTATTCCAATTAAATTCTAATTCCTTCCATTTATCACAACCCCACTTTCTCTCACTCATTTACTCCAAAACTCTAATTCCTTCCATTTATCACAATCCCACTTTCTCTCACCCATTTACTCCAAAACTCTAATTCCTTCCATTTATCACAACCCCACTTTCTCTCACCCATTTACTCCAAAACTCTAATTCCTTCCATTTATCACAAAGTCACTTTCAATATAAATCTCAATTTCAACCCAATTCAACTCTAATTCCTTCCATTTATCACAAACCCACTTTCTTTCTCTCATTTGCTCCAAAACTCTAATTTCTTTCATTGATCACAAACTCACTTTCAATTTAAATCTCAATTTCAATAATGTAGGTATATTATATATATATTTACATGAATAATATATATATATATATATATATATATATATTTATGTATATATCATTATATATATATATATGCACGTATATATAAATATATATGTATAAATAAGTACGTATATATGATTATATATAGTGATATAGAGAGATATATATAATTATAAATTAAAATTGGCTTGAAATTGAAATTGAAATTAAAATTAAATGGAAGGAATTATAGTTGAATTGAGTTAAAATTGTGATTTAAATTAAAAGTGGTTTTGTGATAAATTAAATGAATTAAAGTTTTGGAGTAAATGTGTGAGAGAAAGTTAGTTAGTGATAAATGAAAGGAATTAGAGTTTAATTGTGATTCAAATTAGAGCTTTGGAGTGTATTTTCATAATTTTATAGAGGGCATGGGGTAAATTAGAGTTTGTGATAAATGGAAGGAATTAGAGTTGAATATGGTTGAAATTGTGATTTAAATTGAAAGTGGGTTTTTGATAAATAGAATGAATTAAATTTGGAGGGTATTTTCGTAATCTCATAGAGGACATGGGGTTATTTGATTAAATTTAAAATCATATGGGTGTTTTTGAAACCACATAGAGTTTTTTGAACAATTTGGAAATCATAGGGTTTTTTTGAAACCCCATGAATTTTTTTGGACAATTTGAAAATTATAGAGGGGTTTTATGATAATAGCCTATAAAATAAAGGAAAAATTACTGATTAGTCCTACTTTTGTACACCAATTTCAAATAAGTCTTAAAAATAGTTTGGTAGCACAATTAAGTCCTACTTTTGATGTGTATTTACAAACAAGTTCTATATTTCTTTTAATACCAATATTATCCTTTTCTTTTATTACCTATCATTTTTATTTCAAATTGTATTAGTTTTCTTTATGATTATCATTTTGTTGGAAAGTAATAGTTAGTTTTGTGGATTTTATTTATTTTTATTTGACTATTACTGTGTTAAAGATTGTAAATTACATTGTGTAGTAATTTATTTCTAAAGTTATACTTTATGAATTAGTAGTACTACATTAAAATAAAAGAGTAAATTTTTAAATAAGATATTTTTGTTATACATATATTAAGCCTATGAATACAAATTTTTAAATAAGATATCTAAAGTTATACATATTTTTTTCTTAAATTTTTTTGTTCAAAGAGTAAAATTTTAAATAAGATATTAAGTCTATGATTTAAGAATGAAATCTCAAGGAGTAATCTGTAAATAGATTATGAATATGCTCATTGATAGGTTATTATTAAAGGGTAATATGGGAAAAAGAGTTAACAAAATTTTAAATTTGAACTTGTTTATAAATATATTTTAAAAATAGGACTTAATTGTGATACTAAATTATTTTTAGGATTGGTATGCAAAAATAGGACTTATGAGTAATAAAGGGGCTAAAACCCTCAGAAGGGAGTTTTGGAATCACTGTAAAAATCTCGGGTTGAGAGAGAGAGAGAGACGAAGATGGCGTTGTCTGTAATGAAATCGGTAGCAAAAACAGTAGCCATTAATGATCTGAAATGGTTGGGTTCACGATTCACTGGCCGTTCATATGCTGCTGCCAAAGCGGCTTCTTCTTCCTCCTATTTCAATGAAGTGAAAGAACAGGGGGTAGCAGAAGACGACGTCGTTCCGACATCGGGAATCAGTCGTCCTCTCTCTGAAATCCTCAAACAACTCAACAAGAAAGTCCCCGACGCTTTCGTCCGACTTCGCAACGAACCCGATGGCTTCTCCGTCAAATACATTCCCTGGTATTATTATTTATTATTTTTGTTATTATTGTCATTAATTATTCATTCATTCAATTTGTTTTAACGGTAACAAATTGTTGTATTAGGCTCAATAATAGTTGTAATGTTTTCAGTCTATGCTGTTTGTGAATTTTTTTAGGTATAACAAAATGCCTAGATATATCAAGGGTTTTGTGTAACCATGTAAGAATATATATATATATATATGTATGTTTATTTTTTTCTTTTTTGTGTGTGTGTTGGTTGTGTTATGTAACACAAAATATTTTCCCGTCCTTTCAAATCATTAACAGAAAGATATTTCATAAGAGAATGTTTACTCCCAAACAAACGGAGCCTAAATGCGTCACTATGATCAGTTGAGGAGGAGAGGAAAGGTGTTAGGAACAGGGTTTTTTTGCTGCTCTATATAGGCTCTCCTCTTGAACCAAGCTGTTGAAACTCTAGAACCCAAACTGTGAAGAACAGAACTGAATGGTATCGACTTGGTTTAATTCTGTCTCGCGGTTCTGGGCTTATCGTGTCTAGCTAGCCCATCCATGAGCCATACGCCGAGTTGAAGAAGCACATAGGGTGTAAAATGCCTTTAAAAAAAGACTAATGCACACCAATAGGAGTTTACTCTCCCTCAAAGCAAAGGATCACATAATACTCTCCGTCTACAAATACAACAAAAGACTTAAGGGGGTTACTCTCCGAGCATTGCGGGCCTAAGCTACTTAGCTTCTCGAAACCTCCCTAGCACGTATTACGGAAAGAGGCATAACGCACTTAATTCTGGGGAGACCAAGAATCAGGCCCTAACAATCTTGAGCCACTGGGCAATGAGAAAAGGAGATGAATTTACCATGTCCTTGCTCCGCCTGCACATGTAGCACTGGTTCACTATAGTCTGATCACTCCTCCTTAGTGTCCAGCGGAAGAATTTGATCTAGTTCGACATATTTATAAACCATTTAGAAGAATGCATCGTTTTTTATATATTATTAGTGGGCATCTAGATCTAAAACTATTCTACAAACAATTTGCAATCAAATAAGTTTAGAAACTAGTGACGGTCACAAATATATTTATGTATTATGTTCACGAAACTCTAGTGTCAAGCCCAACAAACTAGCGACTCTGTATTTGCTGGTTAGAAAAGAAGAGAGATTTAGTGTATGAAGGTTTAAGGGAGTTTGAGTTTAATTTTTCTGGGCATGAGATAGCATCTGACATTCTTGGACCAAGTTAGTGAAAAGAGTCGCTTGATTTTGTTGGATGTCAATTGTTACGTAAGGTAGATGACACCATCTCACAGAGAAGTTGCAGTATTGCCAGATATTCTGCAAGACGGTGTTATCTCAAGTGAGACAAGCAAGTTATCTCATGATGCAAGAAGATACAACATCGCCCATATTTGTTTATACTCCCCGTAAAGTATTAGTACAACATAACAACTTCACTTGGTCAAGTAATCACCATATTGAGCAGGAGTTCGAAGGATGGTAATAGCAAGTTACATTTACCACAGAATTGGTGGGAATGATGCCATTGAGATTTTTTTACAAGCATATAAAACACCCTAAACATCCTTCAAGGGTCTTTCTAAAATACTTTCTCATTTTTTCATTTCATTTCGTCTCTTATTACTTCTCTACTTGGTTCCATAACATGATATTCAGATCTTGAGATTGTGCTAATTGAAATATGCTGTTTATTCTTCCTAGGCATATTGTGAATCGAATTATGAACTTACATGCTCCAGGTATGTTAAAACATCGTGTTCCTTCATTGAATTATTGCAATTGTGGGATTAGGGACATATGAAGTCTTTCATATCTCAACATGTTCCGTGTTCTTTTTATACTGTAGAATGGTCTGGTGAGGTCCGAAGCATCACTTATTCTGCTGATGGGAAGTCTGTATCTGTTGTTTATCGCGTAACACTCTATGGTACTGATGCAGAGGTATTTGTTCACTTTATGGTTTTTACGATTTTTCTCTAGGTCCCCATTATATGCATGCATTGTAGATGGGTGTATCGGTATAGTACTCCTACTTCACATGCTTTTGGAATTAGATTGGTATTGGGATGGTTGGTGAAAAACATGTCAAATCGTAATTATGTTCTTAAATTGCTCTCAAATGAATTAGGTTGGTGTTATTTTATTGTTAGAGATCTTCATTACATGGTTTTACTTCACTCTATTGTCATACTGTGGAGAACATTGAGAAGAAATGGAGAAGGCTAACTTGCATTATTCTTTGCTTTTCATTTAAACAAGATATTTCGGGAGTCAACAGGAACTGCGTTACTAAGTGAGGCGGGCTACGGAGATCCTGTGCAGAAGGCAGAAGCAATGGCATTTCGTCGAGCTTGTGCTCGTTTTGGTCTGGGGCTTCATCTCTATCACGAGGATATGTTGTAGCAAGACAATGAACTTGTGCAAGCAGTGTCTGGTAGGAAGGTAATGCACGGATCATATGTCCTCAGCTGATTCCCTTTTTGTTGCTGGGAGAGGTCATATGGATATAATATAGTTGGATGTAAAAGATGAACCAACTTCAATGTAACTGATCGATGCAGTAGTTGCTTAACTATATTGGCTGTAGAATGGGTGGGAATTGTTAACCAAGTTAACTGCTCGGTTTGTCTTAAACTCTTGTATTATTATCTAATTAAATTGCCGATCTGTTGCACGATTTCATCTTTTAACTTTTGGGTTGCAGATTTACAGACATATTGCAGCAATGAATGAGCTGAGTATAGTATGCATACTGATATGTGCAAGAGAAATGTACATGCGTGTATTATGATATTCAAGGTACATCTGATTATTTGTGCGGGGATGGGATTGTCTCGGTACACTGAATAGAAGATGTATCTCTATATTGTATCCAATGTTGCAATAGTTTCAAAAACTTCTATTTATGAGAGAGTGCAAGAATTAGGTGTAACAGCTGAAAATGTAAAATTCACAGAGCCAATTTCCAGTAGGGAAGGTTTTTACAATTCATTCCTCTGTAATTTAGGAATATGCAGGGGAAAATTTTAATGTACATTGCAAACACTCGTGACAGAAAAGACCGGGAAAAAAAACACAGATAGTGATGAAGAAAAGGAGGAAAGCAAATGCAAAAGATTGGAAGTTACAAAGTGCATCATAAAACATGGATAAAGCAGAGATAAAAAGCAGCATTCAAAGGCCTTTGCTTATGAACTATCCGTTTCATTAAAATGGATAATATCTGCCAAGGGTTCCATCTCCTCTCTCTCTCTCTCTCTCTCTCTCTCTCTCTCTCTCTCTATATATATATATATATATATATATATATAATAGATTGTTCATCACAGACACATGAAGGGCAATATTTTCGACATGAGGTGGTCATGGTTGATGGGTTTGTTGTTGATGTTGGGATGGTCAAGAAATGAGATGTTGGCAGTGTGTTTAGGGTCACAGGTTAGTGCTATGTTTGTGTTTGGGGACTCATTGGTTGATGATGGCAATAACAACTTCATCGACTCCATAGCCAAGTCTAATTACTATCCTTATGGCATTGACTTCAATAGAGGCCCTACTGGCAGATTTTGTAATGGCAAAACATTTGCTGATTACCTTGGTAACTTACTTTTCAAACATAGATTATCATTTATTTCATTTACATGTCAAATCAATTCTATATATGTTTTAACAGATTTTTTAATATCCCACTTACACCTTCAATTTTTTCCTAATATCATTTCAATTTGCGATTATTAGATTTAAATTAATAAAGGGTTATCTCTATCTTTAAGAATATCACAAAATTCATATATGTGGGAGTTTATTCAATATTACAATTACATAAAATTTATTTCTGGTTTTGGTTCGACATCACAGGAGATATGCTAGGAGTTCCTTCCCCTCCGGCTTTTGCAGACCCCAACACCAATGGAGCCAGAATTCTTGGGGGAGTCAATTATGCTTCTGCAGCTGCTGGCATCCTTGATGAAACTGGCCAGCACTATGTACATCTTTGTCAATATATATATATATATATATATATACACACACACACTTATATGTGTGCAAATTGATTAATCACTTATTAACATGCACAGGGAGTTCGGTTCAGCTTGAACCAGCAGGTGGTAAATTTTGAGAGCACATTGAGTCAACTAAGGACATTGATAGGTCCAAGTAATATAACTCAATACTTGGCCAAATCAATAGCAGTGATGGTGCTTGGAAGCAATGACTACATCAACAATTATCTCTTGCCTTCCATGTACCCTTCTAGCATTACTTACACTCCACCTCAATTCGCCAACCTTCTCCTCAATCGTTATGCACGTCAAATTCTGGTATATATACATATATATGCATGTATTATTTTTGTAATTAATCTCTAATCCTTACATAATTTTGATATTGTAAATGGTTGGTGCAGGCATTATACAGTGTAGGACTTAGGAAATTTTTGCTAGCCGGAATCGGACCACTTGGGTGCATCCCGAACCAGTTAGCCACCGGTCAGGCTCCACCGGGAAGGTGCGTGGACTATGTGAATCAGATGCTTGGTACCTTCAACCAAGGTCTCCGATCCCTCGTCACCCTGCTCAACAATGGGTCTCGTCCTGGTGCCATATTTGTGTATGGCAATACATATGCTATTTTCGGTGACATTCTAAACAATCCTGCTGCCTATGGTACGTATGTGAATAACGAGGGATTTTAAATTATTCCTACATTCCATGTTTTTTTTATATTTTTGGATAAAAGAAGTAATGTTGTTTTATCTATATTTTGAAGAAAAATATAATGTTGTTCATCTAATTGATAGTAATATAATGCATATGATCAACTAAGGTACCATTTAGTATGCGTTTTGTCTTTTCGGTTTTTATCTTTAATTGGAAACCAATACATTTTTTGGATTGAAGCATGACGTTTGACTATCGGAAAAAAAAATATAAACACCAATTTAATATTTTTGCGATGTTTGCTACGACACTTTAACTACAATATGTTTGAGCCAGGCTTAAAACAGATTCAAATTTGCATTATCAAACATGATTTTGATTTTAACTTAAAACACTCTATTACAAGAATGTCTGATTTAAAATGTAAAAACAAAACGCCTCCCAAACAAGCATGGTTTATTTTTGTTAATTTTTCGGAGATTATGTATTGATTAATTGTTGATTGTGCAAATTGGGTAGGGTTCAATGTAGTGAACAGAGGTTGCTGTGGAATAGGGAGGAACCAAGGGCAGATAACATGTCTTCCATATGCATATCCATGCCCTGACAGGAATCAGTATGTGTTTTGGGATGCATTTCATCCAACTCAACATGCCAATGCCATCCTTGCTCAAAGGGCCTACTCGGGCCCACCTAACGATTGCTATCCAATCAACGTTCAACAATTGGCTCTCATTAATCGTTAGTAATTTCACTTCCACATTCCAGGTTGTGTTTAGTTTATTTCTATTTCTTTGATTTGTTTTAATAACAACTTGTAGCTAAACGTCTCATGCCAATGTTATATATATTGTCTTCTTTTTATCAATTACCTCAACTTTTGTCCTCCTAATCATCATCGATCCTTTTTTTATGCATTAAGTATGTGTGTGTATATATATATATATATATATCTCATTGTCTCAAGAGGTAACTAAAGAGAGATTGGTCTCAGTGGCTTTTGCAAGTTGAAGATACTATCTCTCACAGTACTTTTGTATTAATCCTTGTTTGTAACACACACCAAAATAAGAAAATAGGTTACTTATTTCAGATATTGTTAAAGAAGTATTTAGAATTACATCGAGGAGGCTATGAATGTAATTTTTCTATGTTCCATTCGGTATCCTTCTAAAATAATTGATACTTAATGGAAAGTATAAATATATCACTTTTAGATGGAGAGAGACGCAAGTGAAATTCATTTTTTAACTAACTGTTTTAGAGTGAAGGTTTTGAATGAGTAAAAGCTCGTAATCAATTTTGGTTGATCATAGTAGATTATTTTATCATATGAATTTCACAATCAAACTGTAAGACACTATCATATTAAACCACACTATGATATTAAGCCACATTTTATGGAAAACAAGAAGAGAAGAAAATGTAAAGGAAAGTTACCAAATAATAACTCTCGCTACATTTGGAATGTTTGTTGCCATTCGCTTCCAAGTGTCTATCACTATAAGCAACTACACTATGAAGAATTTGATAATAAAATATGAATATTATTATAAAATTAATTTTATAGAAGGAGAAAACTTGAGATAAGCATCTATAATTTTAAAAAATGTAAAAAATAAAATAAAATTAATATACGAATGAACAGTCAAAAAAAAACTCTAGTCCCAAAACCAACTTTATTGACATTCATTATATGTTGTTAAAATAAAAAATAAAAACAAACATTCATTATATGTTTCGCAACTCTTGAAACGAGATTTACACTGGCAAAAAGTTGGTAATTTTTTTTAAAGTTATTTTTGGATAATTTCTTGTACTGGAGGATGAAATATTTACCTCTAAGAAAGCAAAAAAAATTCATCCTTTGTGCAAAAACAATAATAATAATAAAAAAAGGGTTAATTTCAAGTAACTCTCATATACTATTCAGTTTAATCAACTAATATCCACTGTGTCCACATTGTCTCCTATACTATTCAATTTCATCATTATGCTCCATCACCTAACATTTTGAGTCAAAATACCTAAACTACCCTCAATAGTATAAGGGGGTTTAGTGAAATCAACCATTTAAAAAAATTATTTTTCGAAAATCAATTATATTTTTCGCAAAAATTATAAATTCAAAAAAATATATATATACTTTTTTGGAAAAAAAATCACATTTTGGAACATAATATATATTTTTCGGAAAAAATTCATATTTTGGAACATAATATATACTTTTTCGCAAAAAAAATATTTTTCAAAAAAAAATCATATTTTGGAACATAATATATAATTTTTCAGAAAAAAATTATATTTTGGAACATAATATATATTTTTCGTAAAAAAATCATATTTTGGAACATAATATATATTTTTTGCAAAAAAAATATTTTTCGGAAAAAATCATATTTTCCGAAATATATAGTTTTTACGAAAAATATAATTTATTTTCGAAAAATAATTTTTTTAAGGATTGATTTCACTAAATTCCCTTATATTATTAAAAGAGGGTAATTTAAATATTTTAACTCAAAATGTGAAAATGAGGGGGTATAGTGATAAAAGTAGATAATATATAGAGCAAAATAGACACAATAAAATTAATTGATTAAATTTAATAGTATAGGAGTTTCCTAATAAATATTTAGAAGATACACTAATAAACTTGAAAATACGTGCAGTGCTATCACCTCCTCTCCACAGGTGAAAGCCACCGCGTCACGTGATATGGGGAAATTCTCATACACACCAACACGGTCCTATACTAAATCCGTCACTGCCTTTTTATATACCGCCTGAATTTGTATGCCCTCCTACTACTGCGTACAAAATACACACTAAAACAAACACGCGCGCGCACACTTTCTCGAGCGATGGCAAAGCTCTTACACTTCAGGTACCGCCTTAAACCCTAGTTCCCTAAAACCCTAGTTACCATTTGCAATTCCGTATCATTTTCTCTCATAATACATTTCATCTTCTCAGATGACTCTAGATAAAATTTAATGTGTAGTTCGCTCTTTTATCTAATTTTATTTTCCAGTTTCATATTAGACTATTGGAGATCTTTTTCTTTTTTTTCCAAAAAATTTCCAATTTTTTACAAGAAAAAATGTTGTACAACTTAATTTCATATATGCATTTTGGGACATCATCTTTAGGGATTCAAGTTTTTAATAGGAGTATTGATGAATCTTGATAGCCCTTAGTCGGAGATTTAGGGTTTGTTTTGGGATATAAATAGGGTGTGATGTGGTTAGAGTTTGAGTTTGGGAAGTTTATGGTATCGATTTTGATTGTATTTCACATAAGGGTTAGTAGCAAATCATGTGGGCTAGAATTTAATTTCTTCACAATTATTCATTTCATAGAGAATTTTCCAGGGTTTTTATGCATCATATTTCTATTGATTAATGACATAAATGGGTGTTTGAGTTATTTGTCATGGTAAAGAATAAAAAAATGAGAGGTGGCATAAACATGCTTAGTTCACCGAAGTTTGTGTCATTTTTTTTCTCTAGCAGGAACGAGCTGTCTCGAGGAAGATTTTCTTTAAAGGATGCGAGAGATACTTTCTCATTGCACTGTCGTACATCCCGGGCAGGCATTTCAACTGCTAGACAAAATCTTGTGGCTGATGGTACTTAATCATTTCTTTACTACATTCTCCACCACTCTCTATAATATGATTTTAATTGTATTTATTAGTCTGATAATATGCGTGGCCTTCTGTTTATGGGCAATTAGGAAAAAACGCGGGTCGAATATTTGCGCCTTATTCTATTTATAAGGGCAAGGCTGCATTTACTGCTGCTCCTGTTCTCCCAACATTCACTAAAACAGATGTAAGATTGTGTTGGTTTTATGTATTGATATTTCCCATGTAAAGTAAATCCACTAACGTTGTTCTGAACAAGTACACGGCAATGTTTTAAAAACTTTTTTATTTATTTGTACATATGTTTTGTTATATACAGACACATACTAGAGATGATTCTTTTTTGAGGGGCTCGAATAATGCTTTTTCTCATTTTTCCTTTTGCAGACTGGTGGGCTTAGAGTTGACCGCCGTGGCACCATCATGCTGACATTTAGCCCTGCCATTGGAGAGCGCAAGTATGATTGGGAAAAGAAACAGGTGGCGATGCTAACATGATTCTTCCTTGCGATCTTAATAATGAGTTATCGAATAGTGTCTTGAGGGGCAATGCTACTCTGTTTATGTTACTTCTTATTTATGCAGAAGCATAATTCTTTTTTCATTTCTTAAAGATTTGTTTTTTTAAAAAAAAAATTACAAGAAAATCTAACTTAATATTCTTAGGAAGAAAAAAATTCAATTTTTCTCCTTTTAATTACCACAATAATGAGCTAAAGATCTCTCTCTCTCTCTCTCTCGTCTTATTTTTTGTGGCTTCACTGACATATTTAAAGCATTTGACAGATGTTTGCCCTGTCAGCTACGGAGGTTGGATCTTTGTTAAGCTTGGGTTCCAAAGATGGTTGTGAATTCTTACATGACCCTTCAATGAAATCAAGGTTCAGCTTTTAATGTTCTTTTTTTTTTTCTTTTTTTTTCTGTGGAAACATAATTCAATTCAATAAATGGGATATGTGTCGGGCAAAAAATATTTATTGATGCTGATTGTGGAAGTGTCATCCTATTGGTTGTAGTCATGCTTGCTTACGCTTGTTTTTTAAATAAATGAATTCCATTGTACAGTAATGCTGGTCAAGTGACAAAGAGATTACAAATTAAGGCATATCCAGATGGTGGTGCTGGCTATTTTGTTTCACTGAGTGAGTATTTTTATGTAGATGGTAATGGCAATTTTATTTCATTTAGTGAGTATCTTTATATGTGAATGTGCCTATATTGAAATAGTTACATTTAAGTTCCAAAGCTTTAGTTATTACTTCCACCTTTTTGTATTTGTATATATCATTTGAACATTTTCAATAAAATTAATTCTCATGAGTTGAGTACTTGTTGAATAATGTTTTCTTGCCCATATGAAGCTTAAATGCAATCATTCCTCCTTTTATGTCAGCAATTGATTTGATTTGTGTGCCAATGATAGGAAAGTTTCAGTAAATCACTTGGGTGTTGCTTTCATAGGAGTTTTTTTTTTTTTTAGAACTGGTAGAATCATAGGGCATATCATGCCGTCTAACTCTTGTTTGTCCAGAGGTCAAATCATAGATTTTTGTGAATATCATTTGCTTATAATGCTTATATTTGTCCCTCGTGTCTAAAAGGAGCATGCTATAATGTAGCATGGCAGAATGATATATATATATATATGTATATGTGTGTGTGTGTGTGTGTGTTTTGGATAGAAAAGATGTTAGCCCTCACCGTATTCCTTAGACATGAGTTTAAATTACGGGCTTGAGAACCGACATAGCATCCTGTCCAAATATCCATGAATTCTTTAGTTGACTATCTTCTTTATGCCAGACCACTTTTGTTTTTTGTTAACTAAAACATTATCGTAGTCTCAAGAAAGTGAACATTCCTTAGTTAATTAATCAATCTATTGCAAATCATCTTTAGTGGTTGGATAAGTTATTGTTATATCTGTGATTATATGAAATTGTCCACTTTTGATTTTTTTCCCAATAATGCTATGGCATGTGGAAGACCAAATTTTTATTTGTTGGTTATGGGTCAATACCAAAAAGATGGCACTCTGGAAAAGAATCCTTGATGTTTGGATTATTGAACAAGATATCTTTGAAGTCCATTGGACTATAATTAACAGAGTAACTGAAATTAAGCAAGCCTACTTGTGAGAAGTTATGTTGTTGTGGTTGTTTCCTATTTTGAGTTGCTCACTGCAACCATATTTGTTTCAGTAAACTAAAATTTCTATGATGTTCTTCTTTTCTTTTTTCTTTTTTACTTCTTAGTTGTAAGCGTAGACCAACATCCCTGCTGATTGTTCATGTCACCTTGATTTAGGGCACGATTTCTCTTTATTTTGAATTTAGGTCATAAATTGTAGTTGATGCATGAGTAGACTGATTGTAGATTTTTTTATTATATTCTTGTACCTAAGTGTTCATGCTATTGCGTGGGCATAAATTAATCCTGAATTGCTTGTTTTATTCTTGTGGAAATAGTTAACAATTTGCTACAAATTATGCAATTTTGCAGTCGTCACGAACAATATTCTCAAAACTAAACAAAGCTTAACAGTTCCTGTAACTACTGGGGAGTTTGCAGTGATGCGTGCGGCTTTCAGTGTAAGGCACCATCTGGATTTGATTTACTCACCTTACTTTTCATTTTGCTGGGAAACTATTTTCGTATTTCGTATATATGATACATGAAGTGTTGTAAACCTTTTTAAAACTATGGATGAATGATATGAGCTCCACATACAAATTTGTAAAGACCGATACCTTGAGGGATTAGGTTGAGTCCCTTCTCCCAATCTTCATGTCCAACTTGTAGATCGGAGGAATTCCAACCACTTCCTTGCTATATATCCTCTTACTTGGTCATCCTTCCTCCTCCAAAGATGTCACTGCTGTATATTCTCTTAATTGTATATGAGATGCGCTCCCCGCTTGAGCTCTCTTCTTTATATATTTTAGTTTTTACTTATCCGGAAAAAAAAAAATGTTAATTTGTTCTTATTAGAAAAAACAGGGGAAGAGGTGGTTAAGCTTATGGTTGATCATATCACGAAAGGCCAGCCTCAAAGATAGGGTCTAATAGCTTTTCTCGTCTTCATATATTTGAGAGAATAATATCATTGTTATTGCATACAATTTAGAGGTGAAAGTGTTCGTGCAATCGACATGGACGATTTGTTAAAGCAGGTTATTTATCCAGTTCCTGTGTATCAGTGGTACTTGAGAAGATTTTGCAGTGCTGTTGATCATGTAAGCTATTTAGGATAGCTGGATATATGCGAAAATGGTCAGTTGCAGGGTGACTTGTTTTGTATGATTTTGCGTCTGTTTTCTTCTCCACAACGATGGTGTCACTGTTTTTGCATAATGTAATACATTCTTCAGTCCCACATGGTTTCATTTATTAAAGCATCACCATTTTACTCATCACCTATCTCTTCACTTGCACTATTCCGTCATTAATTTTCATAGAAGTACTTTACTCCCAGATTAGAGATTCACAAATTAGGCCACTGCCATCTAAGATATTGCTCATACTATTGCTTTTGTTGGTTTGATATTGGTTTTTTTCAGTTCACTCCTGTTTTGTTAACTATATTGGGGAAGTATATGTCAACATATATATATTTTCGGTTGTTGCTGGTGCTGGTGGCTTAGGAATAACTCGTAGCATCATACTGTGACTTATTACATTACCTTTATGGTGGAAGTCTTTGTTGTGGAAGACATGGCTACATGGTTATTCGGTCTAATGGATGATGAGAATCAGTATGGACAGTGATTCTATATATCTCTTGCTTTTTCTTTTTCTTTTTGCATTCAAAAAATAAAATGTTCACTCAGCATTTCTATTACTCTTCAGAGTTAGATTTGGTAGATTGGTGCTCTATGTTAATGCATGGGCAGAAAGTTCAACTTTTCAGCTGCGCTGATAAAACCATTCCTTGAGTGAGGAGATGTTTGCGGTTGTGTGTGTGTTACATTTGGTTCACATACTTCGCTTTTTTTCTGCAGTTCGTATTGCCCCATATCATGGGATGGGACCGCTACACAACTCAGCTGCCGAAGAGCATGGACCAAAATCCATCAAAGGTCAGCCCCCAGCTTATGGACTCGGAGTGGGATAGATGAAGGCAAGCATGGCTCTCAAATCGTAATTACTGGTTCTACCTCCTGCTTTAACTGTGTGGCTCTTTTGGGAACATCTTTACCATGAATATAGTTGATGGATGAAAATTAGTCTCTTAGTACTTGAACAAATGCTTTTGGAGATGACAAGGCCAATGTTCGCATCTGGGTTAAGTTCCTTGTTTCATGGACCATTCAGTATTACATGTTTGATTCGACTTATGGTGTGATGCTGTATTTTTGCATTTGGATTTGCTACTGCTTTTGCCTTTCAGGAAGATATGCATATCTATGTAAGTTATATTAACCTTCCCTCATGTCATGTTAGCTATAAAAGGATAAATTACAGTTTGACCCTTGAGAGATGATATATTACACATGCACCCTCTCTTTTGGATATTTACAGTTTCACCCTCTTTAGTTGATTGGCGTTGTGAAATTACTTACATATCCCATGCCTATTTTTTCATTTAAAAGTTGTCTTTACAAATAATTAAGGATATTATAGTCAATTCACTTTTGATCAACTGTTGACGTAAGCGATGACCATACTGCAAGTTTGCCGGAGGGGGTTTTTTGTTACTATTTATAAATTATAGGGGATCAAAGTGTAATTTACCAAACAATAAGGGATGTGGGGTGTAATACATCATATCTTGAAGGGTCAAACTGTAATTCATCCTAATTTGCAGTAAACTCCTGTATACTTCGGATAATGGCTGGTATTTTTTTTATAATCTTGTGAAAGCTAGCTTAGTCAATGATATTGTCGGTGGGAAAATTATTGAATATCATGGGATAAGTCTAACGTGGTATCGCAAACCAATCAAGACAAGTGGTGATTTATACCCGCAAGTGATAGAATTCATGCGTGTATTATACCTCTTTTTCTTATTGGCTTGGGGTACCACGTGTATTCAGTGACGGAGTCGGTTCAGGCTCGGGGGGCAGTGGGGGCCACTGGATTTTTTTTAATTATTTTTTAGCCTAAAATTTAGGATATTTAGCGTTTAGCCATCACTGGATTTTTTTTTTATTAACATTTTCTACCCTTAAATTTTAGATATGTAACATTTAGCCCCTACTGACCTCAAGTCTAGATTAGTCCCTACTTGTATTTATCCCCGGTACCCAATATCTTCTCCTTGTGGTTACTATGTTTATCAGCAAAATCATATCATATAACCCTCTTTTATTATCAGAAACTCTAATGAGATAGTGCAAGGTAAATTAAAGAGAGTGGAAGTGTTGCAATTATCTTGTAAAAAGGAAGCAAGAGTGACTATTGGCAAATTGCTCATCATCAAAATGGTAAGAAAATATATGTTAGGTAGTTACTATAGTTAGTAACATGGACACTCCTTTTTTCTTTTTTTCATTACTGTTTGTTAAATTCATGCCTTCAGATTATTCTTTTACCGTTGATCAGTTGATAGAAAATTTTTTGTCCACCCCTATTTAGCTAAATATATAGATGTATGCCCCCGCAGGCATAACACAGTTGACATGGACGGACCTTCAAAAGATTGGACAAACTGTATTCAAGTTCTAGAGCGTGTGTTCAAATCTTAGTTGTTGTATACCGCGGACTTAATGTTACACGAATTGTGAAGCCGGTTCATGTAACACCCTCAAAGGACGATCTCTTTGGGGTCTAGGTCCCAGAAGATCGTTCTTGGGGGTTAGACCTTTTATTATTATTATTATTTATAGATATATAGATACGTTTTAACAAGTGCATTGGTGTGGACTGAGAAAACAGCATGCACGTTGGCCAATATTACAAAGGAAAACTCGATACAAAAGCTATATTTGTATGTGTGATTAGATAGGTGTTTGTTTTAAACTTATCATAAGCAAATGTTTAGTATTATATATATGAGACCTCTTTATATAATTATGCTTCGGCCGGCTACACAACTTTTCCCCCAGATCTGATCTCTTACACTCATATATATCATATACACATATATATTTGTGTATGTGTGATTAGGACCCGATTAAGTTCACTTAAACGCACTATCGCAACTATTAATAAAAAAATACTTGAAATAGTATTAAGCTATATAAATATATCTGGTTTTAACTCATTGAGTGATGATTGAAAAGGACAGCTCCCCGTGCGATAATTGAAGTTGTTCTTCATTGCCAAATTGCCAAAGATTCCTTTGGTTAAAAACCAAATAAGAGAGAGTTTGAAGCATCCAATAGACAGCATCTTGATTTTATCCCCATTCAGTGATATCTATAGTTAAATATATGTGTGCATGTATATATATAAGCCTTAGGCTTGCTTTGTGAATAACATCATTTCCCTTTTGCTTTTTTGCCTCTTATGCTCCATTGAAAAACTTTCCGTTAGGATTTGAAATTAAATCATGGAAGTAAAAATCATTTCCAAAGAGAGCATCAAACCATCTTCCCCAACACCCTCTCATCTCAGAACCTTCAAGCTCTCTCTCTTGGATCACCTCATTCCTGCTCCCTATGCTCCAATTGTCCTATTCTATGCTCCTCATACTCATCTCAATTCCCTTCAAACATTAGCAATACTAAAACAATCTCTATCCAAAACCCTAACGCGCTTTTACCCCCTTGCCGGTGTTGTTATAGACGACGACCTCAACATTGACTGCAACGACGAAGGGGCTTGTTTTGTGGAGGCAGAGGTAAATTGTCACCTCTCAGAATATCTAGACCACCCGGACCTCCACTTGATAAATGGATTACTCCCATGTGAACCATCATCAAGTGCAGGAAATCGGGTGACTAACGTACAAGTAAATGTCTTTCAATGCGGTGGAATCGCTATTGGATTGTGCATTTCGCACAAAATCATAGACGGGTCCGCCCTGAGCACATTCCTCAGAGGCTGGGCTAATGCGGCCCAAGCCTCCAAGGATGATGTCATATCTCCTGATTTTCTCACAACGAGTTCACTCTTCCCAACAAATGATGACATGTGGATGAGAGATTCGTCAACCGCCATGTGGGGCTCACTTTTCAAGGTAGGCAAGTGCGTTACAAGGCGGTTTGTGTTTGGATCCGCGGCTATAGCCGCTCTAAAAGCAAAAGCATCAACCACTAGCCCTCCGTACTGCCCCACGCGAGTCGAGGCAGTCTCGGGTCTGATATGGAAATGCGCCATGTCTGCGTCTGCAAAACGCAACGGTCTAACAAGGCCGTCGCTACTCACCCATTTGGTGAATCTACGACGGCGAACCTCACCTCCATTGTCAAACCATTCTATGGGAAATTTGATATGGATAGCAAGTGCCCAATGCATGGCTAAAGACTATGAGCAACTAGGACTTCATGCATTGGTGGCTCAAATTCACGATGCGATACAAAAAATCGATGGGGATTTTGTGAAAAAACTAAGATCGGGAAATGAAGAGAGCGCTAATTCGATCCGTAAAACTTTAAAAAAAATTGGAGATACGGGTTCTTCAAATGGAGGTGATTACTATGGATTTACTAGTTGGTGCAAGTTTGGTTTCTATGAAGTGGATTTTGGGTGGGGGAGGCCAATATGGGTGGGTGGGGCTAGTTTGGGTGGGTCAAGTGTTTTCTTGAATCTTAGTATTTTGATGGACACAAGGTGTGGTGAGGGAATAGAAGCATGGGTGAACTTGGATGAACAAGAGATGAATATACTTGAGCATGATTTAGAGTTTAGGTCTTATGCTTTGGTGGATCCTAGTCCTCTTGCACTTGCTGCTGATGCTCTTGTCATCAGCTCCTAAGTAAGCTAGAGGGATAAAGGCATATATATATATATATATATAAATGCATACATATATAGGCACCTGCATCAATGCATTTTGCCTTTGAAATGTATGTATGACATGGATTTAGATGTTACCAGTCATCTGCTTAATTAATGCTTGTAGTTATATTGCAATCAATTGTGGAACTTGCAAATTTCACCAATTTGGCGTTTGTACAAAAATGATGATATTTTTTTTTCTTCTCCTGTGATAATGATCACATGCCTATATAAAAATCATCTAAATAAATTTAATTCAAACTTTAGGCGTTGATAAGAGATCTAGGTGAGATTTTAAAAAATTGAAAGGGTTTATGTGAGATGTTGACAAATTTTTGGAGTATGAACACTCACGCCGGAGTGCGTCTGTGATCGGAATCTCATTCTGAGTAGGAATTTCAAAGCCGTTTATTATATAGGCGATAAAATATTATTTAATCTGAATTGAAATTTAATGTGCATTAAACATTCGTGTAACATAATTATAAGTTATCACGAACAGGGGCGGAGCTAGGGGGTCCATGGCCCTGCCCAAATATTTTCAAAATATTTTTTTAGCCTAATTTTTTTCATATATTATAGATATAGTTATAAAAATTGTATATAGCCCCTGTCAACTTTTTATAAAATTCCATAGATAGGCTAGAAAAATATAAATTTTATCAATAAATTTTTAAAAATTTGCATTTCCCTTCCCCAAGTTTTCTAAAAATTTCTTTTGGTAATCCAAAAAAATAAAAAATAAAATTATTAATAAAGTTATAAAAAAAATTGCATCGGCCCCAGGCCAATTTCCTGGCTCCCCATGCCAATACACAGCTAAGGAAGCATTTTGTCATCCCTTTAATTGAATCAAACCTTTTTCCTAGGTATTTTAGTTTTTAGTTTTTACCCAATTGAATCTGATTTGAACTATTTAGTTCGTTAGTCGAATCGATTAGGGCTTTATATAATAAATTTACAATCTTTCTAAAGCTATCATGGATTCCTATATCTTGCAATTCGGTTGCTCATTTTATTAGTAACTGGGTTTTTAATTCTAATAGTTGTGATCCCTATTAGGATATTTGGCATCCAAGGTTGTTAGGATCGCGATCCTAGGTCTAGGATCGTTGGAGGGTCCGTAGAATTGAGATCTTAAAATCGTAAGATTCTACCACATTGTTATAAAAATATTTTAAATTAACTCTTTAAATCATGATATCTCTATAATAGAACAAAAATATACTCAAAACATCAAATATAAACATAACCCTAAAATCAATTTTGGAAATATTACAAGAATTATATAAGTTTGGCCTATCATATTGTAATAGTGAAAATGTCCAGCCCAATTGAGCCCATCTGTCATCAGGCCCATCAAGTTTATGGGCCAGCAAGATATTTATGAACCCAATAATAAAGCCCATTCAGAGGAGGTATGTAATAAAGGACCCTGATTAAATGTACAGGAGGAAGTCCATTTAGGAGAGGTATATAAAGAAATTCCAGAAATTAATGGAAGGATTCGAAGAAGTGTTGAACATTTTTAGGTGTTTACACATATAGTATTACTTTATATTTATTTAGTCTATATCTTTTGAAATATCAATTAGAGTTACACCTTAATTAATGCATATTTTTTAATTTATTTTTATTTTTTTCAAAGAAAGTTTGAAAATATTCTTAACCCCTCACACTTTTAGAATAGTACTAGTAATAAAAGTCATGTGCAAAATGCATGTATCATAATTAAAAAGAGAAAATAAAAAATTATGATATTATATATATAATTTTGTAAAAAAAGAAAAAAGAAAAAAAAAGACAAGTGCAAAATGCACGCGAGGAAAGAATCATAATTAAAAAGATAAAATTATATATATATATATATATATATTTTAAAATACTGCAAAAGTGCAACAATAAAATAGTTTACAAATTTCTTATCCATGAGTGGATATATAAATTTATATATTAACATGTACTCGTTTAGATAAAGTCAACTCTTTTTAAAAATTTGCTAAATCTTTTGGTTTTTATTAGGTAATATAAAGTAAAGAACAAAAAATAACAAAATATTTACTGCCAATACTTTTAATAATAAAAAAACTCACTTTTTTGTATTTTAAAACTCATGAAAAAGTTAGAAATAATTAAAATACGTTAGATTTTATAACTAAGTAAGTATAAATATGGATTAGAGATAATAAATAAATACAAAAGGTATAGATAAATATAAACTAAAAATAAGTTTAGACCGGTTATTATTTTTTATTAGATAATAAGTATAGTTAAAAAAAAATTGCCCTTTTATATGGATAGCTCAACCTAAAATTAAAATTTTCTCTTAAAAAACCCAAATTGCATACAAATAGTAGAATTGTAATAGGATCGTACAATCCTACAAATCCTATAGCAATCCTACCCCATGAGCAATTTTTGTGGGGTCGGGATTGTTTTATATGGTAGGATCGTAATCCCTTAGGATCGCGATCTTAACAACCATGTTAGCATCGATGCGTCATTTGTGCTATTGAGTCTAATGTATTATGTCCCAATTTAAGTGTTCACATTCACTATTCAATCTATTCCAAAATAAGTAAAGTCAATGCCACTTTATTTGATTAATTTACCGATTTACCCTTCAATCATTCAAGTTATAAAATATTTAAACTACAAACATCACATCACTTAGTGGAACTAAGGGTAAAAATAATTTTTCATTCATTATCACACCAATAATAGTCATCATCTAAAAAAGTTAGATTCCAAAAATGGACTTATAATTTGAGATAAAGAGGGAGTAGTTCTTTTAAGGGTAATTATCAGTAAACCCCATAAGGTTTGTAAATTTCATCAAATAACCCCCCTAGATTCAAAGAACTCCCTCAGTTTGTCAATTTTTATCAATTACCTCCCCACTCTCACATTTCAGTCAAAATAGTTAAGATTAATTTCATTTACACCCTATAAAATTTATTTTATCTTCAATCAAACTTTTTCAAATTTGAAAAATTACATTCAAGCCCCTTAAATTTTAAAAAATATATATATTGAAATAAATATATTTCAAAAAAATATATATATTTCAAAAAATATAAATATATATATTTTTGAAAAAAAACATTTCGGGAAAATATATATATTTTGGAAAAAATAAATATATTTCGAATATATATATATTCCGAAATATATATTGTAATAAATAATTAAATAACTCTAGCCTTTACATTTTAAGATTGATTTAATAACTCGGTGGAAGCACATCCTATCACGAGATGAGAAATATTTGTAAAACATTATAAAATAAATATTTAAAATAAAAAATCAAATATATATATACAAATTAAATTAATTGACCATAATCTTGTTGAAGAACAAAATTGAAATTTTGTAAGAAATTTAAAACAACTTTTTTTTTCGCAAAATGAGAATTTAAATCGACATAATAGCAAGCCTTCATTTATTTTTTTCTTGAATTTAACATGGTGATGAATGCATAAAAATAATAAAAAATTCTAATAAAACTTTAATAAATTTTATTTATGTTTTCTCTTTTCATATAGAGAAATAGTTGCACACTTTAATTATGATGTTTGTTGATAGAATTAGTGTATAGAGCTACCATTAATGATACACTTTGATTATAATTTTATCATTATAAGAATTATTATTATTTATTATATTTAACATGGTGATGAATTGATCAAAATATTAGAAAGTTAATATATTTTGTTATATTTAACATAATAATTAATGCTTAAGAATATAATTTTTTTTTTCGAAATATAGAATTTTTTTTCCAAAATATATATACTTTTTTTGAAATATATATATATATTTTCAAACTTAAGTGATCTTAATGTAGTTTTTCAAACTTGAAGAGATTTGATTGAATATAAAATAAATTTTATGTGGTGTAAATGAAATTAATCATAACTATTTTGATTGAAATGTGAGGGTGATAGGGTAATTGATAAAAATTGACAAACTAAGGGGTTTTTTTGAACCTAGGGAGGTTATTTGATTAAATTTACAAATCTCAAGGGGTTTACTGATAATTACCCTTTTTTAATGGTTTTATAAACGTAATATATCTCTATTGAACTTCCATTCTTTTTTAATTATTTCATGTGTCTTTACTATCGCTAAAATTCCCATTTAGTTGAACCCTTAAAATCATTTTTCTTTTTCTTTTCTACATATATAATTTATAATTTTATAAAGGGTTTACTTTAAAAAATCCCCTATGTTATTCAATTTAATCAATTAACTCATACTGTATTCACTTTACTCCATATACTATCCAATTTTATTATTATACCCCATCCTCCTCACATTTTGAGTCAAAATGTCTAAACTAACCCTCCCTTAATAGTATAAGGGGGTTTAGTGAAATCAACCATTAACAAAATTATTTTTTGAAAATAAATTATATTTTTCGTAAAAACTATAAATTTCAAAAAAAATATATATATATATATTTCGGAAAATATGATTTTTTTCCCGAAAAATACTTTTTTTGCGAAAAATATATATTATGTTCCAAAATATGATCTTTTCCGAAAAATAATTTTTTTGCGAAAAATATATACTATTATATTCCAAAATATGATTTTTTTCCGAAAGATAATTTTTTTGCAAAAAGTATATATTATTTTTTCCGAAATAATTCATATTTTGGAAAATAATATACACCCTCCGAAAAATAATTTTTTTGCGAAAAATATAAATATATATTTTTGAATTTATAATTTTTGCAAAAAATATAATTAATTTTTGAAAAATACTTATACTATTAAGGGTAATTTATGTATTTTGACTCAAAATATGAGGTGAGGGGGCATAATAATGAAATTAAATAGTATATGAGGCAAAATGAACACAATGAGAGTTAATTGATTAAACTGAATAGTATATGGAATTTCTTGAAATTAACCCTAATATTTATCAAAATTCTACTATTTCCTAAACTATTACTAATCATCTCTTCACTAACTGCTCCAAGTCCAACCCAATAGTAGCACTCCCAGTCACACCATCTCCCAACTCGCATTAGAGTCTCTCTCGTCAAAACCTATCTCGCAATCGCCGACACCTCATCGCCGAAACTGCCGCCGACTCTCGCTCCTCCGGTCAGCGGCTCCCAACTTTCTCGCCTAGGCATTAGAAGCTCTCTCCGAACGGGAGAGGGTTTTTTCTCCAACCTACCGCCATTCTTCTCTCCGAATTTCGGCTTCTTTGGTTGAAGTTGAATACATTGTTGGAGAAACAGAGACCCTTCAAGCCAAGGTCAGTCATTGTGCTATCATTTCAGTTTCTATCAGTTGCAGTAATCACTGTTTTTATGTTCTCATCTTTTTTTTTTTGTTTGTGCCATATATGCCTCAATTTGTAACTTTGGAAGACATCTTCAAATTTGTGTAATCCACAGCTTGTTTAGATCATCTTGTTTTGGGTTGTGCAGACAAGGTGTATGACAAATTGTCTAACAGAAAAAAAAAAAATGTATTACTTGTTTCTATCTTTCTCTCCTCATTTTTTCAAGTTTAGATGATGTATTTTTATTCTAGAGGAGACAGTGGCCAATCTTGACTCGTAGCATTGTTGGAAAAAATGTCTCCTTTGTGCGGTTTTTAAATTTAATTTTGTTTTTTTAATGTGGTAATGTATAGTATATCACATTTAGTGGCTTAAATAGAATCTTTATTTTCCGTGAGTTTGATTAAAAATCTTTGTTTTAGTCTTGAGATTTTTTATGTACTTGTATTATGCTTTAGATTTTAATAGCTCATGCAACAGGCAAGTTTGAATAGGATCTATCACATGAATATAGTAGTTTTTTTTTCTGTGAAGGTAGAAAAATCTAAAACCCTCTTACTCCCTTGTTTCATGTTTCGAAGTTTCAGCTTTATCAATGAGGTGTCGCAGGCAAACTCCATATCCGACCCTCACTCTACAGTTCTCTGGGTAGCAACTCCTGATTAGCAGGACTGTTTTGTTGATTTAGAATCTCTGCTTTTGTGCATTTTATGCTTTTGTCGTACAGTGATTTGGATGTTGATGCATACTATTTGTTTGAGAATATTAGCTGCTTCATTCCATCTGTCTCCCGTAACAGCTGTGACCAATTTTCTGTAGTAACTAAATCCGTATATTAACTACTGCATGATCTGGAGTTCTCAGTCAACCACTTTAACTTGCATGTGTCCAGTTTGGATCTTTAAAGAAGAGCTGTTTATTTTCTGCCCGTAAAAAATATTACCCATGTTACGAAGTTCTAAAACACGGTAATTCCTCGGATGTTCAGACACCCAACCAGTTAAGAAGTCGGAGAATGCCAATGGCGAATTTTATTGATTGGGAAATCATTCACATCCCAGACAAGCCACCCATTCCACCTCACCAACAACCCACAGGCAAGTCACTGAAACCCCATATATCTCTTTAAACTCTCTCTCTCTCTCTCAATATATATATGCCTGTTTATGTCACATGCACACATTTTTATCTTTAATTTCTTATAAACAGTGGACGTCTTTGCTTGTGAGGTTGACCCACAAATTGCCAACACTCTTGTGAGGTTTGTATTTTTCTTAATTATTTACCTTATATAAGTGTATTTGATTGGGTTACAAAACTGACTAAGATATTAGTTATTGTCCTTGATTTTGCCTCTTTTCTTTTACTACTGTGAATTAAATTTGAATTTCAATTAGAAAATTAAATCAGAGCTGTCCGCTGGAAAATCTTCGCCATGTGAAGAGGGTACGCAAAGAGGGTCTCCAAAAAGGTTTGTTTCTCTCTTTTGCTTATATGACAAATATAAATTTGCTTTTAAAGATATACTAAAATCAATAAAACGATATATTAACCCCTAAGAGACATTAAGGCTTTCTCTCCTTTGATTCTTAGGAAGAGTTTAATAGCACTTATTCTTGGATATATTATCTAGTAGTAGAGTTTCTTTCTTAGATGATCGAGGACAATGTTTTGGTATGCAATTGATTCATCACAGCAAGAATTTCTTTTAGTAGCAAATCTATATGTTCTGCCCTTTTTTGCATACTCTCATAGTTAGTAGTGATAGTTGTTCTGTTTGACAGGAAAAATTCAGTTATCAGTAATCTTATGTCTAGCTTCTGAAAATGACAATCAGTGGGACAACATTCCAAGTGATATAATCAAGCTGATCGATTCTTACCAGCAGCGTGCTTTTATGACAAAAGTGGGTAATGCTTTTGTGTTGTATGTGTATATGTATTATAGGATGATGAGTGCGTGTTCCTTAGCAATTACGTATAGTTTCTTTTTACAGTCTTCCACTCAATTCTTGTGGCTAGACTAGCCTAACCCTTGCTTATATCCCCATATACCGTTTTCCCCCTCAAGCCTGATGAATACGAGATTGTCTAGTTTTTGCACAACTATGTAGAGACTTCTTCCAGCTTGGCAGCTAGTATAAGTTGGAGGCTTTCTTTGATATGTATGTATTGTATGTCATGTCGGTGGAAAGGGGAATCTCTGTTTTATCTAACTGCTTTTCCATACATATGATAAATGCTTGTATTGGTTAATTCAGGAGATGAACTATGTTGTCCTTTGCTATGTGATTATCATTTAGAGGCATAGAGTCTCATGCATGTAAGATATAAATCATTCAACAACACTGCCATATAGAAAGTCAACGACGAAACTTTTTCAGGGTAAATTACACGGACCTCCCCCTTGGTTTGCCATAATTATATGGACCTCACTTATCATTTTCAAAATGACACAGACCTCCCTTCAAACAAATGTTATAACATGGACCTCCCTTTTTAACAGTTGAAGAATGTCAACGGCAAAAATTGCTGAGCTCATGTACTTAAATATCAAAAGTCCCATTTTACCCTTTGTTGGGTCAAAACCCTCTCTCTCTCTCTCTCTCTCAATTACCCTTACCTTTACCAATTAACTATATGCAGAGTGCAGATCCGGTAGTATCCATTAATTTTCATGTAACAGCCTGCTCCAACACATACCACTTTGGGCCTACCTCGCACTTGTTTTGTTCCCAAGCTTCACCCCCATAATGCCTCATACCAATTGGAGACAACACTAACACAAATGAGCACTTCACCATCACTCTATATGTTGGTTGGAGTCAGGAAATAATTTACATTTATTCTGTTTCAAATATTAGGTTTGTAAATATGCTGCATCATCAAAAGAGGAGTGGGAAGAACAATGCAAGCTGTGGCCAACATCATATCATCCTCCCACCTAGTAAGCTCTATTTTTTCACTAGCTTTTCTTAGTAAGTATGAAGTATGAAATTATGGGTCTTCCTCTTTGTTCTTACTGAAATTTTAATGATGAAGTAAAATGCCCTTTCCAGAATCAGTATCTGAGCATGTGTTAAGATGGCAAAGTACAATACCTTTTCTGTTGGAAGGTATGACAAAAAGGGACAAGTGAAATATCATTTTGATGTGATCTTTTAAATTGGATAAGAGCTGATATTTTGATTCTCAAGTTGAAAGATCATTTGTTAAGACATTCAGAAAATGGGGATGAATGCTTTTTGTTTCCTGGATAGTCTTATTTAAGTTTGTGCTTTAGTTGTTGATTGTGTTGCTTTAAAATGGTAAATGATGTTAGATTTATGTTCATTATGAGCTGTTTTTATATTAGAATTTCTACTCTTGAGACATTTTGATATAAATGCTATTTTTATTCATGTAGAAATAGAATAGAATATTAGCTCAAAGGAACTATAATCAATTCGTAAATTTTGAGCGAAGATAAAATTGTGCTTGATAGATGAGGAAAGGTGTGAATTGGTATAAAGCTTCTGCCAAACTACATGAACAAGTTCTTCTTGTTAGTTGATTGAACCATACAATCAGTTAGATATTTGTCGTCACGCCCTTGAAATTATTGGAGAAAATATTCCTTGATTCACAGGTTTCCTTATTTTCACTGTTTTTATCTTCTTTCGATTGTAGTAACATTGACGGGATTACCGGTTTCAGTGAAGAGGGCTCACAGTCTGTTTTCAGCTACATGAAATTAGCTATTGACTTGGCAAAATCTGGTGAATATCAGGTGACTGTTTTTTACTTTGTTAATATAGTGAACCAACTTTGGTTCACTGAAAGATGTTCCTCTGTCACTCAGGTGAAGTTATGGTCTTTGGGCCTCCCAATGTGTACTAACATAATCACAACTGTGTCGTTTTCAATCTTAAATTGGTTATTAGTACTGCTAGGATAGACATAAGCAAACCATTGTCCTGCTTGCTCATCTTAACTACTTGCCGGCTTGAGATTCTTTCATGTCATTCTCCAGAATATTGGTGAATGCCAGACCATGTTTTAGGTAGCTTCTTGATTGCTTGAACCCAATTTGAACTATGAAGTTCATCAACAAATTAATAAAAGTTTATTCCTGTATTACCCCTTATACTCTAATAAATGAATAAAGAAGTGATGCAGCAAG
Organism: Cornus suecica; assembly: GCA_963922005.1. Lineage (NCBI taxonomy): Eukaryota > Viridiplantae > Streptophyta > Magnoliopsida > Cornales > Cornaceae > Cornus > Cornus suecica. The sequence goes on from OY998240.1 coordinate 86,877,560, forward strand.
CAGCATAGTTAGAGAATTCATGGAAGTAATGTCGTGCCCCAATCTAAAGACCTAGTTTGCAAGAAAAAGGAAGGAGAATGAAAACCAGAACTGACTCCGAAAATCCAACCATCAATACCATGAAGAACACCTAGTGAAAGAGGGGTGGGGGAAGAAGAAGAAGAATCTGAAGAAACGAAACATCCTCTGATTCATCTGAATATGACAGTAAAGATCACCTACTGAAACTTCAAACCTCATACACCCATTTTGGTCCTTGGGGCCTTAAACCCTCGACTTTTGAACAATAACAAGGAAAGTATCAAGGCTAAGAGTGTTAAAAAGAAAAGGTCAATGAGAAAATTAAGCAAATTTAGAACAATAAAGAGGAAGTTGAGGCTTGAGTAATGGTTACTAAACCAGTTTCTTTTACTCTTTGCAGGTAGTCAATGCTGCAGTCGTAGTTGATCCGTCAGCTAAGCAGGTAATTGCAAGTGCATGCGATCAGATGCATTCTTTGAGTACTACTATAAACAAGACCACCATGGAAACAAGCTGCCTTAAAAACCCGGAAGCCTTCACTTCTGATCCTGTTTCCAATGGAGTATTAAGCCATAATGTTTTGCTTACAGATTCTTTATCTGGCGAACACAAACAGTTATACTCTGGTGTGTCTTGTTTATATCCTCGGCAGTGGGCCGAAGAACAATTATATACAAGTTCTTGTTGGCACCCTTTACGACATGCTGCTATTGTAGCTATTGAACTTTCTGCTGCCAGGGATAGACACCTTTTCCCCGGCTTGGGACAGGTCGGAGATGACTCATTTCAAGTTGATCACTTGCGGTCTTCACTAACAGATTCTCCAGCAAAAAGGAGAAAAATCGATCTTACAAATGTGAGCTGCATCCTTTCTTCGTAAACTGAATAATTATTAAATAGCTTATCGGGGAAAACACTGACAGACAATGGGTCTACCTGCTCAAAAGCATTCTTGAACACAAGACTTGTTGCAAACCAACTAATGCCATTCAACTAATAGTGTTCACCAGAAAGAAAATTAAAGAATGAAGTTTGAGGCTTTTCTTTTTCAAAGTCCTTTTTAGATATTTCGAAATTACAGATTCTGTGGTTCTTCCACCAACCATTTGATCAAACAGTTTTATACTTAATGTGTCCCAGTATAAGTATGGATTCTCTTTACAAGCATTCTAATAGTTTGCTTGTAGTTTCTCCTGAATAATATTAGTTTTAGAATCTATGTTTCAGTATGACCATTATTCTATTTCAGGTAGAGGATAATGAATTCTTGGATAGTGAAGGTTTTCCTTCCAAGACAGCCAGACCCTACTTGTGTACTGGTTATGACATCTACCTTGTTTGGGAGCCATGTGCAATGTAAGCCCCTAAACTTCATTTTCCAGATTCAATTTGTTATCCGGTCTGTATTCAGTTTATTGTTCATAAGAGATCCATTTTAACTTTTTGCTACATGGTTTGGACTTCTTCCTTTTTTTATTACTATTTTTTCCTTTGTTTTAAACTCGTTGATTACCGACTTAAAACTTGATGATACTGTTACACTGAGGATAATCATCTGCTGAAAAAGTGTAAACTGTCGTCACATAGGCAAGAAGGGTTGCCATTTGTAGTTGCGATCTGTTTTTGTGTTTGCGTGTTTGTGTGTGTGTGTGTGGATTCAATTATTTTACATTTTAGTGATCTCCAATTTTCTAAAATTGTGATTGTACCTATTATTGAAGGTGTGCCATGGCACTTGTCCATCAAAGAATCAAGCGTATATTTTATGCCTTCCCAAACCCTAATGCTGGTGCATTGGGCAGTGTTCACAGATTACAAGGGGAGAAAAGCTTAAATCATCACTATGCTGTCTTTAGGGTGAGGTTGCCTGAAGAAGTTCTCAAAATGTCACCTTTGGATTCTTAAGTAGGAGGGCAAGTAGATGGCCAGCCACAGGCCGTGTATGCCTTTCTGTATTGAACAGAAGTATCAATAGGCTCCAAGATTTATTCGAAGAGTTGCTGGAAACATTTTCTTTCTATTTGTAACACCAGTACTCAAAATCTGTAGCCTTTTTTTTTTTTTGGGTCTTCTTATGTTACATTTTTTTGGGATATCTGTTATAAAGTCTTGTTGGTATTTATTCTCATGTCATGTGAAATATCAGTTTGGATACTTTTAGTTTAATTTTTCTTCTATATTTTTGGAGGGTCATTTTCGAGTTTGGTTCTTGTTAATCAAGGGTGCACTCAAGTATTTAGACTGGTAGAGACAGGACACCAAAACAACAACAAAACGTAGACACACACACACACACAGTAAATCAATGGATGAACTCAAGTATTGTATAATCACAGAATGCCAAGATGCTGCAAGATAAAATAAATTTCTCAGAATCTAAACATAAAAGGATCGAAAAAGGTTTCAGTGAAAATAATATCAGTCTTGTGGAATTCGTATTTGTTGATATATAATGCGACTAAAAATATGGTAACTGTACATGGAAGATCCTAAGAGCCAGAAACTGTAAAATTTTGAAGTTCATACCCTCGATGCAATGTGTAAGCAACTCAATTGATTCATTCACTTGCAGTTTGCAGAGAAGTCTTCCTTTTAACAATGCTGATTTGCAATTCTTGCCGCCATTCAAAACCTTACAATCCTGACTAGGCGGCACCACTTCTTTCGCATGATTTGAGCCCCTGACCTCATCCTTATAGACCCCATATCCATTTGCAATGAGCCAGAAGTACCCACAGCACCTTGGTTATCAGAATCCAAACTTCTCGAATCGCCCTCAACTCCTCTATCTCTAGACCTCCTATGCTCCTCCAACTCAATGCCTCTCATCGCAATCGCGTGATCCTTCATCTTCCTCTTCTCTTGCTTGCTAGACTTGCCCAACAAAGGGATTTTCGTGTCCATGGCCACTTCAATTTGCTCATTCGCATTATTACTCTTTGACGGAGAAAAATCAATCTCATCACGAGGATTGGAAACTCGCTCCAACGTGGAAATCAGTCGACGGATTACTGGCACTAATTGTTCTTCTACGCATAGCGAGTTGAGATTAGACATACTCCTACTCGAACCCTTTCGAGCCACATTCTTGAATTCACTCCTCACACTTTGTAGAAAGTTGAGAACTCGAGAACTTCCGAGACCCTTATCATCCATGATCACAAAGTAAACATACCCATCATCCATCAAGAAACCAAAAGTTTTCCCACTCATTGTGTGAAAATACCATGTGTGATATAAAGGGGCTCTTTCCAAGCATGATGCAGCTAATTTCTCAATCTCATCGTCTCCACCACTATATGCATACAAGATACTAGTACCCTTTGACACACAGCAATAGTGGACCGTGTTTCGAATCGAACCCATCAATATAAATTCCAAAAAATAACAATAATTTTACTTTTCAAATCAGAATCACAGTGAAATGAGTACAATGTCTATCTATAAGATTAGTATTTGGCGAAAATAGAAGGAAAAATAATAGACAAAATCATCAAACCATTGTTGTAGAAAATTTTCGTAACCCTCCAAAATATAATCGACAACATCTAACAAAAAATCAAGTAAATCTTCAACTAGGAATAGAAAGTCATCAGCTATGTATTCCAAGTCGGGAAACAAATTAAAATTACGAAACAATTCAATCATGTCTTTAGGGCTTATACACTAGAATAAAAATGAAGACTGACAAGGAGGGGTTTGGATTTCAACTGTGATGGGTCTCTCTCTCTAGCCTGTGATGAAAAATAAAATTACAGAAAGTGAGGGCAAGATCAGAGAATTCGAAAGAAAACCCAGTGAAGTTAATGAATTGAAATCGATATATCTAAAAATTAAATCCAGATATGAAATAGATGATGGTATAGTGAGAGAGAGACAGAAGAAAGAAGAAGCATTACCCTTTGTAGCTTATGCGAACTCTTTGAAGTAGATGGTATAGTCATGCTAAATCCCCTAACATTTCAGATTAGTCTAGTAACAAGTCAACACGATTTTATTTCTTGCTTCAGCAGGGCATATGATTATAAAGTAAAAGATAATTTACACAAAACTCCCTAAAATTTCAGGATTTCATAATCAAACACCATGTCGTTTGACAAATCCACATACATTTCAGATTTTAATAAAATACTCCTTCAAGCCAATTTTCATGTCAAAATGACATAAATATTCCTCACATAAATTATAATTTCACCCATCTTTTTTGGATATATTATACTTCCCCCTCTTGTTTGAATAATTACACTTTCCCCCCTCTATAAAAAAATATATATAAAAATTCAAAACAATTATTTAAAATTTGAACAAATATATAAAATTTGAAAATAATATATATAATTCGAAAAAATATATATATATATATATATAATTCGAAAGAAATATATATATTTTGAAATATATATATATATAATTCTTAAACTATATATTAAATTTTGAAATATATATAAAATTTGAAATATATATATAATTCAAAACAAATATATAAAATTTGAAAAAAATATATAAAATTAAAAAAACAATATAAAATTTGGAAAATATATATAAATTCAAAAAAAAATTATATATAATTTGAAACAAATATATAAAATATATATAATTCATAAATAATATATTAAATTTCGAAAAAATATATAAAATTCAAAAACATATATATTAAATTTCGAAAAAATATATAAAATTCGAAAATATATATAAAATTCGATTCTTTTTTATAAATTTCGAAAAACATATATATATATATTTACCCCCATAAAAAATAGAAAGGAAAGAAAAAGAAAATGATGATGCTAGTATCCAAGAAAAGAGAAGCAATCAGTCCACCATCTTACCCTATCTCACTTTTTCTTGTTCAACTTTCGCACATTTACCTCTTTTTCCTTTAATTGTTTGTCAATTTAAAACAATACAATCAAAAATAAAGATTTAAGTACACAACATGACATGGGTCCCCATTCAACCTCACGTGTCTGGTCCAAACCATACACCCTGTCACTCACATGGTGACATAAAAAAATAAATTTCATTTTTTGAAATATATATATTTTTTTCAAATTTTATATATTTGTTTTGAATTTTATAAAAAAAAAATTCAATTTTATATATATTTTCGAAATTTAATATATTATTTATGAATTATATATATATTTTTAGAATTATATATATATATGTTTTCCGAATTTTATATAGTTTTTCTAATTTTATATATTTTTTTCAAATTTTATATATTTGTTTTGAATTATATATATATATTTCAAATTTTATATATTTTTTTCAAATTTTAATATATTGTTTATGAATTATATATATATATTTCAAAATTTATATATTTGTTTCGAATTATATATATATTTTTTCGAATTTAAATATAGATTTCAAATTTTATATCTATATTTTTATAGATGGGGAAAGTGTAATTATCCAAACAAGAGAGGGGGAAAGTGTAATATGTTCAAACAAGAGGGGGAAATTGTAATTTATGTGAGGTGCATTTAAGTCATTTTGACATGAAAATTGGCTGGAGGAGAGGTAATTGATTAAAATTTGAAATATTAGGGGGTTTGGTGATTAAATCTTGAAATATCAGGGATTTTGTGTAAATTACCCTAAAGTAAATAAATAAGGAAAAAAAAAGAAATAGAATAAAAGAATATCAAATTAAAGAAATAAAATATTTTTAAAAGAGAGATTTATCCATATATAATTTTGGAAATAATATAAATTAAAGAAGGAAGAAGAGCATATAATGAAACAAAAAAAAAAAAAAAAAAATTAGGGAGGAGAAATCTTAGGGGGGCATTTTCAATTTATTATGGGCAAAAAATGAGACACCCAAAATTATTATAAATGGAACGAGATGGGGCGGGGCAAATTGTCATCCCTACTTATCCCTCTTGGTCTTATTTGGCTACATATGGTGTATATGTAATTTCGTTTGGGCACACTTTGTTAAGCAAACCCTTAGAAAATCATATTAATTTGTAAACTACTTTGGAGTTTGATTAAGGAAAAGTTCGAGGAAAGTGGAATTCCTGAAACAACCTATTTTTATTGCACAAAACAATACAATTTGTGTTACAGCACCTGTTGTGTTATCTTATATTCCTATTTTACCTGTTAACAATTTGATTATTCTTTTAATTCGTAAAACTGTAGATCAAGCTTCTTCTTTTTTCTTTTATATATATTTTTCTATTTTGCCTTTTCATATATGTGTGAATTATGATATAGTAACACGTATTACACAAAAAAAAAAAAAAAAAAAATTATTGGATTGTGATACCACAGTAGCTTTCAAAATAGCTTCTCCCTCCCTCTATTAAATAAATGACAATACTCTACTGAAGAAGAAATGAGATTACTCACGACAATTCAATACATGTATGACATAATATATGGATAAGAGAGATGATTAAAGCAATTGTATCAATGCTCAGAAATAAACTCATCTTTCTTTCACCAAAAAAAATAAGATTGACGTATTCAAGGTTCCTAATGAAAAAGTATTGAATACATATACACTTTGCATGAGTTTTCCAAATACAGTGCTATTATACAAATTGATTCTATGATCCACTCTAGCTATAAATTGAAAAATTAATCAAAACTGTAACTTTTCAACACTTTAGAGCTGGTTTGAAGAACTACTTCGACTGTGTTCCTCTGACTCCAATGACGTTTGGCATATTTGAGGGTCATCACAAGATTGACCCCCTATCCAGAGAGATGTTTCACCACCATTTTCAGCACGGAAAACTCCACTACTGGTTTCCGGTTGGAAATCCGGCAGTTCAGTTGGAGCTTTAGCAGACTCGAGGAGGGAAAAGCGACAGAGAGGACAGGTGGTATGAGTTGCGAGCCAGTTGTCGATGCAGTTCATATGAAATGTATGTCCACAAGCAGGTATCTGCTGAAGCCTATCTTCTGCTTGGTAGTCACTAAGGCATACAGAGCATCTGCACAACAAGAAAATAAAAAATAAATAAAAAAAATGGAGAGGTGATTCATTATACAACACTAAGGTGAAGAAACTACAGCATCAATCCACAATTATGTGAATTACTTTCACTGAATAAACCACTGCTTTATTACTTCAACATCTAATGTAGGTAATTGCCAATTTTTTCATATTTGTAAATCGACCCTCTTTCCCGTCATTAATATTCATGACATGCATAACATCAATTTTAGGACACAGAAGCCAAAAGAAGAATAAGAAGAAAAAAGAAGAAGTCGGAAGTAATAGGAAAATTCTCTCCCTTCCATGTTGTATAATTCATATCATGGGTCCAAGGAGTATAAATATTTTCTCCCTTCCATTATCATTAAAATCCAGACCATGTATAACAACTACTTTAGGATCTGGTGACATCTAGGAATGACAAAAGAGAAGAAGAAAAATTAGGCCAAGAGATTTATATCTTCAATATTGCAAATCAAGCCTTAGTCTGCTGTATAACTGAAATATTGCAGCAACTGAATGCATCTCCACCATCACCATTCATATCTATACATTAAAAGAATTCCACTCCCACATAAATCTGAGGATAAACAGTAGAACATTTTTTTTTTTTTGTTCTTTTGAAAGGTAAGAAAGTCAGACACACTGCCTCCACCGAGGCTCGAACCCTTAATCGTAAAAGAAGTGTAGTAAGAATCTTTGTCTCTATTGGTTGTAATGCAAGTTCATAAAACCTACAACTAGAATACTGATAGCCCAACTAAATTACCTCTAAAAAGGGGATAAAAGTCCGTGTTGCCTTGAAATTCCAAACTTACAAATAATGATAAATTTCCTATCACAGATTCATCAGAAAGCACCCCTCTCTCATGCTCTCATCATAGCCAACATTTCATTTGGAAACTAACAGAAGTGAAACACACACCTTATATGGCTTTGAACACTTCCAGTGTTATGGCATATGACATTTTCTGAAGTTCCTCTCTCCATGCGTTTGATGTACTAGACGCGTTCTTCCCTTTTAAATGTTTTGTATCAAATGAAGGAGGTTTTTATGCTTTTGGTCTACTAGACTAACAACAGCATCTTGGAAAAATTGTTATTGTTTCCTGGGGATAAAACAAAGGAGATTTTACTTTTAATAGTGATGAAACACTTCCAAGATGCTAACAGAGAATGGGATTTCAGGAATCATATTGAAGCTGAGTTGACAGTCTATTCAAGATGCTAAATTAATCAGTGATCGAGATCAAGTTCTCTAAGGATACACATTTCATGAGCTCCACAATCTAGCCTTAACTTCACAAGAAAAAATCTATACCAAATCTCTCAATACCTCATTATTCAAGTGCCCAGGAGAAAATCACTCATCATCAGGGTCGTCAATGCGTGATAAAATTTTTATTTTTATTTTTTAAGAAAAGAAAAAAAAAACGAAGAATTGGCCCAGTGAGAGGCTATTCAGTCGTAAACGTTTTCCAGGTGTGGAAGCTGTTCGGGTTAGTCCAGAATTGATTTAATAGTGATTTCATCTGCATTTGAGACTAAGTTGAATTGGGAACGCCCAGGGTTTTTGTTGAATGGGGCCACTGAGAGGCCACTAAGTCTAAACCATTAAAGTTGTATATCATAATCAGTCTAAACCATTAAAGTTGGGACATTATACCCCAAAAAGGTGTTCAAGTAAAGCAATTCCCTTTACCAAAAATGAGAAATCAAGCAAATATAGAGCATGTCTGGTGTTATGACACTCTTATCAATTACATATCTATCTCAATTATTAGAACTGATAGTATATACCTAGTTGACTTAACTTGCATAACTTGTAATGTAAAATGAATGAGGTTATGTTTATTTTGGCATATAATATTTTTGATTAAAATAATTTTTATTTTTTTGGTGTCTAATTATCTTAAATGCAGGTAAAATATTATTCCAAATTTATACATAGATGGATTCTCATAACATTTGTAGGACCTTTGTCGAAGGCCGGGTGAAAATCAAGTTTCTAATACAAAATTTTTAACATGACTAAAAAATACTTTGAAAATTCACATACCCAAAAATAAATAAGGAAAAAAAATAGATATAAAAATAGAAAAAGCAAGAAAAATGAAAACCCAACTCATGGAAAAGCTCACTCACTGGGAATCTCTGACGGAGAAGCTCTCTCTGAAAACAATAACGGGTAGCATCTCTCTCAGTTCTTTCTTCAAGCCCAGATGAGACTGTCAAACCACAAACATGATCATTAAACAATATATATATATATATATATATGATAGACCCAGAATATATATAAATTAAATGAAATACCCAAATTGTAAATGAATGAAATTAGCGTACCCTGGAGATAGATACAGAGATTCGATCCGTAGCAGCAGTATTCAATAAAGAAGTAGTGGTCCTCCTCCTTAGGCGAAGATAGAAGAAATAGAACAAGAGTAGAAGGATCAAAGTGAAGAAGATTGGTACAGAGAATATGAAAGCTTGGTATAGCATTAATTCTGCTGAAGCTTCTTCACTAGGTCTTGATGGATCCGAATCCATGACAAGACCATTAACTTACAATCACCCCTCCCCACTTGATATATATATATATATATATACACACACAAATATGGAGCAATGTTGTTCAGGCTTCAACTACCAAAGAGAAGAGGCTGACTCGGACAGTCCACACACTTTTCTTACCTTCACTCTATTGTCGGTTACAGTTTTCACCACCCAAAAATTGAGCTCTTTTTTCTATATATTGTCCTAATTTTTTTGGGACGACAAAGATTATTCAAACTCATCAATTCATCTAAATTAGTTTGTGGATGAGTAATTTAATTAAGTATTTACACCCCTGATATTTGTCCTATCATCATTTTGACTTCTCAGGTTTGTATATTTTTATTTACACTCTCTCATGGTGTGAAATGTCTAAAATACCCTTATACCAATCACCTCTTAAATCAATTTAACCCCTAAATCAAACACCCTCAAACCAAACACCCCAACCTCAACTCTCTCTCTCTCTCTCTCTCACACACACACACACACATACCTCTGCACACATTACACAGACGCACACATATATATATATATATCTACACCATTTTCGACCCCTCCCACCGCCTCCCCCGTGAGCAAGCAGTGGCACACGACGGCGCAGGACGAGCGTCTCTGGGAGCTGATCTGCACTAGGCACTGGGCCAACACCGGCTGCGGCAGCGGTCAGCAGCTTCGCTCCGTCGTCCTTGCCCTAGGTGGATTCCGCCGCCTCCAGTCTCTCTACCTCTGGCCTCTCTCGAAGCCGCCTCCTCATTAGTAGCATCATCGTCGGCGTGGCCTTGTCTGCCTCTACCGCCGCGTGCAGAGGTATGTGTGTGTGTGAGAGAGAGAGAATTAATTTTATTTTCGATTTTATAATTTTTTTCAAATTTTAATATATATTTTTGAATTTTATATGTTTTTTTAAAATTTTATATATTTGTTTCAAATTTTTTATGTTTTTTGTGATTTTTATATTTATTTTCGAAATTTAATATGTTTTTTTGAAAAAAAAATAATTTCGAAATTTATATTTATTTTCGAATTTATAATATTTTTCAAATTTTAATATATATATTTTTGAATTTTATATGTTTTTTTAAAATTTTATATATTTGTTTCAAATTTTTTACGTTTTTTGTGATTTTTATATTTATTTTCGAAATTTAATATGTTTTTTTTGAAAAAATAATAATTTTGAAATTTATATATTTTTTAATTTTATATTTATTTTCGAATTTATTATATTTTTCAAATTTTAATATATATATTTTTTGAAATTTTAATACAAATTAAATTATTAAATGATGGGAGGGGGTCTAATTGATAAAAACATTATCCTTATTTCCAAACAGAATAAGGATAACACATTGAGGGTAATTTAGGATTTTTTTTAAAAAAACCAGGCTGATATCATCGTTCAGGGGTCTAAGTGATGAGAATATTGAAAAGTAGAAAATGTAAATGAAGATATACAAACCTGAAGGGGTCAAAGTGAAGATAGAACAAACCTCAGGGAGTGTAAATGGAGTTACCCTTATATAAGTTACTTAATAAATAAATAAATGATGTGACTTATTTTTGGCCACTAGAGAGCCACTAATTCAGTTCTGAATAAGCGCAAAGAGAAGAAATCTAAGTATAAAATCTAAATTTTTTAAATTAAATATAATTATAGGTCAAAGAGAAAGTCTAATTTTTTAAATTAATTATAATTAGAGGTTATTGTCGGAATTAGTAATAAGTATTCAATTCTAACCTACTTAAGCTTCAAGGTATTTTTAAAAATTTATACATACATAAGCAACAAAATTTATTATACTAATAAATAATTTCACTCCGATCAGTTTTCGCTCATTCACCTTTTCTCTCTTTCCATATGTATCTGTCTCCTCTCTCATCAGTTTCAATATATATATATATATATATATATATAATTATATATACAACATTAACAGCGTGCAACATCAGTTGCTAAAAGCCTCAAACACATCGATTACTAAAATCTTAATACGATCACAATTCGTGTTCAACATGAGATATCCAACTTTGCATATAGCTGGGCATCTTGAGAACAAACTGGCATAAAATTTTCAATCTCATAAATTTTCTTCCCTTCGCACATGCCCAAAGTGTTGGGAAATGAATGAAAGTTCAACGCGGAAGCTAGCTTGATTTCTAGCTTGATTTCGATGTTCCAATGGCCATAAATTCATGAGCTGATTTATACAAGGATTCAAAAGCCTTATACCTATTAAGATCTAGCAGAGTCCAGAGCCCATTTTGAAGCCTTCTCTTGATTCCATAAGTTATTCTCTGCAACCACCTCCTTGGTCTCTAGCTTCTCGATAGTCACCTCTTTGAACCATTCTTGAAATCAATAACCCTGGTTTGCGGTGACCCTTTGCGCGAGGAAGTAATAGACCCTTAGAGAGAAATATGTATCGAGCGAGAGAGAGAGACCCTTTGCGCGAGGAAGTAATAGACCCTTAGAGAGAAATATGTATCGAGCGAGAGAGAGAGAGAGAGAGAGAGAGAGAGAGAGAGAGAGAGTAGTCTTGTGAGAAAATGCAAGACCACATCATTACAAGTCCTTGTAACAAATGTTGGGGTCTAAGCACTCCCTACACTCTCCTCTCTCTACAAAGAGAAACCCTCCTCGAGGCATTTAGTCCTGATGTCTTCCATGAGACTCTGAAGTAAACTGGGGTTGCTTGTAACAATAGAATCTACTTTCTCCAACAACATTCTCTGCAAGGAAACTACGTCATCAACGGTCCAGGCATACACCTTCTTTTTCCTCCTGTTAAGGAGAATGTCAAACATTAGCATGAAATTAATTAGTACTTGCACAGAGACACACAGAGGTGCAAGCTATCTAGATATAGCGATCCATGGAAGTACGGGGAAGTCATCTTTACCCATGAACAATCTTCACGAGCTTCTCATCAATCAAAGGGTGGTAGACACCAACGACACCGGCACCTCTCATTCTCAATAAATTAGTTCTAGTGTGAGTAGCAGGATCAATCATCACAACGTAGCCCACCTACAAACCACCATATGACATTTGAATAACTTCAATTGCTGTCAGTTGTTTGATCAACGAGTGTTGGAAACATATCTACAAATCCTCTCTGCATCTGATTTATACTTAATGCAATAGTTTCCGAACAGGTGTGAGCCAAAATCAGCTGATGGTAATAAGAACTAATCTTTATCCCAAGTTAAATTCATGTGCATATCAGTTTAAAGTTCAAACTAAATCAACAAAGGAACATATTCTCAAGTGCTAATTATGCACAAGAGGTTGGACAATGAAGCCCACACAAGAAGCTCATCAAGCCATACAACTAAGGAGGCAGAAAAAATGGGAGCTTGAACATAACAAATACGGCAACCTCGTGGTTTAATTTTTTTAGCTCACTTTCAGGAAGGGCTTTTTAACCTTTTAAAAATCATCAGTTATGCATTCATCCATTACAGCTGATCAATCACATTCCAATCTCACAAGATGCGGTACATAAGACAATTGAAATGCTTACGGTAACATCCGAAGACAGCTTCATTATGTCCATTGCTAAACTGTCGCTTTTAGCCCATACCAGGCAATTCTTACATTGTGTTCTCTCAACCTGCAAATTTTGTAAACTGTCAGTCAGCCCATACAAGGCAATTCTTAATGTTAGGTCAATTAGAATTAGTTGGAAAATTTTGTAGAAGAAAAGGGAGTCTGCAACTTTTGTTTTACTTTCTAGTTCAGATCATAACTTTTATCTTGTTCTTGACCACTATTCATATGGATCAAATTTCATGATTAAGTTCATATAATAGAGGGATAAAGGAAATGAACTTGCGATGGAAAGAATGTCCCTTGCAAGCCCTTTTTCATATGATGGAGGCCCGACTTTTGCATCCAGAATTACTTGACGAACAGAACCTGATACAAACTATAAGATGAAATTAAACCAAAATCAGAGAGCAACTTGTCAAAAAGTGTAAGAGGTAAAGAAAATTAACAGATTATGTAGATATTAACACTTCTATGACAATTTATATTTTCTACAGCCAAACAGATAAGGTCAATAAGATAAGCAACACGTATTTATAAGAAGTAACAAGTAGAATAAGATAAAAAAAACTATTTTCCGTATTCTTTTATTCCACTGTGTTCTTTCCGAATGAGGTGGAGATGATTACAACAAAGCCAGAACATACCTTCAATGCATTTTCAATGGTTGGAATCTTTTTATCACCAAAATCCAAGGGCAGCTCTTGATTGGTATCCAGTTCTTTAATCTACAACCACCAATTAAAATATATATTATCATTCAACCTTTCTCATATGTATCTTCTAAATAAGTTATAGTCAAATAATATCACAGGTATAAGAGGAAGTTGCTGCAGCACTGGACCCAAGGGAAGATTTCTTGATATTGGGAACACATGAAATGTGGAAGAAGTGGGGAAAGGAAAAGTAGGACCAAATGTATAATGTCCTATTTGATCCAGTAACTTGTTAGGAGTAGGTTTTAGCCTGCCCCTTTTCCATTTCAACAGATAACTATAAGGTAAGCTTCCAAAGGGCCTTCTTGAGCAGTAAGCCCCAGATATTTTCTTCTGTTTTTTCATAACTTTTCTTCTTCTTTTTTTTTTCCAGACCAGAAGTAGTTGAATGGCTTGTTCTCTCCTGTTGGAAATGTACTAGCGTCCAAATTTCATCTACAATCTACCTGAGTGAGATTTCACATAGATCCATCCCATTTTTTCCCTCATGAAGGCTTCTTATTCCACAACTACGAAATCACTTTTTCAATCTTTCATGCACAAGGGTATTTCACTTGGAAAAGAAAATGTGTCCTACTAATGGATTTAGGTCCATAACCATGGTTTCCAATGCAATATATTGCCGTTAGTGTTCTTTCTGATCTCTCCACATTTCACTGCCCCACCAGAAACCCCCTCTGCCCCTATTGTGCTCCAATTGGTGGTTTCCACTACCCCAGTCTGTTAAAAGGTAATATGGCTTTTAGGGTTTAGGAGCTGTTGACCTAGTTGCAACTCTTTTATCAAATAGTGGCTTATTCTTGACAACTAGGTCTTATGGTTTTTTACTATTTGGATTCTTTCATGTAAAATATAGTGTCTCTACCCTGCTTGCTTATATGAATGCATGACCAAGGTTTGTGTTGAAAAAATCAGCCGTCACACTCTAATATTCACTGAGTAAAGCAGAATAGTGTTTTGACATGTGTATGACTTGCGTCCTTGACTAAATAGGGTGTGATTGATAAGACATTGATCTGAACATTGCCAGAACTGGAAGACATTCCAAATGACAAAATAATGATAAAGAGCTTGAGACACTTGAACGAAGTTGGAAATTCTCACCTCTTTCATGCTCAAGTGGCCAACCTTAGAAGTACTGTTTCCAGATATCCGCTGCAAATCCCTGCCTGTGTCTTGTGAGAATCAAGTCTCCAAACAGCTCAAATTTCAATAATGACAATATAAAATAATGATAAAGTGAATAGGTAATCATGTAGTCTGGTTTTAGAAAGAATAGATGTAGCATGCAGCAAACAACATTTCCCAAATTCAAATTCTTCTTGGATGACATTATGCTATCCAACTTTAAGTTCCTTCCATCAAGAAAAATATCCATGTATGTTTTCTTCCCAGTGTATTCGAGGAGTGTACTGTGTTTTCAATGAGGATCTAGTTTTTGGATGCACTTGAGCGCGTGCGTACTTGCTCTAGTTGGGGTGCTTAAAAGCGTGGAGACTTAAGAATATGTGCTGGTGAGTCCTCTTCTCACATCCTACGCATTGCTTTCTTTTGGGATAAAGTTTATTCAATGGAGTAGTATCCAACCAGAAAACAGACAGTGGTAAAACTTTTTGTATAGATATAAAAGCTCCTATGTACCTGTCATGAAGAGCAAACAAAACTCCATCTGAAGAACGAGAAACGTCAATTTCAATGCAGTCAACTCGAGAATCTAGAGCAATACGATATGCAGCCATCTGTTGAAAAAAAATTGAAACATTTATTAACCAAAAATTCTCTATTCCTATTCCAACTTATGGTTGTTATTGATTCGAAAACACCATCTTGACAGTACAATAGGACAAAGTGCTTGAATGCTAAACCCTTTCTTGCTAAATCCAGCTAAAACTCGGAAATAAGCCGGACCAATTAATTATAAGTAGACTAACTCATGAATAGAGAATCTAAAAACAAGACTATCGGAGCGAAAATGGGGTGCATACTGTGTTGGGGAAGGACTTGCTGGAGTCTCCACCATGAGCACATACTAGAGGTGGATTCTTCAGCCAACCGCACTTTCTTGATTGCATCTGCACAAACATGGGCAAAACATAAAGTGATGACTCAAATTACCTTCATGACTATATTAACAATGAACTACTTGAACTATGTCCAGAGTAATGAAAAATCAAAAGCAATTATGTCAGAATATAAAAGTAAGTTTACAATAAAAAAAATAAAAAAAATTGAAAATTAATGATTGGGCGTTTTATTTATTGAAAGGTGTTTTATCATATAAATTATAGATGAGGAAGTACATTGATCAAGGACTGAAATTTTCAGTTTATTTAGGGAACATTTAATGACCCAAAAAATAAATGAATTTAGTGGTGGAGGATAAGCCATAAGAATCTATTTCTGGAATTATATTGATCATTATGATCCCTCAATCTGATTAATCTGCAGGATATTATTATCGACAGTTACAATAATCATTTATAGAAATTATTAATACTGTAGAGCTGCGTAAATGATACAAATTAGGCTTAATAAATTCTTATACATATATATATAGATATATATATATATATATATAGATACCTGGTGGAAGCGCCTGAGTTTGAAATGGAAGAAAAGAGGAGGAATGATGGCAATTAGGGCAAGGGATATGAGAAGGAAACGGAATAGCTTTCGAGAAGTGAAGCCTCTCAATCTCAGCCGACGCTTCCTTTCCCGACTAAACATCATCATCTCCGAATACACACACACAGATGCAGCTGTGAGAAATTGGATCGTTGCACTGTTTTTGCTGTAACCGGGTCCGGTTACGGACTTACGGGCCGACTCTCACAACTTTACGGGTTTTGGGCCAAAATATATGATAAAATGGAATATTGTTGAAAATAAAGCAGAAAATGGAGAAATATTTGAACTTTGTAAAATTAAAACAAGGAATAGATTGATGCCCAGTTGAAATATAGTTTATGTAGTATTTCAAATACAATCTCAGTTAAAAAATACTTCAAAAGAATTTACACAATAAACTTAAAATTTTAGCACAATAAACTATAAATTTAATATATATATATATATATACCTTTTTTTATTAACATAAATATCCCTCAAACACATTATATTCTTTGTATATATTAATCTTTTGGGTGAATTGCGCTAAACACCCCTGTGGTTTTCAAAATATGCAGAAAACACCCCTCCAAGTTTTAAAACACCCCTAACCTTTGCAAAAAGTGCAAATTGACCCCTTCAAGCCATTTTTCGGTACCTAAGGTGATCATTTACTTAAATACTCTTAAATTTAAACTTTATAATTTTATACAAATAATGTTTAAATCTGAAAAGACGCAAAAGTCCCTAAAAGCTTAAACTACGTCATTTACTTATTTACTCCTTTGTAATGAACGATCCAAAATGGGTTTACACTTGTCTTAAACTAAACATTTTCGTTTTTAGGGCTCTCTCTCCATCTCACCACCATCTCCAAAACGGCGCTCTTTCCATCTTTCTCAAGCATCCTTATACAAATCTTTAACCATCAAGTACGAACACCATCTCTCTCGATCTCTGTTTAGGATTTTGTTTGGAGCGCGCTCTGTTTGCTCAAGCTATACGAACACCATCTCTACAAGTCTCACCATCTTTGTTCTCTCTTTTGAATATTTGGGTTTATAATGGTGATATGCGTGCTAAGGTTTTATATAAAAGATTTTGTGAGGAGCTTGTTCGAATATTCTTTTAGATGTTAGGGTTTTATGAATAATTAATCATGTGGACCTAAAATTGTTGAATCTACCTTATTTGGTTTGATTTTGTTGGTATTCATGTGGTGGGTCCTAAAAGCCCTATTTTTTTTTAACTATTATACAAATTTGAAGGGTTTTTGGTTGAATTTGGTGTTATTTGTGTGGTGGGTCCAAAAAGCCCTAATTTTTTATAAAACTGGACACAATTATTGTATCATTTTTTGTTGGTTGTATTATAATAGGTTGGAAAGTTAACTCTCTTCAACTTTTACATTGTTACTCATTTGTTTATGACTTTGTCTTGTTTGACAATGGATTTACACTTTTTGTTGTTGTACACTATAGTTATTAATGCAGAAACAACCGACATACATACATAGTTTAATGTGTTTCAATACCTCCAAATGTGTTATAATACTATGTTGTTATTTATGTTTCATAAGTGGTTGTGGTCCACATGTGTTTGAAGACAGTCTATGTTTTTTCTTGTTTATATTTCCCTTGATCTTGTGGTCCTTATTAATATGCATGCATGTGTTTTATAGAAAATGGTGAAGGTGCACATATTGGAATTCCACTATGATTGATATTTTGATATGGACCACAATTATAATCATGGAAATGTTAAGATTTATGAGGGTGTGCAACTTAATAGGCTAACATATTATACCTTGGATGTTTTATTGGTAATGTTTAGATTGAACATCAATAGTAATATGTACTATAAAAACCCATATGATGGAGTTGGGAGACCACTACCTGTAAAATTTGATCTTGATATATCAAACATTTCTAAACTGTACAAAAGGCTTAAATTTTTTAAAGTGTATATGGTCCCATCTCAAGTTGGTGATGAAGTTAAGGTTGGGGATAATGTGTGTATGGAAGATGGAGTTGATACAGCTTCTGAGGAAGATATGGATTATGAGGAGGATAGTGGACAGTGAGGAGGATGTTGAAATGGTTTTTGAGGATGATGGAGTAGAGCATGAACAACTAGATGAGTTGGATGATGTTTATGTCTATAAACCTAGTAATGAACTTGAATTCTGTTGACTTGGACAGAAAGACATGCACATGCAAACAGTGAGAGATTAGTGGTGTTGTTTGTGACTATGCAGTTGTTTGTTTGAGGTACAAAATGTTACCGGTAGAGAAATATGTGCATCCTTACTTCTATAGGTCAACCTATTTGAAAACATATAACCATAGCATTCAGCCTATATCATTTAAAGAGCTTGTAAGGTATACATCAACTCCACAAATATTTCCACCAGTTGGGAAGATAAGGGCTGGAAGACCCCCAATAACAAGGAAGAATGCTCCTGGTGAAACTAATTCAAAGGGCAAAAAGAAGTATAAGAAAGTTGCAAGTGATAGTGTTGAAGGGACCACTACTTTAAAGGTTAGATGTGGAAAGTGCAAAGAAACTGAACACAATTCAAGGACTTGCAAAAATGTTGTTGCTACTGTGTCCACACGACCAAGGATTAGTAAATGAAGAAGGCCAAGTAAAGTCAAAGACTGCACTTTACATGTTGCAAGTAGTAGGCCAACTTCTACCTCTCAAGTGGACAGTTTTGTCAACACAAGTGGTGGCCCAACTTTTGGAGGACAAGTCATTGGGCCTAGGGGAAATGAAATATTTAGGAATATAGGCAGTGCTGCACAATTTAATAGGGTAATTCCTTAAAATTTAACATTTACTTCCATTCTTTGCTTAGTTTAATACTTAATACTAAATTTAACATTTTATTCACTGAGTTAAGAAGTAACAACAAAGTGTTTAATGGATAATTCATCCCTGATTTAATATAGTATCTTGACTAATTGCCCATTTATCATTAAAAATTATTTGAAGGGAGGGAACACACATCAATATAGTATGAACATGGGTGGAGAAAGACTGATTTGCACACAAGAATCAAGGAATAAGTATTTGAACATTTTTTTTAAAAAGTGTTGGATGTATTATTGGATGTATATTGCTTACATTTTAATTTTTTTATTATAGGTCTTATGTTTTTAATCTTAACAATTTGAGGATGAATGAAAGAGAGCAGTGACATGTGGAGCTGTAGAAGCAATTTTTGGGATAGCCATGAGAAGGGATGATTGCATTGAAGGGATTTGAACATGGCTTTAGGGAAAGAGTTTTGGACAATGGCAAATTTTTTGAACATGTGATGTATGAGTATTTTAGGGATTAATTTGAACATGTTATGTATGAAAATGTACCCTTGAACATGTGACTCTTTTTTTTTGTAATTATATGTTGAAATGATGTTGGTACTATATTAGAACATGATAAGTATGAACATGTCAATTTGAAGTTTGATTTTATCTATTTATATAAAGGAGTTGGATGAAGTGTTTTATATACATATATTGCTTTTAAGGCAGTTTTGAATGGTAAAACATGGAACACTGATGTTAAGCCATTTTTCTACATCCACACCACTTCACAAAACATAAACCAAACCATGTAAATAGTAAACATGGAACACATAAATTACATTGCATTTAATACAAACTGGTATCAACCTAAAACTATAACTGCAAACAAACAACACAAAAATCCTAACAAAAATAAAACAAACAAAGACCAACAACTAATCCCAACATTCTTATTTCTAAGGATTTGAACATCCCTTTCCAACTCTGCAACTTTCTGAAGAAGTTTAATGTCTTCACTTCTCCCTCTAGAATCTCTCAAATCTTTCACTTCAGTTAGTAGGTTCACAACAAAACTCCTATAATACTCAGAAAGTGCTTCATCCTCCCACAATCAGAATTTGCACCTCTTTGTTGACTAAAAATTTGCACAACCCTAGAATTTTCTGTCAGGATTCAGATCTGTGTATGAAGTAGTTAGGGGAGTTGGGCTACCACATAAGCATGTTACTCTTCTATTATGCCAAGTTTTTCTGATCTGATTAACTGAACTAGAAGAAGAAGACATCTTTGTTTGTTAAAGAGAAAAAAAAATTAGGGTTTTCAGCAAAAAAATATATATTGAAGAAGAGAGATAAGGAGAATGAATGGAGATCTACAGAGAGAAAGGGATAGATAAGAATAAAGCAAAACCCAATCTGGAAAGAGAGAGAGAGAGATTTGAGAGTATACCTACACATACACATATATATCATTATTTAGAAGATGGGTATTTTGGTAAGTAGGCAAGGGCATTTTGGGGATTTAGATAAATAAAAATCACGTGAAATCCACGTGACCCATTTCTGGCCAAAAAAGTGGCCTAAACAGTGTCATAGGGGGGTTACAGTGCACACTTTTGACAAAGTAGTAAGGCTTATCTGTACAAAATGAAGTGAAATAGTGTTTTATGCACATTTTTTAAACTACAGGGGTGTTTAGCGCCATTCACCAATTAATCTTTTTATGTTATTCTCAACTTCTTCTTGTTGTCTATGATAAAAAAATAAAAAGAAAATACTGTCTTTTCTTGTAAACAAATTTTTAATTTAAATCTTTTTCTTTATGTAAATATTTTTCAATATATTTTCCGTAATAAAACGTATTTGTGATTTTCTCATTTCTTTTATTATATTTGGGTCAATTAAAATAAAATTGTCGAAGCGCAGGTCGGAAGTCGTTAATAGTCAAACTGTATTGGAAGTCGTTACAAGTCTAATCCTCAGCGTCATCGTTTTTTTTATTTTTATCTACATTAGAAACTTAGAAGTACACTTGTTCAACCGATATAATATATATATATACATACATTATACATATACAACCTTCATTATAGAAGATGGAAACTTTTAGGAGAACAAGGAAATGGGTCCGATCAGGTTCAGTCCGGCGCATCACGGCTCAAGCAATCAATATGGGTATCTTTCTCTCTTTGTTTATACATCAGTTTCTTAGCTTTTTTGAAGAGGTTATACATATATATGTGTGTGCGCGCATCTTAAAAGGGTCTTTTATTTGTAGTTGATTTTGCTCTTGTAGTTGGAATCATTGTAAAATAAATCTCTATTTTACTAATTATTTCAGGGTAAGTATAGTTTAGCACTCTGTAGATTTTTATTAATATAATTTCTGCATGAAATTAGAAGGAAACTACAATGTCAACAGATCCTTCTCAGTAAGAAAGAAATAGATAAAGATGAGAATTGTCATGGTTCTTGGGTAAACCTGTATATGTTCCCTGCTATAATGTCTGTCTTTGATGGTACTTGTTACCTATTAAATTAATTATATTCTTGGCTAATCTATTAGATCTAATTGTTTAACTGTTTGGATTGACTTTTCAAACAATACTTTTGGCTTTGGAAAAAGTTGTTTTGAACAGTGTTTGACAAAAAATTTAGAAGAACTTCTAGGTCTTGGAAGAATGTTTAGAAGAAGTTAGGGGGTACCGGGCTACCACCTTTTCAAAACGGCTTCTGCTTCCCTTTTCTTCTGAAAAAAGCCAGAAGCAGAAGTCATGCCAAACGGAACCCAAGTCCCTCAACAATAAATATGATTTATCAAAAAAAAAATCAAAAAACAATAGTTATATGTGCCTTAAAACCTTAAATTAAGGCAGCTTCAATGAAGAACTTGGTATTTGGATGATGTTGTAGGAATGCTAATAACATCGGCATTAATGATATGGAAGTTGGGGATGTGCTTAAGTGGAAGTGACTCACCAGTCGTCGTTGTTCTTACTGGTAGCATGGAACCTGGGTTTAAACGCGTAAGCCACCATTAATATATTGAGGTCCTACGAGTTCACCTTTCGAGTTAATTCTTCTCATTAGACCTTTTTTATTCCTTGTAGGGAGACATACTATTCCTCCAAATGAACGACTCTCCTATTCGTTCGGGAGAAATCGTTGTCTTTAACATTGAAGTAAGCTCTCCTTTCTATTAGCTTGTCACTACATTCTTTTTCAAGGATGTCATTGCATCTATTCTACTTTCCGGTAAACTTTTTTCACCTGATGCTTATCAATCCTTTTGTCATTAGGGAAAGGAGATCCCAATTGTTCATCGCGTAATCACGGTAATTTCCTAATTTCTTGTGTTTTTTTATCATTTGGAATTGAATGGATCTTAAGGTTGTCATTTTGTGTTCTTACTGTTGTAGGTCCATGAACGACGTACAAATGAAATCAACATTCTGACAAAAGGTTAATGTGATGGAGCTATTTTTATAACTTTCTTTTATTCAATTAGTAAATTAAATGGTTCATGTGAAGCCAGTAGTATCTGATAATTAGCATACATTGTTCCTCTATTCGATGCTGCAGTTTTACATGGCCATTCAGAACAAAAAATAAGGTTACTTCCTTTCAAAAAAATAAAAAATAAAAAAATAAAGTTACTTACTTTGGTCGAGTATCAGAGTATGTGAATCATCGACTGCTGATAACGTCGACATGAACTGCTGTTGAGACTAGAGAGCTAATCTAAATCTGATTACCATATGTCTGTTGCAACGTTTCGCTAATGTGATTACTGATCTCTTCAGGGGACAATAATTTCGAAGATGACAGACATGGTATATATGCTGACGGTCAACTATGGCTTGAACGAAATCATATCATTGGAAGAGTGACAGGGTTAGTAGAATTTTCTGGTTATATTTTTTTATTTCCATTTTCTGGTGTCAAACTATGATTTATTAAATATTATGGTTATATACTTGGATTACTTTTTTCTCTTTTCAACAGAGCTATTCTCATTTTGAATTATGTAACATCACAAGGTTTTATAAAAAAAAATATTTTGGTTTGTTTCCTGCACCATTTGGTGTCGATTTTTTTGGGCACTTCTATGGCAGTATAAACTTCTTACTGACTGGATATCAGAAGATTATATGTTCTCTCTAACTTATGTTTTCTGTCACTTGTTTCATTTTCTTATTTCGAGTATTTTTAGGTACTTGCCTTATGTTGGTTATATGACTATAGTTATGAAGGAGAAACCCATAATCAAGGTTAGGCCATGTTTGGTAGGAGGTCTTTCTGGTCTGGTCTGATCTGGTCCGGTCCGGTCCGGTCTGGTCTGGTCTAATCTGATCTGGAAAAGTCTGTTTGGTAAGCGGTCTGGTCTTACTATTTATTTATTATTTATTATAATATTTATTTATGTATTATTTATTATTTCTTCACTTTATAATATATTTTATTATTTATATTATTAAATTATTATTTATTAATTTATATATTAATTTATAAATATATTCTATTTATTTATTATTATTTCATTATTTAATTCATTTTATTTATAAATTATTTATTCATTTTTAATTATTTAAAAATATATTTTATTAATTTAATATTAATTTATTATTATTATACTCATTTTTTATTATTATTATGAAGTATTTATTCATTATTATATTTACTTATTATTTATTATTATATTTATTTATTATTATATCTATTTATTATTTTTTATTATATTTATTTATTATTATTATTTATTTCATTTTGTTTATTATTTAATATTTTTATTATATTTTTAAATATGTTTTATGTAATTTATTATTATTATTTATTATTTAGTCCATTTTTTATTGTTATTATATTTATTTATTATTATTGTATTCATTTTTTATTATTATTATGTTTTATTTAATTTATTATTTATATTATTAATTATTCATTTTTAATTATTTATAAATATATTTTATTGTTTATTATTATTATATTCTTTTTTATTATTATTAGGTATTATTTATTTCATTTTGTTTATTATTTATTATTTATATTTTATTTTTAAAATATGTTTTATTTTATTTTATTTTATTATTATTAATTTATTATTATTATTATTAATTTTTTATTATTATTTATTCCTTTTTAATTATTTATAAATATATTTTATTAATAAGACCATACCAGACCACCAGGAACCACCTTTTTTTTTGGTCTGAAATGAGGCCATTTTGGTCTGATTTGGTCTTACTTGGTCTAACCAAAAATTTGGGACCAATGCTACCAAACACGGTCTGGTCCCATAAAACGTAAGACCAGACCAGACCACCTGGGACCAGACCAGCAACCAAACAGGGCCTTAGATTTCTAAAATTTTGTAGTTTCTCAAGCCATTCACTTCACATTTCTTTGTTTTTTGGCTAGAGATTTCTTGATGAAATCAATCTTCTTTCATTCGTGTGATATGCCGAGTCAAATGGGTTTTTGCAGTATCTACTCGTTGGTGCATTAAGTTTGCTGGCTATTACCTCTAAGGAATGAAACTGAAAATTACTGCAAGGTAATTTAATTATTTCTGAGGTTACTCAATACTTATGGTATATCTTATGAATATAATCTGCATTTTAGCTACCGGATTAACAAAATGTGTAAAAAAATTCCAGGTAAATTCTTTAGAAGGCAGAGGATATGGAGGCTGGTCATGGCCAATATATCAATTGTAATCAACTAAATTTGCAAGATGACGTACCCTTGCGGTTCACCATTGAAGGAGACGGAAAAGGAGGGAGAGGCTATACGAATTTAATCTGGTATATAGAATAAGAGTAAATTTCAGACATCTATACACATGAATGTTTAAACTGTATAACAATTCAGTTGTTATTCTTTCTTAACCGTCAAAATTTATATTCAAGATGAGTCTTTATATATGTTCATAATTTCAATTTGCACATTGCATCTAATAAGACAACAGAGAGTTCCTTGGGTTCTTTCTTTTACTGTTCTCTCTTTAAGCTCCTTATATAGGGTGTCACAGGATGACCTCGCCCCATCCGTATCCCTAACTGAGTAACTGCTAGTATCCGATCGAGTGTGTGATTGAATTATTTACTCCATCCTTCAGAAGTCATTACCAATGGGTTGAATATGAAACTAAAAAAACTTGAAGAGAGAAAAGAATATATATAATCCATTTCGAATGAACATGAAACTACAGTAATATTTACTATTTAGCTGTGTTAACCATACCAGTTGTTGGACTGAATAACGAAGAGAAGGGAATGCAAGAATACTTGGTATTTGGTCCCTATCACGAAGTGTCTTTGCCACTAGCGGAAACAAAGTTCTTGGTAAATAGCCTCTTCGAGTTGGCCATGAGGCAACAGCCTCTAAGTCCAAACACCATTGCGACAGTAGGGGCGTGCCCACCAGCCAGAAAATAACAGTCTCTCCCTCTCCTTCGGTGTCCTAAGGAATGCAGCAATAATACTGAATGCAGCATGAGGCTACACTGTATCTCCTTCTTTCCCAACACTGCCCTTTTAGCTTTTAGGTAAGTAAGCTGCTTGCTCTTTGCTCATGCGAGGTGGGAAAGATTCCTCCTTTACAAGCGGGCTCTGGACTCAATTCGAGTGGCTTCACATCAAAGATGAAGCCATCCTGAAATTCCCCCAGCCTCTGATGTGACTAGCTGACAGAAAGGACCCCTTCATGTGATGGGCTCAAATTCATCTTCACTTCCAACATCTGAAGCCATAAGATTTGTAAGGATGCTGCTCTCAGCAACAAGATTCTTAACATTTGTTGAAGTCCTCGAATCTTCAGAAAGTTTCAGTATTGCTTCCTTTACAATTGAATGGTTCTTATCACCCGAGTCCAGAAAAGCCCGACTGTGAACCATCTTTTTCAGTACCTCAAAAGCCAAGGGTGCATTTAAGTTAGAAAGGAAGGCATATATCAATGCAACATACACGAAAGTGTCAGGTGTCATCTCCTTCTCTTCCATCTCCTGAAAATGTACTAGAGCTGTATCCGGCTTCCCACACTTGCAAAGCCCAGAAATTAGAGCCATGAAAGCAATTCTGTTTGGAGAACAACCCTTTTCCTCCATTTCCTTCCAAAGCTTGAGAGCATCGTCTGGTCTTCGAGCATTGCATAAACCATCTACTAAAGTTGTATAAGTGATGATATTAGGCTCCCGTTCTTCCATAATCATCCTCGAAAGACAAAGCATGGCACGGTCAATATCACCAGTCTTACACCATCCATCAATGAGTGAATTGTAGGTGACAACCGAGGGAACAAGCCCCTTCTCCAGCATCTCATTCAGAAAGTCCTGGGCTTCCGCTATTCTTTCAGCCTTACATAAGCCATTTATTACAGTGTTATAAGCAACTACATCAGGACAATACCCACGAGCACAAATGTCTTTGAATAGCTCTAAAGCTCGATCCACTTCATGGATCTTGAAAAAACCATCAACAGCTGCAGTATATGCAATTACGTGAGGGAGGAATCCTTCTTGAACCATACTAGTAAGAAAGTTACAAGCTTCAACTGCTTTTCCATGGCTGCACAGCTTCTTAACAAGCAATGTGGAATGCTTTATCCATGGTTCATGCCCATGAGCACGCATCTCCCTTACCATATCAAGGGCTCCTGCAACATCCTCCCCTCTACATAAACACCCAAATATGGAGTTATGGGTAAAGTGTGTTGGCTTAAGTCCCAACTCCTTCATCTCTTTTAGAAGTTCATAACATTCCTCTACCCTATTTGCATTGCCCAAACCATCAATCAAATTATTAAAAAGTATCTGACTTTTTGTACAACCAATTTGATCCATATCTCGAAAGAGTCGTAGGGCCATATCCAACTCACGAGTCCTACACAAACCATCAATGACTACTTGGAAAGAAGTGGTATCTGGACTAGCAAATTCCTTAACCATGAAGAGGTCGCCCACATCAGAATCACCAATAACTTTATCCCCAGTCATTGCCAATAGCAGATGAAATGCTTTATCAACGAAACCGTTATTAACAAGGGCCTTCAAAACTGCATTATACAGCAAAGTCATAGATTTGGGTTCCATATCCTTCTGATGGTCCTTGATTAATTGCGTCATTTCACTTTCACTAGACAATGATGATACGAGATTAGTAAGTATTGTAATATCAGGCCAGATTCCCCGGTCTACCATCTGTGAATACAAAAACAAAGCCTTTCCAGTCTCTTTGTTTTTACACAACCCTCGAATCAGTACATCATAAAGCGAGATGTCCGGAGCAAAACCACAGCTGAGCATTTTATCAAACAACTGGAGGGCCTTATCCACTCTGGACTCCCTCACAAACCCATGTATCAAAACAAAAAATGACTTCTGGTTCAAGGGAATACCGAGATCATCTTCCATCTTCTGAATCAACTCAAATGCTTTATCCACCTCGCCCCACTTGCTGAAAGAGAGCAACAAGATGGACAAAACATGAGAATCAAGCCAACCCTGCTCACGCAACTGATTGAATACCTTCAAAGCTTTGTCAAACTTGCCGGCATTGCAGTAACACTGCAACACCGGCGTCAACATGTACTTATTCTCCAACACCCACCCCGAATCGCGCATCTCTTTCAACCTCATCTCCATTAAATCAACAGAACCAGACTTGGAGATAGCCTCCAACAGACAGTTATAGCTATAATTGTTGGGAACACAAAGACCCTTTTTTCTAAATTGATCAAAGACCACATTGGCTTCATCAATCAAGCCCTGAGCACCCAAACACCTAATGAAGAAACCCAATGCCCCTGGGGGGAAGAAACAACCAGAATTGACTAAATCCACAGCTAAGACCTTGAGTGGGGCATTTTGTCGAGCACGTGATAGGATAGAAGCCATGAGATTGTAGGTGTAGCAATTGTGCTTGTACCCAGATTGATCAGAAGCCCAATTGAAGAAGGTATGAGCTTTTTTCCAAGACTTGAAAGCTGACAAGACAGATTCAACAATGTGGGTTGTGAGCTTTGATCCATAGCGGGTGAGTTGGGGGATTTGTGGGCTAGAGGGTGGATTGTGGGTGAAGATGGAAATGAGACCATCAACAATCTTAGAAGCATCATTATCATAATCTGGAGAAGAAGAAGAAGAAAATGGTGAGTTGGGTTTGTGAAAACGGCGGGAAGAGAAGTGAGGAATGTGATGATTAGAGGAGGGAGTGATTGATTTCAATAGAAAATGGAGTTTGGTGATTCTTTTAGGTAATGCCATGGTGTGACAATAGCAGAGTCTCAACTCACTCCAGTTCAAATTTGAAAAAATAAAGGTCCTTATTGGAACGAAAAGACCAATATTTTGTGGAAAAATAGAAATACATATAATATTATGGTAATGACTAATTCGCTATTCCGAGAACTATGTCCCGTTATATTCTCAATAATTAATAAAGATGATAATATAACAAGAAATAATATGTGTAAATGTGTAATATATTCTTTGAATATTAAATAATTATTTATATTTTATATTTTAAATAATATTTTACAGTAATATTTTTATTTCTATGTCATGTTGTGAATATAGATTCGACTATATAATATAGGACATAAAGACTTGAATTATGGAGGTGAGTTGTAAATCGAATAATTGACAATTCAACCATTAATTAATTCGAAAGAAGTTGATTACTTCCCCAAATCAGAAATTTTTTTTCTTTTTTTTTTAAAAACATTGAAATTGAATTAAAATAAATGACTTTAAAAAATTAATGGATATGAACCCATTCCTTCGTTACTGTTAAAGAATTATGACTTAAATTCCTATTAGAAATAAGTTTCTCTTATAGAGGGGCATGTTTATTAAAAAAAAAAATTGTAAGGCAATTCCTAAACGTTTGAAAGAAGTTTAATAAAAGTAACTAAAACATTGTTGATATGAAATTTGATAGAGAAATAGTTAAATTAAGTGGAGTGGATGCAAAAGAGGAGAGATTCGTGATTTAACGGAAAAAAGAAACAGAGAGAGAGATTCGTACATCACAATATATGGGTGGTTTTGAAAAATCTGTTTTTTGTATTTGTTTACTGTCTTTAAATATAAAAATTGTATTTGTATTTGTTTTTTATTTTTTCAGCAAAAAATTAAAAATAAAAAAACGTTTGGATCAAATTTTGTATTGAAAAATAAAATGGTATTGGTGGTGGGCGGCGGTGACCGGCGGCGGCGACCGGTGGCGGGGGTGGCGGCGGTGGTTGGTAGCGGCGGCGGTGGCGGAGGTGGTACCCTAAACAGTGAAAAATCTTAAAAAATAACTAAAAGTTGTATTTGGTGTTTTCATCACTTTTATCCATTATTCACGTAAAACAATTTTCTTAGGAAAAAAAAAATAAACAGTAAACGCATTTGCTAAATGTATTTTTGTTTTAGAAATGGATGAACAATAAAAAAAGAAAATAGAAAATAAGTGAGCCAAACGGACTCATGGTTTTTGATATTTGTAATGCTGTTTTTATGGTAAAAAATTTTAATTCATGAACGTAATTCAAATTTGAATAAATCATGTGAATTAAGCATTACGCATGTTGTGGGGCTCGAATTGCTAGACAGAATTAAAAATTCATTCGACAGGTGATAACTATTTAGTATATTAATTCTGCCAAATAATTTAATACAAAGTTTCATAATATCATTGCTCTTATTTAAAATTTTGTTCATTCGTGCACATTCACAATTTCAGAGTAAGTGGTTGTTTAAGCTCTCCGATCTGCCAGCTTTATATACAATTTTAACTATGAGTGAGGTCACTGTCCATGTGTCACCACCTTGTTAGTTCATATTCTTGTCCACCGTAGCAAAACACCAAAACATCTACTCATTCACGTCATGGCCTAACCACATGGCTGCCGCATTCGTGCGTAGTTCAACTCCAAAATGCATTTGTTTGCATGTATAATGATACAAATATAGTATATGTATGTATATAGGTATATATATATAGATATATATATGGACCTTAATCAAGTGGGTGTAGCGTGAAAAAAGTGTTTGTGGTATATATTTGTTGGGAGGTGGGAGGTGGGAGGTGTTGGTAAGGAGAGAATACAATAATGGAATGCGATAGGAGTCTTAAGCAATTGGATATTCCTTCAAATATCCCATTGCTAATGTCCACTTGATTTTCCCTAATGCCTATTTGATTCCTTCCTTCTTTTTATGTAATGTGATCCAAAGAAAAAAAAACATTTGAGTCAAGTTATTCTCTCATTGGTAAACCGGAGAAATTAAATTTTATATAATTAATATTGAATTTCACTGGTCATATTTTTACAATACTCTATTTTGATCTAATATATTATCAAGTGAAAGAGTAACATGACCGAAGCTGAATTCCAGTTAATAAGAAGTTTCATATTTTCTTACTTAAGAGAAAATATTCAATTTTGAACTTTTTCTATTTTTAAAATTTTCCGTCTAACCTTCCAACTTTTTTTTATCTTTTTGTTTATATATATATATATTCTCTTTCTTCAATCCTTGTATTCTTTTGTTTCCAATGCTTTATTCTCTAGCACAAACGTATAAATTGTCAATGGCAATCCCTATCAAACCATTGCGCTGGTCTCATCTGTTAAATTTTTACTGGACCAAATAGAGTAAGAGGGTAATATGACCGAAGATGAATTCCGGTTAATAAGAAGTTTCATGTTTTCTCAATTGAGAGAAAATATTCAATATTCTCTGTCTAACCTTCCAACTCTTTTTATCTTTTTGTATATATATATATATATATATATATATATATATATATATATATATTTTCTATCTTCAATATTCCTTGTATTCTTTGTCTAACCTTCCAACTTTTTTTATCTTTTTGTTTATATATATATATATATATATTTTTTTTTCTATCTTCAATATTCCTTGTATTCTTTTGTTTCCAATGCTTTATTCTCTAGCACAAAGGTATAAATTGTCAATGGCAATCTCTATCAAAGCACTGAGTTGGTCTGCTGGGTTGACAAGTTTAGGCCGAAATATGTAAAATAGATTGTGATACAAAGGTTGTCTTTTGGGCATCTGATGCCTCACCATTGATTTACATGAAGAGATTCATTTTGCCATGCAATATTGCCCAAGGTATGCCACGTCGTTACATATCAACCCTCCGCTTCTTCTCCAAAAGATAATTTTACAACCCCCAAAATATTTTTCACACCCTTATTTGTAGTATCAATATTTATATAATACTTATCTTTAAGATTGATATTTTTTTCAGATTGATATTTTTCAATTTTGTTATAATTTTACAGTGATTGCACCGGAAATGGATACCGCAAAGGCAAAGTTGTTGTATTTCTACTCGTAGGCCGTAAAGTATATTTGTTTTGTCTACCTTTTATTTTAGTGGTGTTTTCTCAAGTTAAAGACAATTTTTTTAGGGTAAGACGAGTGTTTATATATTGTTAGTGGTGTTTACCGCAATGGATACCTTTTATTTTATTTTAGTGGTGTTTATATATATGTATATATGTATACACATATATACATATATGTGTATATATTGTTACGAAGCCAAGTACGATAATAGATGGATTGAAAACGTACATGCTCAAAGAAAAGTATATTATTCTTATGTTCCTTCAATTAGATTATATCATGATGCAGGAACCTTACTTGGGTCATGTTAATGATGATCAAATTCGTCATTCCATTTTAGTCCAATAAAAATTAAATACATGTTTAAAAAATATTTTTTTAAAAAAATGATTTCGATCTGAGTAAGAGTTGTTTTGTTCTTTTTCAATTTCTTTTTTTTTTTTTACTTTATAACAAAATGAGACCTTTTCCATAAATGATGTTATGGAATTGAGTGGGTATGCCAATGTTGGAAGAAAAAATGCCTTGATAATATAATAATGAAGAGAATATAATAAAGACAATAAAGAAGAATGAATATTGAACTGTATTCTAAAGTATATTGAAAATGTATGAATTATAATAAAGATGACCCTTATATATAGGGGAGAATGTGTGGTAAACAAGTAAACTTGGTATAGGGAACAAGTCAATATAAATTAGGTAAGACTAATACTAAATGGGCTAGGGTTATCTAGATAGATGGGCTAAGCCCAGATATATTCTAACACCCCATCTCAAACTCAATATGGGAAATAAGATACCAACTTGAGTTTGGAAACCAATTCTTAAAAATTTGACGTCAAACAGGGTGTGATTTGACTTCACGACGAATGGGGTTCACTTCGTCTAAGTGATTTTGATTTTGATTCTGAGTCTGAGGCGAAGATCAATTGAAAGAAGAGACAATGATTGATCTATGACGAGATCGGATTTTCTCGTGAGACAAGAAAATAAGATAAAGAGAATTGAACCAGTGAACTGATTGTTCTCTAGATTGAGATTACCCAAAATGGGTCTAATTCTCTAAACGGGTGAGATAAGATTTTCCCCCGTAGAGGACCCCCCCAGAGGAAAAAATAGAGATAGATGAGACCTAAAAGGTGTCAGATTGAGATTTTTTCCGCGAAATTGAGGCTCAAATAATCGAGAAATAAGATGTTGGCTACAATAATCAATATAGCGAGAGAACGAGTACCCAAAATGGTAGAGAGTCGACTAGGGTTTTGTTGATGATGAGAATAACGATATCGGCGCGGATGCATAAAGATGAGTAATGAATAGATGAAAGTCAAATTTTGCAAAATTGACTGTACAGTTGCGTCCGGAGCGGTCTAATTAGCTAAAATCGACTACTCATTTGTTCAAATCAGAGTTAAAACGGGTCCGGAATGACCAAAATAGTGATATAGAGGGCAATCTGATAATTTTACAAATATCTGATGACGTGGCAATCTAACTGTGGAAAAACATCAGCTTCTGGGTTAGACATGTGGTAGTGTTGACATCATCAAAATATCGCCGAGAACCAGTTGACGCCGAGAATGCACGTAGAGTGCGTGAGACGCATGAAGCCTACGCGCGTTGTAGGTCAGCGACTGTAAGTGTGGAAATTGTCTAAGCCCACTAGAGCTTTTCGAGCTTAAGGCCATCAGGCTACTGGCCCAATAAGATTTATGTAAGCCCAGTGATTAGGTCCATTGTATTTTTGTATTTCTTTAGAAAATGGAAGTGATGATGTAATCAAGGTATTATTGCCCCAATGGGCCTCAAGCCCATTAAGAAAATGTATATAAGGAAAATCAAAAAATTAATAAAGGATGATTTCTCTTGTGTTGTGCAAATTTTAGCATTTACAGCGGCGCATGACACCGAGGATTCAGCAGTCGTACAATGTAGTTTGACCCTGTTTTTAGTAGTCGTGGCTTCGTCTGGAGATGGGTCGGCTACTAGTGTTGTCGTTTTGGTGATTTGATGACTATATTGGCTCGAAATAGGATCGAAACAAACAACTCTGTTTTCGGCTACTGGTATAGATTGGAAAGGTGAAAAGTCTGATCACGAGAAAATGGAGGCGCTGGTGTTGTGCGGAGACGGTAATGGTTCACCATCGTGGTGGGTGGCTCTGGTGAATTCGCGGCGGAGTATAGAGCAAGGGGATGGAAGATGATGAACTAACTGGTTTATATCAATACTGCCGAATCAGAAAACATCACAAATTTTATGATTGAGCGATAAACTATTTCGACAGAATTATAGGTGTGTATATGAATTTGTATAAGTGGATATATGACTGAAATTGAGAGAGTTGAAAAGAATTGAACGGGTGATTAGGGTCTCTAATTGAGTGAAAGAAGAAGAAGACAAGATTGTGAAATTCAAGTTAAGGTTGTAGAGAGAAATATGAATAAAGATAGAAAAAATAAAGCGATAGATTAAGAGTCTAAGGTTTTAATTGAAGATCGTCGCCGAGAATAGAAAATGGAGTGTCATCCCCGATAGAGATGACAATAAGCAGAAGGAACTACCAATAATCGGTAGACTCTGATACCATGTTGGAAGAAATGATGTTTTGATAATATGATAATGGAGAAAATATAATAAAGACAATAAAGAATAATGAATATTGAACTGTATTCTAAAGTATATTGAAAGTATATGAATTATAATAGAAATGACCCCTATATATAGGGGAGAATTTGTGGTGAACAAGTAAACTTGGTGTAGGGAACAAGTCAATATAAATTAGGTAAGACTAATACTAAATGGACTAAAATTATCTAGATAGATGGACTAAGCCCGGATATATTCTAACAGACAAATTGCCAATATCGACTCAAATTTTCATAAAATATCTTAAACCATATTCTAATTAGCAAATGGTGCTATCCAACTTGTTTTGGCTTTTGTTTTTAATGGACCATAATGTCATCTCTTATTGACTTATATTTAATTTATTTTTTAAATAAAATAAATTGCTCAAAACATACTATTTCAATGACATAAATTAAAATGAATTGTCCAAAACATACTATTTTAATGAAATATTCTCTAGTTATTTTTTACAGGATTCATAAAATTAATTGTTTTGAATAAGAATTATTTAGTATGAAGATTCAAAATTGAATGACTTCATAAGTTTTCTATCAATATATTGCATGAAAAAAGGGTATATGTTATTTAAGTAGTTCATTAATAAAGGGATTTAAGGGATGATGCATGGAAGAGAATAAAAGAGGAGATGGAAAATTATTAAATAAAAGAGTGATGGTAAAAGAATTATGATGTTTTACTTTAAATTTTAAAATTTTCATAGGAAAAATAATTATTTTGAAAATGATGGTTGCAAATTTATTTTTTTATTGTTAATTGATGATAATATGGACATGAAAAAAAAAATTATTTTACAAATTATCTTATTATTTTCACCACTTTCGTGCTGCTAAAAATTTATTTTGTACAGAGAAATATCACTTTTTGAACACTATACCTGTGACATCCCGCATATCTTAAATAAAATAAAGGTAAAACATTTATATATGATTGTGTTGCCTTCAATTTACATGAGATCTTTTAAAGTAGAATCAAAGAATAGTACTGTAGAATAATATCAGAATCGATTAGTTTAAAAAAATAATTAAAATTTTTCATAGGCATCTCATTATTTCGATCAAATCCAGTTTTTAAAATTATGAGACTTTATTCCATTAATTATGAAAGTTTACATGGACGCAAAACATGCACAAAATAATAATAAAAAATAAAAATAAAAAGATAAAAAAAAAAAGTAAAAAGAGAAAAGAAAAGGAAAGATATTGTGGAGAACAACGTATAGAAGAATAAGGACGTTTTGGCTAATATACCGCATAAACCAAAAGAACCAACGCCACTAGTCACTCAATCCAAATTCTAAAATTTATTGGTTTCTCATTTATTCTAGACAAACAAACAAAAAATAAAAATAAAAATAAAATAAAAACATTGATGATGTGAAAATTATAGGCCTTTAAAAAGGTGGCTCGTTTCTTCTCTTCCAACTCGGTTTCAAACAGCAATCTCTCTCTCTCTCCCTCCCTCCCTCCCCTCCTCTATCATATGATACATACAGAACTTTCTGTATAGGACTGAGTTATAAGTCTCTTTCTCTCTCACACAGATACACACACAAGTAGGTGTAGAAGAAGGAAGAGAATGGCAAGGAATGAATGGATAAATGGTTACTTGGAGGCGATATTGGACGCGGGAGGATTGAAAGTAGTTGATGGAGAAGAAGAGAGGAGCAACAACAAGATCAACAAGAAAAAGATTGATGAGAATAAGTTGAAATTCCAAAAGTTCAAAAACAAAGAAAATGAGGAGAGGCTATTTAGTCCCACCAAGTACTTTGTTGAAGAAGTTGTCAACAGCTTTGATGAGTCCGAGCTCTACAGGACATGGGTCAAGGTCTCTCTCTCTCTCTCTCTCCCTATATATACATACAATGTATATATATATACATACATATATATCTTCTCTCCAATTTTAAAGTGTATTTTAATTTTGCTTTTTTGGCAAGTAACATTCAACTTTTGTAGGCTAGTGATTTCAAGCTTAAAACAGAGATTTATTAGTCATGTTTGAACCTTAAGTAATTAAAGCAATTGGTAAGGCTAGTGCTTTGTGAGCATCGAGTATATTGCGAATGGAGTGTTTTCAGTGGATTTCATATTTTACTAATTTATAACAAGTATGAAGCTAGATTTCTCTCTCTAGCCAAAGATAAAGATTTACGCATTTTCATAAGAAAATAAACACGCTCGCAATATTCATCATATTTTTAAGCAAAATGTTTGTCAAAAAGATATCTGACATGGCAGTGTAGATAATAAAAGAACGGTCATTTTAAGATACTCACAAGTACCATGGTGGGTCATACCCACTTTTTATTTATTTTTATTTGGGTTAATTTCACAAAACCCCTATATACTATCAAATTTACTTAATTAGTCTTCACTGTGTCCATTTTGCCCTCTATACTATTCAATTTCATCACTATGCCCCCTCCCCTCACATTTTGAGTCAAAATACCTAAACTACCCTCAATAGTATAGGGGGTTTAGTGAAATCAATTATATTTTTCGTAAAAACTATAAATTTCAAAAAATATATATATTTCGGAATATATATATTTCGAAATATATATATAATTCGTCAAAAATATATATTTTCCGAATTGTTTTCAAAAAATATATATTATGTTCCAAAATATGATTTTTTCCGAAAAATAATTTTTTTGCAAAAAATAATTTTTTTGCAAAAAATATATATTATTTTTTCCAAAAATAATATGATTTTTTTCTGAAATATATATTTTTTATATTTTGGAAAATAATATTTTTTTTTGCAAAAAAATTATTTTTCGAAAAAAATTCATATTTTGGAAAATAATATATATTTTTCACAAAAAAAATCATATATTTTTAAAACAATTCAGCAAATATATATTTTTGACAAATTATATATATATATATTCTGAAATATATATCATTTTTCAATATATATATTTTGTCCGAAATATATATTATTTTCGAAAAATAAATTTTCTTTCCGAAATATATATGTTTTTTTGAATTTATAATTTTACAAAAAATATAATTAATTTCCGAAAAATAATTTTTTAAAATAGTTGATTTCATTAAACCCCCCTATACTATTGAGGGTAATTTATGTATTTTGACTCAAATTATAAAGGGAGCAAAGTGGACACAATGAAAATTAATTGATTAAATTAAATAATATAAGGGGGTTTTGTGAAATTAACCATTTGTATTTTCTTCTCTGCTCAAACAATAATGGTATAAACCTCTTGAATAAATTTAAAATTTAAATTAAATATCAAACACATGCCACATCTTTGTCTCGCATGCAAAATGATTATGTATCGTATATATATTTCTTAAATAAAAACACAAAATAATTATGTATCATATGCGTCTCTTAAATATAACTGAATTCACGCATTTACAAGTAAATCTTTGGTTATGTATCGTATATATATTTCTTAAATAAAAACACAAAATAATTATGTATCATATGCTCCTCTTAAATATAACTTTATTCACACATTTACAAGTAAATCTTTGGTTAAAAAGAATAAAAGTACATGCATGTATCTTTGTATTGTTTGCCTGCAAAAGAAAAAATATATATATTTTTAAAAGTGGAAAAGTTGCTAATCATGTGAAGGCGGTGCATGTATGAGTAACAGGTAACAGCAACAAGGAATAGTCGTGAACGGAATAATAGGCTCGAGAATATGTGCTGGCGCATTTGGCATCTTGCCCGTAAAAAGAAGCAGGTCCTCTCCCTCTCTATCCCATCTACTTTTATTTTACTTTTTGAAAGGTAACTTCTACCTTATTTGTGTCCATGCAATTTTATTTTTGTTATAACATGATAGATTGAAGGACACGTAAAAACCATTAAAAAAAAAAAAAGTGATTTTATTCTATCTAATATGCTTTGCTTGACATCTTAGGTTTAACTTGAATTTTGACCAATATTGTAAGGTCATATAAATTACACCCACAAATTTTATTCCCTCAAAGCATTAATAATTT
This sequence comes from Cornus suecica, assembly GCA_963922005.1. Taxonomy (NCBI): domain Eukaryota; kingdom Viridiplantae; phylum Streptophyta; class Magnoliopsida; order Cornales; family Cornaceae; genus Cornus; species Cornus suecica. The sequence continues at coordinate 86,915,791 of OY998240.1, forward strand.
CTGGATTCTTCACTTTTTAAGATGCCCAGCCTTTTAAGGGGAAACAATCTCTATTAAGAGAGCGATCACCCACTCTCCTTTCCCAACAGTCTATAAAACCCAATCAGAGTGCGCAAGTTTCAACTAAAAGCAGAAAAGAAAAAAAAGTTTTGAAAGAACGACCAAAGACGTTCCTATCCTAAAGGAGAAGGAGTAGTAGGAGTCAGTTTTCGTTAAGACGTTATAAGAGAATAAAACTCCTCCCTAATTGGGAAGGTGAGGGGTTCGAGTCCCTGAAGAAACAAAGTGTGTGTGTGAAACAGCTCTCAATTTTTTTTTGTGGCATTGCCCATTACATCTTAGACCGAAATTTGCATATGTTGGGTGATAAATATGGAGGCTTCTACGAGATTTAACATCGCCATCATCGAGAGAAAAATAAACTAACGAGTTTGAGCACATAGTGTGACATTTCGGCATTGCAGTTATACAAAACTCAAATACTAGTTTGTGTTATATGCAGGTAGCTTGGGATGATGCACAGAGGCTGGCAAAATGCCATCTTGAACGTGAGAAAGGTCGTAATGATGCTGCCGAAGATCTTTCTGAGTTGTCAGAAGGAGAGAAGGAGAAGGGTGAAGCCAGTCAACCCGAGTCTATCACAGGTGATAAAATTTCCAGAATCAACTCAGAGATGCAAATGTGGACTGATGAAGATAAATCTACGCAACTTTACATTATCCTTGTCAGGTACCTAAACTATCAATCTTTTGCTGAGCACTGTTCTAAATAAAAAGATTAAACCGAAAAGTATATATATAATAATAAATAATCCTGATCATAAGTACCATATGAGTTTAAGGTAATAATGTTTTTCATTTATGCAGTCTTCATGGGTTGGTGCGTGGAGAGAACATGGAACTGGGAAGAGATTCTGATACAGGTGGTCAGGTAGTATATGCACATATGCAGTTTTTATTATTTTAAACATACAAATATAGAGCTCTAAACAATGAATAAATAGAATGCAGTTACTGGGTAATCAATGACCTTAAATAGAGAAAAGTTCACAATATAGCACCGGATATCACAAATCAAGTGAATGCTCTCTCTCAAAATTCTCAGGTGAAATACGTAGTAGAACTTGCTCGAGCACTAGCTAACATGAAAGGAGTCTACCGTGTCGATCTTTTGACTCGACAAATCACATCACCGGAGGTTGACTCCAGCTACAGTGAACCCATTGAGATGCTCTCGTGCCCGCCTGATGGTTGTGGTAGTTGTGGTGCCTACATTATCCGAATACCATGTGGACCACGAGATAGGTAATTAAATACTTTGAGGTTTCTTCACTAGAGTTTAATGCAATAATTACTTTCTCATTGATATGAGCTACTAATATACCACAGCTACATCCCAAAAGAGTCACTCTGGCCTCATATACCTGAATTTGTTGACGGGGCTTTAAGCCACATTGTCAACATGGCTAGAGCTCTGGGAGAGGAAGTTGGCGGTGGCAAGCCAGCATGGCCTTATGTAATTCATGGCCACTATGCAGATGCTGGGGAGGTAGCAGCACGCTTGTCTGGGGCCTTAAATGTCCCAATGGTGTTAACGGGACACTCATTAGGGCGGAACAAGTTCGAGCAATTACTTAAACAAGGGAGGCTCTCTAAAGAGGACATAAACACAACCTACAAGATAATTAGGCGGATTGATGCCGAAGAGTTTGGGTTGGATGCAGCTGAAATTGTGGTGACTAGCACAAAGCAAGAAATAGAAGAGCAGTGGGGTTTGTATGATGGTTTTGATACCAAATTGGAGAGGAAGCTTAGGATTAGGAAACGGCGTGGAGTGAGTTGCTATGGACGATACATGCCAAGGATGGTGGTACGAAAAATTATCTTGTTGCTTGTTACTGTTTTCGCAATAACAAAATGACATGAATATAAATCAACTATCTCTAGTAATTATACCCTAAAACATGTGATGAAACAATTTATAGCATCATGAGACTATTTAAATAAACCTGAAACACAAGAGCACTCATGATATGCACAATGAATTGATATTAGAGATGCAACTGTATAACGTTTTAGAATAACAAAATAAAGAAAAAAAGTAGTTCTAATTACTCCAGCTTACATGATAAACATAGTGGCTTTAACTCAATTGCAGAACAATTTACTGAAATAATAACAATCGTAGTAGGAGTAATGACAACAAGAATAACAATAACAACTGCACCCGTGTAATTTCTCTTATGACTCTCAATTATGAAGCTAATATGAACACTTTAAATAAATATTTTTTCAGTAGAATGGGTCCTTTGCGAAAATCATATCTTATAAACTGTCTAAGCTCACTGTTAAAATATTAAATGACACTAGGTTATACCACCAGGCATGGACTTCAGCTACGTCACAGCACAAGATCCACTGGAAGGTGACGGCGATCTTAAGTCATTGATTGGCTCCGCCAAAACTCAAAACAAAAGACAGATACCACTGATATGGTCTGAGGTTAGGAGTGCTTATCTTCCTATATGTAAACTACGGCAGTATCTTTATAAAACATATATGCACACATCAAATTATGAAATATTTCATTTCTATGTATTCTATCATAATGGCTTTCAACAAACTTTTTTCCTTTTACCCCCAATGCAGATAATGAGATTTTTCACAAACCCCCACAAGCCCATGATCCTTGCATTATCCCGTCCAGACCCCAAGAAAAATGTAACCACTTTGCTAAAGGCTTTTGGGGAATGCCGACAGCTCAGAGAGCTAGCCAATTTGGTAAATCTAAATTCCACAACAATATCCTGCAGCAATTATACAATTAAACTCCACTCTAAGAAATCTCATGAGTATAACTTTACTGCAGACACTAATACTTGGTAACAGAGATGACATCGAAGAGATGTCTAGCAGCAGCTCAGTTGTTCTTACAATGGTTCTCAAGCTCATTGACAAGTATGACCTGTATGGTCAGGTGGCCTATCCCAAGCATCACAAACAGAGTGACGTTCCTGAGATATATCGTCTGGCAGCAAAAACAAAGGTACAAATTTTAAACAGAATCTAACTATGAGCAAATTGGGTGGTTAAAATCATCATCAGATCTTACCATCACTTTTTAAGACATCCCCTAGCTAGATTTCACTAAATAGAGTTCTAAGGATTCACATTTTGGTTCTAGATGACCAAGCCACTTCTGAGCGGTGAAGATTCACCAGTCATTACCCAACCTTCCATTTTTTATGCATATTTTTATTTTTTTTGGTCCTCTTTTTTATCGGCAATTGAGACTGATCCTTCATCCAATCCTTCCCTTTAAGATATCATGTTGGCATTACTGGATTACAATGTATTAGCACTTCATGGTAGTCCAACCACAGAATCCGACTAACATTTTAATAAGTTACAACCTAAAAAACACAAAAAGATCATTCCAGGTGCAACAATCTATATAAAATAACATAAAGTCACAAGTTCCATAGAGCAAAGTTCATAAGCCTAACTTTATAGTTACATGTCCCTTCTAAGGCTTTTCTTTCCTTCCAACTTAAAACCTTACCATTGCTAATAGAAACTATTTATGGCGGCTTTGTCTCTTGAAGGGAGTTTTCATCAACCCAGCCCTTGTGGAACCTTTCGGCCTCACACTCATAGAGGTATGTTGAATCTATCTTAATGACATCTAGATTCTCACCCTTGAGTTTGATATTGCAGAAAATATTTGGATGATATACATAATGATTTTCTTATGATTCGCGTTCTCTATCTTGCAGGCAGCTGCATATGGTTTGCCTACTGTTGCCACTAAAAATGGTGGACCTGTGGATATTCTCAAGGTAAATTTTATGGCCAACATAATTCATGGCATTCACGATATCACTCACGACACCCAAGACTCCTGATCTGCTTCTTGGGCCACAACCAACTTTATTTGAGATTTCAATGTCTCCTTTAAATCCATATCTTGAGGTTGGAACCCACGGTAAGACCAATTTATATGCTAGACTCAGACGATTACGCAGATCTAATGGGAGTTCTCTTTCAACTAGGCACTCAACAATGGCCTTCTCGTAGACCCACATGATCAAAAAGTTATATCAGAGGCCCTCCTAAAGCTTGTCGCTGACAAGAACCTCTGGCTGGAGTGCCGTAAAAATGGCCTAAAGAACATCCACCGGTTCTCATGGCCAGAACACTGCCGCAATTACCTCTCCCACATGGAGCATTGCAGGAGCCGTCACTCAACCACCCATCATAAATTAATGCCTGCTCTTGAAGAACCCATGAGCGACTCCCTGCGGGACGTTGAAGACCTTTCTTTGAAATTTTCAATTGATGGAGACTTCAAGCCCAGTGGAGACCTCGATGCAGCAGCCAGACAGAAGGAAATCATTGAGACCCTAACCCGAGTGGCTACGGTGAATGGAAATTCCAGGAGTAATTACTTCCCAGGAAGGAGGCAGGGGCTGTTTATTATAGCCACTGATTGTTATCATAGCAATGGTGTTTGCACTGAGGCCTTACCATTGATCATAAAAAATGTGATGCAAGCAGTTGTCACTAGCTCGGGTCAAATAGGTTTTGTGCTGTTAACAGGTTTGACGTTACAGGAGACAAAAGAAGCATTGAGATGCAGTCAAGTTAAATTGGAAGATTTCGATGCAATAATCTGCAGTAGTGGAAGTGAAATATACTACCCATGGAAGGATTTGATAGCTGATAGGGACTATGAAGCCCATGTCGATTACAGGTGGCCTGGCGAGAATGTAAGATCAGTGATAATCAGGCTTGCTAATGTCGAAGATGGAGCTGAGGATGTCATAGTGGAGTATGTGGATGCAAACAACTCGAGATGCTACTCTTACAGCATTAAACCAGGAGCCAAGGTGAGACTGTTACAAATCTTTGCTTATGATGTCAAGTGATAATATAACCAACACACTAAACAGGGACATGATGAATACTATCTTCAATAATGCATCGCCTGATGGTATTCTTTTTAATGGTCTTACATGTATTGGTAGCAGATTCGAAGGATTGATGGCCTGCGCCAGAGACTGCGAATGAGAGGCTTTAGATGCAATCTAGTGTACACGCATGCTGCATCAAGGTTGAATGTGACACCATTATTTGCATCAAGAGCCCAAGCACTAAGGTCAAACCTTCTTTTCTAAGTATCTATATGTGCTGGTGGTTACCTGTATTCCACATCAAAATAAATACAATTTTCTCGTTTTGTACAGGTATCTAGCAGTTGGATGGGGCATTGATCTTTCCAAAATGGTAGTGTTTGTGGGAGAAAGAGGAGATACAGACTATGAGGACATGCTGGTTGGTCTCCAGAAAACTGTTATCCTTAACGGGTCAGTTGAATATGGAAGCGAGATGCTTCTTCACAGCGAAGACAGCTTTAAAAGGGAAGATATCCCCCAAGACAGCCCTAGAATTGCCTTTGTTCAGGGTTCTGAAGCCCATGATATCTCCACAGCTTTAAAGGCTCTTGGAGTTATGTGATTGTTGTTTAAACCATTTTTCTTGTTTCTTTTTCCTTCTTCTTCCTTCATTTTCCTTTATATTTCCTGTTGAGGAACGTGGGGGAAGGTTATGCTTTCATACATGATGCAAAAGCAAGTATGTGATTATATATATATGAGAATACACATGTCATACAGTTCATAAGAAGATTACACCACATACAAGTATCATTGTGAACTTTGACATATCAGATTATAGGAAGGGACTCTTTCTGGAAAAGTATCGACTTCAAAGACATCAAACTCGTGCAACTGTGCATAGATAAGTAGGTGAGTGGGTATGAGTGGTTGCAGGGGTTTGCGAGAAAGTATTAGAGGAAAAACTATGTTAATAAATACTAGACAGCCTTTGGACTAAAGAAGTTGGAAAGAAAGGAAATATTGTATCGTGTTGGTTCAAAGTGAGGAGAGGATCCCTTTGTCTCATCTCTTGGCTGGACGTATCGATGTCAGGAGTCTGCGGTGCATCACATGTCATGGATGAGGGTAAGCTTTCAAACCACATCCAACCTATCACTTCCTCGGGGTAAGGGGTACTGAACACGTTCCAAATACCAGCTAAGGTACAAGCCTCAGGAAAAATAAATAAATAAATAATGATCCCTTTTTCCGATTCAGATCGCTCCCTAATTACCATGGCATCGAGATTAGGTCTACTTCGGGGGAGTGGGGTGGGGGAGAAGAGTTTGCCTCTCCCTTCAAATATTCGTTCTACTAATATTTCAGAAGTAGCTGTTGTAACAAAAGGATCAGGAAAGTTGTAGTATCTATACTTTATTTAACAAATTCATTCATTTTTCACTCAACCGACGTAATAAAAACTTTCATTTACTTCTTTTTTTTCTCCACCATCTTTCCCAAACACAGTGAAGTGATACCACAATCTGATCCCTTTTTTTTTACCTGCTAGGTTCCCTAAACAAAAGGAAAAGCTATACTATCCTATCATTCACTTTATTTTCTCTCGTATCTTGTACTTTTTTGTTTATTATTGTCTTCCTTTTTCTCCATCTAAACCAAATGCAAATGATGACTCACAAATTTAGCACAAAGATACATATTTTGCATCAGGTATTGTACCTAAAACCGGTCTCTTATTTGAAGGCACATATGTGTAGTTTTGCTTTAACCGGCAACTTATAGAACATTACATAAGGTAGTATGGCATTGCCTTTCACACACATATTACTCAAATTACCACATTGCCCTCTGACCACCAACTAAAGCAGTTCAATCCTATTACCTTTGCATAGTTAGTTTTAAGGAATCAGTCTTGTTTTGTACAAATTTACCTGTTCGGTGACGTTTTGTTGAAACAATATACTATGATCCACAAGATGTTAAGATCTCAGCTTCACAATTCTTATGCAGATATATGTGTGTCCATGCTGTTATACACGAAGATATGCTTGCACCTTGTATTCCCCTCCGCAAGCACAATTAACTACGAGAGAAATTTCCTATATAAAGCAGAGGAAGTCATCAATGTAGATGGAATTATTGCATGGAAATCATAATGATGAACAATGTATAGTAGTGAAACTAGCAAAAACAGTCAAATTCAGCATCCATTGATTTGCACAACCATAATTGGTAGGTATGATGGTAGATCAATTCCAGATATACTCATCAAAGAAGGATCCCTATGTGTATTCAGCTTTTGCCACATCTTACAATCATTTCATTTAAAGATAAAGTGGCAGCTGAAGTGTCTGATTTGTGCAAAATGTAAAGAAAAATTGGCAAATATCCTTACCATCAATTTCTCGATTTGATGCTGCAGAGACTGCAAAAATTCAGTTTCACCAGCTTTATCAGATAGAAGAGCTCGGTGCTCCTCTTCCAGGATCTTAGTATTCATTGCCCTCAGCTCAGGCTATCATCACCCATCAATAAAAAAAGAAATGTGAACATAAAGTGGACCAAAAACCAATCTTCTAGTTCAATTAAATTTGTTAACATAATATGGACCAAAAGCCACAGTTTTGGCCTATTTTAATTTAAGAGTTCAAAGAAGTCTTCTAAAACACAATTAGTGAATTGCTGCACAAAAGAAAATTGAATTTACAACAATTATCGGAAACAACACATAACCTGAAAATGGAAGAGAGAAAGATGCAAAATATTCCATAAATAAGTCAATGAGGTGGGTGTATCTTCTGAAGCTATTAATTTTGACACTAACTATAAAGGATTATTATTTCAGACTTGAACGACACATCTTGAATTTTTCAGACACAATACCGGAAGATATTGGACACTAGGTCCACACATGCTGGACACTTCTGGTCGACACAACTCGGACACTTCCCCAACACATTCCGAATACTTGACCAATGTAAACTAGACTCTTCATCTTAGATACAACAAATATCACATATCACAGTATGCATTGAACAACACATATCACAGTATGCATTGAACAACAAAAAAATTGCAATGAAGATAGGAGAGCAAATCATATAATGATAATATATTTTTTATGCGAATCACATCTAGACAATGCCGTGTGTGTGTGTGTGTATCTATATTAGAATTATCCACATCAATGCCGTGTAAGTATCCTACTTCGGAGAATTGACAGGTCAGCATATCCTTATCGAATTGTGTTTGTGTCCAGTGACTGTCCATGCTTCTTAGGAATTTTTGCAACCCCATGGTTTATGTATTAGGAAAGAACATTTGGATAAAATAACGATAAATATAAATCCTTGACTTTGAGTAATTGTAACATATAACTGACCTTAAAATCATGTATCCTGCACTTAACTAGCTCAACTGACTGCTTCGCCTGAAAGCACACATTGTGAAGCATAACAGTAAGTTTGAATCATTCATTGCATGCAGTTAAGCACCATCTGAGTACAAGGACAGATTCTTCAAGAAAAATTTATCGAATGACGGATTATTCCAGAGAAATTTCTAAATGTAATTTTTCTTACATAGAAAAAACAACACACTTAATGACTTGAAAAAACAAATAGAAATTTGCTGATTTTTTTTTCCCAGAATTTAGTATCTGCAAATAAAATTCGTCTGTTGGTTAATTTGGTAAATTTTTGAGGTTGAAGGACATGGAAAAATATAACGGAAGTATCCTCATTTTTTCAGAATTTACTATCTGCTAATAAAATTTGTAGTAAATTGGTAACTTTTTAAGTTGAAGGACATTGAATCCAATAAAGCAGTAATGTCAAGAGAAATGTAGTCTAATTAAACATAATTTTATTATTTCTTTCAAACCTAAAAGAAAATGAAATAATAAAGGAGAGGAATATTGATGTTAGTATGTAACTCCCAGTATATCATAATACCTCTCAATAGCATTAAATATTAATACACCTACATCTATATTATATTAACAGGACACTGATTCGAGCTGAGAACGAGCACTTCGTATAAACAAAGCTAATTATCAGGTTATTCCCTAGTCTTACCCTCCCAGCACCTGAAGTAAAAGTGACTAGAACTTATTATATATATATACATATATATTTGGGTACTAGAATATTTTCCAGCAACATAATTTCCATATAGATTCATAAGGAGAGAATCAGAACGGGAGACAGAACAGACAGATTTTTGGGGAAAAAATTATGGACGAACATTTACTGATCAGATATTTGTTCTGCATGGTACTAGAAGTCTAGTATTTCACATGTAGAACAATTAAAAAATGCTTCAAACACGTAACTAATAGTAAATTAAATTTGATATAATAACCTTGTTATTATCTGAAATAAGTTTGGATTTCATTTGTGTCACCCGATCAAGCTCAGCTTTAGCAGAGTCCAACTTAATCTTCAAATTCTTTGCTTCATCCTGAAACTCCAAGAATGAATAGGACACTGCAACGTCATATAGCTAGATAAGATCATGCAAGAAAACATACCAGATTGTCAGTAATGGGATTGCTCTTTACCATATAGCTCCCTGCAAATGAAGTTTATAGAATGAGGAACAAATACATGTTTTTTATTTACCAAAATAGATCAGTTTTTTATATTCAAACTGTAACATACCCTGCTACTGAACCATAAACAATATATCCTACCCCATGTATATCCACCAAAAGTTAATTTTTATCATATATATACTTTCTTTGAGGTCCACAATAGGTGTCCCTTTAAAGCTTTTATAACACCTAATTTACCTTAAGTTAGAGTGTTAGACACTTTCTAATACTCCCTATGTCCCAAAATAAGTGTCCACATTTGACTTTTCAAAAAAATTTGGGGTATTTTGTGTTTTCAATTTTGCCCTTTGAAAATATAGTATAGTTTTAGTTTTTAGTGGGGCCCATTGTTTTTTGAAGTTAATGAAGAGGGATAAGTTGGGAAAGTATATGATTATATTGTATTGGGATTCGAAGTTGGACACTTATTTTGGGACGGATAAAGTTATGAAAGTGAACACTTATTTTGGGACGGAGGGAGTATCTAATATTAAGCTTCATTTGTCCTTCTCTGGTAACCAGCACTGCTCTCTAAAATAAACGCAGACAGTAGAAGTTTTTTAAATATAAATCCATGCTTCTGTAGATCAACTGCTACATGTATTCCTGCAGGCAGACCAGCTGAAGAGGGGAAGCTCTTTAGGTTTGACAGTTTAAGAATGATTCCTTGTGTGGTCTCTGGAAACTTAAATTCCAATATCCCTGCATTATCATCATGCATAAGAAAGTATAGAATGGGTCTTGAATCTTGTTCTTTGAAAACCTCAAAAGATGGCAATTGTTTGGGGTGAGTACAATAATGAGAGGTCGTTAGCTTATATCAGAAGGGCACTCTCCCTCCAGAGAATATTTTCCTATTAAAAAATTCAGCCAAGATATCATGTTGGTTTATATAGGGTTCTCATGATTCCCTGTGACGAGAAAATGCTAACCAAACAGCTGCAGAGCAAAAAGATCAGAAACCTTATTTCAAACACTTACCAGGAAGAAATACTTTTAATCATCACATTACAGGGAAATATACAAGTCATACCTTCAGTGTCACCTGTTTGATTGTCAATTTTATCCTTGGCCTCTACGAAGTCCTATATGTAGTGTTACGAAAAGGATTTGTGCCAAGTAATCAGTTAAATATATTGACAGAAAAAAAGATAATAGAAATCTACATCTTGCTAAATGAACCAAAGAATAAGGCGGCCAATTCAAGTATAAACAATGTACATTAATAAAAGTTTAAGGCCTACATGTAGGACTGGCAATTCGTGTCAACAGGTCGACCCACGGGTCAACAGGGCAATCTGATACTAGTTGACACGAAAATCAAATATTTTAAATATGATACAATCCAACACGAAAAATAAAAAATAAAAAATAAAAATGAAATTGAAATTGAATTTGACACGATTCAGTAATAGTTTATTAATGTATTTCAATCCATGACCAATTAGAGAATAGAAAAAATCAGCATATAAATATAACAATAAATATAATCGTGTCAAACAGGTCAATTCGTGTCAGAAATTGCCAGCTCTACCTACATGAAATAACACTGAAATCATATACAAGGAAGAATTATTCAATACTCTGAAAAGTTATACAAAGAAGACATATTCAGAAGAACATTCGAAGAAAAAAACATATTTGGAGAAACACTATATTTTTTTATTGCTTTATTTGATTATATGAATGAATATTGAACAGCAAAAGTAATTCAACTAAATGACTAGAATTCAATTATCTACTGATGGAATTTTTTAAGTTAGTCTATATTCAGAGTTAACAGCCATATAATTCACCCTCTCTTTAGGTCTGATTTACCACATGTACTCACTCTATCAGAAACATGGATAATGGTTGCCACATTTCACAACAGGGACAAAAGAAGAATTAGAACTTAGTGTCAGTCAAAGTTTGTAGGTTTATTTTGGGGCAGCAATAAGGTTCCTCCACTGCGACCTAGAGCTCATGGGCTACAACAACGAAACAGCTTTCCCAAATTCGGAGGTACGGTTGTGTACATTGGACCCTCCCAGATTTGCAATGGGTTTGCCGTTCCTAAATCAACCAATTTTAACCAACTTTTTTAATCATCTTTATTATTAACTAATGACTTCAAATCTATTGTCTAATAAGTCACATATAAATCGTGTGATTGGTGGAGCTTGAAGTAAGATGTTGATTGCAAACTTGGGCTTAATTTTCAATTTACAGTCAGCTTCAGTGTCGATGTGACCTTCCATTTAAGTGACACAAACTACAAAAGACTCTAAACAAAAATTTGAAGGCAAAAATCCAGTTAAAGGAAGATGCCAGCAAATATCTTTTTTCTCCAACGCACCCTCATCCAACCACACGATAGAATATAGTTATCTACAGCAACTTAAAAAAACTAAACTGCCAAGGATTATGAATATCCCTATTATATTAATTATAATCAGCAGACACTCTGTAGTAAATCAAATCTGAAGGAAATTTGTATGTGTCCTAATACATAAGGAAAAACAAATTTATTGCCATACCTCACCCCACCCCCCCAAATAAATAAACAAGCTACGCACAAAATTTGATTCAAGAACCTCAAAGACGATGAATTAGTCAGTTTAGAAAGAAATGCAATAACCATAAAAGCAGTTTATCAACTACATTCAGCTACTCATCAAGCCCACTTGGGCGATAAAACCTTATATACATGCACACACATATATATATATAAGTTTTTTTATTGGATGTTCCCGAAGGGACACATATATATATATATATGATGAATCCAAAAAAGCATATGTACTCAAATTTACCAAGTCATTGTTGTGTCCAGTAGTTGAGATCAGTTTGTAAGAGTTTATCCACTCCTACAGAAACCACCAAATACCATCATTGGAAATGAAATGTATTTATTGTATACACGTAATATATGAGCATAAAAGGGGATAAACCTGTTGTTCTTGTAATTTGGTATGCATATCCTCTGCAACCTTAAGATAGTAGGCACTGTTACAGTGACCAAAGCATGACCAGTATTATATAATATTTGGTGCATGTCCATATTAGTAATTGCAAATTAGTTACCCTTTCTCTACAAGTTTGGCTGACAAGCTGACTCTTTCTTGTTGGATAAGTTCCAAGGTCTGTATTTTTAGAAGACAAAACAACATCAAGAGAATAGCAAATGAATGTGTTTCAAGAGTTAATCAAGCACTTGACCACTTCGTACATTGGTGATAAATGGTGAAGCACTTGACCACCTCATACTTAAGATTATCAATATTGAAATAAAAATGAATATTTCACTCTGTATATAAACCCTTTCCACCGCGGTTAAGGTGTAATAGAAGGCTATCAGTAAATTTGTTTCTAAGATGGAAACCACCCTATTTCCATATAAAGGACGCTACTCCTTAACACGTGTTTGGTCTGTCATTTCTAAATTTCCCATTTCAAACAGGTACCTGTGTAAGGGAGGATGAATCAGATTCCATGGAGGCAATCTTTCTCTGTTTTTCCAGAATCTGCGAACAGATCTGTCCTTTTGCCTTCACCATCTGGTCAGTTTCCTCTTTAAGTCGGCTTATATCAGATTTTGCTGCATTGATAAAGAAGGTCAAGGAAATACTAATATCCAAAAAAAAAAAAATCACACCATACTAAAACTTCAGTACAAAAATATCTTCTTTTTCCTGACGTTGTATACAGAAAACCATTTCAAACCTATGTGTACATTGTTGCTGCGAGTATATCCAGAGCTAGTCGAGGCTATTTTTAGACCCATAAATATATGTATATTTATAAATTAAAATGGTGAAATACCGAAACATAAAGCACTATGCTACAGTTAGTGTGGGCAGAGTGCAATGGGCTCGGCAACAGGTAGGAGAACAGTCACTAAAGCAGTTAACAGGACTAGAAGCAAAGCTTTAGCAACTTATGCACTTGACTGGACTAGGATTGATTGTATAAAACATAACAGTGATGATTCAGCATAGACCTCGGCAAAATTATGTAATATATATCTGAGTATTGGTACTTTGAAAAAATATCCATATTTCGATCTGGATCACAAACCAAAGATTTGGAAGAACAAAAAAAAGGCCCTTAAGATAACAATACTAAATATTTGAAAATGATCATATTTTATTTGATCATTTGTTCTAAATAATTTAGTTCAATAAATGGTTGAGCTCCAAAAACTGCTAAGCATAATCTTCTAAAGAGCCGCCGAATTTGATCCTCTTTCTGTTTCCCATTTATACAAATAGAAGACCAGGGCCAAAAGAGTGTTGTTATCAAATTAACAAGGCAAGATTAGTGAACACAGATCAGCCATAAACATTGGTACAAATGCTCTCTACAGCCTTCCCCCAGCATTTTAAATTGGGTTTATTAAAGCAGGTCCGTTGGCCTGGATTTGTAAAAAAAATCTTATTGATAGGAAAGATTCTTAGATATATAATTGCAGAACACAGCGATAAAAATAATTAAACTCCCCTGGTTGTTAAAGGTTCACCATGAACCCAAATCTATCTTAAGGCGCCAGACCCTTCGATCATGCACAAATAAAGTTCTCAGCTCGGACTTTTCAGTAGACTCCAAGCTTACAATTTGCACCAGTTTTCTAGTAATCTGATCATTACGCTTTCTTTTCTCTAATGTCAATAAGTTTATAATATATATACCTAAAAGAAGAAATCATACATCAATTGTATTTGATGGATCATATATTTTTATCTTATAATATTTGGCAGGATTCACAGCCATGGGTTGACTAATTGCATTAAATGATTCTTGTATTTATTTATTACTGTTTATAAGTATAGTTTGTGTTGAAAATATACGAGAATATATTATTCTTTTTTTCTTTATTACACACTCATAGTCGCATTTCATTATCTTTATGCACGTGCATAATGAATGTTTAGACGCGCATTTACTTACATGGCTCTCTTTGTTGATATGCCAACAACTCCGTTCTGGAAAATAAAGTTTGACTAGTTTTGGTTGCATATTTTAAATTGCTTCAAACTGTACAATGCTTTTTCATATTCATATTGAAAGAATATATCTGCATTGCTCTCTCTTCTTGTCAAATTGATGTGCTGAAGAGTTCCTTGTTTCCGAATTTAACAAGTTTTGTTGCATATTTAAAATTTTCTCCAACTTTGATTAGTATGCATAAATACCACACAAGGATCAGGCTCACACCTTACCTGGCCATTTTAGCAACCATTTTCCATAATTTATAGACGAGAAACCATTCACACAGACAACATTACTGAATTACACACACACACATACATATATATTGCATTTCTAAAGCAAAATTTGAAAGGACGTGATGAACAGCGAAATGTTAACACACAGCAACGAGCTTGTGACATTTTGTATATACTGATAAATACACACACACACACACACAAGCACACGGATAATACAGGCTACAGCAGAGTATAACGAAGAAGAAAAAACCTAGATGGAGGTCTTTCTCCAAAGTTTGAATAGTTGTGATTTGCATTTGCTCTTCAACAGAGATCTTAGCCGCTTGATCTTCAAGATCTTCAGAATCAGAATTCACAAATTAATTAGGCTGAGTATAGGAAGATTTCCTAAATCAATACTCTAAATTCAACTCCTATCGCTATTTTATATATATATATATATATATATTTGTACCGTTCATTTGAGAGCGTAGAGTCGTCATGTGAAGCAAGTACTCTTCCATCTTTACCGAGATTCAAGATCTGAGAGTAACATACATACAAAGAGAGATTGAGATATGAAATTGTAATGCTATACAGAAATTGAATCGAAATTGTAATTGGGAGAGAGAAACAATGAACGATTGATCAGTGAACGTACCGTCGGTCCGTCGCTGTAGAGAGAGAAAGAGAGAATTGGAAAAGAGAGTGATAGGAGGAGAAAAGGGGGAAATTTTGGAGGGAAAGCTGAAACGCTTGCTTGCTAATATACATCTTTATATCTGCCCACCTCCACGGCGAATTCGGTATGGATCGTAGGGTCAGGTTAAAAATCTACTCTCTTTTTTTCTCCAAAATGTATTAAATATATATATATATATATATATAATTATAGGGTTAATTTCAGTAAACCCCCCTATACTATCCAATTTAATCAACTAACCCCTACTTTGTCTATTTTGCCCCCTATACTATTCAATTTCATCAATATGCCCCCTCACCTCTCAAAATGACGAAACTACCCTCAATAGTATAAGGGGGTTTAGTGAAATTAATAGTATAAAGGGGTTTAGTGAATTATTTCGGAAAAAATAATATAAACTTTTTGCAAAAAAAAAAAAAAATTCAAAAAAAAAATCATATTTTGTTCCAAAATATGAAAAACAAATTCAAAAAATAATTTTTTTGCGAAAAAGTATATATTATGTTCCAAAATATGAAAAACAATTTCAAAAAATAATTTTTTTGCGAAAAAGTATATATTATGTTCCAAAATATATACTATTATGTTTCAAAATATGATTTTGTTCAAAAAATAATGTTTTTGCAAAAAATATATACTATTATGCAAAAAATCATATTTTGGAACATAATAGTATATATTTTTTGCAAAAAAATTATATTTTGGAACATAATAGTATATATTTTTTGCAAAAAAAATATTTTTCAAAAAAAATCATATTTTGGAACAAAATATATACTTTTTCGCAAAAAAATTATTTTTCGGAAAAAAAATCATATTTTGGAACATAATATATATTTTTCGCAAAAAATTATTTTTCAGAAAAAAATCATATTTTGAAACATAATATATATTTTTTGCAAAAAAATTATTTTTTGAAAAAAAAATTCATATTTTGGAACAAAATATGATTTTTTTTCAAATTTTTTTTTTTTTGCAAAAAGTATATATTATTTTTTCCGAAATAATTCACTAAACCCCCTTATACTATTAATTTCACTAAACCCCCTTATACTATTGAGGATAGTTTAGGCATTTTGAGAGGTGAGGGAGCATATTGATGAAATTGAATAGTATAGAGGGCAAAATAGACACAGTAGGGGTTAGTTGATTAAATTGGATAGTATAGGGGGGTTTACTGAAATTAACCCATAATTATATTATTTAAAATGAAACAAAATTGAGAGAAACGCATTTTTTTCTACTTTTTACTTTAAATATTAGACATCCAAAAAATATAACCGGAAAATTCGTATTAAAATTTAATATATTGCCATACTTATACAAGTATTAGTTCAACGGGTTAAGTGCACTAAACCCCCCTTATCTTTCTTCTCTCTCTCAATTAACCCCCCTAAACTAAGCATTGCCCCCCTAAACTATTAAAGTGTTGCATTTAACCCTATTCTGTTATAACACCGTTAGTTAAGTTAGGATAATTTACACTCAAATCCCCTAAGGTTTTGGTCAATTGCACTCGCCCCCTAAAATTTCATTTTCCTTGCAATGACACCCCCTGAAGGGGTGAAGAGCCCATGAAATGACTCTTGTGCCATTGCTTTAGTGTAAAAGACATGTTGGCTAAATTAATGGACCAAACAACCTGTGTGTCTTAACCTCAATTTGAAAAACTTTTCAAGTACTTTTGATACAATAATTTTTGAAATATTATCATATTTCTTTAAATTATTTTTTTAAAATTGTCATTTTTGTAATATAGGCCCCAAAAGTTATCATTTTTTTATTTTCCCCTAAAACTAATACTAAGACATTTTACATTAAATAATAATAATACACTTTATTTATGATTATTTTTTTATTTTTTATTTTTAGAAGGTGATACATGTATAAAATATTTGTGAGCTCATATAAATTAATTCATTTTGTAAATAAATAATATACAACTCCTACAATTTAAACAAGTAGTAATAGATTTTAATTATAGTTTTTGTTACATTGTAAAAGGTGATAAATGTATAAAAATGTTACAAACGACTTATAATTTATTATTCTTTGTGTAAAATTAATTTAAGCCCTTACACTGTAAAATAATAACAAACTTTACTTATTGTAATTTTTTGTATTTTTATAAAAATATGACAAATGGTTTATTATTTATTAATTTTTTTGTAAAGTTAATTTAAGCCCTTACACTTTAAATAATGTCAAACTTTACTTATTATAATTTTTTATATTGTAAAAGGTAATAATGAATCGAAATATTAGACAGTCATTGTGTTTTTATTAGTAATATATAGAGAGATAGATAAATAAATATACAAATTTCTGTATTTTAAGTTATATTATTTTTCCTTGCCGAAATATATTTGTCTTATATATTTACTCTATATCTTATGAAATATCCATTAGAGTTACATTTCAGTTAATGTATATTAATTAATTATTTTTTTAAAAAAAATATGAAAATATTTATGACCCCTTGTCGTATATCTTTACTATATATCTTATGAAATATTCATTAGAGTTACACTTCAAGTAATGCATATT
This sequence comes from Cornus suecica, assembly GCA_963922005.1. Taxonomy (NCBI): domain Eukaryota; kingdom Viridiplantae; phylum Streptophyta; class Magnoliopsida; order Cornales; family Cornaceae; genus Cornus; species Cornus suecica. Next base: position 86,933,721 of record OY998240.1, read on the forward strand.
AATTAATTAATTTTTTTAAAAAAATTGAAAATATTTATAACCCCTTGTCGTATATCTTTACTATATATCTTATGAAATATTCATTAGAGTTACGCTTCAAGTAATGCATATTAATTAATTATTATTATTATTTAAAAGTATTGAAATATTTCCAACCCCTTTTCTTTTACTCTATATCGTTTTGACATATTCCTTAAAGTTGTACTTCAACTAATACATATTAATTCATTAATTTTTATTTTAAAGAAAATGTTTGGAAATATTCTTAACCCCTCACATTTTAGAATAGTTGTTATAGATATATATACATTATAGGGTTTTCATCTTGGGGTATGGAGGTAATTTCATCATCTAGATATTTGTCTCATGAAATAAGGGAGATAACACAAGGGCATTCCGGTCATTTCTCCCCTTTAGGGGGTGTCATTGCAAGAAAAATAAAATTTTAGGGGGCGAGTGCAATTAACCAAAACCTTAGGGGATCTGAGTGCAAATTATCCTAATTTAACTGTTATAACGGAATGGAGTGAATTGTAAAAGTTATGATAGTTTAAGGAGTTTTGTGTAAAAAATATAATTCAGAAGGGTTAGTTGAAAGAGAGAAAATAGTTCAGGGGGTTTAATGCAGTTTACCCTAGTTCAATATATGTCTAATGCTCAAACACATGCAACACACTCTATACTATAACACTGTGCTCTAACACAAAGTGTGATATTATTACCTTTGGTCCGATTCTTTTATTATTTAATTGTATTATTATTAATTAAGCAGTAATTTTTAACTTGTACATAAATAACATCCATCGCGCGCTTTATGAATTTTTTTGAACCATTCATTGTTCTTTTTTAAGATGAAAAAAAAAAAAAAACTGAGTAACTAAAAGAAAATTCTTATAGGATATAACTTGACTTTTATGTATAAAATTAGTCATAATTTTGGTTTGCTTTCTTATTCTTTGTGGTGGTTGTTGAGAAATGGCCTGCGAGGACCTTCAACACACATTTTAACTTTTCAGATGTCCTTTCTCAAAAATAGAAATATAATGTAAATGAATTTATGCTACATTTATCTATACTAGCATAAACCATAATAACCCTATTTATTATGGTTTACATACCAAAAGCCACCAAATTAAATAACAAATTAGTCACCTTTCTTTCCCAAATAGGAGGTGAGGTGTTCGAGCTCCATGGGACTCATGTGTGGGTGTGTGCCTTTCTTATCATTCAAAAATATATATATATATATATATTAGAGTTTAATAATATTATGCTTTGAAAGCCTTAATCCTTGGTCATGAATTTTCTATTATCAATGAATATAATTTTTTGTGATATAAGAGGAATGGAGGAGAACATAGGAAAAATAAGATCGAAAGTATCTTCAATAAAGCAGAGAATAATAAAATTAGTAAATTATTATCAATTATAGAGATTAAAAATACATGCATACCTTAAATACATAACTGGAACAATTAAATTAAACTTGCAAAAAAAAAATATATATAGTTAGAGAGAAAACAAATTACATAAATGATTAGTGTAGAGAAGAAATATGTATAGATATAGATATATGTATTTATAATATAGGCACGCAAATTAGCTCACCAGTACTCCTCGAGCCATAGTAATACAAGTTTCATATGTCTCATAAAAATGGTCGAACAAAAGAACTTCAACACTCTGATTTATTATAGACTCTCCAATATAACATATGTACTTAATTCACTATGATGATAATAAGAATTATAAAAAAAGAACTACAATTTATGGTAAGGGAAATAATTCACCTTCTCTGGTACAAAATTAGAGGTGAGTTGTGCAGCTTTTGCCATTTCTTTTCACGAATATTTTTCACTTTGTTATTTAATTATTTATCTGCAAAACCTAAACCCGCATTAATCTCAAGTTTAAATAAAAATTAATATACAAAATTAGAAAAGAATAATAGTTTCAAGATAATCACAATAAAAAGTAATCATTACAATTGCTAGAACCTTAAAGCATAAACATGAAGAACACAAAAACAAATACGTATTGTACACAAATATAATATGACGACCCTTCATTCGTTCTATTTGCACATTACCATGCTTCCTTCATTTTATGCATATATTTTGAAATTGTTTTAATAAAGTAGTGATTAGGAACGTTAGAAATTCCAAAACTTTGATTACATTTAATGAAAAAAATTAGTTTTCATTATTTTTTCGTTTTATAAAACTTCTTAAATTAATATTTATTTTTGTTTTAATGAAGGAATTTGAATTGGCACTTAATTCCATTAGCAATTGAAAAGGAGAATACAAAAAGGTGACCTTACACATTTCATAATGTACCACTAATTTTTATGCACTATTAAGATATAGTCATTATACATTGAATACTGATTTTTGTGTACAACTAATAAATAGCCCCTACTACTGTACATTAAATAGTACTAATTCACTTTTTATATTAAAATAAACTTTCATATTTTAAAAGGTAATTTTTAGGTATATGTAATACAAATTTATTACACTTTAAAGGGGTAGAAAGATAATTATTTTTTGTGTAAAACTGATGCAGAGCCCTTACACTATAAATAATAATGCACTTTAATTATATATTTATTTTTTATAGTATTTTAAAAGGTGAAAATGGATAGAAATATTGGAAAATGCTCATAATTTTATAAGTAGTGTATATATATATATTAACATTTACATAACTATTATAAAGTCTTGTATTTTCATTAATAACCATCAAGATAGAATTTATAAGACATTAATAATAAAACAACACCATGCACTAATTATTCAAAATAACACTATTTTTATTTTCAATTTTTTTTAAATATTTGAAAATATTTCAAGCCCTTTGACTTTTATAATAGTATAGATATTAATTATTTATTATTTTGAAGGGAATCAAAACAATTCAAAAAGAAGAAAAAGACCACTTGAGCCAATAGTTTAATGGTAGTAATCGGCCACTAAAGTTTTCAAATTCATTAGTGATGTGGGCCCATTACTTTTTTATGTTTGTATATATTCACGTGTTTGTGTATATATCATTTTCTTTGACTTAATAGGTTACAAGATGTTTCAATTGGAGAATTGTGATTGTGAAGTTAAACGTTCATTTTTTCCCACTCAATTAAACCATTTGTCGTCTTTGTGTAAGAGGGTAGAATATCGAAGGTATTTCGCTTTTGGTAATTTGTGTGCATCTTTTAAAGAGAATTTTTTTCTTCCTTTTTTGGTATTGATTCAGGTTGTGTTTCTTTTCTTCTTGTTGTTGTTTTTACTTGTTTATTGCGACAAATAAAAAAGAAGTTAAAAAATAAAAGACTCTTTGGACAAATTTGGTGAGACCGTGCTTTAACACAAAGCGTAAGTACTTTATTGTTGCAACATTTAGTAATTTACTTTGAAAAAATTGTTATAGTATTTCGGCTATGTACCATGTGGATTTGGTTAGTGTAATAGGTTGAATGGTTCGTAATTTGATTCAAAAATTTGAAATATTAGGTGAGGATATCGTATGTGATTTTACATTTTAATTATTTTGTTATTTTGATCGGAGTGACTTCTAACATTCTCCTCATTTAAACTCGTGCAATGCTCTTAATACAATCATACCATCTTGCCTACAATCTTATATTTGAGCTCCTTCCGGGTAGTGGCACCCAGGCGGATCCTCTTGGCATGACACCGAATCAAACATAGATCTGGCTATGACACCAATTATAATGGGTCCTAAAGTTTTGCAGAGCAACCCATAAACAAAAAAAGTTGTTAGGCTAGCACATGCAATCCTTCTATCAAATTGCATTCTCATCCATGCATCCTGATCGAACGTGGGACAAGAGGTGCCATAGGAACCCCTCCAACCATCACTCACAAGTGTAGTGCACCATGTCCGCTAATTGACAAAGATGTGAAATGACCACATTCCATTTAATAGTAGACCATCATGAGTAACAACACTAGGATGCAAAAGGAACACATATATAAAAAAAAAAAAACTAAATACTTGAACCAGGCAATTATTTGTCAGGTTAGTGATATCCAGGAGTTAACTAATTATTGCATTGATGATAGCATTGAATGAGAAGGTCCATGCCAGCATCTTAAGAAGAAAAAAAGGGTATCCGAATGATCTGTCAAAAGAGGAAAGCAATAGTTCATCTTAAATGATACAAGGAATTAATGATAACACTTCAAAAGATACAAATTCAAATGACAGTTAAGAAGCCGACTTGTTAGTTGAGGCCAACTGCACCCCATTTTTATTTATTGGCGGGAAGCTGACAGCCCATACTCATGATCACAAGCTCTCCATGTCCACCGCAAATTGATAGAGTTTGGAAATAAAAATATTTTTCGTATTTCATTTCTCATTGATAACTATTACATTTATACAAAGTTAACAACTGAATCACCTTAATTCAAGGAGATGGTTAGGCTAATGAATTTGAATGTAAACAAATTCAAAAATACAAAATACAAAAGTTGGTTAGGCTAATGAATTTGAATGTAAACAAATTCAAAAGTTCAAACTGTATAGAGATAGGTTTATTAGTTAGCCTTATCCTTATCATGCCCCCGCAAGATGGAGCTCCGGTCGGAGATTCCAATCTTGTTTCGAAGATGGAGGAACCGGGTGCGCATAAGCGGCTTTGTGAGCGCATGAGCTAATTAGTCAACCGAAGAGACATGAGTTATGCGAAGGTCGCCATTTTGAACTTTTTCTCGAACAAAATGAAAATCTAACGACATATGCTTCATTCGAGAATGGAAAACCGGATTGGAACATAAGTAAATTGCACCAATATTGTCACAATAAATGACGGATTGTGAGGAAGGCATGCCAAGTTCCATAAGTAATGAGCAAATCCATGTAATCTCGGCCATAGTGGCAGCAACCGATCGGTACTTTGCTTCGGTGGAGGAGCGAGCGACCGTCCATTGTTTCTTTGAGCTCCATGAGATGGGGGTGCTGCCATAGTAAACAATGTAAGCACTTGTTGAGCCAAGACTATCTTTGTCTCCAGCCCAGTCGGCGTCAGAGAAGGCATGTAGTTGTGATGGGATGGAATTATTAACGAGAAGGCCATAATCCAAAGTTCCACAAAGGTACCTAAGGACGCGTTTGGCAGTAGCCCAGTGCTCAGTCGTGGGCCTATGCATGTACTGGGACAATTTGTTGACGGCATATGCTACATCTGGACGGGTGAGTGATAGGTATTGCAAGCTACCCACAATGACCCGGTACTCTGTGGGATCGGACAGGGCAGATCCGGAGTGAAGAGTGAGAGTCGGACTTATGGCAAAGGGAATGATCGTAAGCTTAGCCTCAGTCATTTTTCGTCCGAGTGAGGAGATCGCTGATGTACCGTCATTGAGAGAGAAATAGACCACATTTGTGAGGTATGACTTCAACCCCAAGGAAGAATAATAATGGACCGAGATCCTTTAGGGAGAAACAACGGGTTAGTAGAGACACAAGATGATTTACCATGGCATTATCAGCACCTGTAAGAATCAAATCATCAACATACACAAGTAAATAGATTAGGTGACCATCATGTTTGTAAATGAATAGGGAGTTGTCTGCTTGAGAGTTAACAAAGCCCGAGGCTATTAGAAATTTTTTGAGTTCGGTATACCACGCCCGAGGAGCTTATTTAAGGCCATAGATGGCCTTTCGGAGCTTGCAAACATGGAATGGAAGATCTTTGTCACCGAAGCCAGGAGGTTGAACCATAAATACATTTTCAGGGAGATGACCTTGTAGAAATGCATTATTGATGTCCAATTGACGTAGAGACCATTTATTAGACACCGCAATGCTTAGGACGAGTCGAATTGTGGTTGGTTTGACAATGGGGCTAAATGTATCAAAATAGTCAATGCGTGGACACTGATGAAACCCCTTAGCTACAAGGCGAGCCTTATAGCAATCAATCGACCCATCAGATTGACGCTTAATTCAAAATATCCACTTGCATCCGACTAAATTTTGAGATTGAGTCGGGGGAACAAGCTCCCACGTGCCATTGCGAACAAGAGCATCATACTCCTCAAACATAGCTTGACGTCATTTTGGATCTTTGAGTGTTTGGGTAATGGATGTAGGTTCGGATTCTATATGTGTAGTGAGTTGAGCAGTGAGGGATATCTTCTGAAGAGGCTTATGAATATTATTTTTGGCTCTTGTGATCATAGGATGCAGGGATTAGGTTGAGGGAGTAGAGAAATTTGGGTTAGAGGATGGTTGGAGCAGGTCCACGGGGCCAGTAGGGTTAAAGGAAGAAATAAGATGGGCTATTTGTGGAGTTTCAGTTTGGGTAAGTGGTGGTGGACTAAGGGACGACATGGTGGGGGTAGACGATTGAGGGTTGATTGTGAATGGTGGCAAATACGACGAGTGGCAAGTAGCAGAGACACATGCATATGTCGATGGTTTAGAACTGGTGGGTATAAGTATGGGAAGATGCGTATGAGAGGGGGGATGGTGATGCAATGAGTGGGTGACATTCGATGATTTTTGGGTGAGGAAATTGGTTGAGGTTACGACTGGAAAATTAGATTCGACAAAGACCACATGACGTGAGATATAAAATTTTGAAGTAGAAGGATCGAGATAAAAATAAGCGCTTTGAGTGGGAGAATACCCCACAAACACACAAGGTTTGTAACGAGACTCCATTTTATGGTGTGTGTATGGTCGCAACCAAGGATAACAGAGGCATCCAAATACCCTTAGTTTGGAATAATTAGGGGGTATCCGAAAATATTTTCAAAGGGGGACATCATGTTTAGGGTGGGTGTTAGCATGCGATTAATTATATACATAGCTGTAAGAAATGCATGTGACCAGAGGGAAAGTGGAAGAGATGCATGGGTAAGGAGAGAGAGTTCGGTTTCTACCACATGACGATGTCGACGTTCGGAAAATCCGTTATGTTCCGGGGTATGTGGTGGTGTAGTAAGATATGAAATACCATGGAGAGAGAGAAAAGACTTGAGAGATTGATATTCACCCCCATTGTCTTAATACAGAGTGATTATGGGGTGTTTGAAAAAAATTTCAATAATTGCTTTGAAACGAATAAAGATGTCATGCACGTCCGACTTTTGTTTGAGAGGGTATATCCAAATGTACCTTGTGTAGTGATCTACAAAGAGGACATAGTATTTATAGTGGCCATGTGATATAATTGGTGAAGTCCAGACATCAGAGAATATGATTTCAAGAAGTGCATGGGAGGTAAGTGTTGACACAGAGAAAAGCAACCAATGACTTTTATTACACTGACATGCATTACAAAAATATTGAATAGAAATAGTTGAAGACACGTCCAATTTATTACATGAAACAAGATGCTGAAAAATTATAGAGGACGGATGGCCCAAGCAATTGTGCCATTCAGATGAGGAGGTTTTAACACTAGAGAATGCGACTAAGGGAGGGTTTGGAGTTGGAGTGCTTTCCATAGGTCACACGTACACACCATCTTTAGTTCGCCCCTGCAAAAGATGTTCCCCCGTGCGACAATCCTTCACAATAAAGGAAGTTGGTAAGAATTCAATAGCAACATTATTAGATGTGCAAAATTTAGAAATTGAAATTAAATTTCTTTTCATGCTTGGAACACAAAGTGTGTTGTCTAAAATAAAATTGTGGGGAGGGGAAGTAAGAGAGGTGGAACTTGTGTGTGTAATTGCTAAACCTGAACAATCATCAAGCATTATGTCCTCACTACCATCATAGGGTGTATGGAGAGAGGGGTTTTGCAAGTCAAAGGTGATGTGGTGTGATGCTCCGCTGTCGAGGAGCCATTCATCGGTTGAAGGAGAATGGGCAGCAACAAAATGGGCTCACGATTGAAATGAGGAGGGAGCTCGTGACTGAAATTGGTGTTGTTCCCTAGGTTGAAAATGATGTTGAAACTGGTGGTCTATGGATTGTTGCTGGCGCATGGGATTGCGGGGCCCTGGTGCGCGGTGATTTGGTGTCGGTCACCAATGAACAAAGCGAAAAGTGGGACAACGCTTTGCAGTGTGGCCTTGCTGGCCACAGACCTGACAAAATCTCTTGTAGGGCTTGGGATTTCGGGTGCCATTAGAGCTATTTCCTGGTGAAAAAATTAGTAGAGGGACTGATTTTCTGAGAAGTGATCTTTGTGGTGAGATTCGCTAAGGCGGGGTAGCTAGGATGTCGACTTTTGTCGTGAGAAAAGGCTTCAAATGTAAGTAACTTCTCATGCAGTTCATCAAAGGATATTGGAGTTTCTCGTGCTTGAACAACACATACAAGATCCTTGAATTTCTCACCAAGACCATCGAGAGTTTTGGTAGTGAGATCTTCATCATCCATTGGAGCACCGAGAAGTGCAAGTTCATCAGCTCGACTTTTAACGGATTGCATGAATTCCGTCACAGTTTGAGATCCTTTTTGAGGATTCTTGAGATGACCTTTGATTTGTAGAATTCGTCCTCGAGATGGTTTAGCATATGTTGTGGCAAGGGTGTTCCAAGCATCACGGGATGATTTGGCCATGGCAATGAATGGTATGATAGAGGGAGAGAGGGAGCCAATAATGGCATTTAAGATTAGTTGATCTTGACGAACCTACAAATGGTATTCGGGGTTAATGTGGTGGTGCCATTAACATTGGTTGTGGTCGATGGGCAAGAATGTGAACCATCCACGAAACCCATAATGTCATAGCCAATGAAGAGAGTTTGGAATTGAAGTTTCCAGGAGACATAATTTGTGGTAGTGAGTTTGAGAGGAATTTGAGTGGCAACATTGATAGATATCAGATTGTTTGGCGGAGTGGACTAATTGCCAGGAGGTGGGATAGAGGGATTGACATAAATGTTTTCAGAAGATAAATTAGAGGATGTAGTCATGATAGTAGTTGATAGAGGGGAAGAGCAGAAAAATGTGGGTTGATTAGAGAATTTGGTCAAGGAAGAGTTATTGCTCTGATACCATGATAGAGTTAGAAATAAAAATATTTTTCGTATTTCATTTCTCATTGATAACTATTATATTTATAAAAAGTTAATAATTGAATCACCTTAATTCAAGGAGATGGTTAGACTAATGAATTTGAATGTAAACAAATTCAAAAATACAAAATACAAAAGTTGGTTAGGCTAAATAAATTCAAAAATACAAAATATAAAAGTTGGTTAAGCTAATGAATTTGAATGTAAACAAATTCAAAAGTTAAAACTGTATAGAGATAGATTTATTAGTTACAATTATCCTTATCACAAATTACCCATTATTCATTCTCTCTTTTGCTTCTGTATTTCTGTGCGTGTGACTGTGTGTGGAGCTAGCTAGTTAGATTCATTCTATAATGGAAGAAGTGGAACTTCAAGAGGCCAACCAGGTTTCGGATCAGAATGATTGTCCGAAAATGGGCACACATTCGAATTCGGATTCAAATTTAGACGCCAATGTTGCGAAAAGAAAGGAAATGATTTCGTATTTCGGGCTGTTTGCTGCAGCTGATAAGATGGACTGTGTGTTGATGTTCTTTGGAAGCGTTGGGGCGTGCATCCATGGCGCTGCGCTTCCCGTCTTCTTTATTCTTTTTGGCCGAATGATTGATTCTTTAGGACATCTTTCTGCCAATCCTCAAAGATTGTCTTCCGAGGTTTCCAAGGTACGATACATTTATTTATTTCCTTGTACATGCTAAGTTCTTTGTCCAAGGATATAAATATTGAAATTACACCCTCTGTACTAACTTACAGTGACCATCATGTGTTGTTGATTTGATCATATATTGCTCACTGCCCTTAAGGGTAGATTCAATATGAAATGAAAAAGGATTGGAGCAACGAAATTAAAATTCCTTTTGTGCTGAATAATGTCTCTTGGTCTCTCATCCAAGGGAATTTCAGGAACCATCAACTGTCATTGTTATTATATAGCTGCTGAAATTATCTATTACCTAATTGTAATACTTAATGGAACATATTGGACAAAATTCGAAGAAGTAACAAACTCATCAATGAAGTTAGTGACAAAAAGTTACTGGTTTAGCTGTTTGATTCCACTAAGTTTCAGTTGTATGTTCAAACTATTTCGTTTTTCGACATTTGATTGTTTCTAACATTCAGCTCTAAATTTTATGTCTTCTGCAGCATGCTCTGTACCTGGTTTATCTTGGACTTGCAGTTTTGGTATCAGCATGGATGGGTGCGTTGTATGCTTCGAACAAATTGTAATTTTGTCATACTACAAATTCTAAATTTTCTTCTATCTCTGTGCTTGCTGATACTGTGATATTCAGGTGTTGCATTTTGGATGCAAACTGGGGAAAGACAGACAGCTCGTCTGCGATTGAAGTATCTCCAGGCAGTGTTAAAAAAGGATATTTATTTTTTCGACACTGAAGCAAGGGATAAGAATCTAGTTTTCCACATTTCAAGTGATGCAATACTCGTGCAGGATGCAATAGGTGACAAGGTAAGTGCGCAAAGTAGGCTAGTGAATAAATATGTTAACAACCCATCTACTCTAAAAATTTAAGTTGTTCGAGATCAAGAGGATATAACAAACATATTTATATTCTTTCATCGTGCAGATAGGCCATGGTTTGCGTTATCTTTCCCAATTCCTTGTGGGATTTGCTATAGGGTTCACTTCGGTATGGCAACTTACACTTGTCACGTTGGCTGTTGTTCCATTGATAGCCATTGCCGGAGGAGCATATACCATAATCATGTCTACCTTATCGGAAAAAGGTGAGGCTGCTTATGCTGAAGCTGGGAAGGTTGCGGAAGAGGTAAACCACATGCTTCTATCCTCAACTTGGCATTATTCCCTGCAAAAGTTTCTAAACCAGTTATTACATACACACATTTTATACAAACATCTACTTTCTTTGACAAGCATGTATTTGAACTGTCAATTTACCTGTGATAGCCTTGGCAGCCAAATGAACTGCTGAAATCAATATTTTGGAGCTGCTTTTTAAGTTACAGTTCATAAGTTGCTCTCAATTTTTTTCTCTTCTTTTGCTTCAATCAGGTTATTTCACAGGTTCGTACTGTATACTCATTCGTGGGAGAGGAGAAAGCGGTTGAAGAATACTCTAATTTACTTCAAAAGGCCCTCAAACTTGGGAAGAAGAGTGGTCTTGCAAAAGGAATTGGTGTTGGCTTCACATATGGACTCCTGTTTTGTGCTTGGGCATTACTTCTCTGGTATGCCAGCATACTTGTCAGGCACCACGACACGAATGGTGGAAAAGCGTTCACAACGATTATCAATGTCATTGTCAGCGGATTGTATGTTGACTGAGAAGAATTATGATTTTTTATTCAACACTCGTTAATCATATGGAAATAATGTATTTTTTCTCTCTATAGCGCTCTTGGTCAAGCTGCTCCAAACCTCGCAGCCATTGCTAAAGGTCGGGCTGCTGCTACAAACATCACGAGCATCATCAAAGACGAATCTAAGTATTCTAGTAATTCTGAAAAGGGGATGGTGTTGCCAAAGGTGGCTGGGCAGATTGAATTCTGGCATGTTTCTTTTGCTTACCCTTCTCGGCCTAATATGATCTTCAAAGATCTGAACTTTTCAGTTTCTTCTGGAAAATCATTTGCAGTTGTTGGTCCAAGTGGTTCTGGAAAGAGCACTATTATTTCCATGATCCAAAGGTTCTATGAACCAACTTCAGGTACTAAGGAATTGGTCTACTAGAGTCGGTGTACTTTAATTGGTTTTAAAATCAACGCATTCTTTAGTTAAATTTTGCTCGTTTCGTTACTGAAAATCTAAGAACATATCTGTGGTTTATGCCAGGTAAAATAATGCTGGATGGACATGATATGAAGAATCTCAAGCTGAAATGGTTGAGAGAACAGATGGGGTTGGTTAGTCAAGAACCAGCACTGTTTGCAACAACTATAGCTGGAAACATTTTGTTTGGTAAAGAAGATGCAGATATGCAGCAGATAGTTGAAGCTGCAAAAGCAGCAAATGCTCATTCTTTTATTCAAGGCTTACCTGATGGTTATCACACTCAGGTGGATACAATCATCAAACCTCCTTATCCCAAAAAGGAAATGTATGTTTTTGTTGTTAATAATCAATCACCAGCCAGCTTGTTCAAAAGATTCATCCACATACAGATACACACACACACATATATATAATGGTTAATCAGTAAGCTCTTCGAAGTATATTGAATAGAACCAACAAAAAGATGTTGCAAATACCAAAGGTCTTGTACCCTGATGGTATCACCTTTCCTCCCCAAATGAGAGGTTAGGGGTTCGAGCCCCATGGGGCTCATGTGTGGGTGTGTGCGTTTCTTACCATTCAAAAAAAAAAACTATATTGGTGCTGCAATTCAGTAGTCTGAACTGGTGTCATGTCCACTACTTATATGTATGCATTACTTGTCATCCTCATCCTCAAACAGTATGTATGACAGTTTGTTGACTTCAGGTGGGTGAAGGGGGAACTCAGCTCTCTGGAGGGCAAAAACAGAGAATTGCTATTGCAAGAGCAGTGTTGAGAAACCCAAAGATATTACTTCTAGATGAGGCGACAAGCGCTCTTGATGCGGATTCAGAACTCATGGTTCAGCAGGCACTGGATGTAGTCTTGTCTGGTCGGACCACACTTGTTGTAGCACACAGATTATCTACTATTCGAAATGTTGACACAATCATTGTCTTGAAGAATGGACAAGTTGTTGAAAGTGGAACTCACTCAGAACTGATATCCAAAGGCGGAGAATATGCTAGTCTGGTGAGTTTGCAAGTATCAGAACATATCGAAAACCCTAGTTCACGGAATTCCATTGAAACTGCTGCCAATCCTAGCTCTCACACATTTCCTGATGGTCAAAACTGTGAGCAAGAAGTTCAATTTAACATCAAAACTGAGCTGCTCACAAAAGATCAAATGTTGTCCTCACGCATCGCCTCAACTCCATCAGTTTGGGATTTAGTTAAACTAAATTCACCAGAGTGGCCCTATGCAGTACTTGGGTCACTTGGTGCAATTTTAGCTGGCACGGAAGCTCCTTTGTTTGCGCTAGGAATTACATATGTATTGAATGCATTCTATTCTAATGATGATTCCCAAATCAAAGAAGAGGTTCAACGTGTTTCTCTTATTTTTGTTGGAGTAGCTCTTCTTACTATTCCTATATACCTCTTGCAACACTATTATTATACCTTAATGGGAGAGCGTCTCACAACTCGTGTTCGTTTACTTATGTTCTCAGGTTGTTTTCAAATTTCTTTTACAGTATTTCTGGTCCCTTCGTACCATTCATTGCATTTTTATTTTATCTTTTTTTGTGTTGTATATCGTTCTAAGAAACTTCCCTTTTGGTTTTAAATGTAGCTATGCTTTCCAACGAGGTTGGCTGGTTTGATTTGGATGAGAACAGTACCGGCTCACTGACTTCAAGATTAGCAGCCGATGCAACATTGGTACGAAGTGCACTTGCTGACCGTCTATCAACAATTGTGCAGAATGTAGCACTGACTGTGACTGCATTTGTTATTGCCTTCACATTGAGTTGGCGCTTAGCATCTGTTGTCATTGCTACTTTTCCCCTACTCATTGGAGCTTCAATAGCCGAGGCAAGTCCTAAGAAAATTCAGATGGTTTTGGTCTAGTAAAGTGGTCTATACACTTTTGAAATTCTTCAATTGCTTTCCTATAAATTTTGCAGCAATTATTTCTCAAGGGATTTGGAGGAGACTACTCGAGTTCTTACTCTCGGGCTACTGCTGTGGCACGTGAATCAATTGCCAATATCCGTACAGTAGCTGCATTTGGCGCTGAAGAGAGAATATCAATCCAGTTTTCGTCTGAGCTAAACGAGCCAAACAAGCAAGCACTTCTGCGTGGCCATATATCTGGTTTTGGTTACGGAGTGTCACAGCTCTTTGCATTCTGTTCCTACGCACTTGGCCTCTGGTATGCATCGATTCTGATCAAGCATAACAACTCCAACTTTGGAGACATAATCAAGTCCTTCATGGTTTTGACAATCACCGCATTGTCAGTAGCAGAAACGCTTGCTCTTGCACCCGACATTGTAAAGGGTTCACAAGCACTTGGATCTGTCTTCGAAATTCTCCACAGGAAAACAGCCATAAACCCCAACAATGCCACATCAACTGTGGCTACTGACATTAAGGGAGACATAGAACTCAGGAATGTGACTTTCAAGTACCCTATGAGGCTTGATGTCACTGTTCTCGACGACTTGAATTTAAAAGTTCCAACAGGGAAGAGTCTGGCAATAGTGGGGCAAAGCGGTTCGGGGAAGAGTAGTGTGATTGCATTGATAATGAGATTCTATGACCCTACTTCAGGCATTGTCCTAATCGACGGATTTGATATTAAAAACCTAAACTTGAGATCATTGAGGTTGAAAATAGGACTAGTGCAGCAAGAGCCAGCATTGTTCTCTACCTCAATTTATGACAACATAAAGTATGGGAATGCCGGAGCAACAGAGATTGAGATAATGAAGGCGGCAAAAGCTGCAAATGCTCATGGCTTCATTAGCAGAATGCCTGAAGGGTACCAAACTCAAGTCGGCGACAGAGGAGTGCAGCTATCAGGGGGACAGAAACAGAGAGTGGCTATCGCTCGAGCAATACTGAAAGATCCATCGATTCTTCTTTTGGACGAGGCGACAAGTGCATTGGACACTGCCTCTGAGAAACAAGTCCAGGAAGCTCTGGATAAACTGATGGAAGGCCGAACAACTATACTAGTAGCGCACAGGTTGTCAACGATACGCGATGCAGACAGCATCGCGGTGCTGCAACATGGGAAGGTGGTTGAAAGTGGCAGCCATGAGCAGCTCATCAGCAGACCAGAGAGCATATACAAGCAGCTAGTTAGCCTACAGCAAGACAAAAGCATACAAGTTCTCTAGCAATTGGTAATACAATATCACACAAGCAAGATTTGAGGCCTAACAAGATACAAATATTGATGCGTTTTTACATAATAATTATCTCCAATTTTAAAACTAAATATCTCATGTAAACATGAAGTTTATTCATCTGTTGTATATCATTTCCATAGAAGAAGTTGTGCACCTAAATATGCTGCACAAGGTTGCTACTAATTTTGGTATTGTAACGAGAGACTTCCTCCTTCAGAGTAATGAGAAATATGTCCTTTATAATAGTGTAAATTGCACTAACACCCCCTCAAGTTTACCTATATTTTTTGTTGATCAGCTTTGAGAAAAATGAAATCTGCTAGCTTTACTAATCAAAGTTCTCTTACCACAATGTCATGCCCGAAATTGTTGGAACCTGAACTTTTTCTTCTTTTGGAAGAAGCTATGAAGATTTCAGTGACTCGACATAAAAAAAATTGCAATGGAAAATAAATAAATGCCTATAGCATTGATGGGAATTATAAGAAGGGTTAGACAGAAAATGATGAGTATTTCGATATAGTGAGAAATTGTATGACATTGTATGGCTTACACGCATAGAAATGACAAAATAGGACCAGTAGAAGTTGAGAAAAATGGTTTTGGAGGGAACATATAGGTTATGTTACAGTACTTCATCGTGATCTTTATCATATTTTGATTACAGATAGATTTGTTTCTAGTATCTTTCGTATTACATATCCTTCCATTTCTTATATTTTTATATTTAGAGTATTCTTTAAATGTTTAAAGTGTTTTTAAGTTAATTGAGCTTGTACTAATTTTCTTCTAATGTTTTCGTTAGTGTGTATATAATTAAGTATGGGGTTTAAGTGTTTGACATGGAATAGATTAAAAGTGGAATTGAAGATAATTTTATAATATATATGCTTAAAATGTTTAACGAGTTTAAATTAGAATATGGAAAGTAGGAATTTGGATCATCTACTATTTATTTCAGCAGGAATAACGGCACCGTTTTGGTGCCAAACGGTGCCATTATAATAATAGGAAATGGGCACGTCCAATGTTTTATATTTTATTTATTAATCTATACTTTTTATTATTAAAAGTGCAAATTTAAACTTCAACTCTACTATTTAATGTTAATCAACTTTATCTTCATCACTGATTTAATTTTAATATGATTTATTTAACTTTTATGTTATATTTGAATTCGAACACTTTAACTTTTGATATAATCTTTGGTAATTTCTTGCAATTCCATCATCATCATAATAATATTAATACTATTGTATTGTTGTCTAATTTATATTAAAAAGGAAAAAAATATTAAATTGCCAATCAATAGAATAAATTTTAACGTAATTATACTTTAATTCTATCTTTACAAATCTAATCTAAACCTAATTTTACTTGAACTCTTGAAGATAATCTTATAATAAATTATTATATAGTGTTTTAATAAGATAAAATCATAATTGTACTTCACCTCTTATCTTTGTAGTAGTATTTTCATTAAAAAAATTATTAGATGTTCAAAAACTTTAGTTGTGTTAATTTTTAAGAAAGAACATAATCAAGTATTTTATCATATTTCAATTTCTCTTGCTATTTTATTCTATTCGACATTTCACAGATTATAATGGAAAGATGTTTCTCTAAAATAAAATTGTAATCACATTGATTTTTATAATAATATTGTAATTTCAATTATAATAAATTAATGTATATATTGAATAAAAATACTTAAATGATAATAATGGAAAGAGTTTTGTATAAAACAGAATTGTAATCATATCATTTTTTATAATAAAATTATTTTCTTCTCGGTAGTTTATATAATATATAAGGTTTATATAAATTGGTAAGAGTAAAACAATATAGCTAATACTAAAATTAAAATTAAGTTGTAGAAGTAACTGTAAAAAAAATATTAAATTTAAAAAATAGGGGCAGGAAAATGTGCTACAATTTAATTGTTGCTTTTACTAATAAATTTGCTACATTTGGTGCTGCATTTAGTATAAAATGTGCTACCACATTTGAATATGTTCGTTTTTTAGTTGGTTTAGGGTATTAAGAGGGTTACCCGATCTTATTTCTAAACTTGTGATTTATTCATTTCTGACTTTTACAATTTTTTTAAACTTTAATTTGTAGTATTTTATTTTCGGGGATAGTTATAAATGACTTGATAAAAGGATATTATATTATTTTTATTATTATTTACTTTATCAATATTATTTATCTTTAGTAGTTTTATATTGTATTTATTTATTTATAATCTAATATTTAATTATTGTATTTTTTAAATAATTAATTCATTTTTACAATTTTTATTAATTTTTTATTAAGTGTAATTAATGAACATGCTGAAACTGAGAAATATTGTTCTTGCTGCATGTTGTACTAAGTTTGTTGCCTTTAGAACAGTTAGTGCTACGATCAGTAGACAATATGCTGCATTTTTTACAACTAAATATAAAATTTCAATTATTTGAAGACAAATTATTTATAAATTATTAATATTTTTTTAATAGAATAATTTATTTTTATCGTTCACTCAAGTGTGCCAATGGCATGGGCTAAGGCCAAACTTATAAGGTTTTGATATGGTTTGACATGCACTAAGCCCAATTTAATGAAGAAGAAATAAATTATGGTGATTACGCTGGAAGTAATATAATTTGGAATGCACTAAGTAGGGCTGCACAAAAAATCGAAAAAATCGAAGAACCGAACCGGACCGAACCGAAACCGGCAGTTTGGTTCAGTTTTAAGGTTGTTCGGTTCGGTTCCAATTCTCAAAATTAAAGAACCGATTTTTTAGGTTCGGTTTCGGTCCTTAACCACATAGAACCGGACCGGAACCGAACCGAACCGGTTATATATATATATATATTTAAAAGTTATTATTAGATAAATAATGTATAATTTTAAAATTTTAAAATGATATGTATAAATGTATCACTGATTCACTAATATAAGTAACATATGAATGACACTTTTTGGCCAAGACTCCTAGTAGTTTGGGCTTTAATTATGAAAACCCTATATATTTTCCTCATTATTTGTTGGCCTTTGACCCATTTCTATTTTATAATAATTTTGATTCTTAACCTAGTAATATCAATGTATCAGGCGCCTCCCATTTAACTACCTTTTTCATTCTCATTAATTGCACGCACCATACCCCTTCTCATTACTTCTCAAAGCAGATCCGGTTCATTGGTTTGCTTCGCCTGGTATTTCTCTCTCTCTATCTATTTTTCTCTATATCTCTCTCTCTCTATTTCCAACTATGAGTTCATGGGATTCATTATCTTCTTCAGTCAATGTAATAAACCAAAATAACTTTTTAGATTTGGTATTGTTCGGTGTATTATTATTGCCGATCGCGTGAAGAAATTATATCTTCTAGCTTACTCTAATTTAGGCATTAAATGATAGTATAATCAAATCTATCTATTTAGGCCAAGTTTCCGATTTTCATAATTTAAACTTACATATTATTGCCGATTGCGTGAAGAAATTGATTACTTTCATTACACTAACTATCATTTTATTTTGGATTTGTAATAGACTAATAGTTGAAATATTCTATAATTTGGTTTATAATTATGTTTTGTTTTGAAATTTTTTATGTTTTTTAAAAGTAATAATAGGAACCGGAACCGAACCGAAAAAGATGGTTTGGTTTGGTCTGGTTCCTTATATTAATGGTTCGGTTATGGTTCTCATTTTTAAGGAACCGAAAATAATGATTCAGTTCCGGTTCCGGTCAAAAGCGGGACCAAACCGGACCGTGTGCAGCCCTAACACTAAGCAAACACTCTTTTGGAAATCCTATTCCCTTTTTTTCATCAAGTGCAATATAATAAAAATCTCAAGCTATCAACCCTAAGTGGATAAAAAATAAAGTAATTATTTTAAAATAAAAATTCCAATATCCCAAATCCTATTCCTTCTTTTTTAAATTAGTAAAAGTATATAAATAATGCACAAGCAAAAAAATATATATAAGGCAAAATTCATGTATTAAGTGTAATTAAATAAAAAAAATGAATTGAATGGTGTAAAGTGATATAATTGAGAATGGTATCACATACATTTAACGCACCTGATATTTTTATAATCCTTTCATTAATTTTATTCCAGAGTATTATTGACATTTGACACTCTATTGGAATAAACTTTACTAAAAGAGGCATAGCGTCCACAAAATGCAAATGCTGCATCTATCTCTATTTTCCCCAAGCCTTAGGGGTGTGACTGTAATTAAACCTACATTGAATAAAGGTGAAGCAACATAAAATTTAGGGAAAATTGTAATGATACCCCCTAAGATTTGGGTCAATTTCACCTAGAAGTTGGTCAATGCACTATTTAATAAAGACACCCCTTGAGGTTTGTAAAGTGTTGCAATGACATCCCTTGGAGGCATGAAATAACCTTAATACCCTTAATTATTTTACTTTCCATACAAAATATCTAAGTTATTTATATGCCTAAATCCTACACCTTATCACTCCACCAACCACTCTTATAATAATTAATTTTTTTTACAATAAATAAGTAAGATATACAATATTATATATAATATTATTTTAATTATAAAAATTCAGAAACATATAAAATATACTAAAAATATATATTTAAATTAATTTTTACCACTAAAAATATTTTATCAATAATAAATTATATAAAATAATAATAAAAATACAGTGTTATTTAATTACCGCTTTTAATTCTAAATATATAACTCTATAAATGTTTTATAAAAATAAAGAGTTATAACTAATAATCATTATAAGTATTACATACCTAATAATATATATATAAACTTTTATGAAAGTATAGAAAAAAAAATCGTATTTCTATATTTTTGTTAATCAACAATTTTAGTGGAATTTGAAAATAAAATTATCTCTATTATTAAATATGAACTAGTAATAATTACATAATTTTAGTAAAAATAAAGTTTTGTAGCATTTAAATGTACATGTAAAATAAATAAATAGATATAATTATTTAAATAAGTACCAAGAGTAATCAAAAAAGAAAAAAAACTATAAAAAAATAAATAGGGATGAATTTAGAATTTAGGAATGAGAATAATTTAAATATTTAACATGCAAATTAATAAAATGAAGGGCATTTACATCATGTTATGCCTTCAAGAATGTGTCACTGCAACATTTTGCAAAACTCTGACACAAAGTGTGTTGATCAATGTGGAAATGACCATAGCCTCAAGGGTGTATTGTAATTTATCCTAAAATATAATATAAAAAAAGTTGTACGAAATTAATAACATGAATAAAAAAAAAGGTGTGATTGGTGAATAATAGTAGCTGGCAAAAGAAAAACATTAGCGAAGTCAACGCCCGCTTCAACCGCAGTTCGCCCCACGGTCCCGTCACTACTCTCTCTCTCTCTCTCTCTCTCTCTTTCTCTGCTTGTTGACTCGCTTTCTTCAATTCAATTTCTCAGTTAGGGTTGTGGTTACGGTTAGGGTTAGGGTTTGGGTTCGGTTCAGTTCAGTTCAGCAATCAAAAGAGGGGTTTTCACTATTTCTTCTTTGTTACTGCTACATTTGATCCATCACAATCATAAGCATATGAATCAAGATCTGAAACGACAATAGTTGATCGAAATGAGCGCTTCGAGATTCATCAAGTGCGTGACAGTGGGTGATGGAGCTGTCGGCAAAACCTGCATGCTCATTTCCTACACCAGCAACACTTTCCCTTCGGTTCTACTTTTCCTCCTTTTTTATTATTTTGTTTACACACACACATATATGTATATATATATATATATGTTTCTGTATGCAATTGATGAATGCATAACAATGGTAGCATGATTATGGATTTGACTTGTCTTTTATTTATTTATTTCGCATTTGTTGTTATTGTTATTGAAATCGATTTAGAACTGAGAAAAACTGAAGCTGGAGAAGAAGATTACCCTTATTCTCAACCAATTCAGCATCAATAATTTCCGATTTTAATTTATCAAAATTCAAAATGTCAGTCCACAATTTGAAGCAATGTCCCTTCTCTAAAGAGGGATTGAGTCTAATTAATTTAGCATGTGAGTGAAATCTGAAAGTAGTTTGCAGTGGTAGAAGTGTTATATACAAGGTAAGGTAGAAAACCCGAGTTTCAGCTAGAGAGGGATCGGTCACTAGAGGGAACCGAAAACCTCTACAGCATGCCCAATTGGCCTTCACATTGTTAGGTAGTGGTCTTATCTGAACAATCCTTTGAACCTCAACATAGGCATTTAACTTGTTCACATATTCCAATAATCACACAATGACTCACTCTACATCGATTCCGTAGTAGTGGCAATGCTAGGCTGTAACTGAGCTGTGGCAAAGAAGACCCATTAAGGCAAGCAAGCCCGCCGTTCAAAAGTTCCTGATCTTGTCAAAGCGGGAGAACCCACTTATTCTTGTTTTGTAAGCCAAATCTTCTTCATGTAAAACCTATTTGATTAAGATCTAAGTACAAGAAACATGGCCTTTCCTCCATGCAATATCTTCTGCTGACCACCACTCTCGCTTGAAAATCCACCCGTTTCTCGCTTTCCAAATCTGTCACAGATTAGCACAGCCTTTCATCCCTCCCTGACCACCACTCTCGCTTGAAAACCCACGTGATTCTCACTTTCAAAATCTGCCAACAAACTGTGAAGCAGTTCATTTACATCCCTTCTGCTACAACTCCCTACTGGATTTCTCCACCAAACACCCACCTTCCTTGAGTCACGTCCTCACATTTCAACTTTAAAAGCTGATACCTTCCAAACTAGAATAGAGCAGGTGCATTTTCAAAACAAGTGGTTCACCGTCTTTGGTTCAACGAAATACACTCCGCAAGTTTTTGACAATAGCTTCAAGAATAAGGATATTGTCAAGAAGGGAATTCAAAATGAAAATTCTGATTTTGGGCTTCACCTTCGAATTCCATGCAGTAGGCCATTTGTTAGCTCTATCCACATATTTGCCACTCTTCCGTCTACTCTGAAACCATATTTTTCTGAGCTTTCTTCCCCACGTACAAGGCAAGTTATTATTATTATTATTATTTTGTTGTTGTTGTTCACATCCAAAGCAAGTTTTGATAAGAAGACTTTACTCAACTGGCCACTAGTCCCGAAGCTGTCTTGTATGCTTTCGGCAAGTCAATAAGCTACTGGACCTCACCCTTATCCGCCAAACAAAGTAATAGGCTGACATTTGCGAACATAAGATGAGAAATCTGGGGGACTTTTGTGACAAGTCCAAACCCCAGAAATAGAGCCTCGAGCCAATGCAGTAGATAATTCTCGAGATAAACCTTCCAGACAAAATAAGAAAAGATAGGGGATAATGGATCCCCCTGTTGAACCCCCCTGAGAAGGAACAAAAAAATCTTGGAGTTTGTCCAGAAGCTATTAGGGTACTAGTTACGTTTAAGCATTTGGAGTAAAGATATATGTGTTTTGGGTTTTTGGAGTCGCTTCAATAGAAGATACTCTATTTTTGGCCTGTACCACAATTTTGGGAAACCTGGAGTTTTCCAGATTATAAGATTTTATTACCTGGTTTTAATTTCTTAATAAAGGTTACTGATTTTAGAGTTAAAAATAATCTTCAGTAAAATTCATTTAGTTGTGTTTTATTGGGAACATAGTTGAAAAATTAAGATACACGTTTTATTCTGATATCTGTAAACCGTTTTTGTTTCTTTTTTTAAAAAAATTATTTTTCTATTCTTTTTTCGGAGATTATTCTATAGTATAGAAAACAACAGGGTCATTGTTTGTTGAGTTTCTTTATCCTTGATGAAAATTTAAATGTCATATCCCAAATTTTTGTGCCATAAGCCATTGAAATTCTTTCTACATTGCTGGTTCTTGATAAATATAATTGTGAAGAAAATTTGTCAACTTTTTGCTTCTTATCTGTTTTTAGTCATTGCTCTGACTATTGTAATCGGAAACAGGATTACGTGCCGACTGTTTTCGACAATTTCAGTGCAAATGTTGTTGTGGATGGGAGCACCATCAACCTAGGGCTATGGGATACTGCTGGTAACATTTTAGCATCCTGTTTTTTGAAACTGATATGCCTATAGGTCTCACCACTTCCTTATTTTTGTGACCAACTTAATTAACACCATTTGACAGGTCAGGAGGACTACAATAGATTAAGACCTCTAAGCTACCGTGGAGCAGATGTCTTTCTTCTTGCTTTTTCTCTCATTAGCAAGGCCAGTTATGAAAATGTTGCAAAGAAGGTTGGGACCCTTGATAACTATCCTATATTATTGGTTAGTATCTTTTGGTACTCTCTCTTATGATGGGCTTACATCTTGTTTGGTCTTATATTTCCGTTTCAGTGGATACCTGAATTGAGACATTATGCACCTGGTGTTCCAATAATTCTAGTTGGAACAAAACTTGGTAAATCTTCTCATCCCAACAAGATTATCTCGTCTTATGGTGACAATTGTATAATTATCGTAGAACTGAGCCTTTATAAACATTTCAAAAGAAAATTTTGGTTTCTAGTGTTATTTCAGTTGGATAGTTTTATAAGTCTGCTGACCTTGGTAGATATCTGGCATCATTCTCTAGTTGAAATCTGATTTTTTGTCATCAATTTGTGATCTATAGTTAACAAGTTTGCTTTTATGGCAAGAAATTTTTAGGTTTTGATATTAAGTCATGCTTCTAATCATAAATAAAGCTACGATTTAATTTCCCAAAGATATAAATAAAAAAACAAAAACAAGAGCTATGATTTAGTTACCCCCCGAATTCATCTTTTGCTGCCAAGTGTCCCATATAGGATCATTAGCTTTCAGGATGAGAAGTTGACCTCATAAATATTAGTTCCCATTACCACACTCTATGAGCCTGGAGCCTAGGGGCGCCTTTAACAACACAGGGACCCTATTTGGCCTTTGTATTACTTTTGTGGGTTGTGTTCACCTTTTTGCAAGCCTTGTAAAGAAAAAGTTTTTCTCTGCTGATTGGCTCTGCACGGAAAATTTCTCTCATGATTTGTTCATCAATACATCAATTGAAATATAACTTATCTTTCTCCTAAAGTTAGTGCAATGTTTTTATGAACTTCCCCAACTACAGATCTTAGGGATGACAAGCAGTTTTTCGTAGACCACCCTGGTGCAGTGCCCATCTCTTCAGCTCAGGTAGCTATTTTTCTGGTTCCATAAAAAGTTTTCTGCCAATCTGTTGTATTGATTAGATTCACTGTGCATGTGTGATTCATCCACTTTAAGGGAGAGGAGCTGAGGAAACTGATCGGTGCTCCTGCCTACATAGAATGTAGTTCAAAAACACAGCAGGTAAATCCTTCATGGATTTCATCCTCACTTCTATGGGGAAACTCTCTTCAATTCCTTGTTATTGATGGGATTTATTATGTGATCACAGAATGTGAAAGCAGTTTTTGATGCCGCCATTAAAGTGGTGCTCCAACCGCCCAAGCAGAAGAAGAAGAAGAAGAAAGGACGAAATGGCTGCTCTATTTTATGATCGTGGAAAGAATTCGATCTGTCCAAATAGAAGATAACCTATCAGCCTATCAAGCATTTGGTGTATAGTTCACTGACTTGACTAGGGGTTATGTACTGGATTTATTGATCTGTAATTGTGGACTACCACTCCTTGATATTGTGTGCAACTCTGTTATTTCCTTGTTTTATGCTGTGATATTAATCAGGTCTTCTCTGTAACTGCAGACTAGATTTCCCAAGCTCTTTGTTGGAAAATTTGTGCTCCTGTGAAATATCAAAGTTGTTCGGACCTCATTACCTTCTGCTGTAGAGTTTACGGTGCTATTTTGTGCATAACATCATTGCTTTAAGCTCGAGGTAATGGTGTTGAAATAGGAAAGGGAAGTGTTGAAGCCTCTGATCAGAGCTTGAAGTAAAATGGTGTTAACTCCCAAAATAATGTGTTGAGACCCTTTAGGGACACTCTCACACACAACACACAGTCGACCTACATTTTTTGTTCATTAGATTTGAAATTAATGAAATTTGCGAGCTCAGATTTAGATTTCACTCGACACAGAAGGGAAATAACATAAAATTGCAATGGAAAATAAATAAATGCTTATAGCGGTAGAAAGTAAAGTTTAAATTGGTCAAATTAAAACCCAAACAACCCATCTGTTATTCATGGGGTTGCCATGAATGCTTCTTTCTAGTCAAATAAAGTTTGACAATTTTAGTAGGTGTGTTGCTATTCTTGACAAAAATGAAACTCATGTGTGCATTAGTTTATTGTGTGTTTAAGATTTGTAAGCCTATAAAAGGCACATGTAATCATTAGTTTTATATCAAATAATTTTACATGAATTTTTTTCGTTAGTTCTCTCTTTCCCTCATTTATATTTTATTCTCCATAAATTCTAATGTGATAATAATCTTGTATCCCAACAATAACATTGATGGAAATTATGAGAAGGGTTAGCCAGAAACTGATGAGTATTGACATATTTAGTAAGAAATTGTATGGCGCACTCTCAATTATTATAGGAATGACAAAATCAATTTTTGGGGGTTACGTATGGTTTATGTTAGAGTACTTCATCGTGATCTTTATCAGATCTTGATTACGGATAGATTCATTTCTACTTTCTTACCTATTGCATATCATTCTATTTCTTATATTTTAATATTTAGGGTCCGTTTGAGTGCGTGGATTTGGAATTGAATTGGAATTAAAATTTTATGGCATTCGAATTCCACAAATGCAGTTCCAAATTTATTATTTGGATGTGTCTTGGAATTCAAGTATAATTGAATTTCAATCCAAAATCTAGTTTGAATGTAAAAAATTATAACTTTAAAATCAAGTTAGATAATATACATTAACATATATATATATATATATATAGGTATAAGTATACAAGTATAGGTATGAATATATATATATATATATATATGTATGTGTGTATATGTATGTGTATGGATGTGTATATACATATATGTATGTGGATGTGTATATATGTGTGTGTATATTTGTGTATGTGTGGCTATATATTTGTATATATATGTCCCATATGAGTACATATATATGCATATGTGTGTATATATATTTTTATATATAAGCGTGTGTAGATATATTCGTATATATAAGCGAGTGTATATATAGGCATATATATATATATATAGGTATTTGTGTATATATATGTATGTATGGTTGTGGTTGTTAAAAAATTATTTTTATAGAGATAGTATTTAGTGGGTCAAAGTTTGAAGAATATGTGGAATTAGAAATAACAATTTCTTCTTGTGAAATTGGTGTCTTTGAAATTATATTTTAATTCTAATTCCAAAGTATTTGATTACATTCAAATAATGGATTTGGAATTGGAGCCCTCAATTCCAATTCCAAGGCTCTAATTCCATACTTCCAAACGGACTTTTAAAGTATTCTTTAAATGTATTTCTTATATTTTAATATTTAGAGGATTCTTTTAACTGTTTAAAGTGTTTTAAATTAATTGAGCTTCTACTATTTTTCTCGTAGTGTTTGGTTGGTGTGTGTATATAAATTGGTATGGGGTTGGAAGTGTTTATCATGGAATGGAATAGATTAAAAGTCTAGTTTAACATAATTTTATAATATATATGTCTAAAATGTTTAATGTTTTACTAAAGAGGATGGTGGTTTAATGATAGAGATTATAAATTATGTTTCAACCTTATTCATTTATTATACAAGTAAGATTGATTTAATCAAAAGAATGCAGCAAATTTCCTTTAAAATATGAATACATGTCGTCAAAATTTCTTCTTAAAGACAAAGAACAGTCTATTATGCCTGTAACAATAATTATATGCGATGCTAATAGTTTTATTTCCTTGTTAATTTCGGAAGTTAATATAATGGGGGACTCAATTAAAAAAAATGATCATATAAATGTAAATTAACAAATTAAATTAAAAATAATTTGCTAAAAATATGACTATTAAATAAACATTCATGTTAAAAATAAAATAAAATAATAAATAAATTTGTGGATTTGATTGTGTTAGAAGAAAAAATTGTAATGGTCGTAATACCGTCATAAAACCCATTGGCATATCCAATCACATTTTAAAGTGCAGCAGGTTTTACCATTTTATTTTGATTATAAAGTTTAAAAATTATATTTGAACTTCATTCATTTATTAATTAAAAAAGCATAACTGGATTTTTTTTTTGGTAAAGCCGTTAATTTGATTATGGATTGATTTACGATCTTTTTTTAAAAAAATCATTTTCTAAAAGTATTATAAACTTATTGAGCATTTAAATTATCATATTATTTTAATTTTGAAAGGTTACTAGGGAAATATAGCAATTTTATCTTTTTATTTTTTATTTTTTTTATTGGACACTCAAAAACGTAAAAGAGGGAGTATAATCTTGTTTACCAATTTATTTTTACTTTTGCCTTTCAGGAAACGTTTCCTCTAATTGTAAAGAAAAGAGAAAACAAGAAAAATGGTACTTCCTCTTTTTGTTTCCTCTCTTCTTCAAAATGACCAAATTTCAAAGTTGTAAAATTGGAACTTTCATGTCTTTTGCATTAATAAATTTAAATATTATATATAAATAATAAATAATAATAAATAAATTAAATATTTTTATAAATTAAAAAATATTTATAAATAAAATAAAAGTAAATGGATAAATAATAATAAACAATAATAAAATAGATTAAATAATACATAATAATAATAATAAATAAATAATAATTATGATAAATAAAAAATAAAATAATAAGAAATACAAATAATAAATAAATTAAATATTTTTATAAATTAAATAAAAATATAATAAATAATAAATAATAAATTAAACAAAATATATTTATAAACTAAATAAAAATAATGAATTAATAATAATAAAAATAATAAATAATAAATATAAATAAAAAATAATAAGAAATACAAATAATAAATAAATTAAATATTTTTATAAATTAAACAAAATATATTTATAAATTAAATAAAAATAATGAATTAATAATAATAAAAATAATAAATAAATTAAATATATTTATAAATTAAATAATAAATAATAAATTAAATAATATACAAAATTAATAATAAATAAATAAAACTTATGATAAATAATAAATATAAATAAAAAATACATATAATAAATGAATAAAAAGTAAGAATAAAAAAATTTTAGTAAACATAATTTTTGATTTTGATTTTTATTTTTGAAAAAAATTAAAATTTAATAAATAAGATTTTATTTTTTATTTTTTTAAAAAAATTAAAAATATAATTCTACTAGTCCAGAAAACGAAACATGAAATATTTACTAACATCCTAAATACAACACCCTTAAAAATAATTTCTAATCTATTGTCGAGTTTGAGTGAACCTTTGACAGCAAGAATGAAGAGAATCAGCGGAGTCGCCGCCACCATCCGAGCCATTAAAGGCGGCGGCGCCACCACCACCACCACCGCCTCCGCCGTCAATGCTCTCCGGCAGCGTATTTTACCGGCGGCGGCGTTGTGTAGACCCTTCTCGGTGGTGCCCCGTTCGTTTTCGCTCCTTAGACAACTTCCCTATCACTCAAATCAGTGCATGCTCTTCTCCGCCAGTGCCTCTGCCTCATCTCTCGCCGAGGATCTCCCACCACGCGCCACCAATTTTCTACCCAAAGACGTCGTTCTCTATCAGTACGAAGCTTGCCCTTTCTGTAACAAAGTTAAAGGTAATTTCACTTTTTCTATGTGTGTGTATATATATATATATGTTTATATTAATACATATTTGTGATTCGGTGTGACTTTTTCAGTTTCATCTCTGCTTTTTATGCGTTTATTTATTCTATTTCTTTAATTACATTTTAGGGTTTGTTTTCTTCCTGGGTTTATATTGTACTTGCTGCTAAACTAATTTTTGGTGGCGTCTATACATTTCTCGCTATGCATCATGAAGAGATGACTTTAAATGTAATGAAATTGAGGTTTCCAGGTTCTAATAGTATTTATTATTATCAGACTCGTTTCTATGTGATCACACTCTTTGAAGATACTTCATATTCTCTGTGTTCATGCACTGATAATTGACATGTTCCATATCATTAATAGGGCCATGTTTGGAAATTTCTCTTATTCAATCCTGTGTTTTTTGTTTGTTTGTTTCGGAATTAGTAAGTTCTGGAAATTATGAGAATTCGATATACATTTATAGTCTATACGATTGAACTTTCATTATTAAAATAAGTATGAAGGTATTTGATTTACTTGATGCTCATGCCTATATTGAAGATATATCACATCAATTTGTGCGGTGTAAGTTGTACCTTTTTATTGTATATTGATTGGACGGAATGTATTGTACATTCATAATTTGATGTGCTTTTTCACTCAGATATTGACTGGTTTGTGTTTCATGTTCTAAAATTGATTACACCTATATGTAGTATGTGAACGGCACACTTGTTGTGTTGACTTAGTGTAAAGGGCCAGGTGCTTCATGGACAATACCCCTCTACATATTATCCCTCACCGAACTCACAATGCGGTGTTCAATCCACCCTGCCTACACGGCTTGGACTCGAGCACCTCCCTGGTGGGCGTATCGAGGCAAGTGCTTGGCTTGACACAAGATTGGAGTTTCATGATTTCCTAGGAGAACATACCTACTATCCTTTGATATGGGAATAAAGAAAGAAATAGATTATTATTTTTTCTCTCGAAGCTACTTTGAGCAGTTAATTTACTTTAAAACAGGGAGAGTGTGGAATCTTGTTTTCACCTGTTTAGATATTGTTTTCATTTGCTGTTTTCTTGGTTTTAGAACATGTAATGCACTTCATAAATTTGGACTGCAGCTTAGATTTCTTGCAATGGTACAGAAAAGGATGGGACAATTGAGTGCATAAGGTCACCAAATTTTCTTCTTTCTGTACACTGTGTTCCATGTTTGTGCATCTGTGTTTATTATGATATCGAATTGTAATAATTGTGTCTAGTTGAACTGACATAATTCTTGTGAATAAATTTCACTGTATTTTATATTATTTACTGATAGGAAGTGGACTTTTCCGAGAAGTATTATGTTAATTCTACAACAGCCAATTTTGGTTGGGTATACTTTTATTGGAATAATGATTTCGTAGTTTTATGTGTAGTAATGTTGTTTTTTATTGTCTCCTTAATTCTTGTCCTCTTATATATATATATATATTTCCAGCATTTCTGGATTATCATGATATTGCATACAAAGTTGTGGAGGTTAACCCCATCAGCAAAAAGGAGATCAAATGGTCAGACTACACGAAGGTGCCCATACTGATGGTTGATGGCGAACAGATGGTTGATTCATCAGGTTCTTGATTCGTACAAATCAAAGCAACAGTAGGCTGTACAATAAACCTGTCAGCCTACTTCTAGTTCTTTTCTTTTAAGATTTGAAAATTTTAAATTTCACATAATATATCTGTGCAGATATAATTGATAAACTTTATCAAAGAATTCATCCTGAGACGTCGGGCGATGCTCTCCCAGATGGTGATGAAGAGAGGAAGTGGCGTGGGTATGACTTCTTTTTTTTTTGGTGACAGTTATAACTTATAAGCTCCTCATTTCTGCATAAGTTACAACACCTGTGGTAATGTTTAGTTCAGTTTATCAGATTTTATTTTATAAGAGTGAGAACTTAATTCATTTACGTCTTGTAGAAGTTGCGTCCTGCTATGTCAATGTTATCAAATTATGTGGTTTAGCAGATCTTATGCATTATATGTCTTAGTTGAGCTTGTGCTATTGCAATATTTCTTCTGATGTGACAATTGCTAATTGTTTGCCATGTAGGTGGGTTGACAATCATTTGGTGCATGTATTATCGCCAAACATTTACCGAACTACTTCTGAGGCTCTCGAGTCATTTGACTACATTACAACCCATGGTAAGATTTTAAAGCATTCTCATTAACTGTAATTTTTAGGATCAATTTTGAATTGATTTGCTTATTTAGATGCAGTTGTATCTTTTTTCTCGTATTTCTCTTTTTAGTTACACTTCTGTTACGGTTGTACATCTTCCCTTCCACCAGGGCCAAAAGAGGCACACGCCAACTGTAACTAAAAAAGATGAAATTTGATTCTCACATGCACTCTAGATGTAACTTTGTGATCGGAAGCTATTTTTATTTGTAGTAAAGAAACACCAGTCAACTTGACAATAGAAGACTTGATGACTGTCTCCATGTGAGAGGACTTTGGAGTTTTGTATATCAATGTGTAAATATTAATACGCTACTTCATACCTCTAGCCAAACGACACCTCTGTAGTGAAAAAATAGAAGAGAAGAAAAGTATATATTGAAAAGAGTTTTTTAGACATTGATTATCACGACACATTTTCATATTTTTCCACATTTAGTGCCTAAGAACTTTTAAAATTTTGTTCAATTAATAAAATCTACATGACTAACTTGATTCCTGTTGATCCTCCGGTTATGTTTAGTTCTCCTGATATCTTTTAATTGGTTTATATCATTTTTATTCTTCTTGTTAAACTAAGATGCTTGCTTTGATATATAGTATCCTTGCAAGACTTTGATTTGGGTGCCGGCAATTTTGATTCGGTTCTCCTGATATCTTTTACTCTGCTTATATTAATTGCATTCTTGTTGGTATAGTAAATTGCTTGTACTGATTACTGGCACCTGAGATGTGTTAATAACTATATTCCTTGCAATACTCTGCAGGTAATTTCAGCTTCGCCGAAAGATTAATAGCAAAGTATGGTGGAGCTGCAGCTATGTATTTTGTGTCGAAGAAATTGAAGAAGAAACACAATATTGTTGATGAACGTGCAGCCTTGTATGAAGCTGCAGAAACATGGGTTGATGCTCTAAAAGGCCGCGAATTTCTTGGTCTGTTCAACTACTATTAAGTACTAAAATTTGAGAATAAAATCAACAGAAGATCATTTCTCTGATTTGGTAACCTAACCATTTACTTGTCTAACTATTTTCATGATCACAGGGGGGCTTAAACCTAATCTAGCAGATCTTGCTGTCTTCGGCGTTTTAAGGCCCATTCGCCACCTCAAGTCTGGTAGAGATATGGTGGAGCACACACGCATTGGTGACTGGTACACTCGGATGGATAGCAAAGTAGGACAGTCTTCTAAGATTACGGCGTAAATCCAAGTTTTATTTATCTATGATTTCTGTTGGAGCGATGTTAATCTGTATCCGCAGGTCAGATATTTTTTAACCCATAAAATAGAAAAAAGTATAGGAGCTTTATATAGATATGTGAGAGAGAATAAATAGAGTCTGTTTATGTGAAAGTGCAATTAGTATTTGCGGTTAAAATTATATATTTGGTATTTTCCGTGAGAAGTTTTTGCTAGGACCTTTTACATGGACAAGCTATGTGGGACTTAATTTTGTGTTTAATGTGATGAAGCTACTTATTTATCATCTTCATTTTTCAATACGAAGCTATTTATCATCTTCCATTTTCCAGTAAGCCTCTATTGATCTCGTTAAAGGTGCGCTTTAGGAATAAGTAATACGGATTAGGCTCCAATTTTATTTTATTTTTGTTTTTGTTTTGTTTTTGGGTTGATAGTAAGTTCGAGAGCATGCAAGATTTTAATCAGAAACATTTCCTCGTTACTAACGAGGCAAGATTTATATTTTGAATTTCTATTTGGAGACGAATTCTTGAATTTGTTTTTCTATCCCTGTATAATTAAAAAGGTTGGGTTTTTTTTTATTTTTCTTTTACTCTTTTTCAAAAGGGATGTTCCATTTGTCTCCCATTATTGTTTATTGGATATAAACTCTTGAATTTGCAGATGATTCTTTCTTTTTTTCCTGTAAAAGCGGATATATATATATATATATATATATATATATATGTATGTATTGTTCATTGAAAATTGAAAATTAAAGAGATTTATTAACAATGTAGAAATGTTGAGACGTTCTCGATACTAACTTCAAATTTGTTTCCCTCTCTTTTCCTTATTTCTAATTGTAATTCTCATATCAATCCTATTGTGAACTAGTCATAAATTCCTTTACTTATAGGTGATCAAATAGATTGATTTTGAGAATCTTGATAAATTAAAGTGTGCAAGACGAACAATATCAACAACAATATTAACGCGGATTAAAGCAGATCGTAATAGTGGTATCAAAGTCTTTAATCAAATATGGAAGTGTGCACAATTGAGACTAGAGGACACCTAAATGTGCAGACGCATTTTTAAAGAAAGCCTCAACGTAACAGGACGTTTTTTTGCAATTTTTATTTTTATTTTTTTCGAAAACTTTTCTGTAATGCTTTAAACACTTTTTAAAGTAACCTCATAACACAGAGTTTTTTAGATTTAGTGATATAATTCACAATTGAAGTTACTATTAGGCTTTAGAAAAACAATTTTTTAGAAATGCAAATTAAATAAACTCTTGATTTTCAATTTTTGAACCAAGTTTTGGAAAACAATTCTCAAAATGCTAACCAAATAAACTTTTGATTTTCATTTTTTAAAAAATAAAAAATTATTTTTCAGAGTTGCAAAACAAGTGTTACTCCCTCCGTCCCAAAATAAATGTCTACTTTTACTATTTTCCTTATCCCAAAATAAGTGTCCACTTTTTAAAAGTCAAAGTACTTTATTTAGTTAATTTACTAATTTAACCTTCAACAATTAAAATTGTAAAACATATACATCATCATATCCCTATGGTGAAATCATGGGTAAAATTGATATTTCATTTACTAATACTACAATAAAAGACATTCTTTTTAAAAATTTGTAATTTGGGACGGAATGAATATTTTAAAATAAAAAATAAAATAAAATAAAATAAAGGGTAATTTGCATTAACACCCCCTGAGATTAGGGTCAATGGCAACCAGATTGTGGTCAACGTTTTTTTGGCACTCACACCCCCTGAGGTTTCAATTTCGTTGCAATGACACCCCATGGGCTGGTGAAATGACTAGAATGCCCCTTCAATTGTTTCACTTATTACATTAATGTAATATATAAAGTGTGAAATTACCCATATGCCCAAACACTTCACCCCTCTGAAATTACTAATTACACTTCCACCCCTTATTACAATATATATATATATTATGAAAATTACAATTTAATTTTTTTTCTTTATAATATAATTTGTATATATAATTACGAAAATTAAAATTACGAAAAAAAAAATATATATATATATATATATATATAATTTGTAAAAAATATTTAAAATTTGAAACAATATATAAAATTAAAAAAAAACATATAAAATTTGAAACAAATATATAAAATTCGTAAACAATATATAAAATTCAAAAAATATATAAAATTCTAAAAAATATATAAAATTCAAATATATATATATAAAGTGTGATTGAAGTTTAAGTGGACAAGTCTCAGAGTCATTAGCCAAGGTAACAGATCCTCTTCAGTTTTCTGCAAAGCTATATTAATGGCCACGATGGCGACACATGCTCCACGATGGTGACCAAAATCGGATTCGAACCGATACTTTATTAAAATATTTTAATCAAAATTAAATATATTAATATTTGGATCAAAATTAACGGTTCGGTTCCGGTTCTCATTTTTAAAGAACAGAAAGTATCGGTTCGATTCCGGTTTCGGTCGGAATTAAAAGCGAACCGCATCGTGAATA
Source organism: Cornus suecica (assembly GCA_963922005.1). Classification (NCBI taxonomy): domain Eukaryota; kingdom Viridiplantae; phylum Streptophyta; class Magnoliopsida; order Cornales; family Cornaceae; genus Cornus; species Cornus suecica. Next base: position 86,968,339 of record OY998240.1, read on the forward strand.
TATTAATATTAGAATCAAAATTAACGGTTCGGTTCCGGTTCTCATTTTTAAAGAATCAAAAGTATCGGAACCGAACCGTTAATTTTGATCCAAATAAAAAATTATTTTCGGTTCTTTAAAAATGAGAACCGGAACCGAACTGTTAATTTTGATCCAAATATTAATATATTTAATTTTGATTATAATATTTTAATAAAATATCGGTTCAATTCCGATTTCGGTCACCATCGTGGGGCATGTATTGCCATCGTGACCATTAAAATAGCTCTGCAGAGAGTTGGAGATGATCCGTTACCTTGACTAATGACTCTGAGGCTTCTCCACTTAAACTTCAATCACACTTTATATATATATATATATTTGAATTTTATATATATTTTTAGAATTTTATATGTTTTTTTTAATTTTATATATTGTTTCAAATTTTTTATATTTTTTTGAATTTTATATGTTTTTTCAAATTTTATATATTTTTTATAAATTATATATTTATATTTTTGTAATTATATATACAAATTATATTATAAAGAAAAAAAAATTAAATTGTAATTTTTGTAATATATATATTTTGTAATAAAGAATGAAAATATAATTAATAATTTTAGAAGGGTCAAGTGTTTGGGTATATGGATAATTTCATACGGGAAATAATTCTGGTCATTTCATATATTAGATTGTCAGTGCAACGAGATTGAAGTGCCAAGGCACTGTCGTTTATCATGGTCAGATCGGACATTTTTTTCGCCATGAAAGAGCATAGACACCACAACCAGACTCGTCACTGAATTCAAATCATTCCGATCAACACAAAACATCTCTCTCTCCTCGCCGTCTCTTTCCCGCCAATAACCTAACAATGCATCAACAAGGTGATTACTACAACTCCCTCCCCTACTACCCCTACCCTCCGAACCCTAACCCTAATTCAAATCCAACGATCGATCACCACACCCAACCCACAACATACGCCTCTGCACCTCCGTTCACCACCAATTACCCTCCCTCCGATTACTCCTCACTTCCATATCCTCCCTATCCTCAAACCCCCGATCTTCCTCTCCCTCCCTCTCCCACCTCTCTTTCCTATGCCCCCACAAACCCTAACCCTAATTTCCTACCCCAATCTTACCAGCCACCACCACCACCACCACACCAACAACAACACTCTTCTTATTATTCACCCATCGATCCGGTACATTCTGCCCCTAATTACTCTTCAATTCCCGCGAACCCTAACCCTAGCACCAACCCCAATCCGCCCTATTCGACGCTGTACCCTTCCGCTTATGGTCCTGTAGGGTCTTCGGTTCCGCCGGTGCGTGACAGTTCTTACGAGGCTAGTGCCAAATTTGATCAGGGTTGGGGTTATTTTGATGAAAAGTCCGGGGGGTATGGTCGGAGCAGGTCCGATTTGGGGTCGGAGTTGTACGGGAAGCGATCGGATAGTGGGACGTCTCGGGTTGATGATGGATTTGGGTATAGTGATGGTGTGTATGCCTACCAAGGGGGTAAGGTGGAGCCTTATGGCGCTCGGGGCACTGCGCCGAAGTCATCGACGTGGTCAGGGTTTGATGATTTTGGAAGGCCCATTGGTGCTGCTCCGCGGAAAGATCAACCTGCTTCTGCTCCTATTGTGAGGGCAATTCCGAAGGCGGATACACAGCAGGATGTGAAGAGTGGAGTGCAGAAGTATAGAGTGAAGCTGTTGCCGGAAGGTGGAAGCCAGGGCACCATGGATGTGCTTTGCCAGGTTTGGCAAGAAAACCCTTCTTGTTAGTGTGTGCATGTCTGCTTTTTTGCCTTATAAAATGAGGGAATTAATGAAAATGTTTGACATGATTTGATTGTTTCTTATGTTTACATATTCGAATTATTATTAGTACATTTCATATACATTTGTGTGATTAATTCGGCCCTCAATGTGAAGTTCCTGAGTTTGATGGAATTTGGTTATCCTCTTCATTCTTTGTGCGCAATACTTCCTCTCTTGTATATATTTTGTTTAACTTTCATTTTTGTAACTTGGGATTCTTTTGTTTTGATTGTGTTGGTTAGTTCAGCCTGGTTGGTTTGCTTTTGGATGGCTTCAATTTGGAGGTTTTCTCCCTTTTCTATCAAGATCTTCTTTATTTATAGCTTCTTGACTCTTACGCTTCGTTTGGTAGGAGAAATTTGAAAGGATTTGGGGAGAAATTTGAAAGGATAGTGTTATATGTGTTTGGGTTGACATCTTAAAGAGAAAAGAAAGGATTTGGAAGGATTTGGAGGGATAAACTTATAACTACAAAACCCTTTGGTGTTATCCTTCCAAAAATGAGAAGATTTGGAGAGAAAAGAAATGATAGCAACTTTAAGTATTAAAATGACAAAACTATCCTCTATAATTAAAAAAACAACTTTATTAACTAAAGGATATACTAGTCATTTAATTATTATTCTTTATTTTCTTTTCTCTCATTTGGCTTATTCAAACAAGAATGATATCATTTATTTTATTTTCTTTCATAATCTATCCAAACATAAATTTAAAATATTGCTATCATTTCTTTTCTCATATAACTAATGTTATCATTTCTTTTCTTTTTTCTCATGACCATCCAAACAAACCTAGGTTTTGTTCAGAGTAATGTAATTGGAAGGAAAGGAAATAAAAGAAAGGGCATAGTACTGATTTTCATGTTTTGCTTATATTGAGGTGAGAAAAAAGGTTAATGAGAGATTTCGAGGGATAGCTTAATACCTCTCTCCTTTGCTATCCTCCTCAATAGTGGGAAGATTTGAATAGGAAAGATATAAACTTGAGTGAAACTTTTATAGTACTAAAAATAGTATTATCATTTAAAGAAGAAATTTTGAAGTTAATTTTGGCTTGAGGTAAGCGGAAACTAATTCAAGATGGCTAGATAAACAACTTTGGACCCACAAAGTAAAAATGGTCAACTTCTTTGAATTTATGAAGTTAAAAAGCTTTGCAGATATTGTGTTAGTAATAGAAGGTGTTATTCTACTCTTTGCAATACATGATCTTTTTTTCTTCTTTGGATCCTAATTCAACCAAAACTTTTCAAGTTATCCTAAATCTGTAATTTTAATAAAATAAGAGTAGTTCACCTCATTGACTACTACATTTGGATGAAATCTACTCGGGTTCAAATATTTCTTCTTTCTTGTTGATTCCTGACAAAAAGGAACAAGTAGAGCAGAAGGTCCATATCTTTTTTTTTTTTTGAAATGAATATGTTTTTATGTTATTTTGTACTGTACAATTCTTTTTTTGTGGGATCATTTACCCACGAGAAGTAATGAGAAGAAAGAAAACTTCAAATTATTAAGAACCAAAAAGAAACATCAATAACATAAGGAGACTCAGTATCGAAAGGAAACAAAATACAAAATAAGCTTGGAAAAAAAAATCAAATTCGCTAAAAATTCCGAGAAATATACTGAGAAACCTTATTAATGTAAACCACTAAATAGAAAAATTCAGCACAATCCGAGTTCGTTTAGCTCCACGAACAAAAATCTCAAAAAAATTGAAAGTAAAAAAAATGCAATTGTTGGGCCCTAAACGATAAAATTTGGCCAAAAACAATCTATGTTTGCAGATCCACCTGCAGCATCGCCATCTTCTGCGGGTCAAAGAAGGAGATACGATACGAAATTAAGGAATTTATTAGATCTCATGGTCTGCTAAACCTACAACAAAAGAAAAGAGAGCTAGCTTGTTCAAAGAAAAAGAGTTTAGCATGGGGACAAGGCGAGGAGGTAGTCCAGACCGAAAGCTCATATATTCCAGATGGTAGCTCCTCTTAGTAATTCCATGGGAAAGGCTTCCACGCTTTTCTCTCATTAGGAGCGGGTTATTCTCTCCCCTACCATATATTCAACTAGGAGTCCCAAGGTGATATCCCTCCCTTTGGTGGGCATGAATAGTCTTTTGTATGTGTAACAGAATTTAGATCTCCCAAGTCAGATATTTCAATCCCAATTCCTGGCCTGCCGAGATCCCTTCTCTTACCTAGTCCCAGGCCGTGGAGATAAGAACGCCAGGGACATTTGGAGAAAATAGGGGAATGATTCATTCTGTTTTATCTGCAAAAGGTGTAATGAACAGAACTGATAATTCAACTTCAATAGTTCTCTCCTATACATGTTTTGAAGTTATAAATGCCCTTTGAGGTGTAAATATATTCATTTTGGGTAATTATATTTGTGTTTAAATCATGGCATGTATGCTTTTTTACAAACCTAACATTGTTAGTTCTGAAGTTTCTAGCATTTTGGGATGTCATCACCATGTATCTAGGGTATCTTGTACCAAATGCTCTTACGTCTTCTCTTTATATTTAGTCTTTTTGTTGTATCTGGAACCTGAAATATTATTGATTGTATCTCTTTTAAGATTGGCTTGGACGGGATTCGTATGCTTGATCCGAGTACCAGTCGGACATTAAGAATATATCCCCTTGAGACGATAACAAGATGTGAGGTATGTTGATTTTTTTGTTTTGTTGTGGTTTCTTTGCTTATGAATTTCAGTCTACCACTTCTAATATCTTGCAGAGCATCAATAACATATATTTTTCGCGTCATTTAGGTGACTGATTCTTCCACCTTCACATTTTGGTCAAAAAGTTCTGTCGACATTGACCCAAGACGCATAAGACTCCAGTCAAATAGTTATACAACCAACACAATTCTGGACACAGTGACAGCTGCAACTGTTCAGGTTTGGCAACATACTGATATTTTTCGTATTTGTTCTCTTTCTTGGGTTTAGATAGGTGATGGCATTGCAGTCCATGGAATGAATGGGATTTGTTACTAAAAATGAAATTAGGGGTTGTGGTGAGGAATATTGCAAATAAAAGAATACATGCCATTAACTGAATTTTCTCTCTTATAAGTGCATTTTGATGATGAAGCTCAGTTAGTTCTTCATTTTTTAATTTATTAGATCGATTTTTATAAAGACATTTTATACCTTCAGTAGATCTTTATTTTACTTTTCATTTTGTTCCTTTTTCAATTGTGATGCAGCTTAAGGAGATGGGTGGAAGAAGCAAACCTTCTGATTCCTTGAAGACAACAGAACAAACTACAGATAAGAAAAAGGGTCTTGCAGATTGGATGAACTTGATGAAGCCTGGAAATGAGGAGAAAGATCATTGGGTACTATTACAGCTCTCTGGATATTTTCATCTTCTTAGAAATAATAATACATTGTCGTCTTTGTACTATATCCCCCTTGTACCTTAAAGTTTGGAACTATAATTTATATATATGTCATGAACAATTGCTGTCGCATTTGTGAGGGTTCTTATGAATTCTACTGGAACATTCCGACCTTTTGTTTCTTTCTTCGATACGGATACTTCTTACTAATTATTAAGGGTGAGCCAGGATCTGAGTGGATTTGTGCCGGATTGTGCAAGCTTGAATTATCTTCAAGTTTACATTTCCAATTTATATTGTACTAATAACTCTGATTGGAGATTTTGGTGTTCTATTATTTGTTTCCTCTTGCTTTCTTTAGGTTCCTGATGAAGCGGTTACCAAATGCACATCTTGTGCAACAGACTTTGGTGCTTTTGTGCGCAAGGCACGTATTTTTTAGTGATTGATTTAAAATTCTATCATTAAGTGGAAGGCATATGTATCTTTGAGTGAAACTTATGATATTCCTCCATTTTCAGCATCATTGCAGGAATTGTGGAGATATTTTCTGCGACAAGTGTGCCCATGGTAGAATTGCGCTTACAGCTGATGAGAATGCTCAGGCAGTTCGAGTCTGTGATCGATGCATGGTATGGATTAATACTTTGTTATTCCTGTTTCATACTTGAATCTATCTTCATCCATCTCACAGATGTGTGGAGAAATTGTTATATTTGGTTTGGTATATATTTATGAAGAATGGGTTACATATTGGCTTGCCAAGTGTCCTTGGCCTTTGTATCTTCAGATGTGCAGAGTTGAGTGCACATGATTGTTTATGATCCACTCAACTAACCCTTCTTTGGTACCTCCTACACAAATCCTGACTTGTTTAAATTGAATTGACCCTGTAATATATGGTTGAGAAGATGAGCTAAAGAACTTGATTACCAAGATCTGATTGAGGTCCAATTGTTTAGCTCAGCAACTAATAGTCCAGCCATCCATTTTGCCTTATATATTTTCCCCTATGGAAAAGAAGGGATAATGGAACAGACTCCTTTATAGCAGTTCATGAAAATGTGGAGACTCTTGAGCTAGATCTTACTGTATCAATGTTTCTTCACAGGCAGAGGTTACTCAGAGGTTGAGTAATGCTAAGGAATCGGCCAGCAAATCAGCTGTATTGCAATCTCATGAGGATCTTGCCAAGAAGCTTCAGGTGATTGATGTTTTGAATTTTTTACTCTGGTGCTTTGTTTGTCATTTTTCATTCCAGTTTTTCTCAAGTCATTTTCCTTTCCATATTTCTAATTTCCTTTGCACTTCTTCTTATGTACTAGTAATGTGGAATGAAGTTCCTTTTCTTTTCCACATGCCTAGTAAAGCATTTCTAGATCTTGTTTGGCGAAGTTAGAGATCTTTAAAAAAATTAATAGTAAATTGGTAGTTATGAAGAATTGGCTTTTCGGGAATTTTTTTGTGGAGTTGAATTGAAGTTTAAAACCACGTTTTACAAAGTACATTCAATAATCCGTCCTAAATGAACTGTCTCATTGGCTTATTATTCTGATCTTTATCTGAATGGATTTTACATGGTAACTAATTGTGAGCACTGAATGCAGTTGGTAGAATAAACAATCTAAATTGTTGTAAGAGCTTATTATTCTGATCTTTATCTAAATGAACAACCTAAATGAACTGTCCCATTGGCTTATTATTCTGATCTTTATCTGAATGGATTTTACATCGTAACTAATTGTGAGCACTGAATGCAGTTGGTAGAATAAACAATCTAAATTGTTGTAAGAGCTTATTATTCTGATCTTTATCTAAATGAACAACCTAAATGAACTGTCCCATTGGCTTATTATTCTGATCTTTATCTGAATGGATTTTACATGGTAACTAATTGTGAGCACTGAATGCAGTTGGTAGAATAAACAATCTAAATTGTTGTAAGAGCTTAATTGCGTTGTCAGTTTATGTGTTGTTTGAATGGATGATTTTGGTTCGATCATTAAGGTTTTTACTTTTACTTTTTATTCCTTGAAGTGGCAAAATTAATGTTTGCATAAATAGATGATTGATGCACTCCAGTTCTGATTCACTGTAAATGATCTTCTGTCACAGGAGGAGATGGAAAAGAATCGCAAGGCATCATCAGGTTATTTACTATTGCTGTAACTTGTGTATGGGTGTGGGCGTCACAAATCTGGTTTTGGGATCCCCATGTTGCATGGGGCACATTTGTGACCCTCTTATAGTAGTCTATATGGTAATTTTAATTGTTCAATAATGTTTTAGAAGGCTGGCCAGCGGGTGGAATGATTTCAATCCAGTATAACCAGTGGGGAATACGAATTGATTTTGTGACATTAACAGACAGTACTTATATTCTTCATATATGATTTTAAATACAGTTAGACAGTGGGATGTTCCTTTCAGCCAACTTTGGGTTTATACTATGTTTGCTGGAGGGGAAGGTTAAAGAGAAGGAATGAAAGAGTAGTCCTTGGAGAACGGATGTTTAGATTTTCTCCTTTTGAATGGTTTAGTGGCCTCTAATTGTTCGGTAGGTGGGAAGGGAAGGGAAGGGAAGAGGATATTTCAATTTTAGTTCATAATTTTATATATCTCAGTATGAAGTTAATACACATACTTTCATGATTAATAAGGTCCCTTTTTTATTTTATTTTTTTCAAGTTTTTTAAAAACCTCCTCCATATTGCGGTCTAAATATTGAATGGAAACAAATTGGTTCTTCTTGATTATGCTTCATTTATTATTCCCACTTTCCTCTTTCTCTGTTTTGTACCTAACAATGGAAGCATGCCCCCATATTACCAGTTACTCTCTTTGCCCCTTCTTCCTTCGAATTAAAGATGGTGTCAATCAAGTTGGTTAATGTCTGGAGTTGTAGGGTTTGGTGTTAATGTTACTTCATCCTGGTTGAGTATGTTCTCATCTGCTGTACTTTTTTGAATGATCTGTTGTTAGACTCTAAGTCAGATGGATCTGGTAGGCGGATGAAAGAAGTTGCCTGTCCTATTTGCACAGTTCATTTGCAGGTTTGTGATCCTGGCATATTATATTTCATTTTTCTTGTTTAAATTATTATTTTTTTCGGGGCTGCTTCAATATCTATTTTTTTTTTTTTGTTTTTTGTATGTCTGCACATGGAAATTATTGTAGGTTCAAGTTCCCAGCTCTGGTTCTGAGACCATAGAGTGTGGGGTTTGCCAACATCCATTCCTAGTAAGCTCCCACTGATGCACAGAGTAAAAATTGTTGAAGTCACTTCATTTCCTTTTAACTTCTATATTGAATTTATGTAATGTGTTAGCCCTTCTTTTAATAATAATTTGTGTATGTAGTTTTCCCTAGTTCGTGTTATTCACTTCTGCTGACCTATGTTAGTTTTTTTTTTTTTTTTTTTTTTCTTTCTTTTTTTTTTTGTACATGAAAGGTACATTCCGTTTGAAGTGCTGCGTCAGGTTGAAATGTATATAAATAAGATTCGTGTATATATTTTATTTACGCGAGTTGTGTGCAAGTTATTTTTCAGGAACATATGTGGACCTTTCAGCTCAAATGAATATTCATATGGTTCATTTAGTGTTTTATGCTCAATGGTACGTGCTAGTGGAGTAATTTATTCAGTTTTGGCTGGTTGAATCTAATAGGGAATCTGGTGACTAGCAATGAATAAAAGTTGGAATATCAGAGTGGAATTTATGACATATAGAAGAATTGGAAAAGGAGAATTCATGTTGACGAATCATTTATTTGAGAAAAATACGACAACTTCAGTGGTGTGGAAATTAAAATGTCTTGTAGAACAATTGCCTTTTAACTTGTCAAAATAGGGAAAAGAACAGTTGCTTTTTCTTTCTGAAGGTTTTGTAGGTGTAGATGCAGGACACGGATCCTTTAAGTTGATTTTAACGGATGCGCACCGTTAGATGGAGGAGTGGACATAAGCTGATGGAAAAATCAATCTAGAGGATTCATGTCCGTAAGGAGAGATGAATGAGCCATCTTGTTGACATGCCTAAGCCAAAGCCTTGCTAAGGCTATTCAATCATTAGATGACATACAAGTGAAATATGTTGTTATTTGTTGTGGTTGGGAAGATATTGTAACACCCACACATGTGTGGTTAAGAATTAAATGATAGGCCTCAACCACAAAGAAGATTGCTTCTCTCTTTTGCTTAAGAATCCCCATATCATGTCTGTCTCACAAAAGTTAGGCACAAAAATTAAATGGGAGTAGTTGAATTATGTTAAGGCCACAATATCTTGTTCCTTCCTAGCGTACTCTTTCCACATCCAAGCATGATTGGTCCAATACTTCCATTTATTGCCGAGCATGTCATATTGTAGATCAATTCTGCAAAAGTAAAGTTTGAGCTATATACATATAGTCACCATCCATCATCGTCTTTAAGCCTTCTTTGAGCCTCACATGAAAAAAGACTCCAATGGTTCCTTTCACGCGGGTAATGTGAATATTACTTTTATTAATTCCTTTTTTTCTTTTCAAACCATAATTATGATACTATCCTAGAATGATGAACTTAAATGTGAGAGAAAAAGTTATGGTTTTTAATTTGTTTAATTATTTGTATTTTTGGTTTTAAAAATAAAGACTTGTAATTCCTCTCATTGTACCACATCAATAGTTTTATGAATAAAATAAATATAATAGTACATGTACGAGACAATCGTCCTCTCCGAGAAAGACTTAGGCCCTGTTTAGAAACCAGTCCGGTTTGGTTCGGTCTGGTCGCTAATGTGAAAATCTGTTTAGTAAACGGTCTGGTCTAATGATCTAGATATGAGAAAACTGGAACCAGATTATGTTTGGCAAACTCTGGGTCCAAACCCTCCATCAATAATCCCAAACTCATCCATTTTCTTTCTAATTATATTCATGTGTATATATATATATATATATATATATATATATATGTGTGTGTGTGTGTATATATTATGTTATTATGAGATTAAGGCTTTCTTCATCAAACTTTTGGTATTGATCGAGCCAAAGATTTAATCGAAGTGAGAGGAAAGGGGTTGGCGGTGGGTTTTGAGGTGTTGTGCTTGGTCAATTGAAATTCATCAAACTGATTCAATTGAGCCAAGGTGTTGTGCTAGCAGTGGGTTTTGAGGTGGAAAGGGGCAAGGAGGGAAAAGAGGTGGCGCCGGTGGTGGTGGTGGAGGCGGTCGAAGTGGTGGAGGAGAGAGGTGGCGCTAGTGCTTGGTCGAAGTGGTGGAGGAGAGAGGTGGTGCCGGTGCTTGGTCGAAGTGGTGGAGGAGATAAGAGGCGGTCATTCTCGTTCTAAGGTTTGTGGAGAGAGGCGACAAGTGGTTTTTGTTGGTCTGCGTTTTTTCTGATTTTGGTTAATTATTTTGTGAACCAGACCACCATGACCCATCAAAAACCTTGGTCTCAAATTTGTGATTTTGATTCAATTTGGTTCGGTTCCAATTTTTAAGACCAATGCAAAATAAACATGGTTTGGTCTCTAAAAATCAAGACCAGACTAAACCAAATGAGACCATAACCACCTACCAAATAGAGCCTTAGGACTGTGTGAGGACTGCGTGAGGGTGAATTTCTTAGAATAGTCATAGAGTAGTCCCCGAATTTTTTATTATAGAAAAATGAAAAATAAAAAAATTACTTATCATTCCTCCTATTTTACTTTCCTCGTGGCCCTCGTGTATACATTTATATTTTGTATGGAGTAATTAGTCTCACAGGATATGTTATTTGGGCAATAACTAGCTACCTAATAGTTAACAAACTCGAAGCCCATGCCCTGTGACCCTCCAAATTTAATGACCCGACATGGAAGCACTTGATCACATCAATCAAATATTTTATCATTCTTTTCAAATTTAATAAACCATCAAAAATTCTCGTGGGTAATTGTTGGGAACCATTATTTTTGTTTTTATTTTGAGAACCAAAAAATAAAAATAATTCTTGTTCTTGTTCTTATTTTCTCACCTAAAAGAACAAGAACAAAAAACATGTTTGGGGCAAAAAAACACACATATTCTCACACAATTTTTCCTCTCTGCCACAATTTTTTTTTAGAAAAATCCCAAAAAGAACAAAAAACAAGTTTTTATTGTTCCCTTGTTTTTTCTACTATTCACAAAAACAGTTTCCAAATTGAGAACATAACAAACAATAAAAAAGGTTGCCAAACATATTCTGTTATCCTGAACAATGCCAAAAAATAAAAAAACAGAATAAAAACAAGGTTTCAAAGGGGGCCATAATGTTTTTTTTTTTTTTTTTTTTGTTGTCATCAGTCAGAGGATGCGTTAATGTAAAAGATATGTGAGTAAATGCTAAAGCACCCAAAAAAAAAAATTGTAACAAAGCCACTGTTTTATTGAATCTTAGCTCTAGATTAGTGGCAAAACAAGGAAAAACACTTTTGTAAGGGGTAGCTCGCGATGGTGGCGTTCACGAATTAGAGGTGTGTCGCGGATTGAGTTTGTGTTGGGTTATAGTTCATAATTCAGGAAGGAATGTCCTGGGTCCAAAGGCTCGGGGAGGCAAATGGTGATTTTGGTATTTTACTAGTACATATGAATTAGGTCTATATATACATCATTGTAACCCTAATTCATTGATAAGCGAAATACAAAAGATTGCTTTGGTGGACGTAGGTCAAATTGACTGAACCACGATGAATCATGCGTGTTCTTGATCTTTAATGTTTTATTGTTTGCGATTGATCTTTTGTTTCAACAGTTTGCGACACGGATAAAAAGGAACAAGTGAGGTTGGGAACAGGCCAAAGGAATATCTCGGCATGAGATATTGGATATGCGAGAAAAGTACCAAGAAGAGGTGACCATTGGAGGGTTTGACAAGGGCATAACTGCAGTCAAAACCCATGGTCCTGTGTGCTACTCGCGTAGGGAGTGGTAGATGAAAATCTAAGGAAACACTTTAAAAGTGCAAGTGGAGGATCGCGGCCTCACTTGCTTTGTCCAAAGACAAAGTACCTTAGAAAGACCAATAGCGCTCACGGGTCATGAAAAAGGGTATGCATGCGAAAGTTCATAACCAACGGAATTGCTATGACATCAAGAAAGGACATTTGGTTAAACATACGATAAGTATGGTTGCGAATTGATCTCGCGACATGGAATCGCGAGGCACTCAAGGGACTCGCGACACGCTTTAGTGGGGGTCGGCGAGTTGGAGGCTGGCATGGCAAAAGCATCTCGCGGAGTTTGGCTCACCACAATGTCTATAAATATACTAAGCCAGGTTTGGGACTTCAGAGTTTGGAGAAAGAAAGTGTACTTCTTAGGCTTTTTAGACTGTTATTTTCTCTCTTTTCTTACAACTTTGTAATCATCATCACAACAATAAAGTTATCATTTTTCATAGTCAGATCAATAAGTGTAGAAACTATTTCTTTTTAGTTTAATACTCCAACCCTTACAAATTTATACAATGTCTTATCAAACAATTACAATGTATTTTATTTAGCACAATTTACTAAAAAAAAAGGGTGTAATCTTCCTCTAGAAAATAACCCAAAACAGCTCCCATAAATACCCTTTGGAAATTTGGTTCGTATTTATTTATTTCACCATCTAATCAACCAATAACCCAAAACAGCTCCCATAAATACCCTTTGGAAATTTGCTTGGTATTTATTTATTTCACCATCTAATCAACCAATAACCCAAAACAGCTCCCATAAATACCCTTCGGAAATTTGCTTGGTATTTATTTATTTCACCATCTAATCAACCAAAAAGAGTGAAGTTGAAAACAGAGTTAGGAATAGAATAAGACAGAAGTCACATGCATGTTAAAGTTGTATACCAAGTCAACAACAACTCCAATGACACTCCCTATAAATGCACTGAAATCTCTAAAAAAAAATGATCAAGATGGGCCAATCATAACTCACTCTCATCTTGTATTCTTCACTTTTAGCCGAGACTGACGGTACAAATTTCTTTTTTTTTTCTTTTCCCAAAACAATGCAAGTCCTCCTCCTAAAACTCTCTTCCTCAACAAACCTTTTATTCTCTGCCTTCGTTTTTTCTCTTTTGTGCATCGCCAAAGCTCTGATTCAATTGCCACCCAATGAGTTCATTCCTGCAGTTCTTGTGTTTGGAGACTCCATTGTTGATACTGGCAACAACAACAATATTAAAACCATTGCAAAAGTCAATTTCCCTCCATACGGTAAAAATTTCAAGGGAGGAAAACCAACTGGAAGATTTAGCAATGGAAAAGTTCCCGCGGATTTTTTCGGTATCCATTTCTCTAAAAAAATAATAATTTACCCTTCATTTTATTTTATTTTTTGCTAATCTTTAATACATTTTCAGTTGAAGAACTGGGAATTAAGGAGCTTTTGCCGGCTTATCTCGACCCGAATCTCCAAACCGAAGACCTTGCTACCGGGGTCAATTTTGCTTCCGGTGGTGCAGGATATGATCCTCTAACATCTGAACTCGCGGTAAACTCCATTTTCATTTAAAAAAAAAAAATCCTAATTTTATTTCAATTTTTATTCAGATCACTAAATTTTTATTTTTATTTTTTTTATGAAATATTAGGGAGTGATATCAATGTCAGATCAATTAGACATGTTCAAAGAGTACATAGTGAAGCTAGAAGGGGTTGTGGGCAAAGAGAGAAGCAGTTTTATCATTGCCAACAGCATATATATGGTGGTTGCAGGCAGCAATGACATTACCAATACCTACTATCTCACCCCTCTCCGAAAACCCTACTATGATTTTCCGTCATACGCCGATCTTATGGTCAGCTACGCTTCCGATTTCATGCAGGTACAATTTATATGCGAAGCGATATAATTTGAATTCTCTCCAGAGATTTTTTTATTTTTTTTTACTTTTCTCAAACGCATGTCACGTTATAATAATTACAATCTTGTCACGTTATGAAAAGTATTGGGAATCAAAATGTCACTTCATAACTACAATCTTGTCATGTTATGAAACATATTAGGACTCGTGACATCGTTTTAATGATCAATGGATTAAATTGAGGATATATATGTATATGTAAGTAGAAAAATAATAATATTTTTTTTATATGATTGTGAAAGGAGTTGTACAGATTGGGAGCGCGGAGAATTGCTGTGCTGAGTGCGCCACCACTGGGGTGTTTGCCATCGCAGAGGACTCTGTTTGGCGGGAAAGAAAGGGAATGTGTGGGAAAATACAATGAAGCAGCTGATTTGTTCAACACCAAACTGTCAGATGAGCTAAGCTCTCTTAACACCGAACTTCCCAATTCAAGAATGGTCTATATTGACATAGACCACCCCTTGCTGGATCTCATTTATAACCCACAAAAAAATGGTAAGTCTAAGATTTCCTGTATTGCAACAAAAAGCATATATATATATATATATAAGTGATAGACATAGACCCTTATTCCTCAAATGCTCTGAACTTGAGTGACCAAATTGAACCAGACTCAGCAGTACATTTATTGTTCTTGGTTATTTTGGAAAGTTGAAAATATAAAGTATTCAGTTGGTGGAGAGGGTAGTCAGGTAATTTTCAAAATAAAAGGAAACGGTAATTTTGGTGTACCAAACTGACATAAAGTGTTTATGTGGCAAAGTTTCATTTCTCTAAAATTTGCAATTCTTCCCTTGTTTGATAAACTGAAATTAGTTGAACATTTTAATAGGTGAATTTTACGTGCTAGAGTTTATAATTAATCATTTTTATGCTTTATATATATTTTTGCCATTTTTTAGTTTTTAAACTCAATTTATAAATTTAAGTACTTACCATTTTTTATTGATGTTGATATTCGTTATCTAAGTTGAATAAGTGCGGAATCTGTTCAACATTAATTATTGAATTGAGTTATCAAACAATATATAACTATTAGTTTTTAACTTTTGTTAAAATTACGTTTATATATATATATATATATCGACTTCAATTTAGATTGATGGCACTGGCAGGTTTTGAGATTGGGGATACAGGGTGCTGTGGAAGTGGTAAAATAGAAGTGGCGTTTCTATGCACAATAACATGTACAGATGTATCTAAGTATGTGTTTTGGGACAGTTTTCACCCTACAGAGAAGGCATATCAGCTACTAGTCCATCGATCCCTCACCAAGTACATCAACAACTTCTTCTAGCTATCACCAATTATGTGTGGATCAAATTATATTTCATATTCATATTCAAATTATATTTCAAATTATGTGTGGCAAGTAACATTTGTTAGTATAGTGGTGAAATAATTTCATATTCATGTACTATGATTTCACAATCTATTAGATTGTAATACAAATTTGAGAAAATATTTTACTGTTTGAGTTTGTTTCTGAGACCCTATGAGAAACATGTTGGAGGAATATAAATTGAGAAAAGGTTACTATAAAGGGGGTGACTCGCGAAAAGGTTAATCCGCGAGGATTGACTTATTTCGGGAGATTGACCCAAGGATTTATTTATTTGGGAGATTGACCCAACGTTTGGTTTATTTGGGAAATTGACCCAAATAAGGTTTGTACGCGAGAGCTTGCATTATACAGAGGGAGGTATGAGGGACTGATGTGTTTATAGCTCGCATTTGAATTCATAACCCTATATGCTGCTCGCGTAGGGAGTACTATTCGAAATCTTGGGGAAATGCTTGGGATATGTAAATAGTGGGTCGCGACCCTATCTACACCGTCTTAAGCAAGAGTATCTTAGAGAGCCCGATAGTACTCAGGGTCATGAAAAAAGTATGCATGCAAAATGTCATGACCTAGGAAATCTATACAACATGGTTCATTGGCTAAGGAAAAATCATATCCGCCATGAAACATGCGCGGATCACAGGGCACGGGGAACAATATTAATCCGCGCAAGGGATTACGCGATTCAGCATCGCGCAGTCGAGGGCGCGAGATTATACTGTGCAGGGTATTTATGGCGCGGATTGGTATGGCAGGATCCATGTCGTGAGACAGTTGCTGACATGACAATAACAATCCGCGAGGATCTACTGGACGCTCACGTATATACATAGAGGTGCGAGGGCTCACTTCAAGAGGACTGGACTTTTTGAGAGACTAAGAGAGAGAAATTCCTAGAGAGAGAAAGTATTTCGCATCACTTGGAACTGTTTGTTTTCACTTCCATTTCTCTTTCATTTCTCTGTAAAGCAAATCAAAAGCAATAAAAGCATCAACACTATTATTATTTACTGACGAACTTGTGCGGAAACTATCTTCACATCATTTAATTCATTCGAACCCTTACATTAAAGTCAACTATGTTGGGGAGAAGATGTCTTTTGCACAAGTTGAGCCTCGTTAGACTCGTCGGAGAGGTCGTCCACCGACCCGGCACACCGAGCAAATTGAAGAGGAAACAACAACACAGACGCAAAGAGGTGAACCAGTCCCACTAGCGCGAAGACAGCGTCGTCGCGCGAATGTTGGTGTGGATCAGGCATAAACTCCTTCGATGGCAGAACCAGTACAGAGTTCAGCAGAATTGCCATCAGCTTTGCTGCAAACTCTTCTCAGCATTCAAGAAACGACAAAAGGCCATACTTCACTTCATGGAGGCCTCGCGCGTTTCGATACCAAATCTTGAATCACCACAGATGAATAATCAAGCCATGCCAGAAATGACAACACAAGAGCTTTTTCGGGAGGCACCCCGAGCGAGAACTGAGCCACTGAAGAAATAGTCATATATCACTAAGGAGCAGCTGCGGGCTATTTTGAATAAGAAATCTGAAATAGAAGAAGTGGAAATTGCCCCACCGTACCATCCTAACATTATGGCTTTGCCTTATCTGGAAGATTATGGAACACCAAGCTTCCATCAATTTGATGGCAAAAAGGGAAATGCAAGAGAACACATATCCAGGTTCGCGGATGTTATGGGACCCCACAGAAACAACGAGTATTTAAAGCTTAGAGAATTCTCCAAGTCTCTAACAGGAACTGCATACACATGGTATACGGGTCTCGCTCCGGCTTCAGTGTCCAGTTGGACGAACATGGTGCTCAAATTCTACACTAAAATTCTTCCAGGCAGATGAATAAGTCTCAATGATTTCACTCACAAGGCAAAGGCAACGTTTTGGGGAGGAGGCGGCAATTTATGTCAGGAGGTTTCGCGAGGCTGCTTTACAATGGCATGAGCCAATTTTTGAGCTTCAATTGATCAAAATTTGTATAGAAGGGATGATGCAAGAGTATAGGGTGCATTTGGTCAATCACGAGTTCAAAACTTTTTCTGCACTTGTCGACAATGCACGAAGATTGGGAGAAGTTTTGGCTCCCCCGACACAACCAAATATCAGTGCTAGGCGAGTGGCAATGGTAGCAGCAACGCAGAACAAAAGGCCACGAGAAGAGCATGCTAAGAGATCTGAACCACCTCCTTTACCTTTCAGTGAAAAGAAAGCAGTCGTATTGCTAAATCAATGGATTGCGGATCATGTCATATCACTACCATCACTGCAAAGACTGCCGACAAGAGAGGAAAGGATGAAGAACAACTACTGCCCCTATCACAGGTTCGCTCGGCATTCCCTGAATGGATGTTGGGCATTCCGCGGATTGGTACACCGGAAAATATCATCAGGTGACTTAGAAGTGGCAAAGAATGTAGTCCATGAGCCCTTCCCTGCACATGTGGCTTTGGTGGCAGCCAGAGACAGTACAGAGGATACAACAAATGCCGTCAACTACGAATGCCCGCCAACGCGTGAAGTAAATGAGAATGCTAAGATAAATGTTTTCTTCAACGAGCTCCCGATACATGAACATGTGAAGGAGTTCTTGAAAGACCAAATAGTTGCCGCCCTCAATCATACCATTATGATTCCACAACATGAGAAAACCTCCAGTAAGATCACATTTTCTGAAGTAGACAGACAAGTACCATTCTTTCACAATCGACCTCTGTATGTATCAGCTACTGTAAACGGTCGGGAGATGAAACGAGCTTTCTTGGATGGAGGAACGTCAGTTAATTTAATCCCGCTAGCCACTTTGCGGATGATCAATGTTCCTGAAAGCAAGATCGTAAACCATACCATTGCAGTTACCGATTTCAACGGAGACTAGCAGGCCACCATGGGATTCGCGACATTGGATCTTAAAGTCGGGAAAATCAGGGGGCCTACCAAATTTCATGTCATCAAATGGGAGCCCTCGTATCAGTTATTGCTGGGAAGACCATGGCTACATGCATATGGTGTAGTACCATCATCCTATCATCAAGTAATGAAGGCCAATTGGGGAGAGGGAATAATGACCATGAAGGCATCCAAGAACCCTTTTTGCACATCTGAGGCCCACTTCGCAGACGCAGTCTATTTCTCAGAGTACAGTGAGGAGGACGGACCCGGCGTTTTTGCTTCACCAATACCAAAATGGGATGAATTGGAAGAAGGAGGTTCAACTAAGCGGAAACTCGGGCGAGTGGTGTACAAATTATGACGGGATTGGGGGTCAGAAACTTGCACAGTTGGCACTGACCCCGGGACAGAAGAGGTTGTACAAAGAAAACTTGACACTGAGCCTGAAGTACTGAAAGTGAATCCGCGACCAGAACATGGTTTGTGTGAAGTGGACATAGGCGACGACACCGATCCGTGACCTACCTTCATAAGCAGTACGCTGCCCGAAGAAACTAAGAATGCTCTGGTAGAATTGCTCAAGGAGTTTCGAGATGTCTTTGCTTGGGACTATAATCAAATGCCTGGACTCAATGTTGGATTGGTAAGCCATCATCTTCATGTACATCACACATCAGAGCCAAAGAAGCAAAAACAACGAATATTTCATCCGGATCTGGAAGTACAGATTAAGGCAGAGGTGGAAAAGTTGCTGAAAGTAGGGTTCATCAAGCCAACCCAACATCCGACATGGCTAGCAAACATTGTGCCTGTGAAGAAGAAAATCGGGCAGATCCGCGTATGTGTAGACTATCGTGATCTCAATAAAGCCTGCCCAAAAGATGACTTCCCTTTACCCAACATCGACACTATGGTGGATGCAACCTCAGGACACGCAATTTTCTCGTTGATGGATGGATTCAGAGGGTATAACCAGATTAAGATGGCATCGGAAGATGTTGAGAAAACTGTTTTTCGCACCCTAATGGGGAATTTCCATTATACAATCATGCCATTTGGACTTAAAAATGTCGGGGCTACGTATCAACGCGCCATGACAACTATATTTCATGACTTGATGCATAAAACTGTGGAGGACTATGTGGATGATTTGGTGGTAAAATCCAGAGCCATGTAGGTGATTTGAGAAAAGTACTGCAACGGTGTCGCGAGTATAATTTGAAGATGAATCCCCTGAAATGCACTTTTGGAGTACCAGAAGGAAAGTTCTTGGGGTGTGTCGTACATCAGCAGGGAATTGATGTGGACCTAACAAAGGCTAAGGCAATATTGGAAATGGCTCCACCTACAACTCGCAAAATGTTGAAAACTTTTATAGCAAATATAACTTATCTGAGAAGGTTTATCCCAGCACTAGCAGAGGTAACCCACCCACTCATGCCTTTGTTGAAAGAAAAATCTGTATATAGCTAGAGAGAAGAACAACAAGAGGCCTTTGAGAAAATCAAGAGGATTCTGGCATCACCAAAAACAATGGTAGCGCCCGAGTCAGGGAAACCGTTGATAATATATCTCACTTCCACCAATAAGTCTGTGGGAGCTCTGTTGGCCCCACAGAACTCCCAAAACACGATAACTACTACAAAATTTGAGTTCAAATAACACAATAGTTACAGAAAAATTAAGCTCGACGATTTTTCAAAGATTGAGGATCATCTTTTATAGAATTAATTAAAATCTGAACAATTTCTTTTAATAATGATACTTAAATAATTTGTAAGAATTATATAAAATTAAAACAATTATTTTAAAGTTTTTTTTGTAAATGTTATTTTTAAGTTTGAATGAACTACAATACGCCATTTGAATTGTACTTAAAACAACTATTGAAAATTAAGCAAATTCACACTCAAAACAATAATATACCTATGTTAATGTCACTAGTGATAATTATTCAAAACCCCGTTCAACAACTAAAGAAAAATTGTGAGTCTATACTATCATAATTTTATAGATAATAAAAATTAATTAAGTAATAATCACTCAAGTAATTATTGTATGTGTGTGTAATGTCATAAAATTTTAATTTTTAAAGATAAACAATTTGAGTTGTAATTACATTTAATAATGAGAATACAAATTTTGAGTGATAAATAATGTTGTCATCCTCACACCTACACAAGAATTTTAAAGAAGTTTTTTTTATAAATTGATAATTCTTAATTAGGGCATCAAAACGTCTTTTATTTAATTCATTTTTTTAATAAATTATTTTGGGCCTTTTCTATATTTTGTAAGGGGGGCCAATTAACCTGTTTCTTATATTTGCCCTTAGACATATATATAAAAGGTAAAAAAAACTTAAAATTTTGGAGGGGCCATGGCCCCTGCTTGCCCCACCTCCCTCCGCCCCTGTCTGGAGACATTTTTTACTCAAACTTTTTTACTCTTAAATTTTTTTGTTTTCTTCACTTCTTTAGGCTTAATTTGAATTTGACGAAGTTTGTCCATGCCTATTAAATATTCCCGACTCCACAATTTATTCAACATGACAATTCACTTAACATGGTTATTGTCTAGCGATTTTGGACTCTTGGCTACAATCTAACATACACTAATAATTACAGATGATCTCCTTCGAGTGATTTTAACAAATTGATATGACTCATAAATTTAGTGGAAGATTTGAGAAAGGTACATTGCCATATTTGACAAATGAAAAATGAAACTTACATCGATTAGTTAGCCAGAAAAAAGACACCGAACCATCATTCTCAATTGTTAGATGGATAATCATAAAAGTATTTGTATCCCACACTCATGCATCAGATCAGAGGAACCCTATCATATAGGTCTAGCAATTCTGCCTAAGTTTTCAGTGTAAGTATCATTACTCCTAACAAATTCTGTATTTTAATTTTTGAGGGTGTTGAGTGCATTTATGTAACAGCTTGTATGTTAGTTGCACAAAAATCATTTTATAAATTTTAGAACCAATTAAGAGAGGAAACTATGTGGAAGTTGGGAAAATAGTTGGGAATTGATTTACATTGCTAATTTGGGAGAAGATGAGGCATTAAATAGAAACATTAATTGGGTCTAAGTAATTGTTGTGTGTCATGTCTCAACATCTTCTATTTTAAGCGATGACCAACCTTGAAGAAATTTCCAAAAAAATGCAAGTCTTGCACCTAAAACTGTGTCTCTTCTCTTCTACAAAAATGACTTTGCTATGTACCTTATTTCTTCTTCTTTTGGTCATCACACAAGCCCTAATAAAACTGCCCCAAAATGAAACAATTCCAGCAGTTTTTGTGTTTGGTGATTCCATAGTTGATACAGGCAATAATAATGGCTTCCAAACAAGTGCCAAAGCCAATTTCCCTCCATATGGGAAGGACTTCATGGGAGGAAAAGCAACTGGAAGATTTAGTAATGGGAAAGTCCCCTCGGACTTGTTTGGTAAGAAGGAAATTAAAATTTTACTATTATTATTATTATTCACTCTTTTGTCATTTTCAAAATTTTGCACTAGGATTAATAGGTTTTTACTGTTTTTTTTCATCATTTGTTAGTGGAAGAGTTGGGAATCAAAATGTTGTTGCCTGCGTATCTTGATCCGAATCTGCAACCTGAAGATCTTAGTACCGGGGTGAATTTTGCTTCTGGTGGTGCGGGATATGACCCTTTAACATCTGAGCTTTCGGTATATATCTATTTTCTTTTCATTTTTCAAAAATATAATAGCAAGTCATACTCCATTAATTTTTTGGAGATGTTTTTCCATTTAACTCTTAAAAACTGCATCTTCCATTTTTGCCCTTACGAAATAGAAAGTAAAATAATTAGTAAAATAACCAATACATATCAAAAAAGTTTTTTATTTTATTTTATTTTATAAATGTGAAATTGTATTTTTTTTATTTCTAGTTGGACATTAATGTTTAATTATTTAAGGGTATATAAGAAAGTGTGAGTGTAAATTTTTTATGCAAAGGAACATGATATACAATGTAGTAAGAGGCAAGAACACTTTCCAGCCAAGTCCCATTAATTGAACATAACAGTATTGTGGAAACCCGTATATATATATATATAGGAAATGGGAAGATCTAGGGCTTTCATATGTGTTGGGCTGCCCCCAGGGTGGCAATTCGTGTCAACGGGTCGTGTTCGTGTCGGGTTGAAATCGTGTTGTTACTATACATGTCGTGTTCGTATCGTGTCGTATTCGTGTCGTGTTCGGGTAGACCCACGGGTCGACCCATGTAAATTATGTAATTCATTTAGCCTATTTATTATAATATTTTAAATTAAATTTGACATAATCCAACACGAAATAAATTATTTAACCTATTATCAACAAAATTAAATTGATTTTGACACGATCCAGTACTATTTTATTGATATATTTCAATTCATGACCAATTAGAGAAGAGAAAAATATAAAAATAAAGATAAATATAAACAGTAATCGTGTAAAACGTGTCGTGTTCGGGTTATCCGTGTCGTGTTCGGGTTGACCCTTATATTCTCGTGTCGACTCATTTAAGGCCTTAAACCATGTCGTGTCGTGTTCGTGTTCGTGTTCGTGTTCGTGTTCGTGTCGGGTCGTGTCGGATTTTCGTATCGTGTCCAATGTTGCCAGCCCTAAACCACCACCAAAGATTTCACTTTTTTATGGTTTTTATATATAGGTTTTAAGATAACCAAAAGATATAAGAAGAGGCAATTAATATGTGGCCCAATAGTCTACAAGAAAAATAAATAAATCTTTGAGGCTCCAATTAAAAAATGCCACTTAATTAAATAATTTTTTTTATCTTATATACAATTTGTTGGTGCGACGATGTATTGGGTGTGTGGTTTTTATTCAATTTTTTCTATCGATCACTTGCATTATATAGTTACATATCTTGAATTGTTATATAATTCTATGACATTGAATCCACCCACAATATCATTCGAATAATTAATACTTATTTGCTTACTATCTTTATGTTCATGATAACATACTGACAAAGTTTTATTATAGTGGTGCATTGGAGTAAAATAGTTATTATTAGTGGTATTACATAAAATAAACAGGCGTGTAAGTGAGTGTGCTTCATTCAAATTTACTTATGACTCTTTTATTTGAGATTGCTCTAATTTTATTTGAGATTCTATAATAGATGATTTCCGTTTTCTGAAAAATCACGGTTATAGCAAATAGACAAAAGTTTAGATAGTTAATTTTTATTATATGTATTTTAGTATTTGAATTTTTTAATTTTATTTTAGCCCCCCTAACTATAAATCCTGGCTCCGCCCATGTGTGTATATCGTATATATTCTATGCCAAATCTCCTTTTTTTTTTCCCACTTTTGTTATTGTTTAAACTTTTTTTTGTTAAATTTCAGTCAGTTATATCATTGTCGCAACAATTGGATCTGTTCAAAGAGTACCTAGTGAAGCTGGAAATGGTGGTAGGCAATGAGAGAAAAAGCACCATTGTAGCCTCCAGCATCTATATAGTGGTAACAGGCAGCAATGACATTACCAACACCTACTTTCTTACTCCATTTCGGAAATACGAATACGATTTTGCTTCATATGCGGATCTCATGGTCAGCTCCGCATCTAATTTCGTTCAGGTAAATTTTAATTAAGTCAGTCTCAACGTACAATTCCAAACGTTGATTAAGTACTCCCAAAATAACTTTAGTCTTTTTCGAACTAAATATATAAAATTTGTAGCGTATATTCAGCTGATGTATAAAATTTGTTGTCACGTACAAAATATAACCTTTTTTTTTTTTTTTTACGATTTTTTCCGAGTTAGGACTTGTACAAGATGGGTGCACAAAGAATTGGTGTTTTGTGTGCGCCACCATGTGGGTGTTTGCCATCGCAGAGAACTCTGTTTGGAGGAAAAGAAAGAGTGTGTGTAGAGAAATACAATGAAGCAGCAAAATTGTTCAACACCAAGCTATCAAGAGCTAGAATCTATTGACAACAAACTTCCTCATTCAAGGATTGTATATATTGATATATACAATCCTCTACTTAATCTTATTCAAAACCCCAAAACATATGGTAATTAACTATAACTTGCTCTTGTAGCCTTAATTGGATTATTAATGCCATATGTGACAAGCCCAGACCTAAAAAGAAATAGCTCATCATTGTAGCTTTTTACTTTTATAAATTAAGCAAGTAACATGAATTTATTTTTTATTTTTTTAAAAAAATATATCCTTGTATATAACTAATAATTTATGTTTTCATTTATTTATTTCTATAATTTTTCAAAAAACAGCTAATAATTTATAGATAAAATAGTAAAATTGTCTTCTTTAAATTTACTAAAAACTAATTTGTATTGCACCCGCAATCTCACATGATATTGTTGTTAAAAGATCGTCCTCTCACATTATTTTATGGATCCTTCCCCGTATATACGACACAAGCAGGTTTTGAAGTGACGGATAGGGGTGTTGCGGCACCGGTAAAATAGAAGTGACATACCTTTGCAACATCTCCATGGCAATATGTACAAATGTGTCCAAATATATATTTTGGGACAGCTTTCACCCTACAGAAAATGCATACAAAATAATTGTTCATCGACTTCTCAACATCTACACCAACAAATTCTTCTAGGATTCTGTATCTAATGCTCCTCTCGACTTCATAACACTTGTAAAATTTTAATACACCTTAGTTATGTTTTGAAATAAAGAGCACGAGAGTTATTTTGTATTGTTAACTATCTTGCATAAATAGGTATGACAATAAGAGCACGGGAAAGAGTTATTTCTGTTATATTAGGTGACTTTTTTCCTTTCAGGGAAAGTTAAACTTAGCCACCAAGCAATCACAGTTATGGTAGGAGATCAATCAGAATATGACTCCTAATTGAATTGATTGACTTGTCCTTCACTCCACCCTCTCCTATAAATACAGGGGTCATCCATATTGTATTGTGTGCACAAATAGAGAGAGAGAACAAGAAGAAATACAGATTGAGATTATTCTTGGTGAGAGTTAGGAATAATATATGCTTATATTGTTATGGTGATACAGGCGTAAGTATACACTGTGTTGTGTGCGTGTGTTTGATCTGCTGATCAACCCCTTATAATCCTCTCTTTGATTACAGTGAAACGGTGTTCTCAATGGACGTAGGCTTATTTTAGCTGAACCATGTAAATATCTTTATGTCGATTGTTTGGTGTGTGTTTGTGTGCATTTTATGATTTGCAGGTACACATGGCCTCTAACAGTGTTCTTGGTCGGGTGTAAAAACCCTAACGAGTGGTATTTGAGCCCCAGGTTGGAGCAAAGAAGAAGCCCATACATTCTGGTCCAAAATCAAATTTCAAAAGTGCCCGAAATCAGAAATCAACCATACCAGGAGGACCGGCTTGAAGAGACAAAGCCAGTGCTATAAAGCGGAGGCCAATCGGTGCTGGCACGCGCCCCCATGTACCACCAGAAGAAGCTACCCAGATTCCCAGGCACAGATGCGCGTTTACGCGCCTTCTTCAGCAGGCTACACCGGCGAACCAGTCCAGCGCCAATCGTCTTCTCCAGCGCCGACCACCGATGCCCGGCGAGCTCCAGATTCTGGCCAACTTTCGACAACCATCTCCGGCACCGATCATCTTCTCCGGAGAACCAATTCGATCACAGAAACATAAAAAAAAACGATGCCATATCATCACATGACATCATCAGGCCACGTCATCCAGTGACATCACTGCCATGCCAACACCTCCCTGCCACGTTAGCACTATGTTGTCCTTTAGTGCTAAAATTTGTTTTGGCCCGTTTGGAGTCATTCTCGACCCATTTTTGACACGATCAGAGGCGTTTTTAAAGTTTTGAACTGCTTCGGACGCAACCGTACGATAAGTTTTGCATAATTTGACTCCAAACACCTTGAATAGGCCTAGTGGGAGCTATGGGAGAAGAAAATGTTGCAATGATCGACAAGTTTAGTGGTTTAAACTTTACCTATTGGAAGATACAAATTGAGGATGTGTTATTCCAGAAGAATTTTTTCTTACCATTAGAAGAGAAGATGTCAGAATCGATGAAAAAAGAGGATTGAACAATTCTAGATCGAAAGGCTCTTGGTACGATCAGATTGACGTTGTCAAAGTCCGTTGCTTTCAACATCAAGAATGAGAAGACAACAAAGTCTTTTATGGATACTCTTTCGAGCATGTACGAATAGGCGTCTAGAGCGAATATGGTGCATCTCATCACTAGACTAGTAAATCTGAAGATGTCCAAAATTGAGAAGGTTAGTGAACACCTCAGTTCTCTTAATGAAATTGTTGAGCAGTTGGAATCAGTTGATATACCAATCATTAGCAAAATGAAAGCGGCTTTTCTTATAAGCTAATTGCCAGAGAGTTGGAGCACCACAAAAGCTGTAAGCAGTAACTGTTTAGGGATAGAACCGTTGCAATATAATTCCGTAGTGAGTATGATACCCACAAAAGAGATCAGAAGACAGATGTCAGACTCTTCTAACAGTGGCTCAATATTGAATGTCGATGGTAGAGGCAGAGGTTCGAGTAGAAAGCAAGACATGAGTCAGAGGCGTGGTTGTTCCAGGTCGAGATAGGGGTCTCGAAATTCCATTGAGTGTTGGAATTGTGGCAAACTTGGTCATTACAGAGACCAGTGCAAATCCCCGCAGAGTGTAGCAAATGACAAGACTGAAGTGAATCTTGTTTCAGAAGATGATGCATTGATATGCTCTTTGGAGAACAAGATAGAGTTTTGGGTCTTGGACTCTGGAGCATCATTCCATGTCACCTCAAGTCGAGAGCTCTTTGAGAGATATACACTTGAAAACCTTGGCAAGGTTTATCTAGGTAATGATCAACCCTGCAGTGTTGTTGGCAAGGGTGAAGTACATATCAGACTCAACGGATTGATATGAAAGCTGAAGGATGTCAGACACATTTCAGACTTGAGGAAGAACCTGATCTCAGTAGGTTAGTTGGCGAGTAAAGGTTATGTGACCACTTTCAGTACAGATAAGTAGAAGATTTCCAGAGGGACTACGACTATAACACGAGGGAAGAAAGAGGGTACGCTCTACACAACCACCAATTTTAGCATAGTGATTGTAGTTGCAGAAGGCAAAGAGGATCACAACTTATAGCACCAGAGGCCTGGTCACATGAGTGGAAAAGAGCTCGCGGTTATGTTCTCGAAGGGGAAAATATCAGTAAAATCCATTGACATCGACTTCTGTGAGTGTAAGTAGAAGATGGTTAGTTTCCAGAGCAATAACATAAGTCTCATAGTGGAGAAGCTTGAGCTAGTTCACATGGGTATCTGGGGGCCAACAACTGTCTCATCTCTTGGTAAAAAGTCTTAATTTGTGACTTTTATTGATGACCATTCCAGGAGGATATGGGTTTATTTCTTGAAGCATAAATCTGATGTGTACAATGTGTTCAAGAAATGGAAAGCCATGGTAAAGAACAAGACAGGGTTGAAGGTAAAAAAACT
This sequence comes from Cornus suecica, assembly GCA_963922005.1. NCBI lineage: Eukaryota > Viridiplantae > Streptophyta > Magnoliopsida > Cornales > Cornaceae > Cornus > Cornus suecica. Next base: position 86,996,161 of record OY998240.1, read on the forward strand.
GAGATCCAACTTTGGTGGAGAAAATGAAGACTCCGATTTCAAGAATTTTTGCTATGAGAATAATATCAGATTAGAGAAGATTGTTTCAAGTACACTAGTACACTACAACAAAATGACATAGCAGAAAGTATGAATCAAAAAGTGACTGAGATAGCCAGAAGCATGCAAATTCAGGCAGGGTTATCGGAACAGTTTTGGGTAGAAGCAGTCAGTACAACATCGTATCTTATGAATCGTGGTCCATTAGTACCATTGGAACATAAAATACCAGAAGAGGTATGGAGCGGTAGAGCACGGAGTGATCCTGTGTATGTTGAGATAGAAGGTGTTCTAGAAGTAAGAGTCGTCAGTCAGAAGAACAGATTGCAGATGGCACTACTCAATAGGATGATACACCGCAGACTCCGACTCCTAATTCTGTGTTTCAGAGGACTTTACGACAACATGTGCCAAATCGGAGATACTTGAATTATTTGTTGCTAACAGATGAAGATGAACCAGAATGTGATGATAAAGTATATAGTGCAATAGATACGAGCCAGTGGGAGTTTGTGATGGAAAATGAGAAGAATTCCCTTATCTCCAACAAGACATGGAAGCTAACCAAGCTGCCGGTAGAGAAGAAAGCTCTCCATTCTTCAGTTGTGAAACTGAATACCATTCATTCAAGTATTGATGAAACAGAGGGTTTGCATCTAGAGTTGTTATATGGCAAGTCTGTTTTCCTCCAAAGTGACCTAAAAGAGGAGTTTTATATGTAGCAACCGGAAAATCTCTTAGTGAAAAAGAAAAAGAAGATATACACAGCAAAGTTTGGAAGACGAAGTCAAAAGCGACAGTGGTTGCAAGAAAGAGTGGCCAGACGTAACAAAGATCGCAAGTTTTGTATAAGGTTAGATATTGCTTATGCAGTGAGAGCTATCAACATGGTCATATTGATCAAAGTGGTGATAATAGATGAACTGAAGTTGTGCTCAACTTCAGTGGGTCTTCAAGCTTCAAGACAAAGATTAGGGTATCGTAATGCACTGATCATTGATTGAGTTGATTGTTTGATAGAAAGTCATCAAGTGGGAGATTGTTATATTAGATGACTCTTTTCCTTGCAGGGAAAGTTAAACTTAGCCACTAAGCAATCACAGTTATAGTAAGAGATCAATTAGAAGATGACTCCTAATTGAATTGATTGAATTGTCCTTCACTCTAGTCTCTCCTATAAATACAGGGGTCAGCCCTATTGTATTGTGTGCACAAATAGAGAGAAAAAACATGAGGAAATACAGATTGAGATTCTTCCTAGTGAGAGTTAGGAATAATATATGTTTATATTGTTCCTATGATACAGGCGTGAGTATATATTGTGTTGTGTGCATGTGTTTGATTTGCTGATCAACCTCTTGTAATCCTCTCTTTGATTATAGTGAAACGGTGCTATCAGTGAACGTAGGCTTATTTTTGCCGAACCACTTATATATCTTTGTATTGATTATTTGGTGTGTGTTTGTGTGCGTTTTCTGATTTACAAGTACACACGGCTTCTAATAGTGTTCTTGGGCAGGTGTAAAAATCCTAACAATTTCGTATTGGTGGTTACTTCTTGTATGCGCTATTTTTTTTTCACTTATTATAATTTTCTATTAGGCTTAGGTTTTCTTACTGCACCATCAATAACATAGAGTAGATGCATTTGTTTTTTCTAAATACATTTTCAAAATTATAAAATTACTTTTTCGTTATTCATGTATCTTGTAGCTTGCAAGTGTGTAAACATCCAATTTGTTTTTTTGGCAAAATTATAAAATTATTTTATGTGATCTATGTTTTAAGTCAATCAGATATGTTAGTTTATTATATAATTTATTTTTTATTTTTAAACACAAGGCTCATGACAAAATGGTAGGATAAAATAATATAATTAATTTAGTTATTTTTTTTTTGGTAATTTATCTTGATTTAAAAAAATCAAATTTTAAACGCACATCACGCGAAACCACGTAGCATAAGGCGTACCGTACTATTTATAGGATTTCCCTCCTCACCATAGTCTAGCGTACTCGCCTTTTCCAAGCTACCATGAGCCATTTCCCTACCGTAATTGAACTACAATGTTCTAGAGATCCTATATAATTCCGGAGAGATCTATACAATGTTAGAAAAGTGTAGAGAATTCTAAAAGTATCTTGGTCCATGAAGTTGCCACAAACAAAGATAAAATTTGATTTTTTTGGAGTTTTCAAAATGGCTGCAACTTTATATCTTGTGATGCTACGTGTAATTCTACATCTCGAAATGGGAAGTATCTAACTGGTTGGGCTGCGTTCACTAACGTGAATTTTTTTTTTTCTGTTTTTCTAGAAAATAGAAATATATTTCTAATTATCTTATTGGGAATAAGAAATAGGAATGATGTTTATTAATCGTTACTCTTTTAATAATATTGAGAACAAGAAACAAAGAACACGTTTAATAAAATATTTGTTTCACAAGATACTTATAATAACTTTTTATAATATAATTAAAGTGTGTTATTTATTACCTACTAACATAAAAATATTATATTTAAAAATTAAAAATATATATAATAAATTATATATTTTTGTCTCATAAATTAAAGCTAATATATAAAATTTTATATATTAAATTTATTTTATATCAATTAAATTTTTTATTTTATAATATTTTATTATTTAATATAATATATTATTAAATTCAATTAATATATTAGGAAAATTATAAATAATAAATAATATATTATTTTATATTTTACAATTATAATATATAATATATAATATATTATATAAGTAATAAATAACTTATTTTTGTCTCATAAATTCAAACTAATATATAAAATTTTATAAATTAAAATTTATTTTATATTAGTTAAAATTTATTTATTATTTAATAATATTTTATTATTTAATATAATATATTACATATTTAAAATAATATATTAATTGGTATTAATAATATATATAGAGTTTGTTTTAAATGAATAGTGTATATATGGTAAGATGGGTGGGAACGTTTCTCTGCTATAGTGACGGAAACAAGAGAAACTTCTTTTTAATGTTTTCACATTCCAAGAGAATTATGAGAAATGTTCCTCAATAACTGAGAACATAAACAACTTACTAAACATAATTTTTGTTTTTGTTTCTACTTTTTAGTAGGTAAGAACATAAAATATGAAACGTTCCACGTTAGTGAACACACCACCACATCATGGATTACTTAAGCAATTTTACGATTAGTTGTTCCTCCAAAAGACCCAAAGTGTCATTCCAAAAGTGCTAAATAGGTACTTTATATATAAAGAAAAACAAATACAAATTAATGATTTTTTATTTTATTTTTATATTAAGGAACTCATACACTCACACACCAGACCTCTCCCATTTTGGGGAAGAATGGAAATACCATTAGACCATAAATCCTTGGATTTTTTTTCCCCTCACTGATAAAAGAGAATTACAAGAAAGACGACTTATAAGAGCTAACTGAACACTCCTTCTCTAAAGCAACACAAAGTCAAGAGGGTCAAATAGACCAATGCAGATCTGCGATCTTTCTAACAACAACCTCTCTACAAAATAGGTGGGCCAAGACGAAATAGGTTTAACTTTCTTTAACAATTGCATAACAACTTCGTAGGCCGATTTAACTGAGAACTTCCCTTTAGGAGTTAAATCCCAAACAATTTTGTTAACTTAGGTTTTCTTACAGCACCATCAATAACATAGAGTATATGCATTTTTTTTTTCTAAATACATTTGCAAAATTATAAAATTACTTTTTTGTTATTCATGTATCTTGTAACTTGCAAGTGTGCAAATTAAACATTCTTGTTTTTTTTTTTTTTTTTTTTTTTGCAAAATTATAAAATTATTTTATGTAATCTATGTTTTAAGTCAATCAGATATGTTAGTTTATTATATAATTTATTTTTATTTTTAAACTCAAGGCTCGTGACAAAATGGTAGGATAAAATAATAAAATTAATTTAGTTATGTTTTTTTTAGTAATTTATCTTGATTTAAAAAAATCAATTATTAAATGCAAATTACGTAGCGTAAGGGATCAAGCATACTGTACTATTTATTGGATTTCCCTCCTCACCATAGTCTCACGTACTCGCCTTTTCTAGGCTACTATGAACCATTTCCCTCCTGTAATTGAACTACAATGTTCTAGAGATCCTATACAACTCCGGAGAGATCTATACAATGTTAGAAAAGTGCAAAGAATCCTAAAAATATTCCCGTCCATGCTGTTGTCATATACAAAGATCAAATTTAATTTTTGTTTTGGAGTTTTCAAAATGGCTGTAACTTTATATCTTGTGATGCTATGTCTTAAAATCGACTATTCAGTCATGTTGCTACATCTTGAAATGGGAAGTAGTTAATTGGTTGGTTACAACGTCATGGACTGCTCCAATAATTTTACGATTAGTTGTTCCTCCAGAAGACTCAAAGTGTTATTCCAAAAGTGCTAAATATGTACTTAATATATATATATATTAATTTTATTTACACCCCCTAAAATTTGTTCTTTCTTCAATCACACCTCTCAGGTTTACATATCATCATTCACCCTTGTCAAATGTTGTCAGTTAAAAATTAAATATCATTATTCATCCCCTGTCAAATGTTGTCAGTTAAAAATTAAATATCATCATTCACCCCTTATCAAATGTTGTCAGTTAAAAATTAAATGAAATATCCAAAATACTCTTATACTAAACACCCTTTAAATCCCTTATAATCCAGAATAATACTATTTAAGTTTCCAAACAACTATAAACCTACTAAAAACAACAGGTATAAACCTACGTCCAAACAAATCTCTCTCTTTATGGGTCAACCCCATCAATCATGCCCGCTGGTTTGATGGGTCTCTTTCATCAGATAGTTAAACTCATCAATCACGACCATAACTTTTGTGGGGCAATTTTTAATAGATAGCTTCTCCCATTATTAAAATAGTACTGCTAAGGCCGTGTTTAGCAACTGCTTTTATTTTAGTCATGATTGGTAATCAGTTTTTGCTGATTTTGTCTTGATTTATTTTTATTTTCAGAGACCAAACTTGTTTAGTGGGCTTTGTTTTTAAATTCAAAACTAAAATCACTTAAAATTTTGGTCTTGGATTTGGTTCAAAATGAAGTAAAACCAAGACAAAAAAAAAATTAGTATTTCTTGGTTTTAGCTCACAATTTTTGACTTTTTTTTTTCTCTCTCTCTCCTATATATATATATATTTCATGTACTAAAATTAAAAAATAATATATATGAAATAATATTATTAAATATATATATAAAAATAATATATATTAATATATATAGAATAATATATATTTTTTATTTTATAATAATATATATAAAATAATATTATTAAATATATATATAAATTCAAAAATAATATATATAAAATAATATATAAAATTCAAAAATAATATATATTAATATATATAGAATTATATATATTTTTTATTTTATAATAATATATATATAAAATAATATTATTAATTATATATATTAAATATATATATAAAATAATATATATATAAAATTAAAAAATAATATATATTAATATATATAGAATAATATATATTTTTTATTTTATAATAATATATATAGAATAATATTATTAAATTTATATATATTAAATATATATAAAAATAATATATATACATAAATAATATATCGAATAATATATATTAATATTTTGTAATAATATATATATAATAATATTATTATATATATATATTAAATATATATAATAATATATAAATTCAAAAATAATATATATTATTATAAAATATATAAAATTATTTTATTAAATATATATATATTTATATAATATTTTTAAATATATAATATATATTATATATATTTAATAATATCTTATAAATATATATTTAATAATATATAAAGTTATATACATAAAATAATATATAAACTAATATATATAAAGTTTTTGTTTTCTCATACCAGACCAGAAAACCAGACCGCTTACCAAACAGAGTTTCAGATCAGCACCCAGACAAAATAAGACCAGACAAGACTAGATAAAAAAATCAAACCGGACAAAATCAGACAAGACAATACCAGACTCCTTTCCAAACATGACCATAACACTATTTAAGTTTCCAAACAACTATAAACCTACTAAAAAACAGGTATAAACCTGCGTCCAAACAAATCTCTCTCTTTATTGGTCAACCCCATCAATCATGCCCGTTGGTTTGATGGGTCTCTTTCATCAGATAGTTAAACTCATCAATCACGACCATAACTTTTGTGGGGCAATTTTTAGTAGATAGCTTCTCCCATTATTAAAATAGTACTGCTAAGGCCGTGTTTAGCAACTGCTTTTATTTTGTGTTTTTGATTTTGCAAGGAAGAGAAGCACCGCTTTTGTAGTGCTATGATTTATAGAACAAAACATATTGGATAATTGTTGCATACTAGTTTTCAAAAAATTAAATTAGAAAAAGCTTTAAATAATAATGAGAGAATATGGATGCAAATGTTATTGCTCTTTTGAAATTTATATCATTTACATAATGGTAAGATTTTATTATTAATTAATTTTTATTTTGATGTTGGTTGATCAATTTGAAATTACCAAAAAGTAAGTGAACTAAGTCGAAGGGCCAATTAAAATTATTTGTGGAATATCTAATTTGCGGAATACTAATAATATTTATTAGAGATAAAATAATTTTTAATTAAGAATATATCTTTAATAAAAATAATGAATTATTAATTAAAATATTTAATTTTTATTAAATATATTTTTATTTTAATAAAAATAATTAATTTTTATTAAAAATATTTTTCTAGGAAAAAACAAAATATTAATATACTAGAATCAATATTATAATATGTAGTGTATGATAGTTACCCAAAAGTGTGGAGTCAAATTATTATTGCAACATATAATAAAATGCACAGTTAACTCTCTGAACGATCGCGTATTATCACTGAATTGCAAGTGTGCCAATTCCACCGATTTGTACCAACGATCGATCACGAATGTATTTTCACAATATGCCACTGATTGATCGCGTATTGTTCCGATCAATCACTAGTGACCTAGGTTCGTGAGTGTTTTTGGGGATAGTTCGCTCCTTTTACCACCGATCGATCGTGTATCCGTCGATTGATTGCAAAACTCTACCGATTGATCGCAAAACTCTAAATCGCGAATTATGAAAACAGTAATACGTTCACATATTTATGATTGGTTTATTATTATTTATTACTTCATACAATTTAACCCTCTTCACAATTAATGTGAATCAAATAATAATATAATAACAAAATTTAAAGCAGTAAAATAACACACATATTTTTTACGTGAAAAATCTTGGAAAACGCTCCAAGTAAAAATCACAGATACCCTCTGGTATCGATGTATTATGAATCAAAAGTTATACAGACTCTATGAAGACGGGACTTGCAATAACTCTTGATTTGTCGTTCTACACTCGACGTCTGAAAGTTGTTGATTCACTCGCGTTACCACGAAGCCTCCTGCTCCGATCTCTATACTCTGACGGCTCCGCTTCTCATGGATCAAAGCATACATAGTGCAACAAATGGTGTGTAGATTTTTCAATATCTAGGTCATCCAATTGTGTATAAAATCACAACTGTTGTAGCACAATTGGATAATCCCCAAAACTAGAGTGAACTAGAAAATGAATGATCAATCAATATTTTTTTGTCTCTCTTTTTGTCTGCAGAAAGATCTTTTATGTGAAAGAATTGCAGAGTTCTGAAAGCTCGTTTTTTCTTCTCAATATCTCCTTATATTTATAGAGAGAGAGGTCTTCAAATATGTAATAGAAATATTCAATTATGGAATAATATTTCTTTACTTGCACTCCAAAAAGACTTGGTGTGAGGACCAAGTAATAGCTGTGAATGAACCAGTCCGTCCCTCAATATGTTTATACAAGGAGATAGAATTCTGTCAGTACAGTTTCGCACAAATTCAAATGTCGGCGCTGCCGTTCGATCGAAGATTCCACCGATCAATCGGTGGTTCCTAAATATTAATAATTAATTATTCTGCAATTTTATACACAAAATACCTAATCTACCCAACATGATTATTGACTAGACATGTCAATATAAAAAAATATTCTTACAATTAAATTTAATTTTAAGATCAATTCACGTTTTATGTACCAAAGAAATCTCTTTTATATTTTTTTGTTTTTATTATTATTTTATATTGGACAAGTGTCTAGTCATTATGATAATATAATGATATTTAATTCATTTGTTTTTTAGATAAAAAAACTTTTAAAGTTCTGATTTTATTTAAGAGATCCCTTGACCACCAGTTACAATAGCAAAAGATTCGAGTATTTTTCTAAAGTATTTTCACAAATATTAATGGTGTGTGTTTTTATATATTTCTATCTTATAACTTATTTAATATAAAAAAATACAAAGCAAGAACACCTTAACACAAATGGAGACGATTCCTTTTGAAAAGATTTGTGAACTCTTTATATTTAATCATAAAATTAAGATCATATATTTAAAATATAGAAAAGTAAATTGAATGGTTTGATAAAACGAATTCAATACTTCACTTTCAAAATAAAATTGATATTTACTTGACACACGATAAAAAGGTTTCCACTTCCATATGAGTAGTTGATTAGATCTTTTTACAAAATCAATTTCTCGGGCAATCTTCAGACGAAGGTATATATATATATAACACAATTTTAGACCCTTTTCTCTTTTGGTTCTAAAATTATATATTTGTATATATTTATATATATATATGTATGGGCAGATGGCGCAAAACCTCTCTCACTAAACACCTCTGTACTTCAAAAAGTAGGCGAATACACCCCCTCTCTGGTCTAATTTCAGGTGTAATTTTACATAATTGCCTTCATATTATATTATAATTTTATAGTTAATTTCAATAAACCCCCTAAACTATTGAATTTTTATATTTCCCCCACCATAATGGGTAAATTACAGTCACCTCCTAAAATTTGAAAAAATATATAAAATTCGAAAAAAGATATAAATTTTTTTAAAAATAAAAAATATATATAAATTCGGAAAAAAATATAAATTTCAGAAAACATATAAAATTTCAAAAAATATATATAATTATAAAAAATATATATATATAATTCAGAAAAAATATATAAATTCGAAAAAAATATATAAAATTTGAAAAAAAAAATTAGAAAAAAATATATAAAAATTTGAAAAAATATATAAATTCTAAAAAAACGTATAAATTTCAAAAAATATATAAATTCGAAAAAATCTATAAAATTAGAAAATATATATATAAATTCAAAAAATTATATAAAATTAGAAAAAATATGTAAAATTCTGAAAATATACATAAATTCTAAATATATATATATAATTCAGAAAAAATATATAAAATTAGAAAAAAATATATAAATGGAGTAGAATGTTTTCCATAGAAATAAAATCCATCACATGAATCATTCATTAGTCATATCTTTTAGTGTGTTATTTTGTGGTTTCAAAATAAAAGATTGAATGTTTGAGTTTTTATGGAGTCAAAATTGTATGAGTTTTAATTTCTTGTCTAGGTAGATAAGGATTGTTATTCATTCCAACTTATTATTAATCATATTTAATGAAGCATCCTATATTTTTGGGAATTTATACACATTTTTCTCAATTTTTTATATTTTCACAAATTTATATAATTTTTTGAATTTATATATATTTTTCTAATTTTATAGATTTTTTTTGAATTTATATATTTTTTGAAATTTATATGGTTTTTTAGAATTTATATATATATATTTTGAAATTTTATATATATTTTCTTATTTTAATTATTTTTTGAATTTTATATATTTTCGAAATTTATATTTTTTTAGAATTTATATATTTTTTCAAACTTTTATATATATTTTTTCTAATTTTATATATATTTTTGAATTTTATATATTTTCCAAAATTTATATATTTTTTTGAATTTATATATTTTTTCTGAATTTTATATATTCTTTCTAATTTTATATATATATTCTTTCTAATTATATATATATATATATATATATTGAAATTTTATATATTTTTCAAATTTATATATTTTTTCTAACTTTTTTATATATATTTTTTAATTTTATATATTGTTTTCGAATTTTATATATATTTTAAAATTTTAAATATATTTTTGAATTTTAGGAGGTGAAATTGTAATTTACCCATTATGGTGGGAGGCAATGTGAAAATATAATAGTTTAGGGGGGTTTATTGAAAATAATCATAAAATTATAATATAATATGAATGGGAAGTAGGTAAAATTACACCTGAATTCTTACCAGAGGTGTATTCGCCCACTTTTCAAAGTACATGAGTGTTTAGTGACTATAAGGAAATTTTTTACACACTTTTCAAACTATAGGGGTTTTACGCCATTTGCCGATATATGTATATAATTTGAAGTTGAAATTAACGTACTCACAAAGAAAACGGGATAAATGACGTGACCATCGACATATTGTATTGTAGGATTTGCCACACATATCTCCATCATGTGAAGAATGATTGGGGTATCACCATGTACCCTGTAGTCCCCGGGTACACATAACTTAATTTCCATACCCATTCAATTATTTATGGGTAAAGTGCACAAAACACCCCTGATATTTTGATTTTGTGCAAATAACACTCCTCCGTGTTTCTAAACACCCCTGAAGTATCAAATCTGCGCGAGCTGACCCCTCCGATCACTTTTACAGCCAAAAATAGGTCATGTGCGAAAAACGTGATTGAATTTTACTTAAATGCCTAAAATACCCATGACCAGTTACGAAAATACCCTCTCTCTCTCTCTCCTCCTATTAAAAAATATACAGATAGCAGAGCTAAGAAAAAGAGGGAGCTTGATGAATTCCCAGCTATTGCCTCGTACACCTATCTCCACCACCACCACAGTTGTTCCCCTACACAGTCTTTCCCAAAGAACCCACATTCCCGCCAGTGTATACAAGCACCCCTCCGCTATCCTCCTAGAGCTCTGCACCTCCATGAAAGAACTCCACCAATTCATTCCTCTCATCATCAAGCACGAGCTCTACAACAAGCACTTGTTCCAAACCAAGCTCCTCAGCTTGTTCTGCATATTCGGTAGCTTACACGAAGCTTCCCGCATTTTCGAACCCATCCACGACAAACCTGACCCTTTGTATCACACAATGCTCAAAGGGTATGCTCTGAATTCTTCTTTGGATGATGCTTTGTCCTTCTTCTGTCGAATGATGTGTGATGGTGTTCAACCTGTTGTGTATAATTTTACTTATTTGTTGAAAGTTTGTGGGGATAAAGCGGACCTTAGGAGAGGTAAGCAAATTCATTCTCAGTTGATTGTTAATGGGTATGAGTCCAATGTGTTCATCATGAATGGGGTGGTTAATTTGTATGCCAAGTGTAGACTTGTTGATGAAGCGTAGAAGATGTTTGATAGAATGCCTCAGAGGGACTTGGTATGTTGGAACACTATCATTGGTGCGTACGAGCAAAATGGGTTTTCTGGGATGTTTCAGTTATCAACTCTTTAATTACCTTGTATTGCAAGTGTAAGAGAGTTGATGTTGCTACTGGAATATTTGAGAGCTTGCAGGACAAAACCCTTGTTTCTTGGAATGCAATGATATCAGGATATGCACAAAATGGACATGTAACTGAAGCTTTAAACCTTTTTTGCAAAACGACGTCGTTTTTAGACAAGGGTCATTTATGGTATTTTGTATATATCAATATTTTCTTTAAATTTTAAAAATATAAATATAAGGGTATTTAAGTAATTTAACACCTCAGGCATCGGAAAACCTTGAGGGGGTCAACTCGCACAGATTTGATACTTCAGGGGTGTTTAGAAACCCGGAGGGGTGTTATTTGCACAAAATCGAAACATCAGGGGTGTTTTGTACCATTTACCCAATTATTTATTGTACTATATGTATATCTATGTGATATGGTGATATATATATGTAAACAAACTATATGAAACATATTCAAAATGGTCAAAAGCACAATAGATTTCCAAACAGATTCGAAAACAGAAGCAAACAAATTTAAACATGAAATAACAAACTCACAGTATAGTTGACATAAATGAATTGTAATTGAACAGAAAATTCAAGTACTATATATCACAGTGTCCTTAAGACAATTATGTACCCTCTCCAGTGCTCAAGGTGTACGAGCAATTGTCTCCCAAGATATAATGGATTTCGTCTCTAGAGAAGTAGCACTCCAATCTCCAGAAGCCAGCGAACTCAATTAGTCTATATCTGTACTGAAACTGAAAGCGTAGGCATTTTGTGGAAAATCACTTTTCTCCGTGAATGCACCAAAACGACCGTCTTGAACCCACGATACTTTTTGCTGAAGATGACGGCTTCTGAAAATGCCGTTTTTGCTCTCTAGGAGCCATTTTTGTCTCGGACTATCTCTTTAACTCTCCTCTTGGATAGAAAGAACATACTCTTCAGTTAATTCACCGAAGTTAGCTCCATTTCTTCATTAAGCCCCTGAAACATGCCTTAACACGCAAACGCAATAAAAATACAAAATAGTGGAATGAAAGAACGTAACAATAGTGAGTTAAGGAGTCAAAATGTCTACTATTTGACACCTGTCACTCAGCAAAACCCTTCAAGCTGATGTATAATAAGTCTAAAACAAGTGTTTAGAGGTGGTGGGGTCGAACCCAAAGTCATCTGGGTCAAAATAAGATTTTGGCCTGAATATGAAATTTTCAGCTTTTTCCTGCAAGACACCACTCACTCTTTTGATCATATCTGGAGCTACACATATTTGATGGAGGTATGTAATATATCGTTGGAAAGATGACTTCAAGTTCTTGATGATAGGCTCAGGAATCACTCCATTTGGATTTATGTTCATTAGTGTTCTCCCTTTTAAACGCGAACAATGATATTGATGATACCAATGTCCGATTACTCAGATCGAAGAACTATTTTTTGCATTTTATTTTTTAAAATAAATTTTTAAATTTTTCTCCATTTCAACCATAACATCTCCCCTTCTCCCCTTTTATTGTGACAAAATTATTTTCAACTACATAATCATAGATCAACTATTTTTCCTATAGTAAATGTGTGCATGTGATTATAGGTCAAGATCGTCCTTTTCAGTTTCAATTTCACTAATTCACTCACTCATATAAAACCACATCATTTCACTAACTTAATCTAATCATTACTTTCATGAGCGAGAATATTACATCATATACTACTCATGCATCAAAAACACAAACTCAATCATCTTGTAATGCGAAACACTCATGCATGAAAACAAAGAATTTTTCAAAACAAATCATTTTTTTTTTCAAAATCATACCCTACAACTAACTATACAACCAACTATACCTTCCCCCCAAACTTAATTTAAATAATGTCCTCATGGTTCACCATCATACTCATGAGAAAGAATATAGTTACCCTTGAAGCGCAGTTCCGGAATTTCCTCTCTTCATGTTCGTTCTCCTCCCCAAACTTGAATTAAGCTACCTGTAGAATTATTCAACAAAACACAAATACCCAAAATATTATAGCAAGAGAAGAAAAAAATATAATCATCCCTTTTATGGAAATCATTACTCAATCTAGCATAATGAATGAATATTTTTTTCAAGAATAAATAAACATGATTTGGCCTTAAAGGCCTATAATTAAAATAAAATAAACAAAGATTTGACCTTAAGGGCCTATAATATTTAAAAATTGAAAATTGCAAAAATTAAATGACCTACTATTCTACAAACCAAGGCTAGAAACTAACTTTCACAGCCTATGACCAATGTTTAACGTCTTTGGCACGACAGCTCCGCAAAGGGCTATCCAACACCCTTCTTCTCTTCGCCACTTCCACCACATGGCAGAACAAGTGTGGGAAGTAAATCATTCCACGATGTCCATTGTGAACACTCAGCAACAAGCAAGACATCAAATACATAATAATCATCACAGTTTCACCCTCAGTCACTGTTGGAACTTCTTCCATCAGAAACTGTGTAAAATTCAAAGTGGTGAGATAAAATAGCATCTTCTGTTGCCAACACTTGAAGTCTGAACCATTAAATTTTTCAGGCTTCTCCCCATGAGGCACAGTCACAGGAGCAAAATTACTAGTAGCCATTTCTGTTACACAAACATAATTTTAACTTTTTAGAATCAAAATTATGTTTTTCCCAAAATAATAACATGTAATTCTATCATATTTAAAACAGTCGTAAAACCACTCGGTTATGAATTTTCTCATCACCATAAACCACTTATATATCATATTATATAAACTTCTATATATAATTATATTAATAGTTTATATAAAAGAATATATAACTGAATAAATATATATATACTATTTTGTATAATCATAGATATTGACGCTGGACATAATAGAGATTATTCTGCAGGCTAGTGCAATAGGTACTTTGCACAGGAAAAAACAAGAGAATTTCGACCCAAAATTCAGAGAACACTCTAGAATTTAATAAAATTATTTATAATCAAGAATGAATTTAAAACAACCCACAAGCCGGGTTTAAATAGCTGAAAATCAAGAATTTTACCAAAAATAGCAAAACCCTAAAAGTCTTACCAAAACGAAATACGGAAAGAAATTAAAAGATTGCCAAAAATCTGGCCTAAATCGGGTTCAGAATCAATTCCTAATTGACAAATAGAAAATTACCATAAGTAGTAAAAATTAACTAAAAATAGATATTTGAAAAGGAAAATAGCAGATCACGATTTCCTGCCATCCTTGCGCTGATCCTCCTGCATCAGATATATATCTAAAACAAACTACATTATAGAATATATATTAAATAAACATATATAGAATATGTGTCACTTCCAAAACTCAGTATATCAACATATTAATTGGAGTACTAATAGTGTCACGTTATCAGTATTGCTGTATGAAATATATCATCAGATATCACAGTGTTGTACTATAACAATGAAGTGTTGCGAGTCTGTCATCTTTGTACTTTCATATTATCCTACGATTATAACACCCATCTATCACATTACCAATTTAGATGTAATAAAGTCAGAACTAATAGAATATCAAAGAGTTGACACCAACTCTTATACTAATATAAAAATAGAGGCAACACTGCTACACATTATCGTAAGGGCATAAGATGGTTGCAGTAGTCAAACGTTGCCACTGTCAAATAACTATTCGGTTGCAGTGTTTCATATAAACACAATATTGATTAAATCGGAGTGTTTCACATAAACACATATACAAATTTTCTCATATGCATGTTTAAAGTCAATACATACTGTAATAATATTGAAATATATACAGAATAGGATATGACTACTATATATATGCGAATTGTGTTTATGTATATATATTATATGTATATAACGAAACACGGTATATATATATATATATGGGTGAAAGACACAAAACCCCCTACACTATCAGGAATGTGCAAATAATCCCCCTATAGTTCAATTTGTGCAATTAAGTCCCTATAGTTTGACAAAAATGTGCACAAAAACCCCCTGTGACACTGTTCAAGGAACTTTTACGGCAAAAAAAAAGGCATGTGCGTTTCACATGCTGTTTAGTTTTATAAATACCCAAAATGCCCTTATATTGTTACCAAAATGCCCTTCATTTAAATTATATATGTGTATATGGTTTTAATATTAATCACACATACTCATGTTCTTGCCAAAAACCACAACTCTTCAAAATAATGTCGCTCACCACTCTCTTTCTCTCTCTACAAATTTTCCTCTCTAGAACATCCCCTGAAGCCAGACACCACCATCACTTTATCTCTCTAGAAAACCTATTTGGGTTTCTGCTGAATTTCTTGAATTTGTTTCCATTTATAAGGTTTCTTTTTTTCCTTTCTTTACTTTAATTTGTTGAATTTCAAAATAATGTTGGTAAATAAATGGTTAATTAAGAAAAAAATATAGCAATTGGCCGAAGGGAAAGAGAAAATAGAAAAAGGAAAAGGAAAAAAAAAGAAAAAAAAGTCAGGATGGGGCTATACCTATTATGAAAATTTATGCTGACTTTTGTGATAATTGTTTTACAAAATAAAAAAGTTTGATCACTATTTAGCAGAGAAATAAGAGTATAAAAGGAACGTCTCAATTTTGTAAGAGGTGGGGGAAGAATACAATAGAGAATTCGTTGAATCAAATCCCATCAATTTATCTTCAAAGCTGCAATACCAAAACAACAAGAACAACAAATACACAGATATGGTCGTCTCACGCGCCGACCGCAAATAGGTCCTCACCGACCTCGACTCCTCAAACGATACTGTTCTCAACGGTTCCGACCTCCGTCCGATGTACCCTACTGCTCTCAGCTCCGGTGACACCATCAAGATCGGCAAGTACACTTCAATTGAGTTTGAAATCGAATTCGGAGGCCAATAGTAGGCTGCGGCGGAACCCTAAGAGGTGATAGGAAAAGACGGGTTTGGATTCGGTGGGGGAAAAGAGTGAGTTAGGGTTTGGAGGTGGTGAGGAATTGGGGAATATGATTCCAATTCTTAATTGTTAGTGTAGGTTAGATTTGAAAACCCATATGATTCCAATCTATTTGATCAATCTATATGGCCTTTTTTGTCATTTCATATTTACCCCATTCATTATATTTAATTAAAAAATAAAATAATAAGGGTATAATAGTAAAAACACAAGTCCGTCACCGGAAAATGGCTTAGAGTGGTCAAAGTGCACGTTTTATAAAGTATGATGGTGTTTTAAAACCTATTGGGGAGTTATTTGCACATTCCTGATAATGTAGGGGGGTTTGTGCCTTTCACCTATATATATATATATATATATATATATATATAACAGTAACATAACAGAATTAATTATCTTAAGATTGTTATCTAAATAGTAAGCATGCGTTGTTATATATATAAATATGTAAATTGTTTCCTATACACTATATATATATATATGTAAACAAACTATATGAAACAGATTCAAAATAGTCAGAAGCACAATAGATTTCCAAACAGATTCGAAAACATAAGCAAACAAATTTAAACATGAAATAACAAACTCACAGTAGAGTTGACATAAAGGAATAGTAATTGAACAAAAAATCTGAGCCATGTATATCACAATGTCCTTAAGACAATTATGCTCCCTTTCCGGTGCTCAAAATGTACTAGCAATTGTCTCCCAAAATAGAACCGATTTCGCTTTTGGAGAAGTAGCACTCCAATCTCTCGAATCCTATAACCCTAATATATACTAATATGTGATATATGCAGAGAGAAAAAAAGGAGATGAACGGAAGAGATATTTAAAATGACATGCGGGGTGGACTATTTATGGACAACGAGTCACGAATGAAAAAATGCACAATTTCGAACAGTCTTCTTAATTGTAAGTGCGTCTTTTCTGTTTAGTCACAACCACGGTTAATATACCTTTTGTGAACAACCATAATATTTCAGACAATCACAACCCATGGATTACCCGTGGGTAAAAAAAAACCCGACCCAATCAATATGAGTAACACGCGAGTCAAAGCCGTTTGACCCGAACTAAACCCAATCAATACGAGTAACATGCGAGTCAAAACCGTTTGACCCGAACTAAACCCGCTCGGCGCCTTTATTGTTACAATGACAAATGTAACGTACATCTTGTATTGTGGGATTTGCCACAGAGATCTCCATCACGTGAAGAATGATTGGGGTATCACCATGTACCCTGTTGTCCCCGGGTACACAACTTAATTTCCATACTCATTCAATTATTTATTGTACCATATGTATATCTATGTGACATAAATATATATATATATATATATATATATAACTAATTTCAATGCATTAATATACGATGATTAGTCATGAAATAACTGGGGTGATAAGAAAGATTGGAAGCAATGTGAAGAAATTCAAGGTTGGAGACAGAGTAGGGGTTGGGTGTTTGGCTGCTTCGTGTTTGGAGTGTGAATTCTGCAAAGAATCCCAAGAGAATTACTGTGAGCAGATTCAGTTCACTTACAATGGCATTTTCTGGGATGGTAGCATCACCTATGGTGGTGGCTACCCCAAATTCCTTGTTGCAGATCACAGTTATTATATTTAATAAAATTTTCGAACCAACGGTAATTTATATATATAATTTTTTTTGGTGGGTGTGTTTTGAAATGATTTTTGTGACCAATTTAAGGTGACAAATTTATATTTAGATAAAATGATGGTTAATCACAAAAAAAGAGAGGCTATACTCCAAATTAGATGAGAGTTAAATGTAATTTATGTCGAGTATCTCATTGGCATGGGAATAGTTTTTTATATTTTTATAGGAAGAGTACTTCAATTTTGTTAATTGTCCAACAAGAGAATGGAACACTATTATTGGTTAGGTCTCATCAAATCAGGTGGTAAATATATATCCCTTTTACTATTTTAGAAATCATATGCTAACTCAAAATGGAAAGGTCCAATCATGGAGGTGCTGGAAGAGTGGAGCATGGTCCCAACACTATCATTTTTCAGCAGATTCGTTCAAGTGATAATTTGACAGATTGATTCTCTAAAGCATTGCCCATTACGACATTCAAAAAGCTGGTACATAATATTGGAATGCGTCGGCTCAATGATCTTTCATAACATATCCCACCATTATGCATTTGAGGGGGAGCAATTCATTGGCTAAAGGGTATTGATATATTCTATTGTTTTTCCTTAATTAAGGTTTTTCCCACTGGTTTTTCTAGCAAGGTTTTAATGAGACAGTTTTCACTAGTATAATACCATTTTCAGAAGCACAAGAATACTATATATTTTTTTTTTCAATCAGATTTTTCCTTATAAGGTTTTAACGAAACATGTTCTCTGTGTCATGGATCCCATGGGAAAGTGTTGTGAAATTAAGATATGGGGTTCATCATTGAAATATTGCATCCAACTAAAACGGTGCAATTAATGAGG
Organism: Cornus suecica; assembly: GCA_963922005.1. Lineage (NCBI taxonomy): Eukaryota > Viridiplantae > Streptophyta > Magnoliopsida > Cornales > Cornaceae > Cornus > Cornus suecica. Next base: position 87,015,176 of record OY998240.1, read on the forward strand.
ATTGTTGAAATAGTTCAACAATTTGCATAAACTGTATTATTGATCAAACTAGATGGATTGCAACGTGTCCAAAATTCTCGAAAGTGACAACATTGTTTTGCTTACAAATATGTAGGCCAAATTCTTGTAAGAGTAATCCAAATAATAAGAATTGAATAAAATATTCCTTCTCTACTCTCTCTCTCTATATATATATATCTTGTTATTGGTTTCTTTATACTGTTTTTTAGGTTATATTTTCAACGGGTCCAAGTAATTGTTGTGTGACATGTCTCAACATCTTCTATTTTAAGCTATGACCAACCTTGAAGAAATTTCCAAAAAAATGCAAGTCTTGCACCTAAAACCGTGCCTCTTTTCTTCTACAAAAATGACTTTGCTATGTACCTTATTTTTTCTTCTTTTGGTCATCACACAAGCCCTAATAAAACTGCCCCAAAATGAAACAGTTCCAGCAGTTTTTGTGTTTGGTGATTCCATAGTTGATACAGGCAATAATAATGGCATCCTAACAAGTGCCAAAGCCAATTTCCCTCCATATGGGAAGGACTTCATGGGAGGAAAAGCAACTGGAAGATTTAGTAATGGGAAAGTCCCCTCAGACTTGTTTGGTAAGAAGGAAATTAAAATTTTACTATTATTATTATTATTCACTCTTTTGTCATTTTCAAAATTCTGCACTAGGATTAATAGGTTTTTACTATTTTTTTTCATCATTTGTTAGTGGAAGAGTTGGGAATCAAAATGTTTTTGCCTGCGTATCTTGATCCAAATCTGCAAGCTGAAGATCTTAGTACCGGGGTGAATTTTGCTTCTGGTGGTGCGGGATATGACCCTCTAACATCTGAGCTTGGGGTATATATCTATTGTCTTTTCATTTTAAAAAAATATAATAGCAAGTCCTACTCCATTAAGTTTTTGGCATTAGAACTAATAGAGACCTATTTGGAGATGTTTTTCCATTTAAGTCTTGAAAACTGCATCTTCCATTTTTGCCCTTACGAAATAGAAAGTAAAATAATTAGTAAAATAACCAATACATATCCAAAAAAAAGTTTTATTTTTATTTTTATTTTATAAATGTGAAATTGTATTTTTTTTTTCTTTCTAGTTCGACTTTAATGTTTAATTATTTAAGGGTATATAGGAAAGTGTGAGTATAATTTTTTTTAGGGTTAACTTCATTTACATTCCCTGAGGTTTGTCTTATCTTCACTTTGACCTCTCAGGTTTGCATATCTTCATTTACATCCCCTACTTTTCAATATTCTCATCATTTAGACCCCCTGAACATCAACCTTAATTTTTTTTAAAATCCCTAAACTACCCTCAATGTCTTATCCTTATTCTGTTTGGAAACAAGGATAGTGCTTTTATCAATTAGACCCCCTCCCATCATTTAATAATTTAATTTGTATTAAAATTTGAAAATATATATAAAATTCGAAAAAATATATATTAAAATTTGAAAAATATTATAAATTCGAAAATAAATATAAAATTAAAAAAATATATAAATTTTGAAATTATTTTTTTTTTTCAAAAAAACATATTAAATTTTGAAAAGAAATATAAAAATCGCAAAAAACATAAAAAAAATTGAAACAAATATATAAAAGTAAAAATAAAACATATAAAATTCAAAAATATATATTAAAATTTGAAAAAAATTATTAAATTCGAAAATAATTATAAAATTAGAAAAAAAACATATAAAATCCAAAACCCCAAACACCAACCCCAAATATTCACAAACAAATATTGAAATTTTTTGAAAACTAATTTTTTTAATTTGTGAATAAAAATTAAATCATAAAACCCCTAACCCAACCCCAAATATTTAATTTTTACAAATAAATAAATTAATCTCTCTCTTTCTTTCACACACACACACACACACTCTGCACGCATATATACATATATATATACACACACATATATATATATATCACCACCCCCTCCCACTGCCGGCGCCGCCGCCATCCCCCTGCCGGCGCCACCCCCTTCCCTCCCCCTCCCCCTCCCCCTCCCCCTCCCCCTCATATATATATATGTATATATATACATATATACACACACACACACACATATATATATAGATCTACACCCCTCTCCCATTGCCGGTGTCGCCCCCCTATTTTCGAAAATGGCGGTGGTAATAAATTGATTTAAGGGTTGCTCGTGGTGGTGTCGGTGGATGATGTGGTGGTGGTGGTGGTGGCGGATGGTGGTGGCGGTGGTGGTAGTGGCGACGGGGGGTGGTGGTGGCGGTGGTGGCGGCGGCGGCGGTGGTGGTTAGGGTTGGGTTGGGGTGTTTGGTTGGAGGGATAAATTGATTTAAGGGGGTGTTTGGTTTAGGGGTTAATTTGATTTAGGGATTAAATTGATTTAAGGGGTGTTTGGTATAAGGGTATTTTAGATATTTCACACCATGAGGGGGTGTAAATGAAGATATGCAAACCTGATGGGGTGTAAGTTATGATAGGACAAACCTTAGAGGGTATAAATGAAGTTAACCCTTTTTTTATATATAAATGAACATGATATACAATGTAGTAAGAGGCAAGAACACTTTTCGGCCAAGTCCCATTAATTTAACATAACAATATCGTGGAAATGCTGCACGGACCCCTATATATATATATAGGAAATGGGAAGATCTAGGATAGGCGGCCAACCTCCTGGAGAGAGCGAGGTGAGTAGGGATGCAACTCAGTGGACGGCCCCGTTTGGGAAGTGATGCCTCTTTCATGCTGTGAAAAAAAATTAAAGTTGAAGCACATACTTTTGCTGTGATGTGCTGTGAATTTGAACTGGAAGCATGTTTTGTCCTATTTTATGCTTTCATATGTGCGTGTATCGTATATTCTATGCCAAATCTCCTAATATTTTTTTTCCATTTTTGTTATTGTTTAACCCTTTTTTTGTTGTTGTTAAATTTCAGTTAGTTATATCATTGTCGCAACAATTGGACCTGTTCAAAGAGTTCCTAGTGAAGCTGGAAATGATGGTAGGCAATGAGAGAAAAAGCACCATTGTAGCCTCCAGCCTCTATATAGTGGTAGCAGGCAGCAATGACATTACCAACACCTACTTTCTTACTCCATTTCGGAGATACCAATATGATTTTGCTTCATACGCGGATCTCATGGTCAGCTCCGCATCCAATTTCGTTCAGGTAAATTTTAATTAAGTCAGTCTCAACATACAATTTCAAAACACTGATTCAATATTGCCAAAATAACTTTAGTCTTTTTCGAATTAAATATATAAAATTTGTATTGTTTATTCAACTGATATATAAAATTTGTTGTCACGTGCAAAATATAACTTTTTTTTTTTTTACGATTTTTTCCGAGTTAGGACTTGTACAAGATGGGTGCACAAAGAATTGGTGTTTTGGGTGCGCCACCATGTGGATGCTTGCCATCGCAGAGAACTCTGTTTGGAGGAAAAGAAAGAGTGTGTGTAGAGAAATACAATGAAGCAGCAAAATTGTTCAACACCAAGCTATCAAAAGAGCTAGAATCTATTGAGAACAAACTTCCTCATTCAAGGATTGTATATATTGATATATACAATCCTCTACTTGATCTTATTGAAAACCCCAAAACATATGGTAATTAACTATAACTTGTTCTTGTAGCCTTAATTGGATTATTAATGTCATATCATATGTGATAAGTAGGGTTGCACACAAAACCGAGAAAATTGAACCGGATCAAACCGAAACCAGCGGTTTGATTCGGTTTTAAGATGATTCGGTTTGGTCACGGTTTTTAAAATTCAAAAACCGAAATTTTTGGTCCGATTTCGATTTTTACCCTCCAAAAACCGAACCGAACCGGTTTTATAATATATTATGTATCGTATTATATATGTAATATCCATATTATATTATGTTTGAGAGGGTGCATTCCTAATTTTGTATGAAAAAACAATATAATTTTATCATACCATTCTCCATTCATTCCTTTAGGTGCTGTTTTGGTAAAGGGAGTTGGAGCCAAATATATGCTTTTGGGATGAAATTCGTGGCCCAACCCATGTTTGCTAATCTTGGTGTTGGTGCAACAGTGTCAAACCATTGGTACCAAATGCCCCAATTTTCACATCATCTCAATAGATGGTTTTGTGTGGTTTGGTTTTGTTTTCTCACACTAAAACCATTCTTTAACTCAAACCAATTCAATTTGGTGTACCATTGTTTAACCCAAACCAATTCATTTATAATATTATATATATATAAATTCGAAAAATAAAATATTTATGAAAAAATAAAATATTTCAAAAAAATCAAACGAAAAAATATATTTCATAAAAAATAAAATATCTCGGGAAAACAAATATTTCTGGAAAAAATAAAATATAATAAAAATATATTTATTATTTTTTAAAAAATATACAAATTATATGTATTTTTACTGAAATCTTTTATTTTTTCAAAATATTTTATTTTTTTGAAATATCTTATATAAAATATTTTATCTATAAATATTTCAAAAAAACATATTTTATTTTTTAAAACATATATATTTACAAAATGTTATTTTAAATAAATAAAATGTAAAACTATTCCAAGTTACCAAATATGATTGGTTTCAGAATTTCAGCCCATATACCAAATCTACCAAACATGGTTTGGTTTTTCAACTTTACTTTTTCTCACACAAAAATCATCTGCACAAAACATGGTTTCAGTTCAGAATAAAACCACACCAAACCCAACCCAAACCAAAACCAAAAACCAACACCGTACCGCACCGGTTGCCAAACATGCACTTAGTCTAACCTAGTATCAAACAACCCCCACTGACCTCCAGTGGTGTGTAAACAAATTTAGATAACTAATGTGGGATTTAATTTTGAACGGCATACTTCCATTTCACTAATTATGGATTTGATTTTGTATTTGTAATAGTTGAAATATGTACTATTTTATGTAATTTAGTTTATGCTTTTAGTTATATTATTTTTTCAGTTAGGTCGTTATTTTTTTTAAAGACAATTATAAAAACCGAAACCGAACCGAAAAAAATAGTTTGGTATAGTTCGGTTTCTTTTAGTAACAATTTGATTATGGTTTTCATTTTAAAAAAAAAAACAAACCAAACCGTGTGCACCTTTGGTGAAAAGCCCAGACCTAAAAAGAAATAGCTCATCATTGTAGCTTTTTACTTTTATAAATTAAGCAAGTAACATGATTTATTTATTTTTAAAATTGTTTTCTTTAAATTTACTAAAAACTAATTTGTATTGCAAATGCATTAATCTTACATGATATTGTTGTTAAAAGATATCGCCCTCTCACATTATTTTCTGGATCCTTCCCCGTATTTACACACAAGCAGGTTTTGAAGTGGCGGATAGAGGGTGTTGTGGCACGGGTAAAATAGAAGTGACATACCTTTGCAACATCTACACGGCAATATGTACAGATGTGTCCAAGTATATTTTTTGGGACAGCTTTCACCCTACAGAAAATGCATACAAAATAATTGTTCATCGACTTCTCAACACCTACATGAACAAATTCTTCTAGGATTCTGTATCTAATGCTCCTCTCGACTTCACAATACACCTCAGTTATGTTTCTTGTAAAATTTAAATACACCTCAGTTATTTCGTATGACAATAAGAGTACGGGAGAGAGTTATTTCCTATTGGTGGTTACTTCTTGTATGCACTATTTTTTTTTCACTTATTATAATTTGGGTAAATACCACTTACACCCCTCTGATTTGCCTATATCCCAGTTACACCCCCTCTACTATGGTATATTCCAGTTACACCCCCTTATCATTAACAACGTCAGATTCACTGACGGAAAAACATGAAATAACTGTTTTGTTCACCATTATATTATTAGTTATAAATTAAAAACATAAACATTTTAAAAAGACATAATTACCCTTAAAATGTATATACATGGATATATATATATATCATATATGTATGCACATGTCTACCAATCTCTGCACATGGATTCATTATCCACCCATCTCTGCACATGGATTCATTTTCCACCAATCTCTGATTCTCTGCACATGTATATGAATCCATATACATAGATATATATATATATATATCATATATGTATATACATGTAGAGAGAGATCTAGGATTTGGGTGTTGCTTCCACCTCGTCACCGGTGCCGCCTCCGCTTCCACCTCGTCGTCGGCACCGCCTCCGCTTCCTCGTCGGCGCCGCTCTTCCTTCCTCGCCGGAGACCCCTTCGCCAGCGCCATCTCTGCTTCTTCACCGGTTACATATGTATATATATATAGATGTATATATACATAAATCTATACATATATATAGATAGAGATATATTATTTAATTTAAATTAAAAATTAAATAATAAAAAGTTATCTAATTTAGAAATTAAGTTAAGAATGTATATATAGAGATATATTATTAAATTAAACTAAAAATCTAAAAAATAATTTTTATTTTAAAATTAAGTTAAGGGTATATATATATATATTATTTAGTTTATTAAAAATTAAAAAAAGTATTATAAAATTTTCTAATTTTAAAATCTCAAGGACATATAAATTAATTATTTAGTTCAAACTAAAAATGAAATAAAATTAAAAGGTTTTCTAGTTTTAAAATTATGTTGGGTTGGTTGGAAATTTTAGGAAGACAATGAGGATTAAAAAGGTCATTTCAAAGCTACCAAGGATAAAATGGACAATTTAATACCATGACGTCATCACATCACAACTGACATCTAACGGCTATTTAACGGAGGGGGGTGTTCGATACATGGAACTAAATTTGAGGGGGTGTAACTGAGATATATCATAGTAAAGGGGGTGTAACTGGGATATAGGCAAATCAGAGGGGGTGTAAGTGGTATTTACCCTTATAATTTTCTATTAGTCTTAGGTTTTCTTACTGCACCATCAATAACATACATAGAGTAGATGCATTCTTTTTTTCTAAATACATTTGCAAAATTATAAAATTACTTTTTCGTTATTCATGTATCTTGTAGCTTGCAAGTGTGTAAACATCCAATTTTTTGTTGGCAAAATTATAAAATTATTTTATGTAATCTATGTTTTAAGTCAATCAGATATGTTAATTTATTATATAATTTATTTTTTATTTTTAAACACAAGGCTCATGACAAAATAGTAGGATAAAATAATATAATTAATTTAGTTATGTTTTTTTTGGTAATTTATCTTGATTTAAAAAAATCAAATTTTAAACGCACATCACGTGAAACTAAATAGCATAAGGATCAGGCTTACTGTACTAATTATAGGATTTCCCTCCTCATTATAATCTCACGTACTCGCCTTTTCCAAGCTACCGTGAGCCATTTCCCTCCCTTAATTGAACTACATTGTTCTATAGATCCTATACATCTCCGGAGAGATCTATACAATTTTAGAAAAGTGCAAAGAATCCTAGAAGTATCCCGGTCCATGCAGTTGCAACATACAAATATCAAATTTGATTTTTTGGAGTTTTCAAAATGGTTGCAATTTTACATATTGTGATGCTACGTCTTAAAATCGACTATGTAGTCACGTTTCTACATCTTGAAATGGGAAGTAGCTAACTGGTTGGTTACCACGTCATGGACTGCTTCACCAATTTTACGATTAGTTGTTCCTCCAAAAGACCGAAAGTGTCATTCCAAAATTGCTAAATAGGTAATTTATATGTATAAAAAAGGCAAAAGTGCAAAATACCCCTTGAACTATCATCAAGTGAGCAAAATACTCCATGTACTATAAAAGTGAGCAAATTAGTTCATCAGGTTCTCAGAATTGAGCAAATTGCCCCCCAGACCCACTTTTTGAATGTCAAATTACCATAGTACCCATATATTAAAATATAAAAATAAGGATAACTTTATTTATACCCCTAAGATTTGTTTGATCTTCAATTAAACCCCATCAAGTTTAACATTATTATCTAGCTATATAAATTATCTGTTATATATATATTTTTTATTATAAACGAATTTTTTTATGTCAAAATAAAAAATTAACACCAAAGGTTTTTTTTTATTTTATTATTTCTTTATGCCCAAATGGGTTATTATTAGTATCTGAAGTCACGACTCCGTCGTTGGATAGTTTGAGTCCTTACCACTGAAACATGAAATGTCTTTTAAAATTATCAAATTTTAAGTGTCAATTGAGGAAATCTTTTGTTCAATAGACATAATCAACCTTTTGTTTTGGAACTACCATTAATTTTGGCATTAGTTTTTTGGTCAAATTTCGGCATTAATTTTTTATTTCGACATAAAAAAATTTGTTTATAGTAATATATATATATAGAATAATTTATATAACTAGATAATAATGTTAAAAGAGGGAAAATAATATACCCTAATTTGGTAGGTTGAAAAAATATATATTCTAGCATTTATTTTTTATTTCGGCATATATCAAAAAATAAATTCGTTTATAGTAAAATATTTCTATAACTAGATAATAATATTAAAAGTGAAAAAAATGTTAGATAAAGATAAGAAAATTTGAGAGTAGTAAACAAATTGATTCTTTGTTTCCAAACATCACATATCTCATCATTGAGGGTAGTTTAGGTATTAAGTGGCATTAGGGGGTGTAAATGATGTTGGTTTGAAAAAATAAGAGGTGTAAATGAAGTTTGTCAAACTTGAGGGGGTCTAATTGAAAATAAAATAAACCTAAGGGGTGTGAATGAAGTTAACTCTTATTTTTATATTTTATATGAGTACAATATTAATTTGACATTTAAAAAGTAGATCCGGCGACAACTTGTTCAATTTTGAGAATTTGAATGACTGGTTTGCTCACTTTCATAATACACATGGTATTTATTGCCTAAAAAAAACAAATACAAATTAATGAATTGAGGCTAATATTGAATCTCTAGACATCTCACATTATCCAATTAAAAATGACTTCCCCATAGCCACTATGCCAACCACTCAAGTACTGACATTATGAAACACTCCAACAACCCGTGACCAGAGTATTCATTTTACAACCTACTACATCTCCATTTCTGCTCTATATATAAAACAAGATAGGCACAATTGTCATTGTCATCCCCTACCTCTCTTACACGCACACATAGATATGGCCCAAACAACCCCAAATCACACACAGACAGTTGAGGGCTGGGCAGCTCATGATTCATCGGGCAAGATCACTCCTTATGTCTTCAAACGAAGGTATATATATATAACACAATTTTAGACCCTTTGGTTCTAAAATTATATATTTGTATATATATATATGTATATAATTTGAAGTTGATATATAACGTACTCACAGAGAAAACGGGATAAATGACGTGACCATCGACATCTTGTATTGTGGGATTTGCCACACAGATCTCCATCATGTGAAGAATGATTGGGGTATCACCATGTACCCTGTAGTCCCCGGGTACACATAACTTAATTTCCATACTCATTCAATTATTTATTGTACTATATGTATATCTATGTGACATAATATATATATATATATATATATATATATATATATATGTAACTAATTTCAATGCATTAATATACGATGATTACATATATATATATATATATATATATATATATATATATATATATATTTATATATATATATTTATATATGTAACTAATTTCAATGCATTAATATACGATGATTACAGTCATGAAATAACTGGGGTGATAAGAAAGATTGGAAGCAATGTGAAGAATTTCAAGGTTGGAGACAGAGTAGGGGTTGGGTGTTTGGCTGCTTCGTGTTTGGAGTGTGAGTTCTGCAAAGAATCCCAAGAGAATTACTGTGATCAGATTCAGTTCAGTTACAATGGCATTTTCTGGGATGGTAGCATCACCTATGGTGGCTACTCCAAATTCCTTGTTGCAGATCACAGGTATATATTACATTTAATTATTTTTTGGAACCACGGCAATATATATATATATATATATTTTGTGTGTGGGTAGGTGGGTAGGTGGGTGTGTTTTGAAATAATTTTTGTGACCAATTTAAGGTCACGACCTGTCACAAATTTATATTTAGATAAAATGATGGTTAATCACAAAAAAATAGGCTACACTCCAAATTAGATGAGAGGGAAATGTAATTTATGTCGAGTATTTCATTGGCATGGGAATAGTTTTTTATACTTTTTATAGGAAGACTTCAATTTTGTTAATTGTCAAGTAAGAGAATGGAACACTATTATTGGTTATGTCTCATCAAATTAGGTGATAAATATATATCCCTTTTACTATTTTAGAAAACCATTGTTGCAGTATGGGGCCTTTGCCCCCAATTATTATTAAAGACTGGATATAAGTATACATACATATATATATATATATATATATACACACACAATAGCATACTCTTGCTAAAATAATTTCTTTTGTATATACACACTTGATAAAAAACAAATTGCTTTTGAATATCGGGTAGTGGAATTTTGACGTAGTGAGAATAGAATATTAAATCATAAGTTTTTAACAACAGAATCAACTCGCTGGACTGGTACATTATTTGCTTTAATTATAGAAAGACTTAATTTTATTATGAAAAATGCATTATGGATTATTGAATTGTGAAATGGCCATTTCATTAATGTTGGAATTGGTGTGCGTACGAGAATCTAGTTATTAGTGGGTGAGTCTCAAAAAAATAAAGTGGCAAATACCGATCCATTTACTATATTCAAATATACATAGTTATATAAAAATTTAAATCAAATAAAATATAATAATAGTAAGTAAATAAATAAGTAATCATAGTCGGGATAGCACATGAGTCATGAATCATGACATATTATTTATTAGTTCATGGGAAACATCGTGACAAACGTTACGAAACAGATAAACAATTTATAAATGTGACGGTCAAAACCCACTACTCTTCATTGTATTCAGGAGACTAGTTGCTATAGGTCGTCATTTAATAAATTGTATGGTCGTCGTCAATCAAAGACTATATTAATCATATATATATATATAATAGTTATAGTCCAAAAGAGATATGAATGCCATGTTTGGTAGGCCCGTTTTTCTGGTCTGGTCTGGTTCGATCTGATCTGGTTTAATCTGATCTAGAAAAGTCTGTTTGGTAAGCGGTCTGGTCTTACTATTTATTTATTATTTATTATAATATTTATTTATGTATTATTTATTTCTTTATTTATTATTTCTTCACTTTATAATATATTTTATTATTTATATTATTAAATTATTATTTATTAATTTATATATTAATTTATAAATATATTCTATTTATTTATTATTATTTCATTATTTAATTCATTTTATTTATAAATTATTTATTCATTTTTAATTATTTAAAAATATATTTTATTAATTTATTATTATTATACTCATTTTTTATTATTATTATGAAGTATTTATTCATTATTATATTTACTTATTATTTATTATTATATCTATTTATTATTTATTATTATATTTATTTATTATTTTTATTATATTTTTAAATATGTTTTATGTAATTTATTATTATTATTTATTATTTAGTCCATTTTTTATTATTATTATATTTATTTATTATTATTATGTTTTATTTAATTTATTATTCATATTATTAATTATTCATTTTTAATTATTTATAAATATATTTTATTATTTATTCATTTATTTATTATTATTATTATATTCATTTATTTAATATTATTAGGTATTATTTATTTCATTTTGTTTATTATTTATTATTTATATTTTATTTTTAAAATATGTTTTATTTTATTTATTATTATTATTAATTTATTATTATTATTTATTCAATTTTAATTATTTAAAAATATATTTTATTAATAAGACCGTACCACCTTTTTTTTTGTCTGAAATGAGGTCATTTTAGTCTGATTTGGTCTTACTTGGTCTAATAAAAAATTTAGAACCAATACTACCAAACACGATCTGATCCCATAAAACGCAAGACCAGACCAAACCACCTACCAAACAGGCGGAACATTCCAACTGCTACATGGTGTTTACATGTAAAAAATTACAAATGAATGAAGCTAGGATCACGTCAGATAAATTATTACATGATGTATATGTTCGTTGTCTTGACATGCAAATAAATAATTTTATAAGATTGATATAATATTTTATTTGTGTTAAACAATGATTCATAATAAATTTTTATCATGACCTTTTTAAAAAAATGATTCACTCATCAATTAACTGAACTTCTATATAGAAGATAGAAGGTAAAATAATAGTTTTATATACTGTCACTATATCCTACAAAAATTTTAATGGACTTAAGGTGTTAGTTTTGTTATAGTTGCAGTTTTTACTTATTTTAATGATAATTCTGATCATCACTAAAAATTTTATTTCGTGTAATCTCATCTGTTATTGCATGTACTTATTGACAGATATGTGGTACACGTACCGGAAAATTTGCCGATGGATGCAGCCGCACCGCTGCTATGTGCCGGAGTAACAGTGTTTTGCCCCCTGAAAGACAACAACTTGGTTGATCCATCAGGAGGTGAGAAGAAAATAGGGATAGTAGGGTTGGGAGGCTTGGGTCATGTGGCTGTCAAAATGGCCAAGGCTTTTGGGCACCATGTCACTGTTATCAGTACCTCTCCCTCTAAAGAAAAGGAGGCCAAAGATCGCTTGCATGCTGATGATTTTATTGTCAGTACTAACCCCGAAGGAATGCAGGTTTGTTAATATTTTTGAAAAGAGTGGATATCATTACGTAGTAGTGTATATCATTACACAATCGACACTGCAACGACTTAGCTAGACATATTCATAAGGGTAGCGTGCGTTAAACTCTCTTTGTTATAGTGGTGTATAGTTCGTTAAACTCCTATAGTATGAATATAGTGCGTATAATACCCTTTTTGTTTGATTTTACCCTAATTTTTTTATTTGTGTGCGAATTAACCCAAATTTGTGTTAAATGACATATATGCCCTTAGTATAATTCGAAAAACATATATAAATTTGAAATATTATATAAAATTCATAAAAATATATATATAATTTGAAAAAATATCTAAAATTCAAAAAATATATATTAAATTTCGAAAAAATATAAATTTTGAAATGAAAAATATAAATTTCAAAAAATTATATAAAATTGGGAAAAACATATATAAATTCAAAATATATATATAAATTTCAAAAACATATATAAATTTCGAAAAAAATATATAAAATTCAAAAACATATATAAATTTTGGAAAAAAAAGATATAAAATTCGGGGAAAATATACTTCTATTTTCTACTTTCTTTGACTTTAAATGTTGTTTTGGTGTACTGTACTTTGGTCACTTGTGTTTTTTATACTTTTATTTGCACAACTATTTGAATTTTATATATTTTTTACGAGTTTTATATATTTGTTTCAAATTTTATATGTTTTTTCGAATTTTTTATATATTTTTCGAAATATAATATTTATTTTTCAAATTTTATATATATTTTACGAATTTTACATATTGGTTTCGAATTTTATATATATAAATTTTGAAAATTTTATTATATATATATATTGGTTTCGAATTTTATATATATAAATTTCGAATTTGAATTTTAGATATTGGCTTCGAAATTTATTTTTCAAAATTTATATATATTTTTTAAAGAAAAATGATAAAATGTGTATTTAAGAGAGTATAAAAGTCATGTGAGCTGCACATGACCGGAAAGAAGGGGGTATTTGTATGTTTTCGAAACTTGCAGGGGATATTCGCATGTTTTCGAAACTTGCAAGGGGTGTTCACACGTTTTTCAAAAGTGCTAGTGTCAATACACACATTTTTAAAGTATAGGGTGTTATACGTACCGTATTTATACTACAGTATTTTTTATATACTTCAGCATATTCATAACTTGACATATAAGTTAATATTAATATTATTCAAATTTTCACTTCAATATCATATTTAAGAATTCTTGTATAGGTCAGATACAACATATATAGCTGGTTACATGGGGGTGCTCATTTTTAAAATCGTACTATGAAACTATTGGTTTTGGTCCTTCTCTTTAGTTGTTAATTGCAGTGAAGAGAACCACAAACCCGAGGAATTTCCAATAATTTTTTTTGGACTATTCTATTTATTTGGTGGTGATGGTGGGTTGGTGGACTGTCGTATATGTGCAAATTTTAGTGGCATCTTAGACCCAATAATATTCTTGTCTATTTGTTCGTAATTAGAGAGAGATAATATAATTTTCTGTGTGTACCATCATTTGATCAATCTTCTTTATGAGAAGGATGTGTTTATTATATACATATATACTTCTTGTTGGTGGTAATGTAATCATTAATCACAAGGCATAGGCTTCTTAATAATATTAAGTCCGTCCATTTTAATTTTATTATTTTTTTGTATTACTTTTAACCTTTTTAATTTATTGTGACAGGCAAAGAAAAGGACTCTAGATTTTATATTAGACACAGTATCAGCCAAGCACTCACTTGGGCCTACCTTAGAACTGCTCAAAGTGAATGGGACTTTGGTGATTGTGGGAGCTCCAGATAAGCCCATGGACCTGCCTTCTTTCCCTTTAATATTCGGTAAGAACATCCATCATTTCCTTTCATAATTTCTAACAACAAAAAAATAATATTTGTGATTAATTCATTTTTTCCCGGTAAATAAAATATACATATCGAGAAAAAAAAAAAAAAAGATATACAGGGGTGGGCATATGAGAGGCCCATCATATGGAGGAAGACCCATAACATTAAGGCCTTGTTTGGTAACTGGTCTAGTCCGGTCCCTGAACTGAAAGTATGTTTGGTAAGCGATTTGGTCTGATGGCCTCGGTGTTTAGCAAATGGAACTAGACCTTTGTGTTTTAGTTTATGAAATTTGAATCAAAGACCAGACCAATTTGACCCATCAATTTGTTGGGTCCAAAAATACACAATTTGGTCTTCTCTAGTCTCATTTGGTCTGAGTCCAAAAAATAAAACCATGTCAACACAAATATGGTCTAGTCTCTAAAAACCCAGACCAGACCAGTTACCAAACAGGATCTAAAAGGCCACCAAGCTAAACCTAACATTAATACAACATTAATATTCATTTTATTTTTTTTTGTAAACAGGTAAGAGGGTGGTAAAGGGTAGCATGACAGGAAGTATGAAAGAAACGCAGGAGATGATGGATGTGTGTGGCAAATACAACATTACATCCGACATTGAAACTATTAAGCCCGATCAAATTAACCAAGCTCTAGAAAGGCTTGCCAAAAATGACGTCAAGTACCGTTTCGTAATTGACATTGCTGGCAAGTCTTCGAATTTATAAAAAAATATATAAAAATAATAATAATGTACTAATATTCAATCAAATAATTAGATGAGAATGACTATATTCTATTAGTACCATTCTCATTTATCCTTTGTATTGTCTTTTCTTTCATTTCATTCGAATGTAATCTTAGTTCCTAGCTCTCTCTAGCTTTATCCGCTATCTTGTTTGGCTCTTTGTTTGTTGAATTATCAACTTCTAATAGCAATTATTGTGTGCCAATAATTGTAATTCGATTTTAATGAAAGGAAACTTTTGGGATTTTCTCTCCCTCCTTCAGAAGTAATTCCAACTATTTTCTTGAATATTTTGGTTGGCCCAGATGGCAGATGGTTGTATGATTGTATCTGACCGATTCTAAAATCTCTTACATCTATACATTCCTTTAAATGATGCAACAAACTCCCCGAACTATCAAATTTTGTTGCAAATTATTTCATTTTTTTTATATATTTTTCAAAAATGACCAAACTACCCTTTTTTCATTGAATTTTACTTAATCAATTTTTCTTATTAACATAGAATATGAACCAATTGATATTAAATTGATGGAATATTCTCCATTCAAATTTACATAAATATACATAATTTATAAATTGAATTTTTGAAATAATATTTTTAGGTTATTTAAATAAAACAATTAAGTAAAAAGTTTAAAATTCTTAAGGAATTACCCATTTACATATATAACATGAAAAATGAAAAATGTTTAATTTTTAAGTAATTAGTTAGTTATTTATGAATATATATTTATAAAAAGAAGTTTTCATTTAGCTATAATGTTTTTTACTAGGATAATAAGTGAAGGATTATTTAAAGAATTAACAAATATACTAAGAAGGGTAGGATAGTCTTTTATAACTAAATTGAGTCAAATTGCAACAAATCAATAGTTCAAGGGGGTTTGTTGTAGTTGAGGGGGGTTTGTTGCAAAACTGTAATAGTTTAGGGATTTTTTTTTGCATTTTACCCTAATTTATATATGGGTAAATAGCCTAAACCCCCTTTCAATTTTACTCTCTTTCCCTACTATACCCCCTCAACTATGAAATGAGCTTAGAACCCCCTAAAGTTTTATAAAATGTTGCATCATGGGTTTGCCCTCAATTGTTTTTACCCTTTTACCCTCCAAACTTTTTGTATTTCCACCTTACCTATAATTCTATCATTACTATTATATTTATTAATTCTTTAAATTACAAAAATATTATTTCCTTTAGTTGGAATATTAATTATACCATTTACCTTTAATGTATTAGACTAAATATACTCTCAAATGTTAAATTTTTTTTTTTAAGTTTTAATTATTTTATTTGTAAATCAATTAACTTGTTATTAAATTTTAGTTTGATTCAAATCATAAAAATCAATCCTAATTAATATATTCATAAATAAATCACAATTTATGAATATATTTTTATGAAAAGAAAGTTTCATTTGGCAAAAAAAAATTTTAATTAGGATAATGAGTTTTATGATTTAAATGAAATTAAGTTTTATTGGAAAATGATATATATTTTGGAACATATCTATATATATATATATATATATATATATAATTCGTCAAAAATATATATTTTTCGAATTGTTTTAAAAAAATATGAATTTTTTTCAAAAAATAAAATTTTTGGGAAATATATATATTATGTTCCAAAATATGTTTTTTTACGAAAAATAATTTTTTTGAGAAAAATATATATTATTTTCCAAAATATGATTTTTTTCCGAAATATATATTTTTTATATTTTAGAAAATAATGTATATTTTTCATAAAAAAATCATATTTTTTAAAACAATTCGAAAAATATATACTTTTGACGAATCATATATATATATATTCCGAAATATATATCATTTTCCAATATATATATATTCTAAAATATACATATTTTTTCGAAAAATAATTTTTTTGAAGGTTTGATTTCACTAAACCCTCTTATACTATTGATGGTAGTTTAGGTATTATGACTCAAAATCATATTTTGGAACATAATATATATTTTTCTCAAAAAAATTATTTTTCGGAAAAAATTCTTATTTTTGAAAATAATATATTTTTAGGGAAAAATCATATTTTGGAAAATAATATATATTTTTCCCAAAAAAATTATTTTTCTGAAAAAATTCATATTTTTTAAAAGAATTCGGAAAATATATATTTTTAACGAATTATATATATATTCCAAAATATATATCATTTTCCAATATATATATATATATATATATATATATATATATATTTTCCGAAATATATATATTTTGAACAAAATATATATTTTGTTCAAAAAATATATATTGTTTTCATAAATTGTGATTTATTTATGAATATATTAATTAGTATTGATTTTTATGATTTAAATCAAACTAAAATTTAATACCAAGTTAATTGATTTACAAATAAAATAATTAGAACTTAGAAAAAAAAAAATAACATTTGAGAGTATATTTAGTCTAATACATTAAAGGTAAATGACATGATTAATATTCTAACTAAAAGAAATAATATTTTTGTAATTTAAAGAATTAAGAAATATAATAGTAAGGATATGATTAAAGGTAAGGTGGAAATACAAAAAGTTTGGAGGGTAAAAGGGTAAAAAAATTTGAGGGCAAGCCCATGGTGCAAGAAAATGAAAGTTGAAGGGGGTATAATTAATTGAGGGCGTATAGTAGAGAAAGAGAGTAAAATTGAGGGGGTCTTAAGCTATTTACCCTTTATATATATATATATATATATATATATATATATTTCGAACATATTAATCTTTGGACTCCTTCAAATGTAAGACCCTATAAGGACTAGTTCAGCAGCCCATTTATACGCATAATATTTATAAGCCACTAGAAGAAATTAAATGCCTTAAAAAAACGCGTGGCTTTATGGGTCATTTTCTTGTGTATCTAATGAACACTACTATCTATTTTTATTTATTTATTTATTTTTCCCTTTCCTCTTTGGAATTTGTCAAACACTGAAATTTGATGATGCCAATTCAAATGACACGAGTAGGGATGCATACGGTCCGGTTTGGTTCCGGTTCCGACCGAAATTGAAACCGAACCATTATTTTTGGTTCCTTAAAAATAAAAATCGGAACCGAACCATTAATACAAGGAACCGAACCAAACCAAACCATCTTTTTCGGTTCGATTCCGGTTCATATTATTACTTTTAAAAAACATAAAAAATTTCAAAACAAAACATAATTATTAACCAAATTATAGAGTATTTCAACTATTAGTCTATTACAAACCCAAAATAAAATGATAGTTAGTGTAATGATAGTTATGGTGCGTGCAATTAATGAGAATGGGAAAGGTAGTGAGAATGGGAGACGCCTGATACATTGATATCACTAGGCTAAGAATCAAAATTATTATAAAATAGAAATGGGCCAAAGGCCAACAAATAATGAGGAAAATATATGGGATTTTCATAATTAAAGTCCAAGTTACTAGGAGTCTTGGCCCAAAAGTGTCAATCACATGTTACTTATATTAGTGAATCAGTGATACATTTATACATATCATTTTAAAATTTTAAAATTATACATTATTTATCTAATAATAACTTTTAAATATATATATATATATATATATAATCAGTTCGGTTCGGTTCCGGTCCGGTTCTATGTGGTTAAGGACCGGAACCGAACCTAAAAAATCGATTCTTTAATTTTGAGAACCGGAATCGAACCGAATAACCTTAAAACCGAACCAAATCACCGATTTCGGTTCGGTTCTGTGATTTTGTGTTTACCCGTAGATACGAGCAGTGAAGTTATCAAAAAAACGCGGTTCATTTCCGAATCAAAGCTAGTGATAGAATTCAAAAAAATGGCGTATAAAAAACTCAAGCAATCATCATCACTATTTCCTACTTTAGAATTACTTATAAAGCCAAGGCATGTCCCGTGTCTTTACACGTATACAAGAACAGCGTGTTAGACCTCTCTATCGTGTCAACTAAGCCATAGCCAATTAAAATAATATATATATATATATATAGACTACAATACTTGGAAAGCTAAGTTTCTTTCATCAAATTTTGTCTTCAACATGCATATTGCAAAGATGAGAAAGTTGCTGTGGTCCAAGTTCAGGAGATCATCTTCTTCTACAACATCAAGTAAGTTTTCCAAAAAAATTCAGATCTTATTATATTTTTAGTTTCTAAGTGCTAGTTGTCTTATATTATAAATGAAAGGGTTCTTTTGCTCTAAGAAAATTGTTAGCTCTTTGCTTCATGACAAAGATTTGGAGGGTTAATAGTTTTGGATCAAGTTATCTAACAATCTTTCATATATGCGCGCGCACACACACATACATATATATATATATATGTTTGTGTATATCATTATTTTGCATGGTATATGTGATTTTCCCCTTATTGATATCATCATGAATTCTTCATTTAATATGTTTATTTTGTGATTTTTCAGGTCCAAGTCCTGAAGAAAGTGTGGTCAACAATCTAACCATTAATGAAGAATATATGGAAGCTTTTAGGACAAAGTCATACATAGAAATGTGGGAGAAAGTACAAGGACAGCTTGGAAGGGCAAGTCTAAACAAGCGACTCTCATCATCCTCATTATCTTCCTTAGTACATTTCTCTGACTCCTTACTCGAACCGCCTCAAGAAACCCTAATCCACATGACTCAAGACTCCAAGCTTCACCACCTCCTCCTCGACTACTTCGAAGCGAGCTTAGAGGCATGCCATATACGCGAGACACTCCTTTGCAGCGTCCACCAAGCTCGCGCCAATTATCAAATACTCAAAAGGGTAATCAAGCTAACCGAAATGCTGCATGAAGACGATAATAATCGTCCTGCCATATATGAAGAGCTCTCGTCGTTTGCATTGCTGAGAAACCCCTTATCCGCGATTAGCATCAAGAAGTTGAGAGATGTGCATGAGGGCAACGTTTATTTGCTCCAAAGATTGACATCAAAGAGTAGGAGGGTTGGAAGGAGAGCAAAGTTCACTAGAGGATTCAAAAAGATTGCAGGGGGTAGTTTGGTAATTTTATGTAGCATACTTGCAATTCTACTTTTGGTACTCACTCTAGGGCATGGCATTGTTGTTGGGGTTGTGGCAGTACCAGCATTGATTGGTTGTTGTTCAATATGGGCACTGAAAAAATGGAAGAGAATGGCTGAAATTAGAAAGCAATTCAAAACAAGCTTTTTAGAGAGACTAAGTGCACAGCTTGAGATTGCAAAGAAAGGGCTATATATATTGATCAATGATTTTGATACAATGAGTCAACTTGTGAGGAGGTTACAAATTGAGGTTGAACACAACAAAGACATTGCTTTAATGTGTGTGAGAAATGGAAGGAGTGAAGTGTTAAAGGAGGTTGTGAGAGAACTTGAGATCAATGAAGACTCATTTTTGAAGCAATTGGAAGAACTTGAAGAACGTATATACTTGTCCTTCCTCACCATAAACAGATCAAGGAGGTTAGTTATACAAGAAATATTGATGCTACAACCACAAAGTAGATCATAATTTTCATCATCATGGGGCTTAAAGCTTGTGATCATTTACATTGACCATTATTTTTAACCTAGATATTATTTCAGAGTTTTAACATTCAATTGTATCAGTTTCCTTTAGTTGTTAATCGGATTATTTCTTTATTTCAAGTAGCTACTACCTTTTATATTATGTGATTAAGTTTCGGATTTAGTCCGTTGTCGTGGCCCTAACGACTCGTAAAATATTTATAATTCACCACCAAACACATCCATTACTCCTTCCCACACCCACTGGAAAAAGTTGGTTCCCTAAATCCCTAACCCATTCAGCACATGTATGATTTTTCCTCGCGTCTCTTGTTGTTACACCTGGGATTAGATAAGACATTCTTTAGGTTGCAAATGTACGTAAAACTTACTAAATTTGAAGAATATAAGATTCGAGAAGATAAGATTTGGTATTCAAACCTCACCATCAATCTTATAATTAAAATTGAAACATGGCTTGGAACAAAATAAGATCACACCTACGAAAGTGTATTAAAGAAATAATATATTAAAGTTACACGAGTAATAAAAAGATCTAGTCTAGACAACTAATCCACGGTAGAAACAGATGAACAAGTCAAGCCGAGTATACTCTCAGATATTCATATCGTATTTTTGATCTACCTACAAGCTTCGCCCTTACATGAATTTGCCCTAATAGTGGTTAATGTTAATTTCAGCCACTAGTCATTCAATTGAGTACTCTTTCTACGCGTATTTAACACTCCTTTAGAAGCTCATTAGGGGATATATCAACAAGTCACTAAACCTAATCCATTGATTATTAATTGTCGAAGTTAATTTAAGATTTTTTTTTTTTTATGATTTTTTTTTCTTCATAAATTTGGATTTAGACTATGTTTGAATTGACTTTGGAGTGTTACTCTTATTAGTGTTTTAGATTGGAAATTTACTTTAAAATGTGTTATAGGTGTATTGAATCGCTGCAAGAGGGATCGCGCAAAGCAAGTCGTGAACACTTAAGAGGTGACGACATAGGAAACACATCTCACTCGCATTCTGGGGAATCGAACAGGTACATTGGATTGGAGGATGAAATACAAGAGGAAGTTGAGAAAACCTAACTAAAGAATGTAATTAGTTCAATCGAACTTGCACTTCAGATTATTGAAAGCTAAAGAGATGTGATGACAGCAAGCTAAATGAAATGAACATGTTGAGTCAGAAGCATTAAATGCACCACTCGAAAACATCTGATATTATTGACTTTAAAAGTACATGTCAAATCAAGCCTTGTTGATAGCTCAACAATCGAGGAGAATGTTACGCATATAGAAGGGAACTCAGTCGATATGCAAGGGATGACACTTTTCTCCTATGAACTACTTCTTCGGTTAATCTTGTGTTTTCTCCTATTCAAGTCTTGTTCTGATTTCCTTCATATTTGGAACCAAAATTATTTCCTAATTTGTATTATTATAAATTGTATTAATCCCTTCCGGTGTTAGGATAATTGCTTAAACATCCTTGGTGATTAGACAAATCCTTGTAGTATATATGTATAAATGAAGTCAGATTATGATAAGCACAAGAGCTTTTGGTAATGGAGAGAGGACTTTCTTGTCAATTGATTGTAGGCTATCTAGTGGCTACCAATTCTTAGGAGTCATTTAAGTGGATTCAATCCCCAATACTTTTTGTTGCCACAAACAAGCCACGTCATCCCTTAACATCTCACTCAATTCTAGTTCAATTCCTACCTTGGTTATCGAATTCTTCTATTCCTCGTCATTCTCTTATCCATTGTATGGCTTGCTTCAACAAGGTTTAGGACCACAAACAACCCCAAACTAGCCTACTTAATTCCTAAACCTACCCAATTCTTGTTCCATCTTATCCACTTATCCAAACACCTTTTAGGGATTTGTATAGGAACAACAAATGAAAAAAAATATATGATTTTCTCATCGTCCCACATCAATTTATTTGCAGCCATGAAAAAGAATATAATAGAGCAAAAAGAAGATATTTCAAATAGAAAAATAAATAAATTTCTCAAAGGAGAATGGTCAGACGAATAATTTATTCTCGTTAATATTTAACTTATATTTGTTCTAGAATAATTTATTCTCGTTAATATTTAACTTATATTTGTTCTAGTATGCATGACATGCTCCGCCAACAAGTGAAGTTTTTTTTTTTTTTTTGAATGGTAAAAAACTTACACACCACACCCACAATGCCTCCTATGAGGCTCGAACCCCTCACCATCCCAATTGGAGGATGAGATTATACTATTGCAACATATATGAGCTGGTACAATTGAAGTTTTTGCAGAAACAATATATATGTTTTGCTACAACAAATTAAGCAATTTATCCAACTTCAAAAAATCTTACAGGGGCTTGCAAGTCGAGGGTTCGTGCTGCGAATGACAAAAATAAAAGAAAAACAGAAATAATGTAAAATACAAAATTAAAAACACGACCTTGAAGAATCCAAAGTTGTTGAGATCGAGCGATTCTAAGCAGAACCATGAATAAGCGAAGGAGAGGGCTAACACGGACACGCATTACAGACTAGTCCGCTTAGACTCCAAATTAGTTATTATTACCCCATTTCTGGCAGAGTCTAGTTCGTCTCAACTTGTAATAGCATGCATTAGAAGGGAAAATCTTTTCTGGGCGAGACAGGCAGGGCTGTCATTTAAAATTGGGGTTCCAGAGCAACTATTTCAATGATTCTTCAAACTTGTTTCAATTTCTTGTACTCTTCAGAGCCCAACAACAATGGCTTCACCTTGAGCCAATCTGCTGGTTTTGGCATTATGACTGCTATGTATCCTTCCCTATCTGCCTGCAAGACGAACCAAAATCGCAGCTAATTGAATTACCATACAAGAGAGACGGAACAAACTAGAATAATATATATCTCAAGGCCATACAATATTAGTTCATAATTAGTTGAAGTTCTCTTTTGCACTAGGTCAGAAAATTGGCACCTCTGCCGACCATAAAGATTACCAACATCCAGGAATATTCACTGGTCAGGAATGTTCCTATATTGGGTCAATCCTCTGCCAAAGGCTTAGTTGTAACAGACGTGGTTGAGTCCGAATCTTATAACCACCGATACATATAGGCGGAAGGATTTATATATGTCCATACCCAACATCATTTTGTATATTGCTAGGATTTGGAGCCAAATAAAAAAAAAAAAGTTTCAAAAGAATCATCTGAGTCAGCAATTCTAATATTGTACTAGGTCGAGGATTTCAACTGCAGTTTTCAACGATTTCATGAAATGCACATTACACCCAATATTCATTAAAGTGCAACCACATCAGCATCCATGACTAAAATCTTCGATTTCTAATGCAACATGTGTTGCTTTCTTCAACCATTTTCAAAATCTAAGAACCCTTCCCTCTTCATGGCACGCACACATTACTGTAAAACAAGACTGCTAAATGATATGATTATCCAAAGTAAATAGTAGAGATGGACAATATACAAAAAAGTAAAACTGTTTTATGAGAACAATAAAAAAGAGTTCTTTGAAAACAATCATTTTTATAACTGAATTTTCTGAGAACAGTTTACAAAAAACCCAACCAAGCAGATTTTTTATACAGTTTTCTTAAGTTCAGTTTTCAAAAAATAGAAAATTATTTTCAGAAATACAAACTAAGTACCCTTTTTGTTTTTACCCCTCCCCTTTTCCACCTCCTCTTCCTTTTTTGCTTATGCTCCTTAGAGTGAATTACAAAACAAAATAGGCGATGATAATCAGGCAGGTCAGAATGCCAGATTGTCCAAATGTCAAGAGGAAGATGTGTCCAAGATATCAATCCCAAGTCCTAACAACAACAACAACTAAAAGGGTTTTTTGGAGGGAAACCTAAGGTAAAACGATATCATGAATTAAAGGAGAGCATGAAGAGTCCAAAGAAGGTTAGACATACCACTGAATTAAGCAATTCTGGTTGCTTGATTAATCTATCGTTCACTTCTAAGAGAGAGCCTTTCACACAGCACCTGCACAAAGCCCTAAGACCTTTAATATTGAATATCAAAGAAGGCAAAGGCAGAAAACAATGAACTGCCTTGAATAGAGAACAAAAAAGAAAGTCACCACCTTGCAATATAAGAAGCATCTTTGGTGCAAACTTTACACAAAGCCGTGTCTGGCGCGAAATGTTGTGCATTCTGCAAAAAGATATATTAGTTTAACTAGGAGCTTCTAGGAGCAGAAGGGGCAAACATATGAACTTATCAGCCTTGATTGAATAGCTAATAGTATTAAACATCAACTGAACAAAATCTGCCAATGCTTGAAACAAAATAAAGAAAATATTTCCTCTCCCTGGCAAGTAGTCATCTGTTAATGTGGTACACTGATATAGAATGTTCCAAAAAGCAACTCCAAAAGGTACAAGCTGAGGCTAAACCAATTTTTAAGTAGACACACTTTGGTGAAACTAAATGTCAGGAACCAGTTTACGGCCTCAACACTGGCCATCAAGCTAACACACACACACACACACACACATATATTGATTTCATATTATTATTATTTTTAGCATGATAAGATTGGCAAATTAGTCAATGCCGATCTACAAACAATAAAATTGCCTTCTTCATCTAGTCAAATAATCATATATAGAGTATTAAGATTTTTATCTGAATAATGTCGAGAGACTCATTTTTCGGGAGGATTGACAGGGCGAACCGCTAGTTTTCAGATACAAGATATCCATCCTAGTCACTAAGGGTGTATTTGCCCAATTGATACATATGAAGGAATCAATGTTGGACTACGGATCCCCATACTACACCCCATAAACTGAAAATCCATAATCCCAATTGCTATGGGAATACCGTTTAGTTGGCCTATGCCTGGTTGAACAACCTCAGTTAATCTTGTTTTTCAAAATGATAACCGTATGTAAACTATTCTGATATCATTTGTTTGTTCCAATACATGTAACAATTTTTATGATAATGAGATTTGAACACGAGAACTTTGGCTCTGATACTATACTAATTACTACCCATCTATTTTAAAGTTTAAGCTTTTAGAAAATGGTGTAACTTTTAAATCCTTCAACTACTTGAGTTATTGTCAATTTACTATGTTTCATTCTTAGTATCTAACTACTTAAACCATTATTATTAAAGACTTAATGTGCACTAAGGTGCTAGAGGTTCTTTTGAGTCTAGGTGCAAGGTGAGTCACATACCTAAGTGAAGTTTGGCACACTATGAAAAACTAATTACTAACCATTTATATTCCGTAATAAATACTCAAATGTTGTCAAAGGCGCACCTACACACAGCAGTCACAAGTTTTGTGCTTCTATGAACGTAGAGCCTAGGCGCACGCATAGGCAAGCCTTTAAACACTGGCTCAAACCCCTTCAAATTTAGAGCTTTCCTTCAAACCTCTAACTTAGAGCACTCGTCTAGTTTAATCAATTAAAACTATACCATTAGCCACACAACGAAAGCTATCTTAAAATGTGTTTTAAGAGTTCAAATATAATCAGGGTAAAATGATATCGACTTAATGTTAACCTTTGACATAAGAGGATTGAAGGTAAGTAACTGAAAATGGATTTAATGACCGCTCCATTCCACTCTTGCATACCAATCACAACATACCTAGGTGCTGAAGACCCAAATCAGAACTGAATACAGCACCACCATTATAATTCCACAAAGTCAAAACAAATGCTCGAAACCGAGTTATTCACTTCCATTCATACTACATTATTTAAAAATATGAAGAACTTGAGAAAGTAAACAGATTAATACCTTCTTACGCTTGCCGGTGACTTTAATCCCACTTCGATCAGACTTGCCAACATTAAAATCAACCGACGTAACTCCTCCTTCATCTCTAAAAGCCAGGTGGGTTGGTGCCAACCCAATCACGCACAATCTGTGAATTCACACACCACACATATACATCTCAACATTCCTCAAATTACTTCCACATTTCAAAAAATAAATACCAATAAATAAATTTTTAAAAAAAGAAGACTTTTACCCATTGACGTGACGATAAACATACTGATCATGTCCTGGTTTCATAAAATCTAAACAATAAAAAAGATACAAAATTTAACAAAATTCAATTCAATTCAATTGCTGATAAACAACGGTAATATAGTAATATATATATATATAGAGAGAGAGAGAGATGATATAAATTGGGACCTGGATAAAAGTAGGCAGCGAAGTTGGATTGAACAGCGGAAGGAGGAGAGAGAGGAAGATTGTGTACATCTGGAACTATGAGTCTTCGCAATTCTTCTTCTTCTTCTGAGGATTGTTGTTGTTGGGTTGAGTCCGAAGAAGGAAAAAGTATAGATTGGCTTGTGTGATCGGTGTCTAGGGCTTTGCTTTCGTCGGCGTTTTGCTCCGTCATTGAATTGAAATTCCAACGGCCACCCCCAAATTTGGTACAATTTCGAAGTCCACTTTACCCTAGCTAATAGTCAACCACCCACTTCACTTTTTTTTTCTTTTTTTTTTTAATATTGTTTGGTACATTTTATTTTAATTTTGATGGATATAGTTAAAATTTCATTAAAATGGTTAGGCATATATATATATATATATATATATATATATATTTATTATATAAAACACTTTTAAATTTCTTTGGTATCAACATTTCTTTTTTTAAAAAAGGTGGGATCTGGTATTGTTTTTGCATTGTAAGGTGTTTTAAGATAAATTAGACTCTTCTCAAAAGAAAAAAAAATGTTAAAGTAGAGTCATATTTGAAAATGTAAATTTAGATTTTCTAAATTTGTCCCAAGCATATTTTAATTACAGTATTTAAGCAAACATTGCAAATATACCAAAAATATTATATTAGTATTTCTTATTTTTTATTCGAAATGTTTTTAATATTCATGTTACTTTTGTAAAACAAAACAAACCATGCCATATATAATTCAGCTCAAAAAAGTGTATTGATTTTTTTATCCAAAACATAAAACAAAATAATAATAATAATAAAACCCATGGCAAACATGTCCTAAGATTTGATTGTGTAAATTATAGTGACATGGTGTCATTGTCCTTGTTTTGTTTGTTTCCCATGGGCCAAGGTAACCCTTTATGATGGAAAAAAATCCACTCCTTTCTGCCTTTTACTACTGGCTTAAGTGCCATTTAGGGCCCCACATGATTGAAAGCTTAAAAGTTATCACATGGACAAAATTGACATTTCACAGCAAACTTAAGTTATATACATATATAGCACTATTGTATATATCATGTTGGTTTGTATATATAGCTATGCCGAATTTGAATCCGATTTATACCCCAAATTCAAATCTTTTGAAAAAATTTGAATCTTCTTTCCAAATTGAAAAAATCCCTCCAATATTTTTGGTCTAACAATTCAAAATAATAAATATAAATAAGTATGATTTTTTGTTTCCAAACACAACACTGTTTCTTTTTCAAGGGAGAGAAAGGGAGGTATTAGAACAGGTATTTTCTTCTCTTGCCTCTATATCTTTGTTTGTGTGGGTGTATGTATATATTGATATATATAATTTTGTTCATATTCATGTTATTTGTCCATTTCAATAATTATGAATTTGAGTGGGAATAGTATTTGAGATTTTTAACATTGTAGATATATAATATGGCAGAGAAGGAGATGGAGTATATGATTAAATTGTTTAACAATTAGGTGATTTTCAAGATTATGTTTGTTACATTAGAAAGGGAAAGAAATGATAAGATTAGACCCATATAGGATTGTCCCTTCTTTATTTATGTTTATCAATATATGGGTCAAACTTACATTTTGAATCGATTTATTATCTCTCTTCTTTTGATGAATGTATTACACATATTTACTTATATTCTTGAATATAAAATTAAGTTGAAGAACATATGATTTTATTTTAAATTTGGTTGGAAAAAGTCATAAATCGCTCTAGTTTGTTTACTCACCAAAATTTTTTTATTTTTTTTCTTTCGGTAACTAATTTCACTCCTTGAGCGGATAATTGGTTAAATTTCTAGTTTGGAGCTTGAAAAAAAAATTTATACTAGTTTTTAATATTTTTTGTGAAATTTTTGGTACCAAGTGTTCTCATGTGTATTAAAAATGAAACAAATATTTTTGTTACCAATCATTATTGTTTCATGTGCTATATTGTCACAGGCCCTGCAATTTTTTGTGCTAAATTGTTGAAGTGATGATGTACATATAGTTAGGCATACGTTTCTTTTTTTTGAAGTGATGTACATATAGTTGGGCATACGTTTCTCTTTTTTAGTAGTAAATGATTCAATAAAATTTTGTTCTAGAGAGAATAGAGCTAGCCTGCTCCTCAAAAGACATTCATGAACATCTTCGTGAATGATATGTCAATGTAATTGATTATACTTTTTTCTGGTGCGAGAGGGTATATGGTGTCTTTGGCTCATGAAGGAGTTCTATTTTATTTTATTAGAATTAATGTTCTCGTTTTGCATAGCACCTTTTCATTGCAGGAGTTGGGGATTAAAATACGGACTTGGTTTGTTGGAGAATTATGGTAGAAATAAAAATTATATTATATTATTAATATGGATATGTTGTGACTATTCCCTTTTATTGTTTGATACATGGGCATTCAACATGTAGTTTTTGGTGGTCGACATATGGGTGATTGGGAAGAAGGGATGACAAACCCTGACTATGTATACAAATACTTCAACATATGAAACCTCAACCAAGCCTTTCCAAGAGAAGGAAATTGACAAGCCCTCACTCACCCAAAATCTTATTTCGGATTGTAACTCGATAAAGCCTTTTTCCAACTCGCTGACGAAGATCAGACATAACTAATAATTAATATCAATGAGTTGTATATAGTCAGATTTATCAGTCAAGCCTCTTAATCTTATTGTGTAATCGGTGAATTAATTACTTTTCTTTGGTTCTGGTTATTCAAAAAAACTTTAAATTCTTGTAAGTAGTTCTTTTTCAATGTCCTAGTTGAGTATGAGACACATCAACTTTTTTGAGTGAGTTTCGAAGGAATGATGTAGCATGCTTTTTAGACATTGCACATGGATATATCAACTTTTTGATTTTGGTTAAAAAGTACAATGATTTAAAGAAATTTCTAGTATTTCAATGGTCACGGTATTATACCTATTGAGGTATCATTTGTACTGTTTCTTGGAATTATAATACCAGTTAGTATGTTTTTGTAATATCCTCGTGTACTTTTGTAATATCAGTTACCTCTATAATACAAGTCAGTACAACTACCATAGTAATATCTATGACTTAAAAATCAACAATACATATTAGCTACCGTAATAATATCTATCAGTCATACTCAACTGCTACAGTAATAGGTTTTTCATGTATTACATTTTGTATCTTTAATACATGAATGTGTGCCCAAGTGTAACTGTCTAAACAATAAAACAACTACCATAGTAATATCTATGACTCTAAAATCAATAATACATATCAGTTACCGTAGTAATATCTATCAGGCCTACTCAACTGTTACAGTAATAGACTTTTCATGTATTACATTTTGTATCTTTAATACATGAATGTGTGCCCAAGTGTAAGTGTTTAAACAATAAAGACAACTACCAAAGTAATATCTATGACTCTAAAATCAATCAAATCAAGTGTAAATGTTTAAACAATAAGACAACTACCAAAGTAATATCTATGACTCTAAAATGAATCAAATCAAGTGTAAATGTCTAAACAATAAAACAACTAAGATATGTAAAAATGAAGATACATAATATATGGGCAATCCTATCCGTAATACATATCAGTTACCGTAGTAATATCTATCAGTCATACTCAACTGCTACAGTAATAGGTTTTTCATGTATTACATTTTGTATCTTTAATACATGAATGTGTGTCCAAGTGTAAATGTTTAAACAATAAGACAACTACCAAAGTAATATCTATGACTCTAAAATCAATCAAATCAAGTGTAAATGTCTAAACAATAAAATAACTAAGATATGTAAAAATGAATATACATAATATATTGGCAATCCTATCTGTAATACATATCAGTTACCGTAGTAATATCTATCAGTCATACTCAACTGCTACAGTAATAGGTTTTTCATGTATTACATTTTGTATATTTAATACATGAATGTGTACCCAACTGTAAATGTTAAAACAATAAGACAACTACCAAAGTAATATCTATGACTCTAAAATCAATCAAATCAAGTGTAAATGTCTAAACAATAAAACAACTAAGATATGTAAAAATGAATATACATAATATATGGGCAATCCTATCTGTAATACATATCAGTTACCGTAGTAATATCTATCAGTCATACTCAACTGCTACAGTAATAGGTTTTTCATGTATTACATTTTGTATCTTTAATACATGAATGCGTGTCCAAGTGTAAATGTTAAACAATAAGACAACTACCAAAGGAATATCTATGACTCTAAAATCAATCAAATCAAGTATTAATGTCTAAACAATAAAACAACTAAGATATGTAAAAATGAATATACATAATATATGGGCAATCCTATCTGTAATACATATCAGTTACCGTATTAATATCTATCAGTCATACTCAACTGCTACAGTAATAGGTTTTTCATGTATTACATTTTGTATCTTTAATACATGAATGCATATCAAAGTGTAAATGTTAAAACAATAAGACAACTACCAAAGGAATATCTATGACTCTAAAATCAATCAAATCAAGTGTAAATGTCTAAACAATAAAATAACTAAGATATGTAAAAATGAATATACATATGGGCAATCCTATCTGTAATACATATCAGTTACCGTAGTAATATCTATCAGTCATACTCAACTGCTACAATAATATGATTTTCATGTATTACATTTTGTATATTTAATACATGAATGTGTGCCCAAGTGTATATTTTTAAACAATAAAACAACTACCAAAGTAATATCTATGACTCTAAAATCAATCAAATCAAGTGTAAATGTCTAAACAATAAAACAACTAAAATATGTAAAAATGAAGACACATCATACATGGGCAATCCTATCTATAATACATCTAAGAAATTCTACCATTATATTATCAAATTTCATAATATAATGGGATTTTCTTTGGTATTACATATCTAAATAAGATATTCCATTATATGTATTATATGTATAAGAAATTTTACCATTATATTATCAAATTTTGTTAAAATTATTGAGTGGTAATAGTGTAAAACATATAATTATTTTTCTATTTAAACAATAAAAATTTATATATATATTATTAGATATGTAATACCTATAATGGTTATTAGATATAACCCTTTAATATTTTTTGAAAAATATTTATATAGTAATATATTAAAAATTAAGAGCAGTAATTAAATAATGAAAATATCTTAATATTATTATTGATGAAATTTTTTTAGTGGTAGAATTTACCTTTAAATATATATTTCAAATTGTTTTTGATGTTTTTTAATTTTATATTTAAAATAAAATTATATATATTGTATATCTTAGTAGTATTTATTTATTATAGACTTTTTATTTATAAGAGTGTGATGAAAAGGGTGGTTGATGTAATGAGTAACGTATAGGGTTTAGCCATGAGAGTAACTTAGAGATTTCACATGAAAATTAAATTAATCAAGGGTACTAAAGTCATTTTATACCTCCAAGGGGTGTCATTGCAATATTTTACAAACCTCAGGGGTGTCAATGCAAAATAGTCTGTTGACCAACATCTACCTGCAATTGACCAATACCTCAGGGGATGCAATGCAAATTACCCAATAATTTAATAAGAATGCACAATAATAATACTATTATACACTAAGTAAAGAATAATATAATTATAGACTAAATAAGTAATTAATATCACAAATTTAAGATTATAAAAGATTATAAATAAATAAAATTAGATATAATTATAATTATGTCACAATTAAAAAATAAATTTAAAATACAAAAATATGGGCTAAAACTCTTCACAATAAAGTATAATTATAATTAGGTCACAATTAAAAAATAATTTAAAATTACAAAAATAGGGCTAAAACTATTCACACTTTTAATATTAGTATAGATTAGTTTATAACTAACTAAACTTAAATTTAAATGTAACGTACAAATATAGATTTGGTTTGTTATTATGTTGGGGATAAATAGAAAATTAATGATGTCAAGGAAAAACACAAAATTATATAAGTTGCATGGTATAAAAAAAATACAAAACATTGTTGGTAAACCGTGCTAATAAATATACACGAATAAAGTTGGGAAAAATAAAATTGGGAAAAACATAAGGTTCAAAAATAAAATTGGAAAAAATAAACATGAATAAATGATAACAACCTACCTTACCGTCCATTATTTTTTTAAATGATAAAAACCTAAATTTCATCTATGTTTTATTTTTTTTCTTTTATACCATATATTTTTCATTAGTGTAATTAAATACATCATACGGTAGTAATTGAATTATTTTATACCAAGTGATCTTATACATAGCTATTATTGGTGAATGATATTAATATTATTATATTAAAGGGTAGATAAAGGATTATATAGTAATTAAACTTGTTTTAAGCCTAAAATATTAAAAAATGACTATATGACTAATTTTGGATAATTATTTAAGTATTACAAACTTGTTACTATGAGAAAGTTTGAAAGGAGATGAAAAGAGTTTGAAATGAAAGATTACTGTGGATTCGGAGAGGAAAAATGAAAGGCAAGAGTTTTGGCTAATGGGAAATCAAAAGTCATATATGTAATATATCATGTATATATATATATATATGTATATATGTCTAATATAGAATATTATATATATATATATAATAAGAAAGAGTGAATGAATAGTATTTGCTGTAAGAGCAACCGGAGTGCAAGAACTGTAGCTAGCTGATAACACAATTTGGCGAGCGAAGATGTATGGAATGCGGCTAGCCAAACATGGGCCCCACATGCAGCCTCGTAACCGGACTCGCCAAATTTGGCGAGCCCTCTGGCGAGCCAAATTGGAGGGAATTATTTGGAGAATCAGTTATCTACTCCAAATCTATATATATATATATATATATACACACCCACATACAAACATCACACATGAAAATCAAAAAAATTGGACAAAATTTGTATATACACAGATCATACATGAAAATCACAAAAATTAGGACAAAATATATATACCCAAATCAGACATGAAAATCAAAGAAATTGGGACAAAATCAGACATGAAAATCAGCCATTGAGGACGATAAGATACCCTCTCTCTATCTCCTAATTGATCGCCCATGACGGAGTGGAGAGATAGAGGCAGAGTGATTGAGCAGATAGCAGAGGGAGATGGAGGCTGCGATTTTTGGTTTCATTTACTCTCTTTCTGTCTCTCTCTCTCTATATATATATATAATAATGGACGTGAGAGGGAATAATGGACACGTGTACGGTTGCTGGTTTTCCCTCTTTTCTATATTTTGGTTAAAAAATATATATATATATATATATATATGTATAGGTGTTCATATATATTTACCTTTTATTATTGAAATGTGACGTTGTAGGTCCATTTGAGAGGATGCTAATTGTTACAAATATTGATGGACCTAGTCTCTGATATGTCACAAAAGGTTGTAATTAATTTTTATTGTATTTTTTTTGTCTTGCTATAAACAGGTTGTAAGTTGGATAAGTACTTAATTTTTTATTTTTTTTCATTTATTAACTTACTTTTTTTTTCTTTGAACCTTTGCAATAAATCTTACAGAAGCATCAAGACTATAGATCATTGCACTGCAAAAAATTTGCGCATGTGTATATTTATATATATATTTTTCACTTTAATGTATTTATATATATATTATGTAATTATTATATATTGTTAATATAATAAAGAGAAAAGAAGTATTTTATATATATATTATATATTGTTAATATAATAAAGACAAAAGAAGTAAAATTAATATCTTAATTTTCAATGGAAAAAAAAATAATTTAAAACATTCACGTATTTATTCATCACAAATAATATGAAAAATACAATCTAGTAGCATAAATAAACATAAATGATTAGTTATCGATTACACTTCTTCATTACCAAATTTATTCCACAAATGATTCATGAGGTCTTGCCTGAGATCCAAATTATTCTCTGTATTGCGAATTCTACCAAGTCGGGCAGAGATGTGTGCTGCCAAAAATGATGGGTCTCGATTATAATGTGGAAGCGAGACTGATTCTTCTGGTGGAGGTGACCAATTCAAAATATTGGTACTGGGTTCGTCTTCTATGATCATATTGTGTAATATAATACACGTTTTTATTATCTTGCCCAAATCTTCTTTTTTCCAACAGTACACTGGTCCATGTGTTATAGCCCATCTTATCTGCAACACACCAAATGCCCGCTCAACATCCTTCTTAACTGCTTCTTGTCTTTGAGCAAATAATTTTTCTTTTGCAGTTGTTGGATGTGGAATAGTCTGCATCAAAGTTGCCCACTTCGGATAGATACCATCAGATAAGTAATACCCCAATGTTCGTTGACGCCCATTTACCTCGTAATTAACAGAAGGCATTGTACCATTGATAATACGCTTGAATACTAGAGAATGATCTAAGACATTCACGTCATTGTGTGAACCAGCCATACCAAAGAAAGCATGCCAAATCCACAAATTTTTTGATGCAACCGCTTCTAATATAAGAGTAGGTTTGCGACCCCTTCCCTTATGTGTGCCATGCCAAGCTGTCAGACAATTTTTCCATTCCCAATGCATACAATCAATAGAACCAAGCATACCTGGAAACCCTCTTTCCTCCCCTTCTTGAAGCAGACGTGCTATGTCGGCTTCATTTGGTGAGCGTAGGTATTGATCTGCATATAATTCAATAATAGAATCACAAAACTTCTTCAAGCATAGAATTGCAGTGCGCTCGCTAACCTTCGTGTACTCGTCACATAGATCCGCTGAAATTCCATACGCAAGTATACGTATCGCTGCTGTCATCTTCAAGATAGGGCTGCAGCCTATACGACCAACGGCATCAGGCTTCTGTTTGAAGTAGCTATCATGACCAGTAACATCGTTCAAAATGCGAAGAAATAATTCTCGTCGCATCCGGTACCGTCGACGAAAATACTCGGGTGGAAAAATGGGATTTTCGGCAAAGTAATCTTTAAACACTTGCTGGGCTGCCTCATCTCGATCACGCTTAATATATCGTCTCTTATTTGAACCAAACAATGCTTTTATCAGTTCGGGTGTGAACTTTCCCAGAACCGTTTTGATTCGTTTCTGGTGAGCCTGAACTGCTGTTTCTCTCTCATCTCGATCAGAATCTAACGAATCAAGGGATGATTCAGACTCAGACTCAGAAGAGAATGATGGAATTTGGGATGAAGATGCCATGTAATGTTTTTGAGCAAAAATATAAATAAGGACAAAATTTGAGAAATTAAAATTGGTAAATGAGGACTAAAAAATTAAATTGGAGTTGAGGAATTGCAAAACATAGAATGAATGATTTATATAGGAATTAAAGATATAGCCGTTATATTATTATATAACCGTTACATTATATATATATATGTATATATAGCCGTTATATTATATATATATATAGCTGTTACATTACCTTTTGTCAATTTGTGACAATGCTTTATATATTGTGACAAATTTGTCACACAATTTTGTCAGGCTATTGTGACAAATTGTCACATTGTCACAATAGTGTATATTGTGACATTATATATATATATATATATATATATATATATATCCCACGTGTCAATTTGTGACAATATAGCCGTTATCAATCAATTCAAATTGTAGCCGTTAAATTCACAATATAGCCGTTGCCAAAAGTTTATAAATATCAAGTGCAGAATCTGTTTTTATTTCATCATTCAAATTTAGTAGTTCTGTCCTTCAAATTTCATCATTCAAGCTTCATCACATTTTATTCAATTTTCTATCTCTATAATTTCATGGATAATCGACCTTCATTCAACAATTCTTATACTAACCAATCTGGTAGTTCTGAAATACCACCCGAATTTAATTATGGGTGGAACTTCCAAGATCCTACCCCATATGAATTCTTATCCCAATCCAACTTCCAATACCCACAAACTCAATTCCAAGTCTCATCTCAGCAAACTTCTCAATCTCAACCCCCTTCAAGGCCAAAGAACAAAAATTGGTCAAAAGAAGAAGATGTAGCATTATGCAAAGCATGGATCATGGTTGGTGAAGATCCAGTAACGGGAACGGATCAAAGTAAGTCCACCTTGTGGAAAAGAATTCACTCTCATTTTGTTAGTCAATTGGGAGGCATGTCCGGAAGAAACAATTGTGCTCTGATGAACCGTTTCTCAACCTTGCAAGCAAAAGTAAACAAATTTTCAGGATTTTACAACAATGTCCGCGATAATCCAGCCAGTGGCTTCAATGACCGTGATATAGTAAGTTTTTATTATTAATTATAAGAGCAATTTATTTATTTATTTAAATTTCATTTTAAAAGTTATTTATTTAATAATTATTAAAAATTCAATATATTGAATTTTTTTTCCCCCATAAACTGTAGATGGAAACTGCCAAACAACTATATAAACTACAAGAAGATCAAGAATTTAAGTTTGAGCATTGTTGGATTGTGCTTCGAGAAACACAAAAATGGCACGACCATTGCAGTATTAAGCAGAAATCAACTCAACACATAAGAAAGAGAGGTGTTATTGATTTGGATATTAATGAGCCTGAAAATTTATCTGAATCCATACCAACAACACCAGGTTCTTCGACTCCTGGTGTATCAACTCCAGGATCGATAAACCTTGGCGATGACGAGTCGCCAATATATACTGATGAAGGTTCACATAGTGCACGCCCGGCGGGACGTAAAGCAATGAAGAGCAGTAGGAAAAAAATGCATCTATGTCTTCGACAATACAAAATTTGCTTGCAGAAATGCAATCTGTAGCAGAAGAGGGCAGAAAAATGAATGAATCCAATCCGGTTAGGCTTCAAATTCGCTTAGAGAGACAACGAACTAAACAAATGGAGATACAAACAAAAGAAAGGATGGCTCAAATGGAGATAGAAGCGAAAGAAAAGATGGCTCAAATGGAGATGGAAGCGAAAATAATGTTTCAAGATCCATTAAAGGCTCTCACAGAAGAATCAAAAGCATGGATCATTGCACAACAAAAGAAAATTGCAAAAAAAATAACTCAAGAAAGTAATGATGTGTAATGTTTTTATTTATCTAGAAAAAAAAATATGTAATGCATTTTATTTAATGTAATGTCTTTTTATTAATTTGATTATCTAATAAAATATATGAATTATTATTTAGTTTTTTTTTTAAATTTCATGTTATTTTTTATTATTTAGCAAATATAGTTATTAATAAATTAAATAAAATATATGTGTAATGATGTGTGCTACCAAAAAAAATAGCTCAAGAAACTAATGATGTGTAATATTTTTATTTATCTAGAGAAAATATATGTAATGCATTTTATTTAATGTAATTTGATACAAATACTATTTATACATACTCAATCAAATACTCTTTTTAGATATATTTTTAACTTAAAAAAAAAAAGAAAAGCAAAGGAAAACAAAAGTTCCACACTAGGGCATCACTAGCAATATGGGGTAGCTAGCAATGGTTGCTTACGTGGCTGGCTATAATGATACAATAGCCAGCCATATATAGCGAGCAGCACTCCTGTTGCTCTAACTTTTCTAACTCAAAAATCACATGGGACCTACCTCATCAATCCCAAAACATAAATAAGCCATCGTGGAGCAGCCCATACCCTTGGATGATAAATGGCACTTAAGCCAGTGAAAGGTAGAATGAAGAGGATTTGGATTCCTTTATGAGTGAAACAATCAAATTCCAAGATATATTCATCACAATAGTTTCACCATCAAACAATTTTTATACATTTGAAGGTGTTTTACCATTACAATATAACATTCAACTTAGAAATAGAAAAATTGTTTTATTAGCTTAGAATTATATAGTGTATTATCACAAATTAATATTACATTACAGAATGAAGCAACATGCTTCTTATTGATTGATGTTCAACCCATTCACATAGTTTCACCATTTGAATTTGGTGGTTAATTATCAGAGTACTGTAAATACTTTCCAATTCCAAACACACACACAGGACTTGTTAGCTAGCTTTGAGTTCATGGTCAACCCCATCTCAACCATCCACACAAAAAAATTCTCTCCTTCCACCTTGTACTTTAAATTCCAAAAATAATATGGGCGGGCTGCTTCACAAAAATATTAAGCACGCCGCTGCCAGAAACCCTAAACCAGGAACCCAAAAGCTCTGGATGGGTATAACTTTAGAATTGTGTTGGGCTAGAGAAAGTCTGTCCAAAAGCCCAATTTGATGGGACAATGTCTTGGAAAATCTTGGTCTCTCCATCACTAGCAGTGACCATGAAGGACAAAGATTGGCCATTGAGATAGGAATTGGACTGCCAATTAGCTCCCCAGTTTCTTGACATTGTCACCCAACCAGTTTTGGAACCTTTGATGGACACTGACTGAATAGATCCAGCTGCTCCCACATTGCTTATCAACACCAACTCAAAGTAGTCTCTCCCATTTATGGTGAATCTTACTCCACCATGTTTCTTGCAAGGTACCCTGCACCATAAATTAAATCAGGGATGACTAAATAAATTATATAAAATTATCTAAAATTAATATTATTTTGACTTCTTTTATTTAAAAATATGCACATCAGGGCCCGCCAAAAATTATTAGAGCATTTACACTTGCATCGATTACATATACATAATTGTTCGACCTACGTGATAATGTTCATCAGATGTATGAGTGTGAGACTCAAATATGCTCATGTTAACCATCTAACAATTGATAACTATTCGGTGTACCTATTGTGTTTAACTCATCAGTATAATTAACATTCTCCTATTGATTATAACCAAATAAATCATGAAGAAAAGATTTAAAGACAGAGAGACTAAGTAATTAAGACCTTTGATAAATCACTGGCACAATGCCTCCGCTGTAAATCCCGATCTTTTCCCAAGCGGGCTGAGCCATAT
Organism: Cornus suecica; assembly: GCA_963922005.1. Lineage (NCBI taxonomy): Eukaryota > Viridiplantae > Streptophyta > Magnoliopsida > Cornales > Cornaceae > Cornus > Cornus suecica. Next base: position 87,055,091 of record OY998240.1, read on the forward strand.
CGAAATGCTGGAGGGGAGGGTTGCACCAGCCTCCGGCATCGCTTGGCTGATCATAGTTTGGAGGGCAGAAGTTGGTTGCAGTAACGGTCACAGAAGTCCCTTTCTTGCACCATTTCGTGTCCGCTTTGTAATCACATATGATCCTGAAGCACTGCCCGCAGGATGCTCCATCACTGAACAATGCAGTGCTTAATGCTGCAGTCCTCGTCCCATAACCAGTCGAGTACAAGTTACCGTACCCACAAGCTCCACCTGCACATTTTCTTAGATTCAGCCCTTCGTCGCTCAAATTCGTTTATTTAAAACTTAACAAAAACAAAAAGTAGAATAAGGGTCTGTTTGGATCGGGTTTTTACTTTCGATGCTTCTACTTTCAAGTTGTAAAGTACCACTTATTTGATAACAGAAGCATATGTTTGGAAATGGTGGTAGTGACATTTTTGGAAGCGAAGCACCAAATTGGTGTTTTTCCATGTTTTACAACTGAAGCAAAGTAGAAAATATATATAACGAAGCCAAAATCAAGAAAGGCAGAGATATTTGATTCACAATCTCAATTCCTACTGTAATTTACCATACCAAACATGTCTCCATCTTCTGTTGACAGCAGTTTACAACAAAAGTAATACTTTTAATTATTTTACTAAAAAGTAAAACACGAAAATCACAATGCGATCTAAACAGACTCTAAGTAAGTAGATGTGCGATACATACCCATCGTCCCCGAAGCGTCACTCCCTCCATAAAAAGTGGCATGACCCCTTGTCCATGCAGAAGCCATGAATGCATCCGCATTGATGAAAAGGCAGAAGACACCAACCATGACCGCGAGAGTGAGACCAATCTTCACCATTTCTAAAACCCTAGAAGAGGATAAGAATGAGGGAAGAATATAGATGGGAAGATGCAGAGGATGAGATGGGGACTTTGTGATATTCTTCACATTTAATGGCTTTTTACAAACATAAGAAGTGCTTCTTAAATATTGGTGACAGACTTGTACAAGGCAACAACCTCACATGTGATCTCTGCAAGTAGAGAGAACTAAAACCCTAATTTTAAATTGAATTATATGTGCAAAGTCTGAGCCTCATTCAATTATTCCCACGTTCTCTATCTCTTCCCCACCGCAAGCACATGGTTTTCACAACAGAAGAACCGTGAATGGTGATCAAATAAAAATTCAGAAATCAAATTAATTCTGGGATTTTTTTAACATTCTTTTAATGGGTTTTTTTGGTTGCTGCATTTTGAAGGATAATATATATATGTATATTTTTTTTCGGTAAATATATATATATAGATAGATAGATATGCAACATTTTTCAAATGGCTTCTGATTATATGGCTAAGTAAATGGTATGATGCAACCTCATCACATGGCTCTTCTTTGACCTTATGTGATACAATCACATGGTTTTGACATTGGATCAATGTGAGTTGTCATTACTTCTCTGCCTAGTATTGATATTAATTAATATGCTAATACATGTACTGAGATCCCTTAGACCCTTTCCCTCTTTGCTCAAAATGCATAGTTAACTCTAAATACGGGGAGTAAGGAATATGATCATATATTATAATTCCATGGTGCACTATATATATATATATATATATATATATATATATATATATATATATATATGTTTTTTCTTTTGGCGCAAAGAGACTACTTACACTAATTGGGTAAGTTTTAAATAACCTTTGACTCCAACAAATCATTTGCATCAATGACAATTGAACATAATCAGCTAAAACTTGATATTGTTTTTGAAGCTTAATTTTTTTTTTTTAGCAAATCAATTAGAGTCAATTGTATTTATATATTAATATCTTATCTTAAAGGGAGTTCTAAAAATAGTGTTGATTGATCAGATTGCTACGAGAATGATGAAAAACAACTTTTTTCCTTTTTCCCTCTTATGTATTTAGCTTTCCTTTCGATTTTTATTGATCATTGATTATATTCCATACAAATTTAAAAATAAAATGAAAGACAAAATGGTAAGGACAATACTCGGGTTCTCCCCGGGAGAACCAAGTTCATCTCCCCTACTATATGGTTCAATAAAATCAAAACACATGTTCCAAAATAATTAAAAAACGTAAATGGGTTTTACCCATATTTTATGGGTTTTAACCCAAATCTAGCTAAAGGAATTTTTTGTCCTTGTTTACCGACAATTTTTCTAATCTCTTTATATATTGTCCACAGATTTCGTCCTAGACACTATTGTCTTCAGGTTGCTTTCGAAATTTTCTGGCAAAGATACAACTATGGTACACAATCTGCAAGCCTTTGAAGCTTTCTGGCAAAGATATAACCAAGATACATACATATATATATACAATGGTGAAGGAATATATATATAAAATGCTTCTTTTGTTCATCAGAATCATTCCCATGATCTAGCCTTTTCAATTATCAACATCCATATCATTTTTCTTCATCTATATCTAATATTTTCTATTATCAACATCAATATCTAATACTAGTTTATTTAAAAAAAAAAAAACACACATAAATATGGATAGGTGTAAACTGTGAAGTCTTATGATTGCTTTTTCTTTCTTTTTTTTCCTTTTTCATCTTCTTACGGATTCTAAATTTCAAAATTGGAGTGAAAACTCTGACCTTCTAAATTGAAATGGTGTAAAGACAGAGTGTAAAAAAGAGAGGAAAACCCATAAAATATGGGTAAAACCCATTTACATTTCTTAATTATTTTGGGACATGTGTTTTAATTTTATTGTACCACGGGAGGATGAATTTGGTTCTTCCGGGAGGACCCAAATATTATCCATATATATGTAAATTTCCATGTGATCAAGCTAGCTAAGCCACGATAAACATTTTATGAGAATCCAATATGAAGCTACATACATAAGCTAGCTATGACAGTTGCATAACTACCATCTAGTATGGACTGTGACGTACCTGCGTACAAGAGAAATGAATGAGGCAATCATTGGGTTCACACTTTGAAAATCTACACTTTTGTGCATATAAGGAGAAGCTCATTTGGTTCAAGGGCTGGGATCAACCAAGTAATGAGTCCCGTCTACATTTGGATTCATCTCAACCATTAAATCTTCATTTGGTCAACCATTATAAATTTATTTCATGAGACTTGCATAACAAAATACAGCTCAACCATTATAAATTTATTTCATGAGACTTGCATAACAAAATACAGCTCTAAAATATGAACTTAGATTCATATAGGTGCAAGAGACTTGATCATGCAAAACTGAAATCATAATACCATGGTTCAAAAGTACCAATTTCCATTGTTTCAATACAAAGCATACTTAATTATTTTTTTATTAATATTTTAAGGGGCTTGATAATACAACGATAAATGGACTAAAACAGTTGAAATGACATACTTATTGATAATACTTAGAACACATTATTTCTCTTAATTAAAAGATCCAACGATCACTCTCCAGCCAGCTTAAATTGAGAAATTTGGAGGTTTTCGACATCCCGCTTCTTGAAATTACCATAGAACCTGCTGAAGAAGAACCTTCCAAAGTTGTATGCCCTGTATTTTGCCGGGCTTTTCTCAGTTATCAGCTCCTCCAACGGCTCTACCATCACATAGTGTGCAGGGTTAAAGAAGAATGGAATCGAATACCTATCTCTCTCGGAGTTCACCACCGCCCGATGCTCCACACTCTCGTACTTGTCATTGCTCCAAACCTGTAAATGAATCCTCAATACCATTGATTAATTCATGATTTTAACCAAAAAATACATTAAACATCCGTATATATATATATATTGTGCTAGTTAGGGATGAATCTACCATGGTTCCCACTGAATTTTTTTATTTTTTATATTACATGCTTAAAATATCTGAATTCACTTTAAACTTTGCATTGAAATTAAGAAACACCTCTCATATAATTTTCTGGATCTGTCATTGATACATATATAGTGTGCAAAGACCTGAGTATTGTCCATAATATAAACTCGTAACATATATGGAAATAGGGTAAGGTACCTGGATAACGTCACAAACATTGACGATATAGGAATTGGGAACATATTTGACACGAATCCACTCTCCATCGGATTTTCGCTTCACTTCCAATCCACCAACATCATCTTCACCAAGGATGGTTAGACCTCCGGCATCTGTGTGATTTCCAGATCCTAGAGCTAGGTCGGGGAAAGGGCAAGGAGGGTAGTGATTTAAGCGGACAAAACTGGTTTCCTCTTTGAAGAAGCCATTCAATCGTTCCTTCGACAAGCCTAAGCTCAGGGAGATGAGTTCCAACAGCTTGAATGATAGTTCTCCCATAGCTTCAGTATATTCCTCGAATGCCTCTCTGCAGGGTCACACCAAATATTAATTCCACACACACACACACACACACATATATATATAACACCATTAATCAAAGATCTAAAACACTCATGCACTAGCCTTAATGAAATGCTTAAGTGCTTACTAAAAAGTTTAGTTCATTTTACCAAAAAAAAATATAAACCACTCTTCATGATCAATTAACATTAGGACACAGGGTCAGCTGTAACTTCTTTCCTCATCATGCATGAGTCATAACCCAACACATGTATATACATATATATACACATATATATGTTACCTTAGTTGAGGAGGATTCTTAGGCCACTGATTAGCCAACTCATGGAGGCCCTCGTCCTTAGGATCAAGTGAAGTCGGTATGAGAATTGGCTCCTTCACAGTCAAATCAAGCACCTCTTTCCAGTCCTTAACATTCTTTGTATACTCAGAGTTATGATAACCCACAGGGTTCACCTCATCTCTCTGCACCTTCAGCTTCTCCTCCTTGGAGCGAGCGAAGAACTCTCTCATCGCCGACTCCAATCTCAGACGTCGGTCCAAGGGAACCCCATGGTTGACCACTTGGAAGAAGCCCCAGGTCTTGCATGCATCACCTATCTTAGCTACAAGCTCATCGTATGCATGTGAGTCACGAGTAGGGTCGAGGATGGAGGAGAGATCGATCAATGGAATGCCTTCGTCTTCGGTGATGAAGAGTTTGGGGCGGTGTTCGGTGGCTAGGATGAAGGCAGGATCTACTTCTCCCATGGCTTTTGTGTGTGTGTGTGTGAGAGAGAGAGAGGTTTGGGAATAGCTAGGTGATAGTGATGCAAAACAATGTGTAGTAAGACTCTTATTTATAGTGTGATAGTGGTGATATATACATTGAACTTTGATTACGTTTCTCTTCTGACATCGCATTTTCCCCATAAAACTGCAAAAAGTAGAGATCATTTTTGTAATGTTATTGAGATGATTTCTGTAATCTTATTCAAGGGGCATTTAATTTTCCCAGAAAACTGTTGAAAAGTAAATTGATTTATCCACATCCACAACATCATTCAAAGCTTCATGAATGCATCAAAGGTCAAGAATGACTGCAAATAACCATGCATGACTTTTGCACACCTATATCTACCGAAGTCAATAATGACGGCAAATGAAGATTGTATTTGTCGGCTTATATATTTCATATCTTTATATAGAGATTGTATGGTAGTGTATTAGTTAGAAGTTAGAAGCAAAGAAAAGAAAGGAAAAAGAGAGAAAAACTTTGTATTTTGAAAGTGTGAGTTTTGAAATAAAAGAGTATTTCTCTCATTAATTGTGTTGATCCTGGGCATAAGAATCATCATTAGTGGTTTCTCAACACGGTATCAGAACTTGGTGAAGCTTGAGCAAGTCCAGAAGTGAAGAATCAAAACAGAGCCGAACCTTTCAAAGTCCATTCGTGAATCATAGATGTTCAAACCAAAAGTTTGAGCACATATCTAACTTCTCCGTTCCAGCAGGAACGTAACCCCGAAGAAATAAGGCCGAAACTCCTCCGCACGCTCCTGCACGCACCGTCTGAAGTTTGGCGAGTGAGCCCCACATGCAGTGCACGCGCCAATCATCTTCAACATCCAGCCACGTGTGACCCCCACGCGCATCGACGCGCCTGATTCGTCAACAGTGATGTCATCATCCGCCACGTCATCATCCGCCACCTCACCTTGCCACGTCATCAACCACGTGGCCCAATCAGAAACCGACACGTGGCCCAACCAGAAGCTAACACGTGGCTCAATAAGAAGTAAACACGTGCATGGCCCAATCAGAGGCCGACACGTGTCACTCCCAAGTCAGCTGCCACGTTAGCCTCCACGTCAACAAAAGTTCTGAAATTTTACAAGTTTGCCCCCTAGTTGGTATTTTGTCCGTTTCGGGCTCATTTGAGCAAACAAAGAGTCGTTCTTGACTAAACGGAACACTCCGGACGCAACCGTGCAATCGGTTTAACCAAATTCAACACCAATTTTCAGAAATAAGAACCTCAAGTGCTTAATAAAATCCGATGGCGTCCTCCAGCAATTTTTTCCAGCCCCAGCTTCCGCGACTGAACAAAGATAATTATGAGAAGTGGTGTATCCTGATGAGAGTCCTTCTAACCTCACAAGATTTGGGGGATGTGATTGATACCGGGTATGATGAACCGGAAAAAGTAGAGAATCTAAGCCAGGCCCAACAGGCAGAGCTTAAAGACGAAAAAAGAAAGGACAAGAAGGTGTTATATTTGTTTTATCAGAGTGTAGATGAATCAAGTTTTGAGAAGATCTCCGCCTCTAACACCACCAAGCAAGCATGGAAAATTCTTCGTAAAACAAATCGAGGAATTGAAAAGACGATCAAAATTAGACTTCAAGGTCTAAGGGGGAAATTTGAATTGCTGTAGATGAAGGAAAGTGAGTCAATTTCTGAGTACTTTACCAGAATATTGACTATTGTGAATCAGATCAGAGGATGTGGAAAATAGATCGAAGATGTGCGTGTGCTCGAAAAGATAATGAGATCACTCAATTTGAAATTTGAGTACGTGGTTATAGCCATTGAAGAATCGAAGAATCTGGATGGCATGACTATTGACGAGTTACAAGCCACGCTAGAAATCCATGAACAGCGAATCGACAAGAAGAATACCTCAAGCACCCCAAAGGACGAACAAGTCTTACAGTCAAAGTTCTCAACCAGAGAAGAGAGATGGGGAAATTCATAAAGAGGTCGAGGTAGAGATCGTGGCTATCAAGGACGAAAATATGAAGATGGGAGAATAAAAGTGAAGTGTTATAACTACAACAAATACGACCACTATGCCCATGAATGCAGAAGAGAGCTAACAGAAGAAGATGAAAATGACGAACATGTATACTTTGCAAAGATAGACACAAATGAGCTAAAAAGAATGATATTGATGGCTCAATATGAGAATCCTGTTAGCTGGATATTTGAAGAAGAAACGGAGCCCAAAGAGCTCGTGATTGAAGAATAAGATAATGAAACGGAAGAAGTGCCACGAGATGAGGTTGAACTAGTGCCACCAACAGTGACACAAATTACTCCCGTACCTGACAGAAAGAAGTCAGATGTGGATCCGGGTGAAAGATACTAGACCAGGAAGATCAGAAGTAGATCCGGTTAGCTTCACCGAAGCCATTCAAGAGAAGAAATAGAAGACATATATGGATGAAGAGATGTTCACCATAGAGAAGAAGCAGTGTAGTCCACTAGAAGATCATAAGTCAACTGGGTTGAAGTGCGTCCATAAGACGAGAAGTGGAAAAGGCGAAGTTCAGAGATACAAAACTCGCATGTCCGTGAAAGACTATAAAAAAAGAAAAGTGAAACCAGACAAGGTTAACAGTCTGAAGAAGTTTAGAAAAGTGAAGCCAGACAAGTTCAATAGTCTGAGGAAGAAATGTAATGCCTCCGTAATGGTTCCAGGGAAAGGAAGTGCAAGGAAAGAAAATGGTATCTCTTCAAAGTTCAAGCAGGTCGACTCGGTTCAGTTCGAGGTGCTTGTCGCTAGTCTTGGACTTGACTATGAAGAAGAGAGTCAACCATCTCTATGCAAAACTGGACGAGAGAGGCAGAGCCAGGAGCAAGAAGGAATGCAGAAATTCCAAGACAAGTCCACAAGACTGAAGATGATGCTAGGAATGCAAAAGTGTGGAGAATCAAGTTTAAGGGGGAATGCTGAAAAGTAAACTCATTCATCCACATCAACAGCATCATTCAAAACTTCAGGCATGTATCAAAGGTCAAGAATGACTGCAAATAACCATGCGTGAGTTTTGCACGCATATATCTACCGAAGTCAATAATGGCGGCAAATGAAGATTATATTTGTCAGCTTATATATTTCATGTCTTTATATAGAGATTGTATGGTAGTGTATTAGTCAGAAGTTAGAAGCAAAGAAAAGAAATGAAAAAGAGAGAAAAGCTTTGTATTTTAAAAGTGTGAGTTTTGAAATAAAAGAGTGTTTCTCTCATTAATTGTGTTGATCCTGGATATAAGAATCACCATTAGTGATTTCTCAACAACTGCAAAAAAGTTGAGATGATTTTTGCAATCTTATTTGAGGGGCATTTAATTTTCCCAGAAAATTGTAAAAAGTAGAGATGATTTTTGTAATCTTGTGCGGTAATCCCAGTTTTCCTCGAGTTCTATCATATACTTTTACTTTTATTTAAGACCATGAAACTCTATATGTCTCCTTACCTGTTCAAAAATATAAAACTGGAGTGTTTGAAAAAAGTATTATTATTAGTCCGTATGATATAAGGGACAAAAGGGAGTTGCACGAAGTGTAGTTGGAGAGTGACATTGGATGGAGTTGTAGGGTTTTTACACCCGCACGAGAACAAAACTAGAGTTTCAAACCCTCTGACCGTAAATCCTGCAAACACATAACAAACAATCGACACAAAGATATATACGTGGTTTAGCCAAATCGGCCTACGTCCACGGAGAACACAGTTTTACTATAATCAATGAAAGGATTACAAGGGGATGATCCGCAGATCATACACACGCACACACACAGTGTATACTCACGCATGTATCACCGAAAATAATATAAGCATATATTATTCCTAACTCTCACCAAGAAGGATCTCAATCTATATTTCTTCTTGTTCTCTCTCTCAATCTGTATCAGATCTAGTGTTTTTGTGTAATAGGAATAACCAAGTATTTATAGGAGAGACTAGGATGGAGGACAAATCAATTGGTATCTCATACCAATTAGAATATGAGTCAATTTAGGTCTTTCCATAAAATCCCAGAACTGGGCTACCGAGTACTCGGTGGATGCGCAAAGGCTGTGCAATGGTGCAAACTTACGCACAACTTTTTGGTCCTTTTCCTCTCAATGCGCAAGTGCGCACGTTTGCGTACTTACCGAGTACTCGGTGAGGACTCCATCGAATACTCGGTGGTTCTTCACCGCAACCTTTTCTTTTGTTTCAATTCTCTTCTCGATCCTCGAGGAAATGAGTTAGGAGTGCTTTGATTATATGTATAATTATAAATTTATTTCATGAGACACATAACAAAATAATATGAACTTAGATTCATATAGTTGCAAGAGACTTGATCATGCAAAACTGAAATCATAATACCATGGTTCAAAAGTACCAATTTCCATTGTTTCAATACAAAGCATACTTAATTATTAATTTTATTAATATTTTAAGACGCTTGATAATACAACGATAAACGGACTAAATCAGTTGAAATGACATACTTATTGATAATACTTAGAACACATTGTTTCTCTTAATTAAAAGATCCAAGTATCACCCTTCAGCCAGCTTAAATTGAGAAATTTGGAGGTTTTCGATAGCTCGCTTCTTGAAATTACCGTAGAACCTGCTGAAGAAGAACTTTCCAAAGTTGTAAGCCCTGTATTTTGTTGGGCTTTTCTCAGTTATCAGCTCCTCCAACGGTTCTACCATCACATAGTGTGCAGGGTTCGAGAAGAATGGAATCGAATACCTATCACTCTCCGAGTTCACCACCGCCCGATGCTCCACACTCTCGTACTTGTCATTGCTCCAAACCTGTAAATGAATTTTCAATACCATTGATTAATTCATGATTTTGACCAAAAAATAAATTAAACATCCGTATATATATTGTGCTAGTCACGGACGGATCTACCATGGTTCCCACTAAAATTTTTACTTATTCCGTCCCAAAATAAGTGTCTACTTTTATAACTTTATCCGTCGCAAAATAAGTGTCCAATTTCAAATCTCAATACAATATAATCTTATACTGTCACAACTTATTCATCTTCATTAATTTCAAAAAATAATGGGTCCTACTAAAAATTAAAATTGTATTATATTTTCAAAAGGCAAAATTGAAAGCACAAAATATCCTAAAATGTTTTGAGAAGTCAAATGTGCAACTTATTTTGGGACAGATCGAGTATTTTTTATATTACATGCTTAAAAAAATCTAAATTTACCATAAACTTTGCATTAAAATTACGATACACCTCTACTAAAATTACATAACAATATCGTTGTGCCTCTTCTCATATAATATTGGTAGGTAGTGTGCAGGACCCAAGTATCGTCCATAATATAAGCTCGTAGGCTCGTAGCACTAGCTTTTATATATGGAAATACAGTAAGGTACCTGGATAACGTCACCAATGTTGACGACATAAGAATTGGGAACATATTTGACACGAATCCACTCTCCATCGGATTTTCGCTTCACTTCCAATCCACCAACATCATCTTCACCAAGGATGGTTATAACTCCGGCATCTGTGTGGTGTCCAGATCCTAGAGCTAGGTCGGGGACAGGGCAAGGAGGATAGTGATTTAAGCGGACAAAACTGGTTTCCTCTTTGTAGAAGCCATTCAACCGTTCGCTCAACAAGCCTAAGCTCAGGGAGATGAGTTCCAACAACTTGAATGATAGTTCTCCCATAGCTTCAGCATATTCCTCAAATGCCTCTCTGCAGTGTCATACCAATTATTAATTCCACACACACACACACACACATATATATATAACTCCATTAATCAAAGATCTAAAACACTCATGCACTAGCCTTAATGAAATGCTTGCTAAAAAGTTCAGTTCATTTTACCAAAAAATAATAATAATAATAATTTTAGAAATCACTCTTCATGATCAATTAACATTAGGATTCAGGGTTTGCTATAATTTCTTTCTGGATCATGAGTCATAATGCAATATATATATATATATATATATTTTTATTGCGTACCTTAGTTGAGGAGGATGCTTAGGCCACTGATTAGCCAACTCATGGAGACCCTCGTCCTTAGGATCGAGTGAAGTCGGTATGAGAATTGGATCCTTCACAGTCAAATCAAGCACCTCTTTCCAGTCCTTGACATTCTTTGTATGCTCAGAGTTATGATAGCCCACAGGGTTCACCTCATCTCTCTGCACCTTCAGCTTCTCCTCCTTCGAGAGAGCGAAGAACTCTCTCATCGCCGACTCCAATCTCAGACGTCGGTCCAAGGGGACTCCATGGTTGATCACTTGGAAGAAACCCCAAGTCTTGCATGCATCACCTATCTTACCTACAAGCTCATCGTATGCATGTGCGTCAGGAGTAGGGTCGAGCATGGAGGAGAGATCGATCAATGGAATGCCTTCGTCTTCGGTGACGGAGAGTTTGGGGCGGTGTTCGGTGGCTAGGATGAAGGCAGGATCTACTTCTCCCATGGCTTTTGTGTGTATGTGTGTGTGAGGTTAGGGAATAGCTAGGTGATAGTGATACAAAACAATGTGTAGTAAGACTCTTATTTATAGTGCGATAGTGGTGATATGTGCATTCAACTTTGATTACGTTTCTCTTTTGACATCGCATTTTCCCCATAAAACTGTTTTTTGACACGTGCTCATGCTCATGATCACAAAGTTTGTCCTCTCCCCGCAAATATGGTAAAATATAAATTAGACATGTGAACAAAAAAAAATAATAATAAGAAATTAATCTTGATTGGTGTATTTATGAATTTTATGTTCATATTTTTTTAAAAAAGAATTTGATCACGTGTCCAATTTATATTATACTACATCAGCAGAAAGGACGAGTTTGGTCCTCATGAGACAAGACCTAAGTATTATCATTTGGGTTAAGTACTCAAAACCCCATGCAGTTTCATACTAGGTGCAAAAAATCCCCTGGAATGAAAATGTGTGTATTGACATGCATAAGTTTTAAAAACGTGCGAATACCCCCTGTCAACCTCTTAAATACCTATTTTATCTTTTTATATCCTCTTAGATACTCATTTTACCCTTTTACAAAGATTATTATACCCTTATAATTAAATTAGCAATATACCCTTATAATTAAAAATATATAAACTTTGAATAAATTTTGAAAATAATATATAAAATTCAAAAGAAATATATAAAATTCAAAAAAATATTTAAAATTTGAAAAATATATATGAAAAATTTGAAATATATATATATAAAATTTGAAAAAAATATATAAAATTCGAAAACATATATATATAATTCGAACAAATATATAAAATTTGAAAACATATATATATAATTCGAAAAATATATATAAATTTTGAAAACAATATATAAAATTTGAAAGAAATATATAAAATTCGAAACAAATATTTAAAATTTGGAAAAAATATATAAATTTTGAAAACAATATATAAAACTCAAAAATATATATAAAATTCGAATTATATATATTTTTTCGAATTATATATATTGTTTCAAATTTTATATATATATTTTCGAATTTTATATATATTTTTTCGAATTTTATATATTGTTTTCAAATTTTGTATATGTTTTCGAATTATATATATATATTTTCGAATTTTTATATATATATTTTCGAATTTTATATATATATTTTCGAATTTTATATATTTGTTTTAAATTTTATATATGTTTTCGCATTTTATATATTTTTTCAAATTTTATATATACTTTTTCGAATTATATATATATATTTTGAATTTTATATATTTGTTTCGAATTTTATATATTTTCTTTCAAATTTTATATATATTTTTCGAATTTTATATATATATTTTTGAATTTTATATGTTTTTTTCAAAATTTATATATATTTTTTGAATTTTATATGTTTTTTTAGAAATTTATATTTTTTTCAAAAAATATATATATTTTACATTTTTTCATTTTTTTTTAAATTTATATACTAAGAGCATATATGTTATTTTACATAAAATTTAGTCAATTCGTACACAAATAAAAAATTTGGGCTGAATTCAAATCAGAGAAAGTGTTATACACACCATATGCATAGTATAAGGGTATTAAAGACTGGACAGTTGTCCTTTTTGTAATGTTATTGAGATAGATTTGTGTAATCTTGTTCCGTATCTAGGGGCATTAATTCCACCTCCCTAAAACCGCAAAACAATGGAGATGATTTCTGTAATCTTATTAAGGGGGCATTTAATTTTTCCAGAAAACTGCAAAAAAGTAGAAATGAATTTTGTAATCTTATTCAAGGGTATTTAATTTTCCCTGAATACTGCAAAAAAGTAGAGATGATTTTTGTAATCTAGTGCGGTAATCTAAATTTTTCTTAAGTTCTATCATATACTTTGACTTTAATTTAAGACCACGAAACTCCATATGTCTCCTAACCTGTTCAAAAATATAAAACTGGAGTGTTTGAAAAAAGTATTCTTATTAGTCCGTATGATTTAAGGGACAAAGGGAGTTGCGCGAAGTGTAATTGGAGAGAGAAAAGGGATGGAGTTGCTTTGATATAATTATGAATATTTTTTGGTAAATTATATAATTAATTACATAATTATAATAAAAAAATTAATAATTTTTCTTATGAAAGTTAAGTACTACTAAATTATTCACACGCACTACCTCTATCGAGGCTTAAAGCTGGATCTTTCATTTGAGAGTTAGACTCTGTTTGTTTACTGGTTATGGTCCCATTTTTCTGGTTTTGTCATGATTTTTTGAGACCAAACCATGTTTGTTTTGCATTAGTCTCAAAAAATATAACCAGACCAAATTGAACCAAAAATACCTTTTTTAGGACCACAATTTTTTGTGGTTCTATTTGGTCTGGTTACAAAATCTAACCCAAATGTCCTCCAATAATTGAACCACATCTAACCAATATACAACCAAATCACAAAAATAAAATAATAAAATAATACATAAAAATAATAATAAATAAATGAATAAATAATTAATAAATTAATAAAATATATTTATAAATTAATAAAAATAAATGAATAAATAAAATAAAATATATTTATGTATAAAATAATAATATAAATAATAAATTAATAAAAATAAAGTAAAATATATTTATGAATAAAATAATAATAATATAAATGATAAATTAAATAAAAAATAATAATGAATAATAAAATATATTTATAATATATATATAATAATAAATTAATAAAATATATTTATAAATTAATTAAACGAATAAATTAATAATAATAAATGATAAATTAATAATATAAATAATAAATAAAATAATAAATAATAAGCAAAATGAATTAAATAATTCAAAAATAATAATAATAAATGATTAAATATAATAATGAAAAAATAATAATAATATAAATAATAAATAAATAAAATATATTTATAAATTAATTAAAATAAACGAATAAATAATAATATAAATAATGAATTATATTTATAAAAAAATAAATAATAAACAAAATGAAATAAATATTACATAATTATAAATAATAAATTAAATGAATTAAATAATACATAAAAATAATAATAAATAAATAAATATAATAATAAATAATAAATTAATAAAAATAATTTTAGAGACAAATAAAAATAAATGAATAAATAGTAATAAATAATAAACAAAATGAATTAAATAATATATAAAAATAAGAATAAATAAATAAATAATAAGAAAATTGAATTAAATAATACATAAATATAATAATAAAAATAAATAAATGAATAAATAATAATATAAATAATAAATGAATAAAATATATTTATAAATTAATTAAAATAAACTAATAAATAATAATATAAATAATAAATTAAATTAATTATATTTATAAAAAAATGAATAATAAACAGAATAAATTAAATAATACATAATAATAACTAATAAATTAAATGAATTAAATAATAAACAAACTAAATGAAATAAAATGAATTAAATGATACATAAAAATATAAATAAATAAATACAGTAATAAATAATAAATTAATAAAATATATTTATAAAGAAACAAAAATTAATAAATAAATAATAATAAATAATAAACAAAATGAATTAAATAATATATAAAAATAATAATAAATAAATAGTAAATAGTAAATGATAAATAATATTTTTTAAAAAAAACCAAAATATCAGAATGCATTATTTACATGTTATCGACAATTGAAGTTGTTATGTAATATTAGTGTGTGATTCTTGAAATTTGTGTTATCGTAATTTTTGTATAATAAAAAATGTAACTTGTATAAACCTATTTGTTGTTATATTTGATAATTGGAGTGAAATAATCATACTCTAAGAAATTTTTACAAATCCAATATAACATTATTATGTAAGAAATACATAATAAAAATCAATCAAAAATACTTTAACAAATGTTTTCAAATTAAATGTGTGGGTTTTAAGGTTATTACATCATATGAAGTATATTCAATATTTTCACAGTTTACTAGAAATTTAAGATCAGACCAGTTTTCCAAACAGGGTCTGGTTCAAAGAAGTTTGGAACCAGACAGTTTGTCAAACATGGTATGATTCCAGTGTCCTCAGACTAAGACCATCAGACCAGATCGCTTACCAAACAGAATTTCAGAACATCACCCGAACCAGACCAGAGGTAACCGGACCAGACCAATTACCAAACGGGACCTTAGAATCCAGTATTGCTTGGTCATTAGCTACCAAAATGCAACTCTAAAATATGAACTTAGATTCCTAATCCTTTTAAGATTCAATTAATAAATAGAGAATTAAGCAAGGAATTGATTCTTAATTCTCCTTATATATAAGATCATTTTAGCGTTATATAGACTTTCAAGGCCAATCACCAAGACCTCTTGAGTTTGCTTATATTTCACTTAAACTCCTTTTCTTTCTTATATTTTCACCTAGACTTCCTGAAATGTAGCCCATTGTATCTATTAGACCCTTTTTGTTAGTTGACCGTTACTTAATCAACAGATTCCACTAATGTAAGCCTGAAAAAATGTAATAAATATGAACCATTTTGCCTTTAAAATATGTGCTTGTAATTTATATTATTAAATAACTAGAAGCTACGCCTAAGAAATCTAACAGTGGTTAATATTAGGGGCTCTCTCCGTAGATATATGAAAAAGGAATATGGCTTAGGTATATGAGTAAACCTCAGAGGCTGTGATATTTACCCTTCTCATATCTATTTGTACTCATTGCTTTTCCTATTAGTGAGTGAATACCAGCGGTAACATATTCAATGCTTCTATATATATGTTTGATTCCAAAATTTAAACTTTTAAGTGAGGCTAGCACTTATATTATGTATTAAAGTCACAAGACTTACTCATGCATGACTGATATCATAATATAATACCATGGTTCTATAGCTACCAATTCCATTCCATAGAGAGCATGCTTAATTATTGCTTTATTCCTTTTGGATGGAACTTATATGTACAATGCATGATAATACAACAGAAATTGAGTAAATCAGCTCAAGTAACATACTCATTTTTTATTTACCCAAAAAAAAAAAACACACTCATTTTTTTTATATTTTTTTAAAGCTTAAGTAACATACTTATTGATGGTATTTAGCACACATTATTTTTCCTAATAACGATCCAATGATCACTCTACTGCGAGCTTAAAATGATGAACTTGGATGTTTTCGACATCGAGTTTCTTGAAATTACTGCGCTTTCTGTTGGAGAAGAACTTTCCCCAGTTGTATGCGCTGTATTTTGCCGGGCTTTTCTCACTTATCAGCTCCTGCAATGGCTCTACCATCACATAATGTGCAGGGTTCACGAAGAATGGTATCGAAAACCTTTCTCTCTCGGAATTCACCATCACCCGGTGCTCCACACTCTCGTACTTGTCATTGCTCCAAACCTGTAAATGCATTCTCAATATGACAAATTAATTCATGATCTGGCCAAAAAATATATACATTAAACGCAGCATAAACATTTAGAAAGGATGTAACTTGAATATTATTTATATCACTCTACATATCAACCATATATAATAATATAAACGATAACGGAGAGCTAGTATGGAGAAAGGGCACGGTACCTGGATAATGTCACCAACGTTGACGATATAAGCATCGGGAGTAGGTTTGACACGAATCCACTCTCCATCGGATTTTCGCTTCACTTCCAAGCCACCAACATGATCTTGGGCAAGGATGGTTAAGGCTCCGCCATCTTTGTGTCGTCCAACGCCTAGAGCTAGGTCGGGGATGGGGCAAGGAGGATAGTGATTAAGGCGAACAAAAGTGGTTTGTTCTTTGAAGAAGCCATTCAATCGATCCGCTGACAAGCCTAAGCTCAGGGAGATGAGTTCCAACAGCTTGAAAGATAGTTCTCCCATAGCTTCAGCGTATTCCTCGAATATCTCTCTGCAGGTTCATCACCAAATATCAATTCCTATAACTTGTGTGTGTAGTTGATTTCACAACGGATTGCTCTAGTACAAAATGTAGTTGATTTCACAGAAAACCAAACAATTTTAGAAACTACTCCTCATAAGACTAACAAACTTAAAAAAATAATAATTAGCCCTAAAACCAATATACATGACTAGTCATGTTTGGATCGACTATTCAAATATGATTTTTTGACTTTTTAGAATAAAAAATTATTTTGAATAGTGTTAATTACTGTATTGATTCTTTAGAATCTCCACAAATGAAACCAGATATATCCATTCACTAAGTTCAAGGATTGGAGAAAGATGCTAATCGATCCAGACGTGAGCAGGACTCATTCTTGGGTCAATCCATTGTCCCCCAATGAAATCTTCAACATCTTCTGGTGTTGCCTTCATAGGTTTCATCCAGGAAGATCCATCAGGAGTTCCAGCAATTTTTAGAAGATCTTGTAAGTTTTGGAAAAATATTTTGAAGAAGTTACTATGTATCAGTTTCTATAAAAGACTTTGTTTCTCTTTTTCTTTGTAGAATCAAAAGAGAAGAAGAAGTTAGGACAAACAAGGCATTTGTCTTTTAATTAGAATAATATTTTTCATAAAACTTTTAGCTTATGTTATCAAAGAATGAAGTAAATATTAAATAATTTTTCTTTTAAAAATAATAATAATAATAATAATTTAGTATTAATATCATGAGTAAATTACATTTAAATACTCTCAAGATATGATATGTTACACATGCACCTGTTATATGAATAATTATAACTAGACCCTTTCAAATTTGTAAGTTGTAACAAATACCCCGTCGTGTTCAAATTCAGTCAATGCTTACGTCATCATTTTTCAGAGATAAATATCTAGAATAGCCTCAACTATAAGCAAAGACATGAAAAATAATCATATGGGTAAATAAGTTATTTCATAGCTCCAGTCACTTCAATTCCAACAGAAGCTTCCACTTCTTTGAAAACTTCCACAAATGTGCTCTCCTTTGTCAATGGTACTCACTTTCATTTTCATTCGGAGAAAATGAAACTGTAATTATCCAAATGACAGAATTTACCCTAATATCATTTCTAGACAGAATATTTTTCAACAAACATTAACAATAATAAACCACTGGTTAATATGCAGTGTGATCATCTCAATGTGACACCAATCGGTTTCCGGCTCATCACATGCTCATCGTCATACATGGACATAAACCAAATAAAATCCTAACATAATCATTTCTCTATTTTAGTTTCATTGAAACCAATATATACATACCAAACATATAGATAAATAAAAGATTTAGCAATCATTGTGATCGGTGTATACCAATCTTCTGACTCACCAGTGAACAAGATCATTTTCGTGTGTGCACATATATATATATATATATATATATATCATTGATATTAATTATATATTACCTTAGTTGAGGAGGGTACTGAGGCCACTGATTAACCAACTCCGTGAGCTCCTTGTCATCAGGCTCATGCGAAACAGGCATGAGAGTTGGGTTCTTCACAGTCAAATCAAGCACCTCTTTCCAGTCCCTAACATTCTTTGTATGCTCAGTGTCATAATACCCCAAAGGGTTCACCTCATCTCTCTTCACCTTCATCTTCTCCTCCTTGGACTGCCCGAAGAACTCTCTCGACGCCGACTCCAATCTCAGACGTTGTTCCAAGGGGACCCCATGGTTGATCACTTGGAAGAAACCCCACTTCTTGCATGCATCACCTATCTTACCTATAAGTTCATCATTATATGTATATGCATCATGGTGAGTACTAGGGTTGAGGATGGAGGAGAGATCGATCAGAGGAATGCCTTCGTCTTCGGTAATGGAGAGTTTGGGGCGGTGTTCAACGGCTTGGATGAAGGCAGGATCTACCTCTCCCATGGGTTCTATATATGTATATATATGTGTGTGTGTGTGTGTGTGTGGTTCTGAAATAGGTGAGATGTAAATTAAGCAATGTGTTTAGTAACAACACCTTCTACTAAAGTGTTATATATAGTGTGATAGTGATGATATAAACATTCATTGAACCTGGACAGGTTGTGTAAATTATGATGCAAAATTGAATTTTGATAGGAAAAGTATTGTACGTTTCTTTGTTGGCGGCTTATGTTCATGGTAGCAAATTTTGTCTGGTAGGGGGACAGGGGCATTACTTTTAGGCTCCGTTTGGCAATCCGGTTTTGGTCTTGGTCTTTGATTTCAAGACCAAGATCATGTTTGGTTGGCCGGTTTTGGACTTGGTTTTGCACACCCTAAAACCAACCACTAAAACCTGGTTTTGGGCCACCATTTTTTACTTTTCTTTCTCTCTCTCTCTCTCTATATATATATATATATATGGCCGAAAATATGAATTATTTTGAAAATTTTTTTATATTTTTCGGAAAAAAATTAATTTCCAGGAAAAAATTATTTTTTCGAAAATAATTATCTTTTTCGGAAAAAAATAAATTTTTTGGAAAAAAATATTTTTTTGGGAAAAAATCATATTTTCGGACAAAATTTAATTTTCGGAAAAAAAATATTTTTTCGAAAATAATAATTTTTTTCGGAAAAAAAATAATTTTTGGAAAAAAATCATATTTTCGGAAAAAAAATTAATTTTCGGAAAAAAATTATTTTTTCGAAAATAATTATTTTCCAGAAAATATTTATTTTTTCGGAAAAAAATTATATTTTTGGGAAAAAATTAATTTTCGGAAAAAAAATATTTTTTCGACAAATATTATTTTTTCGAAAATAATTATTTTCCGGAAAATATTTATTTTTTCCGAAAAATTTATTTTTTCGTCAAAAAATAAATTTTTGGAAAAAAATCATATTTTTTTGAAAAAATTATTTTTGTCAAAAAAAATCATATTTTCGGAAAAATTTATTTTTTCGTCAAAAAATAAATTTTTGGAAAAAAATCATATTTTTTCAAAAAAATTATTTTTGTCAAAAAAATTAATTTTTGTCAAAAAAATCATATTTTAGGAAAAAATTAATTTTTGGAAAAAAATATTTTTTCGACAAAAATTATTTTTTTGAAGAAATTAATTATTTTTTTTCCGAAAATTAATTATTTTCCAAAAAATTAATTTTTATATTTTTCGGAAAAATATTTTTTTCCCAAAAATTACTTTTTTTCCAATTTTTTTTATATATATTTTTAATACATATTAGTATATATATATATAATTATACCAAGACCAATACCAAAACCAAAACCAACTCCTTACCAAACACTATATATTGGTTTTAGATTTACCTAAAACCACCCAAGACCAAAACCAAAACCAAAACCAAGTTCCCAAACTTTGACCAAAACCAAAACGGGCCCTTATAAGAGCAAAGATGCTTTTCGTAACCAAACTTTGAGTTTACATGACCCCGATACCAGGAAAATCTTGTCCCATATTAAATTTGGTCGGGGAAAATAATTGGTTGTATACATCATATATTATGTTATAGTTGGTGTCAAAATTAGATTTTAATTTGGTGGCACATTAAACACTCGTTGGATGTCATTATTCGAGTTGAGTTTAAGTCGGACAAGTAGGGAGGTCTGATCAATGAGGGCTTCTTGCAAGTTCAGATATGATAAATGCACAAAAATGAGAATTTTAAATGTCAAAATAAATTTTTAATTTATTATTTTATTATATAAATATTCTTATATATATCATTTTATTATATAAACTTTTAATTTAATTAAAGATGTGTCACTTTCGCAAATTATATTCGATTGCATTTACCATATTCTTATTGCATATGGAAAATGCAATCGAATATAACCTGCGAAAGTAATACATTTTTAATTAAATTTTAATAAATGTATTATTTTTGTGAACTTATATATTCTTTTCTTATTTGCTAGAGGATTAACAAAAGCTTGTTTGAGGATAATTTGATAAGTGTACAAAAATGAGGATTTTAAATGTCAAAATAAATTTTTAATTTATCATTTTATTATATAAATATTCTTATATATATGTTTTTGTTTCCTATATGTATGAATTAGAAAAGGTGAAGAAAAAGAAAAGAAAAGGAAGTTCCATGTGAAATGGTGTACACATATATACGTAATTATCTATATACACGTACACGTGTGTGACATATGTGTTTATGAAGTTACTAAATGTGGAAGAAAGCAAGTTGGTATGTTGTGATTCATTGCATATTACACAAACCAAGGCAAGAGATAAATTGGTTGGGTAAGGAAAGTTACGTGAACTGAGAAAAAAATTGGTTACCTACAATGCCAATTCGTCCCACAATTTAAGGTTGGATTTGAAAGTATCAATAATTGTATCAAAGGTAAATTATTCAAATGGGTCAAGTGGCATAGAAGTCCTTATATATACATTTGCGTATCACTAGAGGTTTGAGAGCGAGAGGACCGAAAGGCTGAAGATAGTATAGTACAATAGTGACAGTGTACAATACTTTTGTAATTTTTTTCTCTATTAATAAAAAATCCTTTTATTAACATGCTTTATTTTCCTATTAATATGCTAGCCTAAATACTTCTCTCAGCCTAAATACTTCTCTCAAGGGTGTGATGAAGTCACCACGGGTGAAATGTAATTAAGTTTATTTTATTTTTTATTGTATAATTCTTCTTCCCGAGAATATTCTTTTACGAATCTCAATGACAAAAATCTTATAATAGAGGTTGAAAGCTAAAAATAAAGGGAGGATTCTCCGTGATTGTCAATTAATGAAAATACGGGGAATGCCTACCACTATTTATATTTTTTCTTAAGCAAAAAGATAAGGGAGTATTCTTCGTGATTGCCAATTAATAAAAATACGGGAAATGCCTACCACTATTTTATCTTTGTGTTTAACAATAGGTAATCATTTTTATATCGCAAAATTAACTCATTACACAACCGCGTGTTTATTTTACGCCATATTTTCCTTTATCTTTTCAAGTTGTAATTGGACTGGTAAAACGATCGGTTATTGGAGAAGAATTTACAATAGAAATATATAATATTTATTTATATGGACCTAGGTGGTGGATTCTCTTCCCTTGAGATTTTTCTCGTCATTTGATAATTTTATTTTCTTGTCTTAGTGTACTATTCAAAAATCCAAAAATTGTTTTAAGCCATTTATTTTTATTCCCGAAAGTTAAAGTTTTGGATCCGAGACTTGAAACGAGTTCTAAGTTGAGAGTGGTTCGACCCTACTTATTACTATACTATTTTTAAGTTAAGTTTTTGCAGATTATAAATTATTGTTGACCGGGGTGTGCTAAAACAACGATACATCTACATCAAAACTGCCACCCGTCAAGATAGAGGAGAATGTTAATGGGTCTTTATCCCACATCAAATTTGGATGAAAAGGTCATTGGGGTATATAAAAATAGGTGGATATTAGCCTCGTTTATTAATTTAAGTTTTTTTTGTGGAACCATAAAGTATATAACTCATTACAATAGCACACTTTGGGAGGTGCTGCCACTTTCATGCTATGAAAAAGAAAAGAAAAAAGAAGCACATGTGTTTTGTTGTGTTTGGTGAATCAAATGTTATTTATTACTTCATCTATCCCATAATAGTTGTCCAATTTGAATTTTTTAAACATTTTATTTATTTTGGTTAACTAATGTGCAATTTTCAATTTTGCATAGTATTATGGTGGGGTCCGGTATTTATTTAAAGTTAGTGGAAGAAGGGTAGTTGGGGAAAGTGGAAGGTTAAATTGCATTGAAATTCGAACTAGACAAGTATTTTAGGACAAGTAAAGTTGCAATAGTGAACAACTAATATGAGACAGAGGTAGTATATTTCTAGTTATAATATATTTATTTCACTTTTATTTTATCATTTATGTATTCATGTAAACACATATTAATTTTTTATAATATTTTATTCATTCTTTCATTATTTTATTTATTTTTTATTTATTCATTGTATTCTATTTATATATATATATTTACTTTTCTTTCATTATTTATTGTAAATATATTATATTTTTTTATTATGTGTTAATGTTTTTATTATTTATTCATTATATTTAATTTATAAATATATTTAATTTTATTTAATATTTATTCATTTATTTTTATTTAATTTATAATTATATTATATTTAATTTATTATTCATTATTATTATTATTTATAAATATTATTTTATTTTATCCATGCTTGTCTAGGCCCAAAATATTATTTCCACTAAACCCATTGCCCATTGCTACAGTAACTTAAGCAATAAAAAGTCCCAAATTCGGGACTTTCAATTTTTTTTCATAATTTTGCTTTGGAACTATTGAAAGCAAAGCAACCCTTACCAAATATATTTTGCTCTAAAAATTGTGAACAGTAACGAAGCATAAGCAAATAAATAGAAGCAAAAATCCATCCCGAACAGGCCCTAATAGGAATATTTTCACGAGAGAAAGTGATTTAGTGTTTTGATAATGTAATAAACACTTTTAATGCATTATCATAATATTTTTTCAAGGTAGTTAAAATGTAGATCCTAGATCGTAGAATCTCCTACCACCCCAAAACGACTCAAATCGCAGCAAAATCATTCAAATAGGTATAATCGGAGTAGAATCGGAGTAGGATCGGTATAATTCTACCGATTCTATACGATTCTGCTATTTTAGGGAAAAAAAATTGTTGAAATAGGTGAATCCTAGTAGAATCGTTGTAGAATCGTGTAGATTCGTGTAGGATCGTACTAGTAGAATCGTAAGATACTACAATTTTAAAAAAATAATAATAAGTTTTTATTTTTTTTGTAAAAGGAAAGCTTTGCACACACACATCACTTTGTATTCACATGTATTTTTGGTATTTTTTTGCTAAAATAATAGTTTCAGGGTTGAGTTATCCATGTGAAGCCTAAAACGTTTTAGTCAAATATTTCAATATGTAGCCAAATTTAATATGATTTAAACTTTTAAAATAAATATTTGACTATTATGTTAAAAAATAATAAATGAATTACATTAAATAAATTATATGTTCCACTTAATTTTAAATTTTAATTTCAATTTTTTTTATTTAAATTTGTAATTTTATCATATGAATTATAATAATTTTCTTTGTTTATTTGTATATTTTAGTTAAGGAAATTCATGAAATAGATGATGATGAAAAATTTGGTGAGATGGACATCTTTGGTGTTGATAATGAGAATAGTAGCAGCGATGATGATCTCGATGGTGTTCGTGACTTGTATAGAGACTTTAATGATAACAATGATCTTATTTAACTAATTTTCATTATATTTGTATTATTTTTAAAAATGGAGTTATGAACTTATGTTGTGTGCGAGTAATTTTTAATTTATAAGTTGGAGTTTGTTTATTATTTTGGGTTAATATGATACGTTGGTGGAACATAATATTGAGTTTATTAAATGATAGTTATTTAGACTCTTATAAAATTTATTTTAATTTTACCTTTATTTTGTCAATTAATTTTTATTTTTTAAAGTACACAATAATGTGTGAAAACTTAACCATTCGCACCTTGATAAGACTTTAAAGTGATGTTTTTACTTAGATTTATTGTATTATAGAGATAATATTGCTTAATGAGTTAAATTGAATTATTTTTGTGAAAAGTTGGTAGAATCTTACGATTCTACGGACTCAAAACGATCCTATCTAGACTCCCGATTTTGACTGCCTTGTATTTTTTTTTTGTGTGTGTGTGGAGCACTTAATGAAAAACACTTTTTATGTGATTTTATATTTAACACTTAAAATGCAATTTTTTAAGAAAAGATTAAACACATATTAAGTACTCATCATGCATTTTCTTATTATAAAAGATGTGTAAAGTACAAAATTCCTCTTAATTTTATCAGCAGGATAATATGTAGATACATAAATATCAAAATAATTAAATTGAGTTAGAAACTTAAAAAGTCGTACGTAACAGTTAAATCAATACAAGAATGTGTTAATCATATTTTTTTTGTTTTAGAAAATAGAGAAATGTATAAAATAAATAAAAAACCTACCAATAATGAAATTTTGATCAACTTGTCCAATCTGTGAATAATTAATGGAATTGTGGTCAACGAAATTCTAAATGTATACTTTTTCAATTTTACTTATCCTCTAAATAACTATCCAAATTTGAACCCCAATATAATATAATTATATATTTTCCTAAATTATTATTTTTCATTAACTTCAAAAAATAACGAGACCAATAAAAATTACTATACCATATTGTCAACTTTACTTGTCCTCTAAATAAATATCCAAATTTGAATCATAATACAATATAATCATATACTTTCCTAAATTATCATTTTTCATTAACTTCAAAAAGTAATGAGGCTCAGTAAAAATTACAACAATATTATATTGTCAATGAACAAAATTAAAAACACAAAATAACCAAAAAAAATTTGAAAAAATGAAAAATTAATTTTGAACATAGGTTTATTGTTTCGTTCATAACAAGTCTTTTTATCTCCTCTAGATAAGAAACGTTACTTGAGGCTCGGATAATTCACGTAGACTTCCAAAAGTGTCGATTTTCCTCTGGGGCGAAATAACATAACTCAGTTTTATTGCATATAATTGAAAATTAGTTTTATAACCGCAAAATCATTTGAATTTTATCAACGTGACAACAACGTAACTTGTGACTAATTTTGGTATCCAAATTGCAATTTAAATCGAAGTTCGTGATAACTATGCTGAGATCGACCCCGTGTAAACATTGCTCAAAGCCAAAACCGCCAATAAAAGATCAAACAAAACGGTCAGATGAAACTGAAATTTGGGGATGCCAAGTGAAAAACAAATATTAGGTGTAAAGGCGGCTCCAAATCACGAAACCAACGCTTCTCTCTCTATGTATACACATATATATATATATACACACATATTGCAAAGCAAAAAGTGGAGTAGAGAACGATACTCGGACAATCCAAAGAGCTAAAGCAAAGCACCTTAAAAAGGTTCAAGTAACAATTAAAAATCCCAAAACCATCCTCACTATACGATATATACCCTCAACAAACAAATCAAAACCCCACACACAAACCACCCCTCTCTCTCTCGCCTCTCTCTAGAATTCCAAATGGGACTCTGTTTCACAAAAGGATTCTGTTTCACAAAATCCCATGACATCCCAATCTCATCCTCCTCCTCCTCATACTCAGATGACTATAGGCCTATACCCATCAAAACCCAAGAATCAATTACAAGCCAAACAGTCCCTTCTTCAAACCCCACTTTCCCTAAACCCTCATTTACCTCCTCTTCATCTTCAACTTCACAGATTGGACCCATTCTGGGAAAACCCATTGTTGACATAACCCAACTCTATGATCTTGACAAAGAACTGGGTAGGGGTCAGTTTGGCATAACCTATTTGTGCACAGACAAGTCCACAGGGTTGAAGTATGCATGTAAGTCCATTTCGAAGCAAAAACTGGTGAGCCACAAGGACATTGAGGATGTGAGGAGGGAGATTTTGATGATGCAGCATTTGACAGGGCAGCCTAATATTGTGGAATTCAAGGGGGCTTATGAGGACAAGCAGTGGTTGCATTTGGTGATGGAGTTGTGCTGTGGAGGTGAGCTTTTCGATCGGATCACCGCCAAGGGGAGCTATTCGGAGAAGGAAGCAGCAAGGGTTGGGCGCCAGATTGTGAATGTGGTTCATGTGTGCCATTTCATGGGGGTCATGCATAGGGACCTGAAGCCTGAGAACTTCTTGCTCGTCAGTCGCGACGAGGATTCACCCCTCAAGGCCATTGATTTCGGGCTCTCTGTTTTCATAGAGGAAGGTCAGTTTCAATTTTTGGCTTCATAGACTTGATGGCTTCCAGCTATATATATATATATATATATTGAAGTGGTTTGAGTAGTGCAAAGTTGAATGAGAATGGTTGATTAGTTCGCATACCTTGAACTGCTTCTGAGTACTGCAAAGCTAAATGAGTAATGGTTCAGTTGTTTACATATCTTGAATTTCTTCAGTCCTGCAAAGTCGAATTATGGAATCATGAAAGGTCATTGGTTCAGTCAGTGCATGGTAATCTAGCTTTCTTTCTCTTCTATATAGATTAACTAATGGTATTGTTCAAGACTTCAAGTATAAACTTCAGTTATAAAATTTACGAATTATATATGCCTTGTGGATTTTATATATCATTCTGAGAATTTGTAGTTTATAGAGCGAGCAGCTTGTTTCACAGGGAGGCTAAGGTGAATGCATGCCTAATTGGGCTTTTCAATACCCTCATATGGTTTGTGTGTGTGTGTGGGGGGGGGGGGGGGGGGGGGATTGTGTCATCAAATACAGAACTAACTGGAACAAGAGAAATAGAGTCCTTCAATGCTACAGAAATGAATACTACTAGCTAGAGAATCATACTTACAATGAGTGCATTTTAAGTCTACTTGACCAAGTCAATGGTGAAAGTGACAAGTCAACCAAGTCAATGAATTCTCCTTTTCCTCTGAAAGAAAAAGAGACACAGGTCAAAATCAACTGTCAGGTAGAAATAGAACTTAGAAGTTGTACACACCAGTGAGCCTGGTATGCATGTGGTGTTGGCTCCATTTCTAGGTGTGAATGAGAATCTCCATAATATAATGGTAAAGTAGGTGCGGTCGCCTTATCCATGAAATGGTGGTTGTGTTTCCATACGAACAAAATAAACTATAGTACATTTTGTTAATTGGATTATGTATCCGAGTGTTGTTTGCATTCTGTTACACCAAGTCTTATCGTCGTCGTATCGATGAAATGAACAAGATTAGTAAAAGGAAAAACTACATATAGGTAATGTTAAGAGATCTAAATTACAAATTAGTAAATATTAAAGTTTTATATTTCATTTTGACAAACTTAAGTAAACTAATTACATATAGGTAAATAATAATTATTGAGGTCCAAAATACCCTCCAAACACTTATTTAAAAATACCAAAATACACACCCTCTTCCTCCATCTCTCCACCACCCTCCACCCTCCACCCTCCACCCTTCCACCGTCCTCCTCCACCTAGCCACTGCCCCTCCACCACCTCTCCACCGCCCCTCTGCCACCTATGATATTTTAATTAATCCCTGGTTAAGTTTTAATATACATTTTGTTAATAACCCCAATTAGGGGTACGGTCTTGAGCTCCCCATTAAGGGTTTTATGCTTTTATGTAAAACCCCAGTTGGAGTTTTTTATTAGAATTTTTAGTTGGAACTTATAATTACAATTTTCTGTCAACACTAGTTGTAAGATGTGTTAGTGGGAATTCTAGTTGAGGTATCCAATTACATTTCTAAATTACCCATGTTGTAACAATACTAACAATATTGAATTAATTTTTTTTATTTGCAACAGAGTACAAATGGTAGAAGAAAGACATAACTTCCTGAAATAAGAAAACCACCTAAAGACTACTACTTCCAAACATAGCTAAACATAATAACAGGGGGGGGGGGGGGGGGGGGGGGGGAACCAACAAAGGCATCACGGCACAACAACAGAAAACAAACACAATGCCCTGCAAATTCCCACCCGTAAAATCCAATAATGGTTGTTAAGGATATTTTGGTACTTTTAAGGATTGTGGGTTTGGGATGGTTTGGTGGTGGTTGTGGTGGGGAGTGGCGGTTGCGAGGTGGAGGAGGGTGGTGGAGAGGTGGAGGAGGAGGGTGGGTAATTTGGTACTTATATATAAGTGATTGGAGGGTATTTTAGACATAAATAATTATTGTTTACCCATATGTAATTAGTTTGCTTTAAGTTTATCAAAATGAAATATGAAAGTTTAATGTTTAATGTTTACTAATTTGTAATTTAGATCCCCTAACATTACCTATATGTAGTTTTCCCTTGGTAAAACAACACAAACCCCTGTTGAAGCTACTGTTCTGAACTTGGGACCCTGTCACATTCCACCAACAGATAAGAAATAAATAGAACAGTAATGATGTCTTAATTTCTAAATAACTTACCTATTTAACTGAACCACGCATAAGAATAATTCTGTTCTAGTGATATTGAAAAGGTACAGAGGAACTTAAACTGGTAGATTAGAAAGGAACCTTAGTTACCTAGTGGTTCAAATCTGTTTTTCTTGGGGACCTGCTATGTTGGTCACTATTAGAACTACCTATTATTTTGTCTTGTTAACCATTTGCATATCTCTATATTTTTTAATACGCACCGCAATACAAAGCAATATAAAAAATTAGCATACTCTAAGTAGGAATGACCACTGACCAAAGAATTTTTCATGAAAAAGCAGGTAAGAAAGGCATATGAAAAGAATATAGAAATTGTATTTATATGTGTGTGTTTTTTTTTGGTAAGTAAGTAATGGTATAAAAGGCACTCAAAAAGGGGAGTGCATCCCAAGTACAAAAGAGGGAGCCCTGAGAGCCGAGGAGCCCAAAAACTCTATCTTCTCATCTATGGATTTACAGTTATGGCCCTTCACCCAACAAAACATTTATATGTGTGTTTAGCCCAGGGACTTCGTCTAATGTGGTTAGCTTGATCTTAACATAAAGTATTGCAGCTTCAGATCCAGACTCACTCTTGTAAATGGGCAACTAACTCCTGTTTGCCTTTCCTTGTTCGCCTTATGATTCCTTTATCTCTTATATGAGAACAGATTTATACGTACATATACATATATAGGCAATGTGTCCCAACAGCTTCATATTAAAAAACCCTTGTTCAGAATGTTGAGTGTGTTCACCAATTTATTTTTCTAACAATATGGATTGTTCTCAGGAAAAATTTATAGCTGCATCGTTGGAAGTGCGTACTATGTGGCCCCAGAGGTGTTGTACAGGAATTATGGCAAGGAGATCGATGTATGGAGTGCTGGAGTCATTTTGTACATTCTTTTATGTGGAGCGCCTCCATTCTGGGCTGGTAATGAAATCTTTTGTATACAGATATTTCATTATTTTGGAAATTTCTTTATCTGGAAAATAGTATGACCGAAAAAATAAACTAGATCTATGCTTGCATTTTGTTGTCCATCCAAGTGGAGGATGACTTATATTTTATTGATATGTGTTGACTACCCAACTGTTCTAAAAGTTTAAGTTGTTAGAGAGGGTGTAACTTAAGTATTTATATACTTCAACACGTCCCCTCACGTGTGGCCTACTTTTTGGTCCAACACTTGAAACAACATTTTTTAACTGGGTGACAGTGAGATTCTAACACAGGATTTCCTGCTCTGATACCATGTTAAAAGCTTAAGCTATTAAAGAGGGTGTAACTTAAGTATTTATATACTTCAACAATATGCAAGTAGTACGTATAATGCTGTTGTAAATAAATAACTTACGAGTTCTCTCCCGTTGACTAATTGAATCTCATTTCAGAGACTGAGAAAGGCATTTTCGAAGAAATTCAAAAAGGCCAAGTTGACTTCCTGAGCTCACCATGGCCTTCTATATCTGCTCCTGCAAAGGATCTCATCAAGAAAATGTTAACAAAGGATCCCAAAAAACGGATTACTGCTGCCCAAGCCCTTGGTTAGTACACATAGTAAAAGATTTTCAATGTCAGTTTATAGTTTATTTTTTTGAGTAATCACTCACTCGGACAGTCGTGCCTATTCTTGTTAAATTATTAGTTTATCTAAATATTCTCTGTCTCATCAACATAGGAACTGTATCAGGCATTGTCATGTAATATAACTATGGCAAATCCACCTTGACATATTGGATTCACCATACTTACTTAACATGATTCCTAGTTACCAACTACTTGAACCATGAATATAATTTTACATTATGACATATGAACCAGAACACCCGTGGCTGAAAGAAGATGGTGCAGCATCAGACAAGCCTATTGATAGTGCTGTTCTAATCAGGATGAAGCAATTCAGAGCAATGAACAAGCTGAAGAAGCTTGCTCTAAAGGTATCATGATTGAACAATTCTCAGAATTCTTTACCTTTAGTATTCGTATTGACTGGAACATTGTGGATCACATGAAGGTCATTGCTGAAAATCTCTCAGAAGAAGAAATCAAGGGCTTAAAACAGATGTTCAAGAATATGGACACTGATGGAAGTGGCGCAATCACATATGATGAACTCAAAACGGGATTATCTAGGCTGGGCTCCAAACTTACTGAAACAGAACTAAAACAGTTGATGGAGGCTGTAAGACCTTTTATAAATACATATGTATACATATATCATTATATCCTTCTTGTTGAACAAAATAGATGGTAAACAATACATTGAAATTTTAAGAAGTTTGATAGTTTAATCATTCAAATAACACCCCTGGAAGCGGGAAATGAAGTGAGAGTGCTGATGTTATTTCATCATCGTGCAGGCTGATGTTGACAAGAATGGGACAATTGATTACAATGAATTCATTACAGCTACGATGCACCGCCATAGACTTGACAAAGAAGAGCATTTGTATCAGGCTTTCCAGTATTTTGATACAGATAGAAGTGGGTTAGTATTCTACATTACCTCTCTTCTAATGGGACTTTGAAAAAAAAATTATGCAATATATTGACACAAAATGATTATATGTATAAATTGTGGTATAAGATCCTCCAGATGGTTTCATATATTAATTTCTCAGCACACTGGAATTGAACTTTCTGAAGTCGGCATATTCTCAAGGAAAGACTTCACTGATCAGTTTGATTTGTTTTGACTTGTCATGGTTTGATTCATATTCCCCAGGTTCATTACAAGAGATGAGCTGAGAAATGCCCTGACAAAATATGGGATGGGGGATGAGGCTACTATAGATGAAGTCATTAATGATGTTGATACAGATAAAGTAATCTTCTCTTCGTCTACAATTATATGTACTGTGAGATTTATTCAATAAATTATTAATCTTGAAGTGGCAATGAAATTATGCAGGATGGGAGAATAAATTATGAAGAATTTGTAGCCATGATGAGGAAGGGAACGTTGGACGCTGAGGGGCCACAATGACAGAATTAGTTGACTTTACCATATCAAAATAAATAATTAACCCCAAGCTATTTGGGTTTCACAAGTTGCTAGCAAGTTGATTTTTTACCTTGCCCATTTCTGTTCATAGCGAATATAAACAATGTATGTGCTGTTTCTTAGGTTATTAAACTATCTTTTCTAAGACTTTAAGTCCCCCTAGATAGTCTAGTGTGCGTTTCTCACGAAGGTAGAAAATTAATAAATTGTTTAATGCATACTGGTTAAAAGGTTCGGTCAAGAAATTAACTTTCATATAATCTTACAAACTTCAAATGTTTAACAGGATTGATTGAATAAGTTTTTTTACCAGGGTTCCTCTTCAATGAACGTCAATCTTTTTTCCTTTTCATGTGGCAACCACACCTAGATTTAGTCTCTAGTATGACTGGATAAAGCTGATCTATAAGAGTGATCATACTTGTAGTGTGGGATGTAGAGAACATAAAACCTGAACATATACTGAGAGAAAAGGGAGATTCCATAACTTCTAACCTTTTTAATATCCTTCGCATAGTGAAATCTTCACCAGGGAGTTAATAGTCGAAATATGTAGAACTTTATGTACTGGGTGATTTATGAGCTGTTTTTTTTTATTTTTTTTTTTATCATTTCTGGATTTTTCTGTGATTTGTGGGTGTTGGCCTAACGGTAAGGATAAGTTGAGTTAAATGGACTTAATTACATTTCTTGGGCGCAGGTATATACCAAGTCTTGGCCAATACTTGTGAATAAAAGCAACAAAATGGACTATTATAGCCAAGGATGCTAAAGTATAGAAAATATTAAGATTGACACCATTACAACAGTTTAAATTATGCACAACAGCAAATGTTTGTACTTCATTAGATAAATATATTCCAAAACTGGTGGGCAGGAAAAAGCACAAGACATGGAATTTCTAGAATACAATGACAAGAGTCTAACTTAACTGAAGTACTCATAAAACAAAGAAGTTTCCGTACGTTAAAAATATAATGATGACAAACGTAATGAAATACTACCTAATCCAGCTCGTTCAAGCAGCGGATGCTCCTACAATGGGCGAGTGGCAAATCCACGTTCCACCATTTTCTCTACCAACTCTTCATGCTTCTTTATCTGCCCCGCCTTCCTCAGCTGATTCAGAACCTTCTCATAAACCGATTGACTTGGTTTCAAGCACTTCTCCTCAATCATCTCCCTAAAGAACTTGTATGCATTATTCCAATGCCCCATCCCGCAGAACATTAAGATCAAAACCCGATAAGTATTCACATTAGGTTCGATTTCACGCTCATCCATTTCTTTCTTCAGCTTGAGAACCATGTCAGGGGACTTGGAATCATTAAACATCTCCATCAGAATATTGTAAGTGACCGTGTTTGGCTCACATTTCAACTCCATCATCTTGGCATACAATCTGTGAGCAGCATTCACGTCGTGTGACTTCAAAATGGACCTAAATATTGGGTTAAAAGTAGCTGCATTCGGAGCACACCCATTCCTAACCATGGTATTAAGCACTTTCACCGCGTCCTCACGGTTCTCATCCTTGCAATGACTCTCAATGAGAAAATTATATGTAATGGTATCGGCAGGGCACGAAAGCTGTTTCATCTGGTTATACACTTGCAGGACCTTTTCCGTCCGACCCGCCTTCACATGTACACGCATTAAGTTATTGAAAGTTACGGAATTGGGTTGACATCCCTTATCAAGCATTTCAGCAAACACATCGTGGGCGCGCGTAATCTGTCCACCTCTACACAATGCATCA
The DNA here is from genome assembly GCA_963922005.1 of Cornus suecica. Taxonomy (NCBI): domain Eukaryota; kingdom Viridiplantae; phylum Streptophyta; class Magnoliopsida; order Cornales; family Cornaceae; genus Cornus; species Cornus suecica. Next base: position 87,089,323 of record OY998240.1, read on the forward strand.
ATCACAATAGAGTATGTATACACATTGGGTTCAATCCCAACATTCTTCATTTCAGCAAACACTCTCTCAGCTTCCGAAATGTTACCGGCTCGGCACCAACCATGAACCAAGCTAGTGTACACAACCACGTCCGGTTCAACTTTGTCTTTCAGGCTATCGAAAAACGACTGAGCTTCGCTAGCCCTTCGTTTCTTGCAGAGAATACCAATCATGGCGGAGAAAGCGATCCGGTCCGGCTTGCAACCGTACTCCTCCATTCGGTTGAACGCGTGTACAGCCTCGGCAACCATTCCCGCGCGAACATATCTCTGAATGAGAATCGAAAATGTATGAATCGGAATTTGAATGTTTAGGGTTTTCATGGCATCGATCAATGTCCATGCAACATCGAAGTGGCGGACCTTTCCGGCGAGGCCGATCATGGCGATGTAGGGTTCGGGGGAGTGTGGGAAATCGGGGTGAGTGGTTGCCCAGTTGAAGAAGGCTAGGGCTTGTGGGAAGGGGATGCCGTGGCGGAGGGCGCGGCATTTGTCGATGACGGCGCGGAGGACGGCGGCGGAGACGGAGTCGGCGGTGGAGATTTGGGCGAAGTCGAGAGGGTGAGTGGTGGCGGAAATGGTGGAGCTAGGGTTAGGGTTTTTGCGGTGGTGGTTTATGATTAGGGAGTGGAACTTGTCTGCGATTAGGGTTTCAGCTGGAGAGAGATCGAGGTTTGGAGTTTTGTTGTCGTCTGCGGCGTCGTTTTGGAGATCAACTTCCAAGATTGAAGAAGAAGAATAACACTTGAATTTGAGTATAGGTGAAACGCATAAGCGTAACTTAGACTTGACAATGGCCATTTCTTCGGATTCTTAGTTGCAGGAGTTCAGTGTAGGTGAAGGCTCAGTTAGTTGTGTATATGCAGATATATATTGATACTGATATATGTAAATTGTAAAAGGTCTGCCAATATGGAACGTGATCTTTTGTGGGCCTGGTTTAGACATTGCAACAATAAGGTTGGGCCGGTGTTGAATTCTCCTCCTGATGGGTCGGGTTTGAAAGATTCTAAACCAGTATGGAAGGTGTGATTCTTGTGGGGTGTTTGGCATTTGTTTTGTTTTGAATATTTCTGTTTTCGGCCGACTCTAATGTTCTTTTTTTTTTTTTTTTTTTTAAAGTAAAGCATGTTTTGGACAGTAACGTAAATAATTATATATTATAGAAAAAAATAAAAATATCAATTTAATATATTTTTTTCCTGCACTATTTGCTTTAACATTGTAGTTAAAATACATTTAAGTCAAACATAAAATATATTCAAATTTACATTACCAAATATGATTCCAATTTTAACTAAAAACATCATATAACAATAAAAAAAGTTTTTTTTATTTCGGCTAAACAAGTATGATTTTGCCCTCCTTGTCTATTGTTCGGTTTATTGAGCTATGCTCCCAAAAGATAAGCTACTCAGGTACCCAAGGATTAATCCCGAGTACCTATTATAATATCACGGTGATTCAGTTCATTAGGTTAGGTCACTGTGCTCCCAGCGAATTAGATAATGCAACACAATCTGATGAATTTTTTTTTACTTTACTATTAAAATAAGTAAAAAAAAAAGGAAATTAAATTTATAAAAAATAAAAACTGTTATCACTTATTTTTAAGATTTAATGAATCCTTAAAAAAACAGAAGGTATACAAAAGGTCTTATCAATTTTCAATGGAGAAGAAAAATATTTAAAATTCTAATGTCAGTTATTATAACATTTATCGTACTAATATTATCAGGATTAAAAACAGTGAGAATAATATATAGAAAAAATAAAAATACTTTACACGTTTAACGGTTTAAGCCTCAACTTTAATTTTGTGTCTATTTGGGCTTGAACCCTATAACACCTAAACCGTTGGTAAAATAAACTTTGTCGGTCCTTTTTGGACTCTGAACAGATACTATCAGGTGGCCTTGGCCCTTGGTGCTCATATATCTACATACGATACATGTATATATATCCCCAACACACACACACACACACACACACCATATTCTCCGGCGACCGTACAACCAAAGTCTGATTATTGTTATCGGGCGACTATAGTTTTGGTACGTTTCTGGCTTCAATATTTTTATTCGATTATTTTTTGTTGCAGATTCTATTCAATCTCTATTGTCATTCTCTTTCGTATCAACACTGCGTACACCCCACATTTGGTTCTCTCTCCTCACTTTTCCGAAATCGTGTTGACAGATCAAATTGTCTTTCATATCCATACTTATGTAATTAGGTTAATTCTTCAACTTATTTCTTAAATGTTTCCCCCAAAAAATTAGGGTTTTTGTAGGTTATTGGTGTAATTTACATACTCATCTAAATTATTAATGCATATTTGGGTCTTGTAATGCAGATCATCCAGATTTTACTTTGTGAATTTTTCATATTTTTTAAAATTTTCGTTGGATGATATTTGTCAAGTTCTGTACTGTTTAGGGTTTAGAATGAGTAGGGGGTGGTGGGGATGGTATTGATGTCCAGTTCTATATAACCAAGTCAAGAAATAGAAACAAATTTTTTTTTTTTTTAATAATAATAAAATTAAAAACCTAACATGGTAACACCTAAGCATAACCAGTAGCTATATATAAAAGTAAAGTCCACCACCCTTAATGCCACAGACTTGATTACTAGGAAGTGCCGGATGACAGATTAGGGTCTTGATAATTGACATATGACATATATATTGAATGCAAAATTGTTAATTGAAGGAACATTTATAGGCGTATCATAGAATGTTCAATTTTTTTTAGCCCCGGTTGAGCTCGAATCAGGTTTAAAGGTTATTTATGACTCCCCGATTTTCCAATTACAAAGATATCTCATCCTAGTCTCATTTGAGGGCATGAACCAAATCCCAATAATAGTCAACCAACAATTGGACTCGATCAAAATTGAATCAATATTAAAAACTACAGCCCACTATATGTGTATACCAATAAAATGTCACTGGAACCAGTTCCACTACTAACAAAACAAAGATACATTAGTCCTTGCTATAACCTCTTACCTCTCAAACAACAACTAGAAAAATTAACGGAATTGCTGCCAGATTTGATACTCTTCTGCGACTGAAGCAAAGCACCACCCTGAAAGAATGTTAAGCAGTGACTAGTGAGCTCATACGCTCAACAAGTTTCTCCTTTTAGTAGCACATTTATTAACAAGTGGCCACTGTATGCATAATAGTAATATTATTAATATTTGTATTACAACTCTATTTGAATTCCTTATGATTTTGGTACTTGATTTCATAACAATATTTGATCTACTTAGTAAATTTCGTTATTCAACTGTTTTACTTGAACATTATTACCTTCAAACTCTTTTTCCATATCGATCTTTTATATATGGAATTAGGAAGTTAATACTTATCTAATATAAGCAACACATCCCATTTCAATATGAAAATAGGGAACATATCCCATCTCAACATAAGGAATACATCCATTTTCTCACAGGGAACACATCCCATCTCTCTCTCAACGTAATATAAGGAACATTGTTCTTGTAAAGAAAGTTATGTCATAGCTACTTTTGTTGCTTATATGTGTTTCAGTATATTTACTATCTACATGGATTTCTAGCCAATATCAACTTCTATCAGTACTTGGACAATGTTCGATTTGAATTTAGTTATATAATACTCCTTAGTCCTTATGCATGTACACATTATACAAGGCAACAATACATTCTTACATGTAAATATATCCAGTTGCAATATTACAGGGTATTAGTATTCAAAGTACCTCAGTTTTTTTCTATATTCTGTTGATTTACTTTTATCTCTGATGTATTATCAGTAACCTCAAGTTTTACCATGGAGCTTAAATCCATATTAGTTCGAGTCCAACCCTGCTTCATGCTGCTGCAATAACCATGGCGATTTACATTTACCAAACTACTATATACGTTGTATACAACAGGTGTAGTTCTGGACAGGTTGTACTAACGTTACATAATATTACAGCTATGTTGCGTATAGAAGAAGATAGATTAACTTTATCGGTTACAATCAGAATCCTTGCTTAGTTTTTTGTACTTCATCACCCTCCTTTCCTGCCACTATTTCATCTCCATATTCTCCCCTATCTGTAACTAGTGAAATTTACCAAATATGAACCTTTCCAGCCCAGAAATTATTCTTTTTTGTTCTCTCATTCAATTAGAAATAGTAACATGTCCCAACGGGTGAATGAATGCTAATGTTTTTTTATTTTTTATTTTTTATTTTTATTTTTTTAACGTGGCATTGTGGTCAATATATAATATCATTGAATTTAACAATTTATTGGAGTTGACAGTCTAATTATTTTCTCAGTTTCCTTGCGGGAGTCGGTCCATATCTACTCTTATACCCAACCTAAAATATAATTAATCATATCTTTAAGGTTGTTACATAGACAATACCCTACACATTTCGGGCATGGCAGGGCGAGAGCCCGCCTAGGTGGGTGTTGCCGCTAGTAGGTGTGCATATGGATTAGCCTTTTAAATAACTATTCAATTTTTTAAAAAACTACAAAATCATTGACTTTTTGAGATGATTTCTATAATGATGTCTTTATTGGCTTCATTGATTTCATTGCAACTGCTAATATGTCATGTGTGGTCTAGAATCTTGGTAGAGGGATGGTTTCCGTGCCAAGTTGAATTATAACATGCTTTGGGTTGCCTATTACAATGACAATTGAACAATTCTTGTTTTGTGATTGCCTGTTTCAACATTGCTTCCATTGTCCCATCATGCAGGACTACACTTTCTACTATGAAGATCTTCATCTGGCTTCCTTTTTCATTTGTACAACCTCATTCATCTATGTAAACCACTTTGTCAGTGTTTGTTGAAACTATTGAATGTTAGTTATTGACTGATGGAGTGGTTTTCTCCTTTTTGGGTTAACAATTACCCTTTTAGTTTCAGTATTGTTCTTATTTTCACCTTTTTGTGTCAATTAAGTCAACTATTACATTTTTATATGGAACTGAAAAGAAAGTACTGTAATCCAGAGCAATGACCAGAACAATGAGAAGCATAATAGTTTGGTTATGCTAATATCGTAATGTTGGTCGTGTTTACTGATTTAGGAAACATAAAGCTTCATTTACTTTATTTGGAAAAAGTATATGCTTTATTTTGTTGAATAGTTAAGTGGAGTCGCATTATTTCTTGCAATAGATTCAAGGGGATAGTCGTGGATAGAAGATGAACACCTCTTCAGCCGGTCCCTCGGCAAAAGTGAGAGTGGGCTCATCCCAACCGTCAGAAACTTCATTGAAGCGCAAGCGAGGAGTTTTTCAGAAAGACTGTTAGTAATTACTACTATTCAGTAATGAATTTTTCTGGGAAAATTTCCCTTCTGTTTTTCTGTTATTTATTTTTATTTTATTTTTGGTGGAATACAACAGTGCAACACATGATGTATGGTTTTGGAGATGATCCCAATGTACGTATCACTTTCATCTTATTGTTTGTTTTGAATTATTATTCCATGAGGAAAAATTTTAGACCTCTCCCGGGGTTCACATAATACTGGGTCCCTCTACGATTTCAATTACACTGTTCTCCCATGAGGTTTTGATGTCAATAACAGATTACCTCTTCTGTTAAAGGGAAACACTAGTCAATGACGGTTAGATGCTGCTGATCTTATGTAATGTGCCATTTTTCTTCTGGAAACGCACATTGTTATTAAAGCTTCTGTCTGTATGCTTTGCTTGCCAGAAAGTACTTTTTTGTCCAAGGACGGTCTGTCTGGGAGAATAACAAGAAAAAGGCCAGTTTCTAGTTCAGTCAAATATAGGGTATAATTGAGGGTGGACTAGGTAGTAGGTATGGATATAAGTAACTAACATTTGGCATTACATGCATAATTTGGCTGCCCCCATACTCAAACTGTATTCTCATGCTTGGAAGGATGGCAGTCCATGCTTTTACCATGGCACCGAGCAGTGGCCCTACATGCAGGGATTAGTACACCACCATATGTGTTTGGGGTGATAGTAACCTGCTGAAAGAAAACTGGTATGTCGAAAGATTAGCCGAATAACTAGTTAGTGAGAATCAGTTTAGAGAATTTCCATCTTTACACGGAAAAAGAAGGAGATGTACCATGAATAGTGATATAACAGTATATTCATTTATGTTAGGAGTTGTTTGTCATAAAATCAGTCAGTCTTAACAAACTTTCTCTGAATTTATGGGAAAATGTAAATTGGCCTCCTGTATAAATTTATGTTTTATAAAAAGTTTTTTCCCAGCAATACATTGGCTGGGTTTAAACATTTATTCATTTATAACTGTGCAATATTTTAATTGTAAAGTGCACCACATTAGTCGGAACTTTATTCCTGAATTTATTGTGTTTCACTGCCAGCCGCTTCCCGAGTCTGTGGCTCTTCTGGAGGACATTGTTGTGGAATATGTCACAGATATGGTAAGTGAAGATTCTCCTGTCTAAGTTTTGACATTTTGCAGTCAATTAATTTATAATGCTGTCAATGATTTTAAATACATCGGCTGACAGAGGGAAGAAGAAAATACATGGATTATGTGGGAGTAGGCAAAAGTTATTCAACCTTTTAAGCTCCCTGTGATTTTCTGATGTTTTTGTTTAGGCAGTTCGGATGATATCTCTCTTTCAGAATGAGATTGAATTTATTACTGTTTTGGGACATTTTTGTAGGTGCATAAAGCTCAAGATATTGCATCAAAAAGGGGAAAGCTTCTAACTGAGGATTTTCTGTTCTTAATACGCAAGGTTCTTTTGTTTTTTTAACTTTTTCATCAATTCCCCTGCTTCATGGGTAATTAAGATTTTTATTTTGATGAGATCATAGTAAAAAAGTGACCTTCAATTTATTTAATTCTGGGCATTCAACATTGTGAACTGAAATAGTTCTGTTGAGGAACTTGATTGAATCAATTGGATGTTGACATTAGTTCTGCTGAGCTTACATTACTATCTTATCAAGCTACGTGGATTACAAGTTTATTATGGTAACAAGTTCCTGGCACCTTTTTGCTTATTTCTAGAGAATGAAAAGTGGATGAAGAATGACCTGCCAACATTTTTAAACCACAGTGGTAATAAAACAATGGAAGTTTGGGGGTTAAGGCTCTGTTTTGTTTAGAGGGAGGAGTGTGAGGAAGGAAAAAGAACGGAAGGAAAAGGGAGGAGATGGATTGGCTTTTCATTGTCTGTTAAGGAAGGAGAGAAGGAGGTGAAAGAGGCGGAATCAGTCTTCATGGAAGAAAGAAAGAAGGAAACCTTATGTTTTATTTAACTGAACAACTGAACATAAATAGTATTTTTCTGCATGGGATTGATTTCCATCCCTCCTACCTTTATAGATTTCGTCATCTGTCCTAGCAAATGGTGTCGCTAGGGGTTCAACTCGGGGATTATAGGTACAAATTGACTTAACCCGTCATAGGAAATGTACAACCCTAACCCCTCTTAAACCCGATCTAACCAACTCGAGCCCAACCTATCCTCAAAAGCTTGAGTTGAATTCTGGCTGTAATTATGAGACTTGTAGATTACTTTCTCGTTCTTGTATGCATTGGAATGCACATAATGTAACACTAGTTATAACTAATATAAGTTGTAAATGATGAAGAATCCTAAATTTTCCACGTTGAAATAATTGAAGATGTATTTATAGATGTTTAAACTTAGTACACACATTCACACACAGAAAATTTGTTGCCTAAACCCGTGAAAAGTTTAGACAGGACTCGGGTTAATTTGGCCTGTCAAATTGCACCCATAGAAAATGGATCCTGTGTGTTGAACTGAAGTTGTACCTTGATTTCTTTTTGAGTCTTGAAGCGAGACTTTTAGGTAAGATACTTTTTCCAACTCCCCGGTTGGTTATGAGAATTTGAGAAATAACTTAAGCCGGTAAAAATTAATTTTTTCCTTGAACAGTGGGAGTTTGAAGATGCTGCATTTGGAGATTCAGTGTTAATGACATTACTGAAACTTACATTGCAGGATCCACCGAAACTTAACCGTTGCACTGAACTGTTATCTATGAATGAAGAACTGAAACAAGCTAGGAAGGCTTTTGAAGTGGATGAAGAGAAGCTGGCTACAATTGAGTGATTGGGAAAATTTTGGAATCATTTACCTTTTTTGCTCTGTACTTCACTTATGCTGTAAATAACTTCTCATAACTGGTACATTCTACTGAGATTGATATTGATTTCAGTTGCGAACATTAAACAGTTGGTGTGTTGAATATCTGTATTTTTCATTCTGTCCTAAATTTTTATGTTCTTGTAGTTACCGACTTGTGGAGACGATGGTTGTTGGCTAATAATTTGTTACTTCATTTTTTTTTTCTTTACAAGTAAAATCATGATTTTTTTTTTCTTTCTAAGATAGAAAGTTAAATCATATTTAGTAATTATAAATTGTTTTAAAAATCTAAAAGTAACAGATAGAAAGTGTTTACGTGTTTTTATTTGTTTCCTGGACAAATAATTATTGTATATAGATCCTTGTAAGTTGTAACTCGAGCATGATTTTGATTTCTTAGTACAAATAGAAAGTACATCCATGTTTAATAATTACAATTTCTTTTTTAAAAAATGAAAAACCAACAACCTGAAAATGCGTATTAAAAATTTGTGTTTTCATTGTCTTGTGTCCAGTCTGGAAATGTAATAATGATATGAAGAGTAATCCATTCCATGACGAAATATCCATCATGGCACGCCTAGAATATGGGTAACTAAAAAAATTGAATTAAACTTTTTTTGGGGAACAAAATTACACAAAATTTTGAAGGGTGTTTTGAACAAAATTAAACCCAAAGAGAAATCATATTTTTTTTCAAATAATTTTATAAGATAATCATAGTAAAATTTTGCAAGAATGCATTACTAGCTGTAAGCTAGTTATGTTTTATTCCGTTTAAATACATATTTTTATGTTTTAAGAAACTAATTCAAACATTATTACATTCTGAATTTTCATTGGGAAAATTATAGACAGGGACCATTCCTAAACTTATTTGGTGAGTAGGGACCAAAATCAAAACTTAATTGCTTGGAAGGGAGCATTTTATTGTAATGACAAAAAAATCCATATCAAAGTGTAATATTTTGTTGTGAAGCTTTATATTAGTTTATTATATATTAATTCTGAAAATATTCAAAATCAAATATGAAAATATGAATTATGAAATATTAAGTCCGAAAATATTAATTAAATATTTTCCTTCTTCTCTCTTATGTGCATCAAAAGCTAATAAAAAATTGCCAATTTTTTTTGCTCCAAAATACCCATACTTCAGCTGATCTTTTTTTTAAAAATAAAATATGAAAAAAATTGATCTGAAATATTGAATAATAAACTAATATAAAAGTTCACAACAACAAAAAATCAGAATTAATATTTTTTGACTTAATTTTGAATATTTTCTGAATTGTAATATTTTCAAAAATTTTAATACTATCTATCAATAAAGTGAAGTTATATATATATATATATATATATTTATATATATTTGTATATAAGTGATATATAATATTATTGAAGTTGTATTCGGCAAAAAAATAAAATTTCAGAATTAATATTTTCGGAATCAATATTTAATTAATATTTTTGGACTTAATTTTTAATATTTTCGGAATTGTATTATTTTCAATTTTTTAATATTATCTATCAATAAAGTAAAATTTCATATATATATATATATATATATATTTGTATATAAGTGATATATAATATTATTGAAGTTGTATTCAACAAAAAAATAATTTCTGAATCAATATTTAATTAATTCTTTTGGACTTAATATTTCAAAATTTATATTTTTGGATTTAATTTTGAATATTTTTGGAGTTAATATATAATAAACTAATATAAAGCTTCATAACAAAATATTATACTTTGATATGAGTTTTTTGGTCATTACAATAAAATGGTCCATTCGAAGCAATTAAGTTTTGATTTTGGTTCATTCTTACATTTTGAAAAAAAATTGGTCCATATTCACTAAATAAGTTAACTCACAAAAATTACCTAAATCCGTCAACTCACCTGCTAAAATTGGGTAATAAATGAATGATTTAACATGTGAATTGCTAATAAATTGGATAATGGGTGAGTAATTTAAGATTTGGGTTATTAACGAGTAAGGATACCCATGTCAACCCTATAAACCATAACTCTCTCCTTCTCGCCTATCTGTTTCAGCCGTGGTCGGCCTCTTTCCCTCTTATGCTTGGTGACTTCTTCTCAAAGTGATTGTCTCATTCACTTCTTTCTCACCCTTCTCTCTCTATATATATATCTATGTTTGGGAGTAGTGATACATATAATATACATATCCATAAAAGAATGAATTCAGGAATTTTTTTTTATCACTTTTAAAAATAAGATCAAATCTGTTTTTTTTTTTTGTTGGGGCAGATTTAGTTTTTTGGTGTGTGAATATATATATATACGTTCTTAATATGTGTATATATATATAATATGTTATTCTATATTGTCATGTAATTGGTGTTGCTATATATCCATTCTATCATTGCAGTAATTTAAAAATGAGTTTATCTGAGTTTTTATTTGTTGTCAGTGCGATATCTTTTAAATAGGGATAGATGGCAATGATATTTTGATGTCAATCTAAGTTTTTGTAACGTACTTTAATTGAGATTATTTTTGTAACGTACGTTAATCGAGATTATTCTTGTTGCTACATTTATGGAGACTAGTATTTTTGAAATTCATGTTGAAGTTGGAGAGAATTGTCAATATCCCAACTTTTATTTTTTAAAAACTAAATTAGGAGCATTTTAAGTCATTTGAAATTTTCTAACACAATTATATATATGTTCCAAAATAGAAAAGGGAAAAAAAAGAAGTTTGTGGGTCGTTTCAAGCCACGGGTTAACCCAGCCCGTATATGACCCACAATGCAACTATAACCATCTCTCTAACACAACTTTTTTCTTCTTCATTCACAAACTGCAAATCCTCACCTTCATTGATATGATAAGTGGTTCAACCCGTGGGTTGACCCGACTCATTTACGATCCAACATACTAATGATCCGGAGTAACGGGTCAAAAATGGACCAGTAATCTATTTATGACCTGACCCAAACCCGCCCGTTTACCTCCTCTAAAATTTAGGAATGTCCCCTTTATATAATTTTCTCATTTTCATTTTGTCTAATCCTTGATTAATTTATGAATTTTCATTTATCTAATCCTTTGGGTGCGTTTGGAAAGCCTGTTTTTTGTATTTGTTTTTTGTCTTCAAATATAAAAACTGTTTTTGTATTTGTCTTTGTTTTTTCAGGAAAAAACTAAAAACAAAAAAACGTTTGGATGAAGGTGTTTTCACCACTTTTATTTGGTGAAAATTGTATTTTATGAATTTGGTGTTTTTATTGTTTTTATCACCTAAACAGTGAAAAAACTCAAAAAACAACTAAAAGTTGTATTTGGTGTTTTCATCACTTTTACACACTATTCAAAGAAAACAGTTTTCTTGGAGAAAAAACAGTGAATAGTAAACGCGTTTGCCAAACGTGTTTTTTTTTTAATCTTTTGAACAGTAAAAAAATAAAAATAAAAAACAGTGTATCCAAACGGACCCTTTCTATTTCTGTGTACTATTTTCACTTCACTTCCGCTGGTGTCTCATTAGATTCCTAGTACTCGGTGCAGCAAGTACCACCAGGGGTATTTTTGGTAATAATCGCCCGACAGAGGAAGCTTCAACTTTATATTTAGGGCATAAATTGAAAATCGGATGACATATACACACACTTACACGTGTGTGTCTCTCTCTATATATATCATCGCTTCTTTATATATTCCTTAATATGACACTGCCGTTCATTTTACCTCTTGCGATCTCTCATCAAGCGTGAGAGTGCGACCAGTCTCCTATTGATTTTGCCTGTATAAAATCTGAAAACAAAATAGTAAAAATTTCATAATTGTGGAGTTTGATTGCAATCATATTCATTTTTTTTTGTTTAATTTTTTGAAACCCTAGTTATGATTTCTCATTTCTGATTTCAATCAGAACAGGTTTTTTGAAACCCTAATTAGTCGAAACCCAGATTATTGAAGTCTTCATCGATCTGTAATCGTCATGGATATGCGATTTCCATTTTCTCCGGCGGAGGTAGCCAAGGTCCGCTGTGTCCAGTTCGGCATACTCAGCCCCGATGAAATCGTAAAGTTCTCCCCTTTTCTTCTTTTCATTTCACTTTCCAGTGAATCTTATTGATTTTCATTTTTTCTGTTTGGTTGCTGAGAAATTTGCAATTTTAGTGCCAAATTGAACTACATACATGTCCCGGATACCCAATACTCGTTTCTCTTTCGTCGTAGCAATTTTCTCGGCAACCAAACTGATCGTTAGGGTTTTGGTTGGTATATGTTTTTGCAGAGGCAAATGTCTGTGGTGCAGATCGAGCACAGCGAGACGACGGAGCGAGGGAAGCCGAAACCGGCGGGACTGAGCGACCCTCGTTTGGGCACAATTGACCGGAAAATGAAGTGTGAGACTTGCATGGCAAACATGGCCGAGTGCCCGGGCCATTTCGGCCATCTCGAGCTCGCCAAACCCATGTTCCATATAGGTTTTTTGAAAACAGTACTAAGTATTATGCGCTGCGTTTGCTTCAATTGCTCCAAAATCCTCGCCGATGAGGTACTTTTTCTGTTTTGAATTTGTTCATAGATGATAATTTCTCTGATTTTTTTCGCAGGCTTATCTCAAATTTTTGGTATTTTTTAGTCAATTATGGTAGTAACCGTAGTATCAGCAAATATGTAAGAGTATTATATGATTTGGCATAATGGATAGAGGCTTCATTGAGGGTATGGGAGTTCAATCTTTTGTTTGATTTAGTTTCCTTTCAACGAGCAAGATCCTCTAGGTTCTGTTTCTTCTTCGATTAAAGGCAAGCTTTTTCTGCAACAATGGGTCGGTGAAGATAGGTGATAATGGGGGGAAAAAAAAAAGGACAAGGCTCATAGGACTACAAGCTTGAAAGACCAAACTAGAACATGAAGAAAAGACTGATATAGGACTTATAAAGAAAGAAGAGAGACTGATATAGCAGAGATATGTGAGTCACAGAATCATGTCAGGAAGCATTGATCTCATTTAGGGTGCACAGCTTCATGAAAAATGAAACAGAATAGAGCCAGAGTGAGTATAAAAATCTAGCCTATTTGAACCACTCTGTTAACTAATGTCCGTTTCCGCCCTGTTAACTAATTTTTCTTAAAAGTAAATGCTATCAAATTTTTTTCTTCATATTTTCTGCGTATGTGAATTGACCATTCTTTGACTGTTTTCCTTGTTCTTTCCCCCAATTTTCTGAGTGTATATTGCTTCAGATTGGATTTCTTATTCAGTTCCTACTAATGTAGGAGGATCACAAGTTTAAACAAGCTCAGAAAATCAGAAATCCGAAAAATCGGCTTAAAAAGATTTTGGATGCCTCCAAGAGCAAAACCAAATGTGAAGGTGGTGACGAAATTGATGGCCAAGGTCAAGATTCTGACGAACCAGTTAAAAAGAGTAGAGGGGGTTGTGGCGCTCAGCAGCCAAAGCTCACTATTGAAGGTATGAAAATTATTGCTGAATACAAGATTCAGAAGAAGAAAAGTGATGATCCAGAGCAGCTTCCTGAACCAGTTGAAAGGAAACAACAGCTCTCAGCTGAAAGGGTAATCATTTAATGAAAGGCTTTAATTGTTTAAGTAAATGTATGGGTGTGCATATATATGTACCCACTTAAAATTATGGCATGTCATGATTTCCAGGTTCTAAGTGTCTTGAAGCGAGTAAGTGATGAAGACTGCTTTTTGTTGGGCTTGAATCCTAAGTATGCTCGTCCAGATTGGATGATTCTGCAAGTCCTTCCTATACCTCCCCCTCCAGTTAGACCTTCTGTGATGATGGATACTTCTGCACGGAGCGAGGCAAGTCTTTATTGCCCTTTAAACTCTCCTTATGAGGGGGTCGTCCAGCTAAAATCTATGATTTCTTTATGGGGGTCTTTTTGCATTCCTTCGGGTAGACTTTTTGTGTGCTGAAATCTATGACTTCTTTATGGGGATCTTTTCGTATTCCTGCAGCTGAAAATTATGACTTCTTTATTTGTCAACATGACTATTTCTTAGTCAAATTTAATTAAAGGATGAAATGTTATTGATGGCTAGCTGATTTTAAGTTTAAGATTTGAGTCTAAAATTCAATATCTTAGTTGTTTGTTCTTGGTTTTTCCCTTTTCTCTTTGAATCAGGATGATTTAACTCATCAATTGGCCATGATCATAAGACATAATGAGAATCTGAGGCGGCAGGAGAGGAATGGGGCTCCAGCACACATAATTTCTGAATTTGCACAGTTATTGCAGTTCCATGTCGCTACATATTTTGACAATGATCTTCCAGGACAGCCAAGAGTATGCTTGCATCTGTACATGTTAATGGTTACATATCTAAATTTTATATGGTGCATCATTCGGGGTTCCTCTATACTTTTCAGGCTACACAACGGTCAGGCCGTCCTATCAAGTCAATATGCAGTAGGCTTAAGGCAAAGGAGGGTAGGATTAGAGGCAACTTGATGGGTAAACGTGTTGATTTTTCAGCACGGACTGTTATTACACCAGATCCCACCATTAACATTGATGAACTGGGAGTACCTTGGAGCATTGCTTTGAATTTAACATATCCTGAAACCGTCACTCCTTATAACATTGAAAGGTAATTGCTTTTTTAGAATCATTACTGGTTTATACTCTTTATGTGCCAGGTCTAGTGTTCTAAATAATTATTATTCTTTCTGGTTAGGCTAAAGGAACTTGTTGAATATGGCCCTCATCCTCCCCCAGGCAAAACGGGAGCCAAGTACATCATTAGGGAAGATGGGCAGAGGCTTGATCTTCGTTATTTGAAGAAAAGCAGTGATCACCATTTGGAGCTTGGATACAAGGCAACCATCTTCTTGTTTCAAAATGATTGTTACTGAGATTCTTACTCTATAATCTTAAATATGTTCCATTGTTTTTGCAGGTGGAGCGACACTTAAATGATGGAGATTTTGTTCTCTTTAACAGACAACCGAGTCTGCATAAGATGTCCATTATGGGACATAGAATCAAGATCATGCCATACTCCACATTCCGCTTAAATTTATCTGTCACTTCCCCCTATAATGCAGATTTCGACGGTGATGAAATGAACATGCATGTGCCCCAGTCATTTGAAACCAGAGCAGAGGTTTTGGAGCTTATGATGGTACCTAAATGTGTAGTGTCACCTCAAGCAAATCGACCAGTTATGGGTATTGTGCAGGACACACTTTTAGGTTGCCGTAAGATCACTAAGCGAGATACATTTATCGAGAAGGTGATACAGGCTCTCTCTTTTATTTGTCGGTTATGATGTATATTTATACCCGTTTAAACAGGCTGACCTGGTCATTTTTGAAGCCACCATTCTTTGATTTAATTAACTTGTTTATTTAATTCTTCTAGGATGTTTTCATGAACATCTTGATGTGGTGGGAGGATTTTGATGGGAAAATACCGGCGCCAGCTATTTTGAAGCCCAGACCTCTTTGGACTGGAAAACAGGTGTTTAATCTTATCATTCCAAAGCAGATAAATCTGATGAGGACGTCAGCTTGGCATTCGGAATCCGAAAAAGGCAATATAACCCCAGGAGACACTCAAGTTAGAATAGAAAAAGGGGAAGTTATTTCTGGTACTCTTTGCAAAAAGACCCTTGGGACATCCACTGGAAGTCTTATTCATGTCATCTGGTACATATACAAAAATAAATAACCAGAAAATGATGGGTGCAGTCTATATATGTTATTTCTGGTCATGTAGAGTACGTAATAGTACCATTTATGTTTGTATATGTGCAGGGAGGAGGTTGGTCCAGATGCTGCTCGCAAATTCCTAGGGCATACCCAGTGGCTCGTTAACTATTGGCTTTTACAGAATGGATTTAGCATTGGTATCGGAGACACAATTGCAGATTCGTCAACTATGGAAAAAATTAACGAAACTATTTCTATTGCCAAGAATGATGTCAAAAAACTTATTAGGCAAGCCCAAGATAAGAACATGGAGGCTGAGCCAGGTCGTACTATGATGGAATCTTTTGAGAACAAAGTGAACCAGGTTAAAGAAAATATGAAACCTTTTTCTCGAAAGGTCACTTCCTCTGGCTTTTTTTTAACACAATTTTTCCTATGCAGGTATTGAACAAGGCTCGTGATGATGCCGGAAGTAGTGCCCAGAAGAGCTTATCAGAGAGCAACAATTTAAAGGCTATGGTTACTGCTGGGTCAAAAGGAAGTTTCATCAACATATCACAAATGACTGCTTGTGTCGGACAGCAGAATGTTGAGGGTAAGCGAATTCCATATGGCTTCATAGACCGGACACTTCCCCATTTCACCAAGGATGACTATGGACCTGAAAGTCGTGGGTTTGTGGAAAACTCTTATTTGCGAGGGTTGACTCCTCAAGAATTCTTTTTTCATGCTATGGGTGGTAGAGAAGGTCTGATTGATACAGCAGTGAAAACTTCTGAGACTGGATACATCCAGAGGCGTCTAGTGAAAGCTATGGAGGACATCATGGTAAAATATGATGGTACTGTTAGGAACTCCTTGGGGGATGTTATCCAGTTTTTATATGGTGAAGATGGTATGGATGCTGTTTGGATTGAATCACAAAAGCTGGATTCCCTGAAAATCCAGAAGTCTGAGTTTGATAAATTTTACAGATATGAGATTGATGATGAGAACTGGAACCCAAGTTACATGTTGCCCGAACATGTCGAGGATCTGAAAACAATTCGAGAATTCCGCAATGTGTTCGATGCTGAAGTCCAGAAACTTGAAGCTGACCGATATCAGTTAGGAACAGAGATTGCTACAACTGGTGATAATTCTTGGCCTATGCCCGTGAATCTAAAGAGGCTTATTTGGAATGCGCAAAAGACATTTAAGGTTGACTTGAGAAGACCCTCTGATATGCATCCAATGGAAATTGTGGAAGCTGTTGATAAGCTTCAGGAGAGGCTGAAGGTTGTCCCTGGTGATGATTTGATGAGCATGGAAGCTCAGAAAAATGCCACCCTTTTCTTCAACATTCTTCTCCGTAGCACATTTGCCAGTAAGAGAGTGTTGAATGAGTACAGACTTACCCGAGAAGCATTTGAGTGGGTTATTGGTGAGATAGAATCTCGTTTTCTACAATCACTTGTAGCACCTGGAGAAATGATTGGATGTATTGCTGCCCAGTCCATTGGTGAGCCTGCCACTCAAATGACTCTGAACACGTTCCATTATGCTGGTGTGAGTGCCAAGAATGTAACTCTTGGTGTTCCTAGGTTAAGGGAAATTATTAATGTGGCCAAAAAAACTAAAACCCCTTCTCTTTCTGTCTTCTTGAAGCCTGAAGTCAGCAAGACAAAAGAGAGGGCTAAAAATGTCCAGTGTGCTCTAGAATACACTACCCTGCGCAGTGTAACTCAAGCCACTGAAGTGTGGTATGATCCAGACCCAATGAGCACCATCATAGTTGAAGATGTTGATTTTGTCAAGTCTTACTATGAAATGCCGGATGAAGAAGTTGCTCCGGATAAAATTTCTCCATGGCTACTTCGTATAGAGTTAAATCGCGAGATGATGGTTGATAAAAAGTTGAGCATGGCTGATATTGCTGAGAAGATCAATCTTGAGTTTGATGATGATTTAACCTGTATATTCAACGATGACAATGCTGAAAAACTGATTTTGCGTATCCGCATTATGAATGATGAGGCTCCTAAAGGAGAATTGAACGATGAATCTGCAGAAGATGATGTCTTCCTTAAGAAGATTGAAAGTAACATGCTTACAGAAATGGCGCTTCGTGGTATTCCGGATATTAACAAGGTGTTTATCAAACAAGGCAAAGTAAATAAATTTGATGAAAACGAAGGATTCATGCCAGAGAATGAGTGGATGCTTGATACTGAAGGTGTCAACCTTTTAGCTGTTATTTGTCACGAGGATGTTGATGCTAGGAGAACAACTAGCAATCACTTGATTGAAGTAATTGAAGTTCTTGGAATTGAAGCAGTTCGTCGGTCGTTGCTGGACGAGTTGCGTGTGGTCATCTCTTTTGATGGATCATATGTAAATTACAGGCACCTGGCTATCTTATGTGACACTATGACCTACCGTGGTCACTTGATGGCAATCACGCGCCATGGCATTAATCGAAATGACACTGGGCCGATGATGAGATGCTCATTTGAGGAAACAGTGGACATACTTCTTGATGCTGCTGTGTATGCTGAGACAGATTACCTCCGGGGTGTAACTGAAAATATTATGTTGGGTCAACTTGCCCCTATTGGTACAGGTGATTGTGCACTCTATTTGAATGAGCAGATGCTGCAGCAAGCTATCGACATCCAGCTCCCTAGTTACATGGAAGGTCTCGACTTTGGCATGACTCCTTCCCGTTCACCAATCAGTGGTACACCTTATCATGATGGGATGATGTCTCCTAATTACTTGCTGAGCCCAAATCTCCGCCTGTCACCAATTACTGATGCACAATTTTCTCCATATGTTGGTGGTTTGGGTTTCTCCCCTGCATCATCTCCTGGATACAGTCCCTCCTCTCCTGGATACAGTCCCTCATCTCCTGGATACAGTCCTACCTCCCCTGGTTATAGCCCGACCTCCCCTGGATATAGCCCTACTTCACCTGGTTACAGCCCAACCTCGCCAACATATAGTCCAAGCTCTCCAGGGTATAGCCCAACAAGTCCTACATACTCCCCTACAAGTCCGTCTTATTCCCCCACTTCACCAAGTTATAGTCCAACCTCACCCAGCTACAGCCCTACTTCACCAAGTTATAGCCCTACATCTCCAAGTTACAGCCCCACTTCTCCTAGCTACAGTCCCACTTCTCCAGCATACAGCCCCACTTCTCCCGCATACAGCCCCACGTCTCCTGCTTATAGCCCCAGTTCACCATCTTATAGTCCGACATCTCCATCCTACAGCCCTACATCTCCATCTTACAGCCCCACTTCACCATCCTACAGCCCCACTTCACCGTCATACAGCCCTACTTCTCCGTCGTACAGCCCTACGTCCCCTGCCTATAGCCCGACCTCTCCGGGTTACAGTCCTACATCTCCAAGCTATAGTCCAACTTCTCCAAGCTACAGCCCCACATCTCCAAGTTATAATCCTTCATCAGCAAAATACAGCCCGTCCCTGGCTTATTCTCCTAGCAGTCCAAGACTGTCGCCTTCCAGTCCATACAGTCCAACATCTCCTAATTACAGGTATGTGACAATTTCTTACCTCTGGAGTTAAATGCTAGCTTTATTTTTCCTTGTTTGGTCAAGTTGACTCAGCTTTATGCAGAGTCAAAGGACTACAGGCTAGCAATCACAAACACAGCCAAAATGCGTGTTGGTGTATTTTGGAAGAGTTTAAGCTTGGTTTAAGTTTTTGGTATAATCTTACATTTGACCGTACAATTTTCATTTTTTAACTTGCAGCCCAACATCGCCATCATATTCACCAACATCCCCATCTTATTCCCCTTCGAGTCCCACATACAGTCCCAGCAGGTAATTGCATCTGTCAATAATTCTCTCTTTGTACTGGTTGATGATGGTCTCAATATTACTCGAGTAATTGATTTTCCTTTATATCTTCCATTTTTGCAGCCCTTACAATTCCGCCCCAGACTATAGCCCGAGTTCTCCACAATATAGGTGGGTGAAACACCATCATGATTCATTTTTTGATACCCTTTGATTGTTTGGTTCTGATTGTAATTTATCGCAATGGGTTCTAGATAATAGAGCCCCTTGTTCCTTTCTGTCTTAAGTATTTTTCTTGTGTTTGTTCCGCAGTCCAAGTGCAGGGTATTCGCCAAGTGCACCTGGGTATTCACCATCCTCTACCAGTCAGTACACTCCGCAGATGAGCAACAAGGATGATGGGAGTAAGCGGTCATGACTCAAAACATATTCCGATCCCTTCACAAGTGCACCTCTGTAAGCGCCATCATCTCTCTGGGTTTGAACCTGTGAAATCATGGAATTTTTATCTCCTTGCTCCACGAATATCAGCTTTTGCTGGCAGGTGGCGAACTTCATACCCAACCAACTTGGGGGCGTTTCGTAGCTGATTCCGGAGCAATGTATTTTGACCCTCGTCATATTTAATTGTAATTTTTTTTGTGTAGCTGTTGTCTGACGTTTCTGTTGTAGGGTGGTTTGTATTGATCTTTGACATTTGATAAGAATGTGTTGGAGGAACCCTTCATATTTATTGTTATATATATTAGGGTTTGTACTAGGCTCTGTACTGAAAGCGTTTTGCAGATCCAATAACCCAGTGAGGCAACCTATTAGAAGTGAAGAGGACTTGGAACTATTTCTACATGTAAATATGAGTATTTGGTGGACAATCACTATATTTAACATTTCTAGGTTATTCTATTATATCATTCTTTCTTATGTGAAAGGTTACAAATAGGGATATTATCAGTAAATTCCCCTGTAGTTTCATTTTTGATTACCCCTCCAGTTCAGAAAATTCCCATATGGTTAGCAATTTCTAGGTTATTAGGTTACAAATAGGGATATTATCAGTAAATTCCCCTGTAGTTTCATTTTTGATCAACTAATCCCCCTCCAGTTCAGAAAATTCCCATATGGTTAGCAAAATGTATCAACTTGTCTCCCTCCCTATAATTTTGAATCAAAATGCTCCTGGAATTTTATTAAATTAACAAAAACATATATACATCATTCGTAAAAAATATACAAAAATTTAAAAATATATATAAAATTTTAAAATATATATAAAATTTGTAAAAATGTATATAAAATTCAAAACAAATTATAAAATTTGAAAGAATATATAAAATTCGTAAAAATATATATAAAATTTGAAAAAATAAATAAATTTAAAAATCATATAAAATTCAAAAAAATATTTAAAATTCGTAAAAAAATACATATAAAATTCAAAAAAAAACATATAAATGTTGTAAAAATATATATAAAATTCGTAAAAATATATATAAAATTTGAAACAAATATATAAAATTTGAAAAAATATTTAAAATTCGTAAAAATATATATAAAATTCGTAAAATATATATATAAAATTCGAAAAAACCATATTACCAATCAAATAAAATATCTCGAAAACATAAACATCATTTTAATTTTAATTAAGAATAAAATGATATAACTTTCTTATTAAATCACATGAATTGGTAGATTATGTTGGACCCTTCATATTAAAAAAGGGTTAGTTCAATCTGCATTTTGTTTATTGCATGGAAATGGAAAAAAATAATTGACTTCTAAAAATGGACTTTTAACACCACAAATTATTTTAAAACTATGACTATATTCAATTGTGACATCTAATTTTGTTTGAAAAAAAAATCAAATATAGTGGAAGAGCACTTTCTTGGATTGTATTATGATTTTCCCAAATATAGTGGAAAAACACTTTTAACCTACCCTTTTTTTTTTGGATAATCTTGTTTGAATATACTATTGTAGTGTGCCAAAGTATTATATATATATATTTTGAGTTTTATATATTTTTTACGAATTTTATTTTATTTTTTTGAATTTTATATGATATTTTTTATGAATTATATATATATATATTTATGAATTTTATATATATATTTTTTAATTTTATATGTTTTTTTAATGAAATTTATATATGTTTTACGAATTATATATATTTTTTCGAATTTTATATATATTTTTACGAATTTTATATACATTTTTGAATTTTATATGTTTTTTTAAATTTTTATATATTTTTTACGAATTATGTATATATATTAATTTAATAAAATTTTAGGGGTATTTTGGTTCAAAATTATAAGAAGGGGGCAGGTTGATACATTTTACTAATCATATGAGAGTTTTTTGACCTGAAGGAAAATTAGTTGATAAAAAAACAAATACGGAGAGTTTATTGATAATATTCCTTACAAATATATCTGTTCTGATATAATACAAAATGGTAGTAGATTTCATGTCCAACTGGTCTGAAAGCATATAATATATCTGTTCATCATTGCAATGATTTTTCTTGCTGATGTTAGATTACATGTACATTTATTATTTTTTATTTAGTCCGAAGATTTATTGAATAACTCACTTATCATAGGTTATTAAAAGTGATGAAACTCTGTCCAGTTGAACTTCAAAGAGTTAACATCAAAATTGCTTGTAAGATTTTGTATACACGTCATTTAAGTCTCAAACAAGTTATACTTATTAAATTTCAAATTTTCTTGATGATAGAAGTTATTATATTTTATTCCTAAATGATTAATATTTTATTCCTAAATGATTAAAATAATGAATGAAGCACGTGTCTTTAACGAGTCAATTGATTTAGCCCCTAATTTTAGACTTTGAAATTAAAATTTAATTCGATACTATCATACTACATATGCATCGACCATGGCAAGCTGTAGTATTAAATTTTGTGGGCTCCTTTCTCTAAACCACCACATGCTCTCTCTTCCACTCTCCGCCCTTTTCTTGACCTAGTCAATTACCGACTCCTTCCCTCCTACGTTCTTGTTGTTATCTTCAATTCTTACGCGCGCGCGCGCGCGCACACACACACACATATATATATATATATATATATATATATATATATATATATATATATATATATATATATAGTAGAAGAGACTGAAGAAGTACTGCAAGTACATAGCAGTATATATATATATATATATGGATCTAAGAAGAGATTCCAAGTCGAAGAGCATACACTTGAATTTACTACCAAAAGCAGCCACCATCACCTTCCAAAACCCTTCAAATGTAAAGAGAAGATTGGAGAAGTATTATCCAAACAAGCTCAAAACCATAGTTCCTTCAGAAGCTCCATGGAAGCCCGAGATCAATTACTGGAGCTTCGAAGCTCATGATCAAGAAGAACCATCTTCACCTAAACTTTCTTGCATAGGTCAAATCCAAAACAAGCACAAGCACAACCACAAGAACAAGGTGGAAGCACACAAGCAAGTGGTTTCGATGCCGAAGTATGTGAAGATCAAGAAAATATTCACTACTTGGAATGTGTTTGGAAGAAAATGTATTATTCGTAAGTCACCACTAGTGGTGTTGGATAGGGCACCTACTTTGAGTCTGATGAAGCGGTTCGCGAGTTGCCGGAGTTATTATTGTAATGATGAAGGAGAGATGAAAGAAGAAGAAGAAGAAGAAGAAGAAGTTACAGTTCCTATTTTAGGAGCTAGATGGGTAGGTGGAGGTGGAGAGGTAGCTTTTGAGCCAAGAAAAGAAGTTAATATATGGAAGAGAAGAACCATGCCTCAACCTAGACCTCTTCTAATTGACTGAATACTTTCCTTCCATACAATACTGAGATTAAAGCAATTTTTTTTTTTTTTAAAATCAAATTTATTCAACCAAAGGAGCTAGACAAAGAACAGAAAAACTGCCAAGCCCAGGCAAGGCACAAGCAAGAGCTAATTATCGCAAGTTATTAATTGTTTTTTTTTTCTTCCTTTTTTTATGTTTTGCTGTTTCAGATGTGGGCTTTTGATGTTTCGAAAATGGCAAAGATTATATTGTATAAATGAAGTTTAGAAAGCATATATATAATCTCAACAAAATTGCCATCCTAAAGCACATTTGGCACATTTACAATGATGATGGGCAATCCCTTTGGATTGACTGGATCAAAAGTAATCTCATTAAGGGGCTCAGTTTTTGGCAGATCAAGACATCTCAGTTGAGCTCTTGGCATTGGAGGAGAATTTTGCAGCTTAGAGGGCTTGCTAAAAGATTTATCAAGCATCATGTGGTCAATGGCAAAAATCTCTCTTTATGGAGTGATTACTAGATGCCCAATGGGCTTCTGGACAGTGACCTCTCTCCCCTTGATCAGCAACTTATCACCCTCTCTTCTTGGAATGGGAATCTCAGAGTGTGCAAACTTATTAATTAGGAGAAATACATGGAACTTTCCTTCTTCTCTTCTTGCTTCTGGTTGTTTCTCTCACCCTCCTCAAATCAACATTGGTATCAATGACTGGGTCACTTGGACCTACCCTTTCACCAAATGTCAAGTTCAATATCAAGCATTCTTATATGGCTCTACTTCCACCTTCTCCTATTTCTCCATGGTATCATTCTGTTTGGTACTCAAATCATATCCCCAGGCACTCCTTTCTTGCTTGGCTAGCCTTGAATAACAGTCTCAGAACAAAAGATAAGCATGGAACTCCTAATGGCTCTTCTCCCACTTGTGTGTTATGCAACAATCACCCTGAATCCCATGAACACCTATTCTTTAATTGCAGTTACTCCTCTTTTATCTGGAAGTGGTTTCAACACAAGAATGGTGTTTATCATGGAAACCTATCTTACATCTCCTTCATTAACTGGGCTTCATCTCTTTGGAACCCTAGCTCTTCTTCCCCCATTGCCCTTCTTTTCAGACTTAGCTTTGGTGGAGCCATATAATTCTTATGGAAAGAAAGGAATGCCAGAATCTTCATTGGAAGATCCTCCAAACACCATCTCTCAACAGCTGGAAGACTGCATTAGATTGAAGCTTTCTACTCTAAACCAGAAGAACAATAAACTAACAAGAGACATTGTTGCAACTTGGAGGCTTCAAAGCTCCTTTCTGGAATGATGGGGTGTTGGTACTGTTGTGTACATTGTTGATCCAGACACTGAGGTCCTTGGCTCACCTTTGAAAACTTTCTGTTCGGTGTTAGGGTTTTAACCATTGTATTTGCTCTTTTTCCTTGGTTTGTGGTGTTGCTTGCTACATGCCTTGGATGGCTTTGTTTCCTAGGGTTTTATTTGTTAGGATTTTTACACCCACCCAAGAACAAAACTAGGGTTTGCTAACTCTATTCACCAAGCCATGAACACCTGCAAATCAGAAAACACATAAATACAATCGACACGAAGATATATACGTGGCTCAGCCAAAACCGGCCTACGTCCACAGAGATCACCGTTTCACTATAATCAATGAGAGGATTATAAGGGGATGGTCCACGGATCATACAAACGCTTGTATCACCGAAAATAATATAAGCATATATTATTCCTAACTCTCTTAAGAAGAATCTCAATCTTTAATTCTTCTGATCTCTATCTCTATCTCTATCTTGTGTCACACAATACAATAAGGCTGGTGATCGGTGTTTTAGTTCGGTTAAAAATATAATTAAAAATAAGACTATAATGACCTAGTTTTACCTATTACAAGTGTACGAATCATATTATAGTATAGTATGACTTGAGACAGGTTATCGAACCCAAATTACTAAGTCGTATTCTAAATTAAAATAAAATAATATTCTTGAATTGTTATGATAATTTGATTTGGATTTTTGTATTAAACTAATTAAATAAACAAACAAACTAAATAAAACAATTAAAGATAGATTGAGAAAAATCACTGGAAAAAGAGTTTATGGTGTATCTAATGCCACCACTAGCCTCATCATATAGATGCTCTATTCATTATATTATATAAGGGAGATACAACTCTTGTGAATCAGACTAGTATTGCTATAAGCTAGTACCTAGTCCCCAAAGAAATACATTCAATCGGATTCAGCCACAAACCATCTTTGGAATGAGTGTGATTAGTGCTCTATTCTACTCCTACGGTGCATTAAATTAAAACATGCCTATTTCACCTCCCCTTAGCATGGTATGTCCGAATCAAAACTTCCTGTTTTACGAACCATTATGTAGAAGACTAAAATTTAACCTTCGGAGTTCTAGCTCGTAGTGGTTAAACATAGTTGGGAAAAATTATGCATTACATCAATCTAAGACAAGAAATATAATAAATGCAAACTTTATATAAAATGCTAGTGTGTTTTCTCATCTGCATAATCATCACGATAGTGTTCTTTAACTTCTCCTTTCATAATAAAAAGAAATAAGAAATAAAACATCATCTACATTAGTTGGGCTAGGGTTTTGCTAGATACCGCTCAGTTGCCCATGTCTGTCGAAGGTTTCATCATTGATGCTGAACTTGATTCCATGGACCCCTTAGTGTTTTTCTCTATTTTCTCTTGGTTTTCTCCTCTTCGCCGCTCTCCAGATGTGTTCTTCTACGCACTAATTTTTGTCGAGAGAAAAAACCCATTCTATTCTGATGTACGTGGTCTTTTATAGAGAAATAAGTCACACTCCTAAATGATTTGGGAAATTTTTAAAAAATAAACCTAAATACTAAAATTAACCTAAAAACAAAGTATCTCTAAAAATTTAGAAATAATTACACAAGAATATTAATTAATAAATAATACTAATCCTAAAATATTAGCAAAGTCAGAGCTTATATGACTACCAATAAAAATAATGAAGTCTTCAGCAGTCTTCCTAACAGTAATAAAATCATGAATTTGACACCTTAAACGATGCGTTTTGGCCTAAAATCTTTTGGGCCCACTGTATATAGTGAGTTTTGTTTAATGGCCCGTTTCCACTCAAAAAGCTGTCTTTTCTTGCTAAATTCAGACTTCTGACAGTTTATACGAAAACTACAATATCGGTCTGTCTGCATGCGCTCTTTTGTTTGTTCAACTTCTGATCCACTTTTGGAATTTCATTTACATTTTTAGTTCAACTTTACTCCATTATTTACCGGTTTCATCTCTTGAATCATCTCAAATTATTATTTCGGTTAATTCACCGAAATTAACTCGTTTTCCTCATAATGCACCTGAAATACACTAAACAAGACAAACCGTATAAAAGCATCAAGATAGTAGAATGTATAAACTAACAACACTGAGTTAAAAACCAATAATGTATAACATTTGACTCCTATCAGCTGACCCCTGTATTTATAAGAGAGGCTGGAGTGGTGAATAAGTCAATTGAAATCACATCCCAATTAGAATATGAGTCATAAAGTCTTTCCTTTTAAAATCCCGATTCTAGGTCACCAAGTACTCGGTGGATGCGTAAGTGCCGCGCAAACGTGGGCATAAGTCACTGCCACTTTTTCATCACTTGCGCAAGTTCGCAGCTACCGAGTACTCGGTGAAAAACCCACCGAATACTCTGTGGTTCTTCAATCCACCTTTGCTTAAAGACACGTTTTTCTCCAATTCTCTTCTCGATCCTCGAGGAAATGAGTCATTACTACTAACATTATTTCCTTGTATTATTTTCCTTATTTTTCTAATAAAATGGACTTATCAGGAAAAAAAAACATATATATATATATACATGTGTACGTTTCTTGGTCATATATATGTACTCCATTGATCCGAGAATATTCTTCTTTTCAAAATATTAGTGTTTGTGTCGGTTAAATACTTAGATGTGTTTATATATATATATATATATATATATATATAAAGCACACACACACATGTTTTTATCCTGTTAATTCCCCACCTTTTTTTATCCTGCATTATTGTTAACAACTTTTTCATGCATTTTATCGTCATAACGTTACTGAAATTCATTGGTGAAATTTTAGACAACGGCTCAAAAAAAGGTACTCCCTCTGTCCCAAAATAAGTGTACACTTTCTCTCTTTTAGTTGTCCCAAAAATAATTGTCCACTTTGAAAAGTCAAAGTACTTTATTTTGTCAATTTACCAATTTAACATTCAAACATTAAAGTTATAAAATATATACACTATAAACCATCACATCACTATGGTGGGACCGTGGGTAAAATTGGTATTTCATTCACTAACAGTATCATAAAAGTCATCATCTTTAAAAGTTGAATTCTCCAAAAGGAACTTATAATTTGGGACGGAGGGAGTATATAATATACTAACTAAAATGCCTTCTGTGGACTTTGAATTGTCTTAGAGGGCAACGCTTGAAGGAGAGGATGAATTTCTTGACGATGCATTGGCCGAGACTCGAGACAATGTAAAGTTAAGACTTTTTTTAAGGTTACAAATAAACAGAGGTCAACTCTTTTGTTTGGGGTGCCACTGGAATGGTGGTGGTTAGAATTAAAGGTTTTTTTTTCCTGACTAAAGAGAGAACTACACCAAAGATAGCTCAGATGAGCCAACAAAACACTTCCTCTCTAAGGCTACACAAAGCCAAGAGGGCCAAATAGACCAATGAAGATCAGTGGTCTTACAAACAATAACATGTCTACAAATTAAATGGGCAATATGATTGGAACATCTAGCATACCAATTTAAAGAAAAAGATGTCTGGGACTCAAGCAAGAACTGAACATCGTCTAGAATGATAGAAACATGGGCATCATAAGGCATAAGATGCATCACTGCAAGGCAATCACCCTCGATAACAATATTTTGATAACCCCAAGAAGAAAGATTAAACAATCCTTCACGTAAGATAAGTGTTTTTGCAGATTCGGCCGAAAGAACGTTGGGGAAGAAAAAAGAAGCAATCTTGATCGGAAAACCCTTGGAGTTTCTCAAGACCATTCCACCCCCCGCCTCCTGATAAGAAGCAACAAAAGAGGCATCAACATTAAGTTTGAAGAAGTCGACTCTCGGGGGGCTGCCAGAATTTGGAAATAGGAAGCTCTAACCAAGGAAATGAGATAGGTTCATCTTGCTTCAACAAGTCCCAAAACCCGTGAAAATTTGAGACCGCTTTGTCAAGGATTGAATGGGCTTCCCATTTTAAATCATTAAAATGATAATCATTGCGTACTTTTCAAATTTGCCACAGAATGAAGGTACATAAATTAAGCTTCTCCTCGCCTCTATCCTCACCTTTAAGGGTGGAAGTAAGCCAAATCCAAAACAAAATCCAAGAAGACTAGTTGTATTTTATTACTTATAATCTCAACGAACTGATTTTCCAAATCAAACTAGAAGTGGGGCAATAACAAAAGAGATGTAACAATGTTTCTTCATGAAGACCGAAACTTTTGCATATAATATCTTCCACAACCCTCAACTTCTTCAAACGGGTAAGAACCGCCAACCTATCGTGACTACACTGCCAAAGGAAAAAAGAAATTTTCCTTTTAGTTTTAATCTTTCAAAGCCTCTTCCATTCTGATTTGAATTCTTGAAAAATACTACAATCTTGGCGACTCAAAGAAGGGTGCACTTTTCTTAGCAATTACATAGCAACTTCATAGGCCAATTTAACTGAAAACTTCCTTTTAGGATTTAACCCCCATACAATTTTGTCCTCACTTTCACACAGATGAAGAGGAATTTTAAGAATTTTAGAGCTATCAGCATCAGAAAAGTGGGCTTTCACCGGTTCCTTATTCCAGCTTCTAGTAAAGTGATTAATAAAATCTCCCACAAACTGAATAGAAGAGTTGGGGGGAAGAGGGGAAGATATCAACGAATGATCTTTGTCAAGAAGCCATTTATCGAACTAGCAGTTAATCTTTGAGCCATATCTAATTCTCCAACACTTCATTTCACGAATAATAGGTTTAGTAGCATTAAGGCTTTTCCAAATCCAAGAAGAATTTCCCGAACAATTAGCCTGCAAGAAAGAGCAAAAATTAAAGTATTTGTTTTTCAAAGCACGATAAAGAAGAGAACCATCTCCAATTTCTAAACGCCAAGCTACTTTAGACAACAAAGTGAGATTAAAGGCTTCCAAATCCTTAAATCCCAAGCCACCACATTCTTTGGAGTAACAAAGTTTTTCCCAACTTATCCACTTAGAACTGGAACCGGTCTCACGACCACTCCACTAAAAATTTAAAAATTTACTTCTCAATTGTCTACAAATATTTGCAGTGATTGAAGTTCAAATTGTGATAAAATAAATTCTCATGTATAAAGATCATTCACAAGAATTTGTATTTGAAGAATAACAACAAATTATGGATAGAAAGGAAATTTTATATTATTAATAAGTCTCTTAGTTCATTATTGAGATACTCGGTGTAATAAACACGATGAACCAAATTTCATGAGGTTTATCTCATGTTACTCTAAATTTTATGATTAATTGAAGAATAATGTTATTTTTAGTATAATAAGGAGATCCATGATTTTTTTCCCCAGTAACCGTGGTATTCGGTTCAGCTTACGTGCATCTCGACTAATCCCCGGGGTCTTGAAGTTAACGATCGGGTAAACATCCAGTGGCCTAAACGGAATTATGACCAGCGAGAATCGAACCTGAGACCTAATGCTTCTTGAGACATTAGGTCTCTGCCTTTTCCCAACTATGTCAGCGGTTCGGGTTAAGGAGATTCATGATATATGTTGATTCAACAAAAGTTTATGCTCAAAATTTGACTTATTTATGTAAGTGTGTATCATGATATTATTATGATTATGAATTCCAAATGTATACTGTAGGTCAGTTTTTTGCTCTACCCTCGAATGAAATTTATTGAGGCTCAATGACTTTATTTATACAAGTAAAAGTGGGCTTTTTGACCCATCTGATCACAATCAGATCTCGTAATTACAGGGATCTGATTTTCATGTCCATATTTTTCTCAATTATCCCATACAAATTGGTATTCTAAGTTGTCATCAAAGAAACTCTAGAATATTCCAAGGTTGTCAGACTCCGGGATTCTAGATAGAATCGTTTTGGGGTTCGTAGAATCGGAATCGTAAAATCGTAAGATTCTAGCAACTCGTATTAATTTTTTTAAAAAAATATTAATAATTAAATATTTAATTTAAAAATCTAAATCATATTAGAATTTTCAAAAATTTCTAATACATTGGCCTTTTAAATGTTTTATCATAAATTTAAGCCATATATTGGGATGTTGGACTAAATCATAAAGTTTTTGGGCATTTCAGGCGAAACCGTCAAATCATTATAAAAACATAGTAGAATCGTAGTAAAATCGTACAAAATCATAAAAATTTATCAAATAAAATCGAGATTTCGACAACCTTAGAATATTCCTTTGATGGATTGGGCTTTAGTGTAAACAACTTCGACATTTATTATTAGGCTTAACTTTTAACTGGGCCTAAATTTCCGGCCTTTACATATACCTTCGACAATAAAGAACACATTAAATACAACACAAACGTAAAAAAGAACTAAATTTGATCATACAAAATGTTAGAAGAAATGATGAATAATATATTGAACTGTATTAAATGTATGTTAAAGTATATAAATTATAATAGAGATGACTCCTATATATATGAGAGAATGTGTGGTGAATAAGTAAACTTGGTGTAGATGACAAATCAATTTAATCTAGGTAAGACTAATACTAAATGGGCTAGGATTACATGGGCTAAGCTAGATAGATGGACCTATGCCTGATATATTTTAACCCCCCCTAGGATTACATGGGCTAAGCTAGATAGATGGACCTAAGCCTGATATATTCTAAACCCCCCCCCCCCCCCCCCCCCCTCTAACTCAAGTTAGGGAATTAAGATATTAACTTTGAGTTTGGAAATCAATTCTTGAAATCGTCATGGCAGATCAGCAGGTCGATCTTGATTCTAATTATGAGTGCGATTGGCTGTACGGAAGCGATGATTCCTGACAAGAGCGACTGATTCTGAGTCTGAATCTGATTATTGAATGAAGAATTCTAAATCACTAAAATAGAAAAGATGGTATAGAATTGAATGTTCAGTCGATCAAGTAAGAGATGACGATCGATCGAAAAGAAATGACGATCAATTGAGAAAAGATTGATTGATCGAAATGATTAGATTTTCCCCTAAGAGGAGAAAATAAGATAGAGAGAACTGAACCAATGAAGTAGTCAATTCTTTATATGAGAATACCCTAAATAAATGGGTACGAATGAGATGATAAAAGTACCCTAAATAAACGAGTACGGGTAAGTTTATGAGAGTACCCTAAATAAATGGGTACAGATTTGGGTGAGATGAAAAAAATATAATATTGGCTCTGAAAATAAGTATAGTAAGTACCAAAAGGGTAGAGAACTAATCAGAAAGATGAGCCGACTAGAGATTTGACGGTGATAGTGACTTGATATTTGTTTTGGGAATATAGTCTATTGAAAAAACAGAATTTTCGACCACACACATATACACACAGTATATGTCCTCAAAAGCACATCTCTCAACTTTCTCCCCCAAATCAGCCACACACATATACATACAGTGCCCACAAGAAGAAAAAGATATGTATATGCCTCAGAGGAAGAGAACCGCAACTCTCATTGAAAAATCCGCCAAAATCGCAGACACGTTCGCTGGTGGTGGCGAGTTTGCCGCCGCGGCGGTGCATAGGATGGACGCGATCTCGATCGCGTTGCTTGGATTGAGAAGCCGGCATCCTTCGGTGACGTCGCGGCTCACGCCGTAGCTGTCATGGAAGCAGTGGCCAAGCTCGCAGAGGGAGTGCATATAGGACGAAGCCGGCGCGGAGGTCCTTGGCGGTCTTGGAGCCACCGCCGCTGCCGTTGAACTGAATCACGGCGAGGGAGGTTCAGATCCGAATCCGACGACGAGTCGGAAGAATCAGTTGGGGCTGATGGGAATCGACGAGAAATTGGGGATGTAGAAATTGGTATTGGATTAGGGTTTCGAATTGGGAAATCGAAGAGAGAAAAAGAGAGTAGTATTGTGTATTGTGTGTTGTATTGATGGGTTGGTGGAATAAACTGAATGAAGAATGACAAGTGGAGACCCAAAATTGTGGATTCCCAAATCAAACCAATGGCAATCTCCAGATCCAACATTAACTTGTTAATAGAGTTGGGTTTGAAACAAAGTTCAAAAATTCGACATGGCAAGGGGAGTGGGATTAATGGGATGAGATTTTGAGAATTTATGGTAATTGTGAGATTTTGAGAATTAGAATTTTGACAAATATGAGTACAAGAGAAAGATTGAGAGTCTGGTTTTAATTGAGGATCACCGTCGAGATGAAAGAGATGGGAGGCTTTAGTTTGGACAACTTCGACATTTATTATTAGGCTTAACTTTTAAATGGGCCTGAATTTCCGACCTTTACATATACTTTCGACAATAAAGAACACGTTAAATACAACACAAACGTAAACATGAACTAAATTTGATCATACAAAATGTTAGAAGAAAGGATAAATAATATATTGAACTGTATTAAATGTATTTTAAAGAATCTAAATTACAATAGAAATGACTCATATATATATGAGATAATGTGTGGTGAATAATTAAATTTAGTATAGAGGACAAGTCAATTTAATTTCAGTAAAATTAATATTAAATGGTTAGGATTATATGAGCTAAGCTAGATAGATAAGCCTAAACCTGATATATTCTAACACAAAATAAAGTGAAAAGGAGATGGAATAAGATCATCAATCAACAAATGTTCAAACAATTAATAACATATAAAATAAGTACCAGCAATCAAAAACAAAAGAAACAATTGATACAAGATAGTTATGATATGCTTTGTGTTTATGACAACCAAACATCAATTAACCCAAATAGAGAGAAAAAAATGAAATTATTTAGGCTTGAAGAAGCTGACTTCAATGCCAGTGTCGATCACGACATAGACTCCTGCAGCAATTACCAGAACGCTAAGAATGCTTCCCGAGACACCTAGTCCCCAGTTGAGCCACCACGAAAAACTATGTTTCTTAGGCTTCTTTATCTTCAACCACATAAAACAAGGATAGGCGAAGGTCACAGGTACGGCAACACCTCCAATGAGGCCAATCAAGCTTCCCAAGAAGGGGATTGCCACCGCAACAAAGAAGCAACCGTATCCAAACATGGCGTGAAACACTGTCCTTAGCCACCATGGACACGGCTTATTTTTCCGGATCTTGTATTTGGACTCCATGCCATCGAACATTAGCATGCCATAAATTTGGAATGAACTTACCGCGTTAATTATGACTAATAAACTAGTTAATCCAAGAATGGTTCGGGTGGTGTCCTTTTCATGGAATGCATAGATTGCTGTCAGCATTCCTCCATTTTTTGGAATCTGAAACAATTAAAAATATATTTAAATGAAACTCTTAAGAAGATATATAAATTAAATTATTAACAAAAACCATAAAGTGTGCATGTGTATATATATATATACCTTGTGGCCATAAGCCCAATATTCTCCTATAGCAAATGGAAACAAACACATTGCAATGACTAGATATGCAAATTGGACCCCTCTCCACATTGGTATATGTGATGGATTCTTTTCACTTGAAGGCATGGTTGCCTGCAAAAACTAAGTGCACCCATGAGAAAATATTTTTTACTTGAACAAATATATGTTTTTATATTAAATAAAGGAGTAATGATTTTTGTGTTTATTGTGGGGATATAATTTCAATATTTTAGATTTTGACGGAGGTAATGTAAAGTAATAAAATCAGTGGGGGGTTTTAGGCAATATTTTTAAAAAAATAATGAGGGCTGAATGATAAATATCTTAAATTTCAGAATAAATTATGTGAAGAATAAAAATTCAATGGGGCCACCGCCCTAAATCATTGTCAAACTCTACTTGACTCTGCCATTCGGTGCACTTAGCATTACTCGTCAATATATATATATATATATATATACCTGAATTTCAAGAGTAAGATTATGGCCTTTGAAAGCAAAAGCAATGATCCCAAGTGAATTCAAAATGCCGAAAATCCAAACAACTTTTGAGGCTGGTTCAACTCGATCATACGAAACACCATCAAGCCTACCATCAGTCACTGACATCAACCACATGATGGTGCAGTAGCCAATGGCCGTGAGAGCCAAGAAGAGAGAAACTCCGGCGATCGAGTTCAGGTTCGGCAACTGAGAGAGAAGAACAGCAGCACATGTGAACACCATGTAGCATTCCACAGTCGTCAATGGCTTGGCTGAGCAACCATGACCACCACACGCTATTTGCAAGAAGAGCTTCATGGTTGAACCACCTATAATTATGAGTGCAACACACGTGCCTCCTGATAGACACATGATTGGGAACATTGCAAAGAACTTCCCCATTTTGTCACCTTGTTATTTAACCACAAACAAATTAGGATAAAACAAATTAGGATAGTGAAAATATCACTTACCTCGGAGGTTTGATCATATTGCAAGGGTATTTCTTAATTTTTAAATATATCATTTACCATCTTTTAGGACCGTTTGAAAAGTGGTCTGGTCTAATTTTGTCTGGCTATATTGTTTTTCATTGGTCAGGGTTGGTTTTGTTTGGTCTTGTGTGATTTTGTAAAGAGTAGTGGCCAGCGAGGCCCACCATGAATTATATATATATATATATAAAAAGAGAGAGTAAAGAATAGTAGTCAGCGAGGCCCACCATGAATTATATTATATATATATATATATATATATATATATATATATATATATATATAAGGGTAATTTGCATTAACACCCCCTGAGGTTTGCATCTATTCCACCTAGGTGATGATTTTCGAAATTTTTACACTAACACCTCAGGTTTGGTTTTGCTTGCCATGACACCCCAAATGACCAAAATACCCTTCATAAAATTCAAAAATATTAAGAGTAATCTGAAATGACATTTATGCCCCAACCCCAAATATATAAAATTTCAAAAAATGTATATATAAATTTGAAAATATATATATAAATTTCAAAAAATTGTATAAAATTCGAAAAAAAATATTTAAATTTTGAAAAAAAAAATATAAAATTAGAATAAAATATATAAATTTTGAAAA
Organism: Cornus suecica; assembly: GCA_963922005.1. NCBI lineage: Eukaryota > Viridiplantae > Streptophyta > Magnoliopsida > Cornales > Cornaceae > Cornus > Cornus suecica. The sequence continues at coordinate 87,125,060 of OY998240.1, forward strand.
TATATATATATAAATTTCAAAAAATATATATAAATTTTTTGAAAAAATATAAAATTCGAAAATATATATATTTTTTGAAAAATATTTAAATTCGAATATATATATTTCAAAAAATATATATAAAATTCAAAATATATATATTTTCAAAAACAAAATTCAAAACATTATATAATTTCGAAAAACATATATAAATTTCAAAATATATATAAAATTTGAAAAATATATAAATTCGAATATATATATATTTCAAAAAAACATTCAAAATATATATATTTTCAAAAACAAAATTCAAAAAATTATATAATTTCGAAAAACATATATAAATTTCAAAAAATATATAAAATTTGAAATATATATATAAATTCAAATATATATATATATATATAATTTGAAAAATATATAAATTTGAAAATATACATATTTTTTGAAATTTATATATGTTTTTCGAAATTATATAATTTTTTGAATTTTGTTTTTGAAAATATATATATATTGAATTTTTTTTTTGAAATATATATATATATTCGAATTTATATATTTTTCAAATTTTATATACATATTTTCGAATTATATATATATTTCAAATTTTATATATTTTTTTGAATTTTTTATATATTTTATGAATTTTATATATGTTTTTCGAAATTATATAATGTTTTGAACTTTGTTTTTGAAATTATATATTTTGAATTATATATATATATTTTGAAATATATATATTCGAATTTAAATATTTTTAAAAATATATTTATATTTTCGAATTTTATATATTTTTTGATTTTATATATATATTTTGAAATTTTTATATTTTATTCTAATTTTATATATATATTTTCAAATTTTAAATATTTGTTTTCGAATTTTATACATGTTTTTGAATTTTATTTATTTTTTTGAAAATTAACACCTAGGTGGAATAGATGCAAACCTCAGGGGGTGTTAGTGCAAATTACCCTATATAAAAAGAGAGAGTAAAGAATAGTGATCAACAGGGTCCACCATGAATTATATATAAAGAAAGAGAAAAGATGATGTGTAGTGGAATGCGGGCCCACCTAGCATTTGTTGGGAAAAACATTTGGTTTTAAATTGTAAAAACTAAAGTCCATTTAGTCTTTAAAAAAAAGCAAAAACAAGTTAAGACCAAACCAAATTAAAAACTTTCACCCCTTTCATCCAAAGTTAATAAGGTTAAAGGAATAAAGTACCTAAATACCCCTTAAATTCATATTACAGTTTCACCTCTTAAATTATTGAATTTCACATTGCCTCCACCCTAATGGGTAAATTACAATTTCACCTCCTAAAATTTGAAAAAAAATATTTAAAATTTTAAAAAATATTTAAAATTCAAAAAAATAAATAAAATTTGGAAAATATAAATATATATAAATTTTGAAAAAAATATAAAAATTGAAAAAATATAAAAATTTCGAAAAAACATATATAAATTTTGAAATATATATATAATTTGAAATAAATATATAAAATTAGAAAAAATAAACAAAATTCGGAAAAATATATATAAAATTCTGAAAAAAATGTATAAATTTCGAAAAACATTTATAAATTTCAAAAAATATATATAAAATTCAAAACAAATATATAAAATTCGAAATATATATATAAAATTAAAAAATATATATTCGAAAAGTATATATAAATTTCGCAAAACATATAAAATTTAGAAAAATATATATATAATTTGAAATTTTGATGGTTCAATCTTCCAAGCAGAAAGCTTCATAATAGCTAACAGAACCCATCAGATCTATTAGAAAAATAAATGTTTAAGATTTGATTGACTTCTCACCCCCTGCACAACAAATATTGGAACACCTTTCTGTAATGTAGCCTCTTCAAATATATGCATATTTGAACTTGCAAATTAACCCATTTCGAATTTATATATATTTTTGAATTTTAAATATATATTTTTTAATTTATATATTTGTTTCAAATTATATATATATTTCAAATTTTATATATATTTTTTGAATTTTATATATTTATTTCGAATTAGATATATATATTTCGAAATTTATATATATATTTCGAAATTTATATATATTTTTCTAATTTTATTTATTTATTTCAAATTTTATATATATTTCGAAATTTATATATGTGTTTCAAATTATATATATTTTTTATTTTTATATATTTTTCAAATTTTATATATTTTTTCCAATTTATATATATATATATATTTGAATTTTATATATTTTTTTCAAATTATATATATATTTAAATTATATATATTTTTTTAAATTTTAAATATTTTTTAGAATTTTAGGGGGTGAGACTGTAATTTACCCATTAGGGTGGGGACAATGTGAAAATTTAATAGTTTGGGGGGTTTATTGAGGGTCATTTCATAATTTTTACATCTCCAAGGGAGATAACTAATATATTTGAAAATTAAGAGATCCGCGTACAATATTGCCAAACCTCAAGGAAGATAAGTGATATTTTCCCATTAGGATATATCATTACATCAAGTTTTTTCAATTTGGTTAGTAATACAAGAAATTAAACTTTTTTTTTTGGATTTTTATTTAATTATTTATTTTTTCTAATGTGGGAAAGAGAACATTTGAAAGGGTGTCTACGTTAGTATCATTTGGTTTATATGAAAATTGCTGATATTATTATGTAACATTGATACTTGTATTTAATATAAATATTTCCCAAATACCCGCCCGATAATGCAACTACAAACTATTGCCCTAAATTGTGGATAATAAACATCTATTTTATTTTAATTTAGATTACAAGACGTTATGTAATAAATTTTATTGGATTTTATATACTGAGAGCTATATACTATCATTTTAAAACACTTCATAATCCACAATCAGATGTAGCAATCGTGCATGTTGCATTAAGAGATTTTTTAATTATTCTTTTAAAATTACTCCAAAGAAGGAGATTCGAGGGATCTACTAACCTCGGAGGCCTCAAGAGTAGGCACATACCTACATAGGATTTAGTGGGGGCGATGGCCTCCACTGATTTTTTTTTTCTTTAGATAATATACGAATCTATCCCGATCCATTAAATCTTTTGTAAAAATCTACTAAGGCCCGCATTAAATTTTATTTTTTTTACTTTATCCAATATAGTCTAGGCCCTTGAGCCTTGGGCCAAGAGGGGGTCTCGATTTTTTTTTCCTTTTTAGTAGTATAGACCCAAAATTTATTAATTAGTTTTGACCCAACAAAAAAATAAACTCCAGCCTATATGGAGGGTATTATATTTACTCTCGTCTTGAGCCTTAATTTTTTTAGCAATCTCAGGACCGGCCTTACCTATCCCTGAAACAATTATGTTCCCACTTAATTTAATCTCCAGGTCCGTCATGGATAATTTTTCAATAATCAATTACTCTTAGGATTCTAACAACTTAATAATGGGAACATCAGAATACAGATTAAAGGATATTAATGTGTGTGTATATGTATATATATGTGTGTACCAAAAGTAGCCCTGAAGAGTTGGAGATATCTGCTGTATCGCATCCCAGTTTCGGTGGATTCATGAAGTCTCACCAACAGGTGGAGTGTATAGAGTTGCCATACAAATGCTATTGTCAAACTTATGACTCCCCATGCCCTGCAACAACATTTTACTTGGATATATTATTAATTTATTAGTTGTCTAGTTAATGAAATCCGTGCTTGATCATATATAAAATAATCTTATCATCATAAAGTGAAATTTATATATGACATAGACATATATATAATAGGATACATATATATTAATATATATGATCACGGGTTCTATAACTTGGGACCCAATTGCATGACTTCACATGCGAAAGGACACAATTAATTTCAAGGAACGTACACTTTGTGCCAATTAAATAAAGTCAAGTCTTATGTGTAGATATAATATTTGCATAACACAAAAAGATGAGTTATGATTACTTTTCATTGGATTATATATATATTTGCTCTCTGGACCTTTGACCCATTAGGACAACATTTTCTACTTTGGAATATTATAATTACTTTACACGTCAGTTATTTTTTCTCTACCCTACGTCACTGTCTTGAGCTGCAAATCTCTTATAGAATCTTCAAGTTTCTTCTAGAGTGTTCTTCGGGTTGGGCCATAGAATGGGCCTGGTGGTCGGGTCTTGGGGCAAACCACAGAACAGACGAGCCGGTCGGGTTGCAGTGTGGGCTCAGTGATCGGGTCATCATCTCAGGCCTCTCAAGGATCGATCTGGTCGGGATAGGCTTTTTATATGGGCGGGGAAAACTCACATGTACACAGGCCCTCTTTTAGTTTATGGGCCTGCTTTTTTATAGGCCCATTAAATGAAAGAATCGCGAGGCCCATCAAAAAAACCCTTGAGGTTGGGAAACGGGACGCGTGCCGGATGACGCGGAGCTACATTTAATGCGCCAGCCGTCGCAATCAATTACGATTTTGAATTTGTGGTTGAGATGACCTAGATATGTGTGAAATGGGTTGGGTCTTGTCGGTCCAATGCCTTGGCCCGAGTAGCTGAAACACCACGCTTATATAAGTCATATACACCATACTTACACCATTTTTTGGACTGTTTTGCCTTCTTCACCTTCTCCCTGCACTGCTTTCTCTAATATCTCTCTACAACTTTCTCAAGCACTATTTGCAAACTTGAATTCGTATAACTCCAAGTTTGTCCCATCAATTACTGTCAATCTCAACGATCTTGGTTGAGTATTCCATTGTGTGGAGTGTTTTGAGCCCTGTTGAGAAGCGTTTGGTCGGACGCCCCAATCCTTGCCTGTTGGTACAGTTGCCGGATTCTGTAAATCTTTTGCCGGAGAAAACACTTGGGGGACTGCCTGAATCGTCTTTACCTGTTTGGAAGTCATTCTTCTTACTTTTCTACCTTTCTACCTTTCTTCAAATATGTCGGGGAGTGATGACACCAGGTAGGTTAGTGACCTGCAACTGACAGACACCGATTTGACAATTACCGATCCCGAAGCCTTAGTAAGCACCCCATCCCTAGAAATTACCCGAGTTACTAGGACTAGTCCACCAGAAGTTACTCAGGATGTTGGGGGTCGAGCTGGAGAGGGTGATGATGGGAATGATTAGGGTCAGGATGTTGAGGAAGAGGAGATTTTTTGTACTGACCCACTCCCGATCAAGTACAAGAAAGATGTTCAACTTAAGAGCCTCGGGGTTCCCGAAGGGGTAAATGTTAGACATTATCCTCAGGACAAAGACTTTAGGATTGGTGATGGGCTGAAAGACGGGGATATATTACTCTCCTCATTCCATCTTGCTATACTAAAATTTCCTATTCACCCTTTCTTCCTTCTGGCTTTGGCGACCTTAGGTCTGGCTCCCCTTCAAGTGGGTCCCAATTTTTATAAGATCCTGGCTATGATCCTACTGATCAACAAAGAATTGAACCTAGACTTAGGTTTGGCTGAGCTCATGTTCTCGTATAAACTTCAAGAACAGAAAGATAATAAGGGTCGGTACAACCTAACCTCGTACGTTAAGAGGAAATTGTGTGACAACGTCCCGACCTCTAATAAGGGATGGAAATAAAGGATGATAGTAGTGAGTGGTCAGTGGAGGCATCCCGACGCCATAAACATACCTGTTAGCCACGTTTTTCAACTGATCCGACTTCCCGAGTTTAAGAGTTTTCATACCCGAGCTTCATGCCATTGTGATCTGTGTAATGATAAATTGGGTATGCTAGTGATGGGATTCCTCCAGACTCCTCAGGAGAAAAGGGAGGTCGGGTATATAAGATCCCGATTTGAACTGTTGCAGGCCAGAATATAGAGTCAGGATTTAAGGGATAGCCAGGTTTGCCTGATCGGGGCTGTATTGCAGGAGCTTGCATCGGGAGCATCCGCGTCGAAGATCGCCTCAGGTTCTGCTGCGACCACATCTAGGTCAAAAAAATTAAAGTCCAAGTCATCAGCAACCCAAAAACTCAAGGGAACTATGTCGGGGGGCCAGCAGAAAAGGAAAGCGATCAGCATGCCCAAACTTTCAATCAAGAAGGCTAAGAAGGTTGTCACAGGCTCCACATCCTTCGTTTGTGGGGTTGATGTCTCTCAAGTCCCTGAGAACCTTATAGTCAGTTGATCAGCGGGACTGACTGAGGGCCGAGCTGCCATGTCCCCGCCTCCTCCGACAGAGGAACCTCCGATTGCTCATCCACATATGTCTTCTAATACCCCGCAAGCATTGGTTGGGGATGATCATGCTATGGTCCCGAGCTTTGGAGGTTTGGATCAGAATTCGTCTCAGGCCCAACTTTCAGTCAGGCCCGGTCCTAGCCTAGGTATGGCCTTAGAGGTTCCCGCCTCGACGTTGGAGTCTGGCTCTGACTAAGAGGGTCAGGGTTTATCCCGACCTACCAGGCTGTGCACCGCTATCACACCTCCGGTTAGGAGACAAGACCACAGGGAGATTGAACGCGCTGCTGAAAGTGGGAAAGAGACTCCTCACGGGCCTCAGTTCAAGTTGGACACTCGTAAGGGAAACCCGTATCTATCTGTGGGGGATCAGACGATTGGGAACCCGGAAGCCTTGAGGGAGATGGCCCTAGGAGTTTGGACCCCGGCTAATAGGTTGGCCATGGGGCGGTATGATAGGATGATCTTAGCTTTGAATGGGCCCGAGCTTGCTATGAGGGTAATTTCATTTTTCCTTATACTTAGCTTTTTATTTTGCTTTGTTTTTTCTGTGTTGACACTCTCTTCTTTCAGATGCTCCATGCTACTCAAGCATACAATTACAAGCTTGAGGATGATGCCCGGGTCATAAATGCCCTTACTCGGGACGTTCAGGTCCATAAAGCTGGGTGTACCAAGGCTATCGAGCGGTCCAAGAAGGCTGAGGACAAGATTCAGTCCCTGACATATAGGGCTGTTTCAGCTGAGGAATAACTCGTTGGTGCTAAGACAATGATCTCAGAACTTGAGAGCAAGGCCCGGGAGGCTGAGCAGAGAGCTGATCGGGAGGCCCAGGCTCGGGAAGCCTTGACTCTCCAAGTGTAGTCCCTGACTGAAGAAGTTGAGAAGTTAAAGACTTCGGGGCAGCAGTTGCTTGGGGAGAAGATCAAGGTTGAAAACGCCCTTGGTGTGGAGAGATCTCGGGTGGAGATGTGCCACAAGGGTGGTAACCAGATGATCTCCTGCTTCGAGCTAACCTGCAAGTACCTTTACGAGCAGGGTTGGCGGGAATGTATCACGGAGCTTCAAAAGCCTGAGGAGGAAAGGGAGATCCTGACTATTGAGGATCTTGAACTCAGCATAGGAGTGGGGCCTCCGTATGATGATTCGGAGCCCAAGGCAGAAGATCTTATCTTTGGTGAATTTCTTCAGGATCCCCTGCCTTCTGCGTCTTCTCGTTCTGGTCTGGATGAGCCTGAAGTTACAGGGGAACAGTCCCTCGGGGCTAAAGGCTCAGGCGGGAATTTAGATCATCCCGTGGTGGTTCAGGAGAGAGGTGATGACATTCCCGAGGCTGAGACCCATCACGGGAAGAAGACTTTGAAGTAGGGAACTTCCTATGGATTTTTGCTCTTTCTCCTTCTTTTTCCTTTTCTCTGTATTTGTAATGAATTTGTGACACATCATTCTATCAGCCTTGGCCACAGGGGATTTTTCAATATAAGTTTATTCATTATTTACTCTTTTGATAAGGTAATAATAATGGGGATTTTAAATTGTGATTCAACAATAATAATAATAATAACAATTTTGGAATTGATACTTGTAAAACCCAATCACTGGTGGGTCTGTCTTTATCTCTCGGGTACTTTGGGCCCATGGAGAGGATACAACATTTAGGTTTTAGAATCGATATTTGTAAAACCCGACCACTGGTGGGTCTGTGATGATCTCTCGGGTACTTTGGGTCCATGGAGAGGATGCAATACTTAGGTTTTTAAACTGATATTTGTAAAAACCCGACCACTGGTGGGTTTGTGATGATTTCTCGGGCACTTTGGGCCCATGGAGATGATGCAACACTTAGGTTTTTAAACTGATATTTGTAAAAACCCGACCACTGGTGGGTCTGTGATGATCTCTTCGGCACTTTGGGCCCATGGAGAGGATGCAACACTTAGGTTTTTAAACTGATATTTGTAAAAACCCGACCACTAGTGGGTCTGTGATGATCTCTCAGGCACTTTGGGCCCATGGAGAGGATGCAACACTTAGGTTTTTTAAACTGATATTTGTAAAAATCCAACCACTGGTGGGTCTGTGATGATCTCCCGGGCACTTTGGGCCCATAGAGAGGATGCAACACTTAGGTTTTTTAAACTGATAGTTGTAAAAACCCGACCACTGGTGGGTCTGTGATGATCTCTCGGGCACTTTGGGCCCATGGAGAGGATGCAACACTTAGGTTTTTTAAACTGATATTTGTAAAAACCCGACCACTGGTGGGTCTGTGATGATCTCTCGAGCACTTTGGGCCCATGGAGAGGATGCAACACTTAGGTTTTTAAATTGATATTTGTAAAACCCGACCTTTGGTGGGTCTGTGATGATCTCTCGGGCATTTTGGGCCCATGGAGAGGATGCAACACTTAGGTTTTTTGAATTGAGATAATCATGGAGATGATTTCGACCCTCGTGAAGATGAGCGGGAAAAATGGAACTTTTAGAACTTTTATTGTAGTCTTTTGGGCTCTGGTGGCCTTTCTTTACAATAGTCAAAACAAAGTATTTCTAGAGGTGGTACCTCTTAAGTTGGGATGCATTCTGTGTGTTGGGCTCCCTTCTATTATCAGAGTTCCTGAGTAGTCTGTTGGCCCCGCGCCCTACCACTTCAGTGACGGTGTAGGGTCCTTCCTATGGCTCTTGGAGCTTGCCCACGTGTCCAATCTTTCGTCTAAGGACCATGTCCCCAACTTGGAATCCCATTCTTTTTACTATCTTAATGTTGGTATGCTGCCAGTCTTATCCCGGTAATTTCTCTCTTCTCCTCCAGCAGATCGAGATTGTGAGCCAATCATTGATTATTTGACTGCTCGTCCTAGGCCCGTGACTTCAATGTCGGGACGACATATTCTGTCGGGATTACGGCTTTCGCCCCATATGCCATAGCGAAGGGTGTTTCACCGGTTGGTTGTCGGGGAGTGGTTCTATACGACCACAGAACCTCTGGTAATTTTTCCAACCATGCTCCTTTGGCCTTCTCAAGTTTCTTTGCCAGGGTGTTGAAGATGAAACGATTGGTCCTTTCTGCTTGTCCATTGGCTTGCGGTTACCCTACCGAGGAGGTATTTTGATTGATTCCATGCTCGGCCAGAAATGACCTGACTGGTTCATAGTCTAAATTTATGCCATTGTCCATCATGATGGTCCGAGGTATCCCGAACCTGCAGATGATGTGATTCCATATGAACTTGACTACATGGCTGCCCTTTATAGAAGGATAGGCCTCGGCTTCAACCCACTTGGTGAAGTAGTCGGTGGCCAGGAGTATGTGGGTTGTTGACCTGATGGCTTTTGGGAGTGGTCCGACTATATCCATTCCCCATCGGGCAAAAGGATGTGGAACGATTGTCGGGTTCAAGAATTCCGGTGGTTGGAGTATAGCATCACCATGCATCTGACATACTTTGCATTTACGTACGTATTACTCTGTATCCCGAGATAGGTAGGGCCAAAAGTAACCCTGGGATAAGATTTTATGGGCAAGAGACCGGACACCCGAGTGATTTCCACAAGCTCCAGCGTGTATTTCCAGCATTACTGTCTCTGAATTAGAAGGAGTGACGCACCTCAAATATGGACCCGAGAAAGATCTTCTGTAGAGTTGTCCCTGGATGATCGAGTATCTGGCTGACTTCATTCTAATTTTCCTTGCCTCTGCCTTATCATCGGGTAGCGTCCCGACACTGAGGTAGTCGATTATGGGGTCCATCTAGCTCGGCTCTCGGGGAACTAGACATATCTGTTCGTCGGGCTCTTCGGATGATGGTATAGTGATGAAGTCGGTCAGTACTGCTCGGGTCATATCCTCACCAGCTGCAGATGCCTGATTAGCTAAATGGTCAGCAGAGGTGTTTTCTTCTTGAGGGATTTGGCTAAATGTTAATTTTTGAAAACCTTCAGACTCCTTGAGCACCAACGCTCTGTAAGATTCCATTTTGGGGTCTCTGGTTTCGTACTCGCCGGTTATTTGCCTGACTATTAGCTAGGAGTCACTGTACACGGATAAGGATTATATTTGCAGGCTTCTGGCCAATCTCAGGCCCAATATGATCGCCTCGTACTCTGCCTCGTTGTTAGTGGCTGAAAATTGTAATTGTATCGAAACATGTAACTTGGTCCCGTCGGGAGTATGGATTTCCATCCCGACGCCTGCTCCATTGGCGCTCATCGAGCCGTCCACGAATAATTTCCACGTTTTTAATTCATCGGGTTGATCAGTTTCCTCGGTTTCTCCTTCTAATAGAAAATCGGCCACGACCTGTCCTTTGATCGAGATTATGGGAACGTAGGTTATATCGTAAATCCCAAGCTCAATGGCCCATTTGAAGATCCTACCGGAGAGATCGGGTTTTGCCATAAGTACACGAATCAGAGTGGTAGTGGGGACAATGATATGGTGGGCTTCAAAGTAATGCCTGAGACGTCATTTGGCATTGATCAGGGATATAACCAATTTTTCTTGTTTGTTGTATCGGGTCTCGGGATCGGCCAGTGCCTTACTGGTATAGAAGATGTGCATCTGGAGGTTCATGTCTTCTCTGATGAGTACAACGCTAGTTGATACTGATGATACTGCCAGATACAAGAGTAGTATATCATCGGGCTCGGGTGTCGCAAGAATGGGAGGCTTGAGCATGTACTCTTTCAATCGGGATAGGGCTTTAGTTTGCTCGGGCCCCCACACTTTTCCTTTATTTGCTTTGATCGCTTGGAAGATGGGTCGGCATCGGTCGGTCAGCCTTGCGATGAATCTGCTTAAGGCTACAACTCTTCCGGTCAAAATTTGGATTTCTTTGTGTGTGGCTGGCTCTTTTGTTTCGAGTAGAGCATTCACTTGGTTCGGGCTGGCTTGTATGCCCGATTGGTCAACTATGTCTCCTAGGAACTTCCCTGAAGATACCCTGAATGAGCATTTGGCCGGATTGAGTTTCATCCCGTGTTTCCTCAGGGTATCAAATACTTTTCGGAGATGCTCCAAGTGGTCAGTTTTCTTTCTGCTTTTGACCACTGTATCATCGATGTAAGCCTCGACCACTGTGCCCATCATTCCTTTAAATATCCTGTTCACCAGTCTCTGAAATGTGGCTCCTGCATTTTTTAGTCCGAAAGGCATAACTTTAAAGCAATAAGTACTTGTCTCGGTAATGAATGAGGTTTTTTCCTCATCCGTCGGGTCCATTAGGATTTGGTTATATCCCGAGTAGGCATCAAGGAAAGTCAGTCTCTCGTAGCCCGCAGTAGCGTCGACCATTTGGTCTATCTTAGGTAGGGGGAAGCTGTCTTTCGGGCAGGTTTTGTTTAGGTCGGTGAAGTCGACGCAGACTTGCCACTTCCCGTTCTTTTTTTGCACAACCACCATGTTGGCTAACCACTTAGGATACTGAATTTCCCTGATGAACCCGGCCTCCAGTAATTTTGATATCTCGTCAGCTATGATCTGGTTCCTTTGGCCCTCCATTTGCCTATGTTTCTGTCGGACAAGTCTTATATTTGGGTCAACATGTAATGTGTGTCGGGCTATGAAAGGGTCGATACCGGGCATATCAGTATGCTCCCATGCAAATACGTTATGATTATCCTGTAAGAATGTTGTTAGTTCATTTAATTCACAAGTGGTGAGACTTATACCTGTGTAGGTGACCTTGTCGGGTTGGTCGGGTATTACAGATACTGGCTGCAGCGGTTCTGCAACGATCGGGGGACCCGACTCCCCGTTTTGTAGTTGATATTTGGGTTGTCGGTCTAGATCCTGATCCTCTTCTCGGGACCTCTTTCGATCGGGCTTATCCTTCATTCCTTTAATAGTGATGGTGTAGCATTGCTTGGCCGCTACTTGATCCCCTTTTATATCAATTATGTCATAACCATTCGGCCCGACGCACCTCATCATTTAGTGGAGAGTTGATGGTACGCCTTGCATCCTGTGTATCCATCCTCTTCCCATGAGCAAATTGTATGAGGGCTTGACGTCCACCACCATAAAGGTCTCGGACAGAGTTCTCTGGGCCACCGACACGGGTAGCTTGACCTCCCCGAGGGGTTCGACTTGCTTTCCATCGAACACGGCGATTGGATTTCGGGAAGTTACAATGTCCCTCGGGTTGATCTCCAATTTATCAAAAACCCACTTTGTCATGATATTGGGACTGCTTCCTGGGTTAACCATGACCCTCTTAACAAGACATCTCGAGACCATCAGGGTGATGACTAGTGGATCGTCGTGTGGGACCTGGATGTCTCGGAGATCATCATGGGAGAAGAGTATCTAAGACTATCCCATTCGGTGGTGGACTTCGTTAATCTCGGCTATCCTGCTGACCTGATGTGCTCTTCTCATTTGTGAGCGTCTCGATCATTCGCCTCTTCTTGGGTCGGGACCTCCATGGATCATATTGATGATTCTAACAGGGTGCGTTGGGGCTTGATTCCGTTGGTTATTTTGCGCTGGTTGATTGCATCTTGGACCATCCTTCCAAACCTAGTCTTTCAGCTCTCCTCGGGCTATCATTGTCTCGACCTGGCACCTCAGGTTCCTGCAATCATTTGTTGTATGACCGAAATCACTATGGAAGACACAATGTTTTAACCTATCCCTCTAGTCGAGGGGTTGCCTGATTGGGGGAGGAGTCTGGAAGATTCCTCTTGCTTTGTTTTCCTGGAAGAGCTTGGCAAGGGTCACTTTCAACGGGGTGACCTTCTCTTCGAATCTGACACGCCTCTCGGACTGTGGAGGAAACTGAGATGAAGTTGGGATCGGGGGATTCGAGCGTTTGCGATTAATCGGTTGTCGGGATGTATCCGAAGCCTTATCCTTTGACTTGATTTCTATATTGATCAATGCCACTCTCTTCTGTCGGGTCGCCTCCTCCTATTCGATCCTTAAATGACCCTGATCTCTAGAATTGAGTTTTCCGATTCCCGAGGGTGGACGTTTCACAAACGACTGGTGGAACTTGGTCCCCGGAATCAATGCCATCCTGAAGGCTTCCACGGCTGAGTGCTGGTCGCAGTTGTCGATGGAAGACGACTCGACGTTGAATCTGGACAGGAAACTCTTGAGGGACTCGCCTTTCTCCTGAGTCATGGTAAAGAGGCTCGAGATGGTCTTCTTCTCCCTCTTGTTCCTGAAGTACTGGGCCACGAAGAGGTTGGACAGTTGCTGCCAGCTGCCAATGGATCTCGGCGGCTGCTTCCTGAACCAGAGGAGTGGCGTGTCGATGAGACTGGTCGAGAATACTTTGCACAGCAAGGTCTCGTTCTCGGCATACATGGTCATTTTTTGGTGGATCTGGTAAATGTATTCCTCGGGATCCTTCGATCCGTCGTAGGGAGTGAATCTGGGCATGACGAACTTCTTCGGGAAGGGTTCCCGAGTGATCTCTAAAGTGAACGGTGACTGAACCGAGTTGGCAGAGGCTTGGAGGGCCTGGTCGTCGGTAGATCAGGCCCTCAGATCCTTCATGACCTTCTTTTGGAACTCCGCTATCATCTCCTGAAGTTTTTGGGATGTCATAGGTTCGTTGGTAACGGGAACTTCGTTTGCGGCCGGGACCTTGCCTGGTCGGTGAGAGGTTTCATCGTGTTTTTCCCGTGGTTCGGCTTGTTCTTGGATCTGCGATTGATCGGGAACTATCGGAGGGATAGTCGCCTGATTCAATCTCGCCAGGAGCTCATCGCTCCTCTTCTCCGCCGCCAGGCTTCTCGCTTCGACGGCCTGGCTTCGTTTCTCGGCCTCGACGAGCTGCCGCAAGAGGTGCTCAATCGTTGGCGGAGCACTTGGTTGTCTGTCGCTGGGGGATCTGTATTTCTGATTGGGATCTGGTCACCGGCATGGTTAGATTTGGACGAAGAAGATTATATTGAGGATTTGGTGGTGGTATCAGGATTTTGCTCAGTTTTTTGAGGTTGGTAGATGGTCGAAAAGATGACCTAATTTCCCACAGACGAAGCCATTGTATAGATACAATATTTTCACAACACAAAAAGATCGGTTCTCATTACTCTTCATTGGATTATATATACATTTGCCCTCTGGGCCTTTGGCCCATTAGGGCAACATTTTCTACTTTGGAATATTATTATTACTTTACACGTCAGCTATTTTGTCTCTACCCTACGTCACTGTCTTGAGCTGCAAATTTCTTCTAGAATCTTCAAGTTTCTTCTAGAGTGTTATTCGGGTCGGGCCATAGAATGGGCCTGGTGGTCGGGTCTTGGGGCGGACCACAGAACAGACCAGCTGGTCGGGTTGCAGTGTGGGCTCAGTGATCGGGTCATCATCTCGGACCTCTCAAGGATCGATCTGGTCGGAATAGGCTTTTTATATGGGCCGGAAAAACTTACATGTACACTATGCTTCATCTTTATTATTGCAGAAAAGATAAAGTTCTTATGACACTTCATTAGTCGCGGACACAACATATTGTATACCTAAACATATCCTTTATTGTACTCCTAGCTCTATGGGGTAGCTAGGCTTCTGGTCTCTAATACCTTAATTACCACGAAAAGAGTAAATAATAGTAAAAAAGTTTAACAAACTTGACTTAAAATTGTATATTTTAGCTAAGTAGAAGATGTTTATATATATATATACATATGTTGGCAGGGTAATCGTCCACCGGAGTTTTCTCTTAATTACATTTTCTGTACCTATTTTGTAACAGTTATAGGTTTGCTTCACTAAGCTCTTTAGAAATTCACAAAAGTCGTACCACAAAAATTTGAAATTCAGAAAAATTATTAGTTTTTTGGTTTGTATTTATGAAACTAATTTTCTGTTTGTTCTCATAAACCTGTTTTTTATTCTTAAAATTTTTGAGAACAGTTTTAAAAGATACAAATCAAGCAGATGCATTTCTTTTCAGATTTTCTAGGCCAACAATTTTCTTGAAATCCTACCTAGTAGCATAACAGAAATTTGATGAATCAAAAGTTTATAATAAACTATTTTTTTTCTTTAATTAACTACTTTTTACGTAAAATAAGCACCGATCTCTCAATAAAATTTCTGACTCCACTACTCAATATATATATATATACACACACAAAAGTGTTCGCAGTCTCATTAATGGTGTAACTGAAATCGAACAAGTACTCTCATATTACGTAACAACACCTAGAGCCTTACAAATCAAGCGATATGTAATGTATAGAACGATATACATAACACTCTCATTCTCATATAAATCACGAGACTGTGGAATACCGAATATCCATTAATTAAAAGTACCACTTAAAATGGATATATATATATCAACTTAATATATATATATATATAAATAAAGCTGGTAGAAAGATGGCTTACCATCCGAGAACAGTGAAGGCAACAGGGAGCACATGAGCTTGGATTCCAATACCGAAACAAAGAGAATGGAAGGCGGCATAGTAAGCGTTGCCATTTCTGGACTCGGTGATGGGAAGCCAAGCATCCTGAGGATCGAGCTTCGTCAACCGTATCGCTCTCCTTATAGGGCTACCCAGCGGTGTCATGAAGCAATTCGGAGTCCGACTCGTCTTCGGAGTCGTACTACTAGTTTTGTTAGCATTTGGATGCCCTATTGCCATTAGCAATGGCTTTCTTGACGATGATGGAGTGTTGTATTGTACTGGAGGGGCTGAGATCATGGCCGCCGGAGGTGGTGGCACTGTGGACGCGCCAATATTTTCTTCTTCAACCACCTCACCCATCTTTTTCCGGCTGTTGCAAAAACACACACACTTCACACAGTGGTCTAAATGCACATATTATATATATATATATATGATGAGTACTGGTAACTTTAAATGAAATGGGAGAGATTAAGTGCCTTTGGGAACGGTTTGGTTTTTTATTTTGATTTAGGTTGGCTGGATTTGGTGTGGTTTTATTTTGAATTGAAATTAAGTTTAGTACAAATGGTTTTGCTGTGAGAAAAAGTAAAGCTGAAAAACCAAATCATGTTTGGTAAAGTTGGTATGGGCTGAAATTCTAAACTCAAATCATATTAGGTAACTTGAAATAGTTTGATATTTTATTTATTTATAATAATATTTTGACATGTTTTTTTTACCAATTTATTATTTTAAAATATTTATTACTGAATTATAATTAATTTATAATTATTTATTTATTCATAATATTTTTATTTATTATTTATTTGATTTTACTTATTAATTATTTTTAAATATTTATTACTCAAATTTTTTTTATTATTAATTATATTATATTATTTGATACATAAAACACACACCAAACCATATAAAAACATGTAAAAACACACATCAAATCATACAAACATATCTTTAGATAGTGTAAAAAATAACTCATTTAAATCAACCCACACCCAATCAAACATAAGTTGATCATAATTTTGGCACTAAACCATGTGCAAACTGGCACTGAGATATTATGTTATAGGGTGATGAAGGGTGTCCATTGGTTGACCGGCGTTTCTACAATTATTTACTGATGTGTCAGTTTGACTAACTTCTTCTGATTTTTTTTTTCTTTTTTCTTTTTTGCAATAATTGTTTCGTTGCATGTCCGTACCTATTGATCAAAGTTGTTGGGCAGCTTGGATTGTTGGGTGTTTTTCTTTTTGGTAATAAGCATCGTTTTTTCTTTTCTTTCATAATATTTTTAAACAATTCATATCAAAATAATATTAATATTCGATACTTATTACCTATATTATATTGATTGTGGATAACAACCAAAACAAATGCAATGATATTAAACCAAGGTGGTAGCATATATGCTGCACGCAAATTATAGTTCTGATACTTAAATAAATGTATTTATAAAATTAAACAAGATAATTGTTTATATGTAAGTTATAATTTGTGTTATATATATGTAAGTTATAATTTGTGTTTAACATGACCATACCTAAATAAGGTATAAAATATCGTCTATGAAAGTTGATCTTCATTATCTCGATCATTCATTTTCCGTCTTCGTCAATTTGTGTTATATATATATATATATATATATATATATATATATATATATATATATATATTGTACTTTGCTTGAAATATTCATCTTTGTCGAAAGCTATTATTGTAAGCAATTAAGGCGAATTGGTGAAAGTCAAGAAGCCCTGTCATGTCAATAATTTGGCTTCAAATTCAACCTTTTTGGTTCAATATGTAGTGAACCAACAAAATACGTAGTAGAAATTAGAGTTGATACTTGACAAAATATTTCTTCAAACAACGATCTCCACTACATCAATAGACTTGATACTAAGTAAAAAGACAAATAATTAAATGAAATAAAATCCAGTACTTGAGAATAAAAAATAAATAAAAGGTATGTATAGATTCATTGGCTTAGCAAGTTTTTTGTTTTTTGTTTTTTTGAACAATATAGTGTAATTAATTTCACGGATTTCAGCCTGTAAGTTAAAATGAATCTAGAAAAACAATGTACTTAGAAATTAAACACTTGTTCTTATGAGAATTACATAAAAAGAAAAATATTTATTTGACCTTTAACTAGAGTACTTATAGATACAAAGTGTGATATATATATATATATATATATATATATATATATATATGCAGGTAAATAATATATTAATATATAAATGACTTCTGACCTTCGAACTATGACTTTGTTTGTTGTTTAAGGTTATTGGTCACACCGATTCTAGAGAGGTTTGACGAAATCATGGAAAACAAAAAGCTTCACGTAGCTCCACGTTTGCTGGAGATGGAAATTTTGCTTGCAAAAAGAGCAAATTTCTCCCATGGGCCCAGCGACTTATTACACTCCTCCTCTCTCCTTCCTAATATATATACATATTATATATATATATATATATATATATATATATCATAGTCTACCTCACTGTCAATAAACTCAACTCAGCCAAACCATGGCCTCATTATTGTCTTCCATAGTCCGCGTTCGCGTCCCTTTCTCCTATAAACATAATTTATGGTTTCGTTAGGGCCAAATTCAAACTCATTTAAGATTGGAAATCAATTTCAACTTCATTATTTCAATCCATTTTTAAACTTCTATTTGCTCATACATTTGTACAAGTACGCAAGCGTGACAGATTTAAGAAAGAATCTGATTAAATCCAACAAAAGGACAAAATATCAGAATGCACAAATGAAAATAGCTTATTCTGAAAATTCAGTTCTTATTCTGCCTCCGATAAAAAAAAAAAAAGAAAAAAAAAGAAGCTTTTTCAAGCTTCCTAATGGTAGTTCTAGGTTCTAAGTAATAATTGAGATAACAATAAACAAAGGTTATTGTTATTTTTTATATGTGATAGAAGAAAATTGTTATTTGATTAGTAACCAGACAACAAAATTGTGTTCCCTCCAGCACTATGACATCGAATAATGTGGTCGTTAGCGTTGCCTTCCGATATAACAACAAAGTTTGCACCAACACATCAAGAACACAGTTAAGGGCACTCCACCTTGTTTCTTTTCATAGTAGGAGTTCCTGGGACAGAGCCTAAATGTTCTCACCTGGAGGTAATTCTGCAAGCTTTGTTGGTGTACCAAGTACCAATGACGGATCTAGGCATCCGTGTCAGTGGGGGCTACAAATTTTTTTTTGGATTTTTAGAGTATAAATGACATAAATTTATTTCAATGGGGTTTAAAACAAATTTTCAGTGGGGGCTTATTTGTAAAAAAATATAAATTCTGTAGTACTTGAGATAAAAAAATTTCAATGAGGCTAAATACTAAATATCTAAAATTTTAGTATAAAAACTATATAAAAAAAAATGTTTTAGTGGGGGCTATGGTCACACTGGGCAAGAACTGTATCTGTCCCTGCCAAGTACCCAATCCATATCGAAACGAACTTCGATGTTGCGAACGCCATATCCTACCACCATCAACCAATAAAGCAGCTTTCCAAGTTCAGACGCATTTGTTTCGGTTACACTTGTCAGTAGACCATGGAGAACAGGACCGAGAATGTCAATAGACTATATATATATATATATATATATATATATTACATACATAAATGAAATGCTAATTTTAGATAGCTTCATTTTCCAAGCTAGTATGGACTATATGGGTACATATGGTAATACGCTAAGCATGTTAAGGCTAATGAGAAACTAAGCATTGTTTAGCTTGGTGTGAGATTCATACTACTGCTTTACAAACCCTAGTACTATCCGATTATATATTGAGCAATTCAAATCACACAAGTATCCAAACACAATTTTACAGCTGGTTTTGTCAATGAGCAAATCTTAAAGGGTGGAGTGTGACGCTTAAAGTAAGTACTTAAATAAAGAGCCTACGCTATAGAAAGATGCAGTATCTCTTTTCTAAGGGTTGCTCCTATGAGGGGTCCTTTACCTCCCTGAGATATGAACTGAAGTGTCGCTCCCCAAGCTTTGTCACTGGCATCAGTAGTAACAAATTTTGAAAAAAAACCTATTAGCAGAGATTATGCCGCTGATAGTGTAATTAGAAGAGCATGAGTGAATTAATTGCCAAACCTTCATTTGACCAGGATCTGAAACAACCAAAAGCCGTTTTATAAAGGTGTTCATTGCCAGAACAGCATCCTCTCCAGCAGTACTTGTCAACTCCTGCATAAGGTATTAGACAAAAATTAGAGATTACGAAAAGAAAAGAAAAAAAAATATGACTTGTTCATGAAACTACTACAGTTCCATGTAAACAAGTACCAGGCAGATTGAGACGGTTCGATATGTCTAGCAGAGGAAAGCACCAACAGAAATATTCATTTTTTATAGACTATGATAACCCGGAAGAAATGCATTCCCTGGGTACGTAGTACTCGCATGTTTTGGTTTTAAACCAGTAAAAAGCAACTAGATTTTGTAAATAACATGAAACGCCATCATACTTTAAGAGATACAAGTAGCTGAATTAGAAGCCATAGAAGTAAGGACAATATTCCTCAAATGCTTAGAATTCTCCTTATAAATGGTAGTCAGTTTCTGACCTTAAGATTTTGGGGCTCAAGAGTCTTCAGATATTCCAATAATTCATTATCTCCATTCGAAGATTTTCGTCCTACTTGACGATTCAGTTCCTCTATCTCTGCTTCAAGTAACTCGATGTAATTTACTGCATCTATTTTCTCAGGACCGGAAACATTATTCCATCTGATAACTTCGCCTAACACTTTCTTTTGAGTACCCCGTGCATAATCTGGATCTTTGTAATACCCCGTGTTATTTTTCAATTTGCTGGAATTATTTTCGATTTATTTTCGGTTATGACGTCACTTGTTCATGACGTCATGGTTATTCTTGGTATCTTACGTGTAAATTTTTTCACATTTACGTCTGCACTCGACCGGACGACGTTGCGATTTCTCCTTGATGACTTCGTGGACTTTCTTTGGCTATTACATGACTTGAAGTGACAGTATTGTTTCAAACTTAGTGAAACATTTATGTGGGTTCTTGTGCCGACTATGTGGGTCCGTTTAGTGTTTCGGAATTAGTGAAATGTTCACATGAGCTTTTGTTGTCGACTACGTGGTTTCATTTTGAAGCTTGACGCTTAGTGCTTCGACTGGGTGGCAACATGCTCAGTATGTCTGACGTTTAAGACTCCGACGTTGTTGTTCGAGTTCGGCATTTAGTGTTTTAGGGGTTCGACGCTTTATGTTCCCTTGTAAGTGGTTTAGTACGTGCCTTTTTTAGCTAGCGTGCTTATGAGTATTTGTATTTTCCTTTCTTATTTTTTATGTGTTTGTATTTACGCAATATAGTTGGGACGTTATCACTTAGCATTTTGTCAGGCTTAGGATGCGCCCTGTGATGTCCAATGTAGTTATTTTAGTTCGTATTTAAATAGCTGCATGCCCCTATAGGTTGATGTGGCTGTACTTGTTTGTCTATATCGGATTCTTTTTGTGCC
The DNA here is from genome assembly GCA_963922005.1 of Cornus suecica. Taxonomy (NCBI): domain Eukaryota; kingdom Viridiplantae; phylum Streptophyta; class Magnoliopsida; order Cornales; family Cornaceae; genus Cornus; species Cornus suecica. The sequence goes on from OY998240.1 coordinate 87,146,143, forward strand.
TTGTTGCTTGTAGTTATTTGATGGATTCTGTATGTATCCGGTGGTTGGGTTTTACACCTTAGACTATTTATTTCGGATTGTAGTAATTATCGGGCGACCCGTAGATTTTTCGGGTACACGTGTCATCATTTAGGGATTTTTCGATAATATTCCATATATTATTATTTATTAATAAATTGAGGTTAAATGGTTATCTTTTTCATTCCGCACTCAACGCGGATGATTTTAGGCCATTTCTTCGCGGTGGTTATTCAGTTGACGGCGTAATGGGACATCGGGCCGGGAATTTTCTCGCAATATTTTATAATTAATTCTTTTAAAGTGGGTGATAAATTTTGTGTTATTATTATTACATAATAACTAAAATATGTAATAATAATTATTGGTATTTATATATATATAAATGAAAATTATATATATGTATATTGGATATTATGTGTGTGGCTGGTATAAAGATGACTCACGCGCATCAGCTCCTCCTTCATGCGACTCCATCATCTTCTTCCTCATCGCAACTCTCTTGAAACTCCTCATTGTCCGACCCACTCTAGGCGATCAACTCCTTCGTTCTCCAGGTAGCGACTGAGAGAAAGAGGGAAGTCGAACAGAAGGGGAGAGTTGTGCAGAACTGGAGGCGTGATCTGGGGTGTGCGTTGTCAGAGGTTGCAGCGACGACAACAGTGGTGGTTTTGGTGTCGCGCGGTGGCGTGATGGTGGTCCTTAACAGAGGGAGCATCGCGATTGAGAGAGAGGCGATCTGGTGAGGCTTCGTGGGTCTGGTGGTTGTAGGCGACGATGACCTGGTGGTGATGGCGTCGTCTGATAGAGGGTGACGATGGCGTCATGGTATCGTGGCGTCGCGCAGGAGGTCGTGGTGGCGCTGGTTCACGCGCAGTGGCGACGTGCAATAGAGACTGTTCTGGCCGAAACTTCGACCGGCGATTTGGTCGGCTTCCCGATGTCGGTTTAGGCTAAAATTTTGAGGAAAGCTTCTTCTCGATGCTAGGTACGACATACTAAAATTATGTATTTTTTAGTTGAGCGGTTTGTCCGGAAATTCGATTTGTAGGTTCGAATTTTTGTTTGGGTTATATTAGATTTATTTAAATTTATTAACCAATTGCTAATGGGCTTTGAATATATCGTATAGGTCGTCGAGATGGACATTTCGGTATATTCGAAATAATTTTCGGGCGACTTTGGTCGGCGGGCTCTATATTCGAGTGCCGACACTATTCACGGTGAGCCGTATCAGGGCTGTTTTGTAAGCATTTACTTAGGTGGGATTTTTATATACATATCTATTTCTCACTGTTAGTACATATGAATTTCTAGCACTTCCGGCATATGTTTATGTGTGTGTGATAGCCGGTGTTAGCGTTCCTAGCCATAAACGAGAACTAGGAAATTTTATAAAATTTGATGATATTTCCATAGGTGGAGTAAATGGTATAGGAGATAGAATTTCTTTGATAAATTAATTTAAATTATTTCTCTGAAAATTTTGAATAATTAAAATCTACTTAAATTAAATTAAAGAGGCGACCTAATGCCCCTTAAATTTTAGAGTGGGTTAGTTGAATTATGAAATTGGATTTAAACTTAGAAAGTAACGATAAGTTTCCCCTGATTTTGGTGGTTCAGTGAAATTAAAAATATGTTAGGGGATACGTGGAAGGAGAGACGTTAAAACTTAGACATGGTTCTAGTTCCTTCTAAATTTTTTCGTAAATTATAAATAATTGAATTTATGAACTAGATTGTCCCTAGAGTGGAATTATTAGAATTCGGTTATCGAAATTTAAATTAAAGCATGCGGATACGTAAAATTTATAAGAATTGGGTAATCAAGAACCTGGGTAACTTCAAGATGGAATTGTCATGGTTTTTTGCTTTAATTTAATTATAAAGCATGCTTTAAATAAAAATTGTTATATTGTAAACTTGTTGTGTAACAAGGATTGTAAGAAAAACATAAACCATTTGAAAGTGTTGTACATTAATATTGACTCATTGTTGAGGCATGATATGCATATTTTATACACCATGAGCATATTTGCATTGGGTGTGGTTTCATGTCTCATTCATTTATCTTTGATGTGAGTGAGTCCTCGGGTTGTCGCAACAACTGGCCAGGCGGTGTCTCTTGCTACCGGCAGACTAGTACTCTGGGAATCAGGGAGGCGTGTGAGAACGTGGTCCGAACACGGTATGTATTTCACGAGTCGATAAATTCCTCGTGGTTGTGTTACTTTAGCGACATTATACCCGGATGTCCCTTGTTAGATAGGGTGCACTGACATTCACATTGAGCATTTATTTGATATGTGCTTATCTGTTGAGACTTTCTGCTATTATGGATTAGTGATATGGAGCGGGTTATATGTGGATAAATTTTAAATATATATATATATTGTCCCCTTGGGCGCAATAGTTAAGTTTATAATTATGCTCATGGATATAGAGGTCTTTTGATAATATTAGAAAACTGATTAACGGATTTTCTCGATATGAATGAGAGCTTAAAAACCCTAGGTTGAAAAGTAAAAATATTTAATGATATTTAAAAACTAGGGTTATTGGAGCCATGATTGGCGGGTGTTGAGTAGTTAAGTGGAGCTCAGTAGAAAAAGAGACCTTGGTGTGTATCTGTTTTCCGTGAATTCGGTATGTCACGCCTCTAAAATTCCCGAAACTCCAACCCGGAGAATCAGCGAATTTCCAAAGGGTGACGTAAGTGAAGCAACCACTAGAGTCAACAATAACAAGAAAATACATGGAATAACGATGAAAAATATACTACATGCCTAATCGAATACTATAAACTCAATAGTATCCTCTGATACCAACTAACACGCTCTTAAATTCCTAAGACTCCCGAACCGGGACATCCAAGGAATCCAGGATATGATCCTTACAATGAGCAACCAACTAAGATATCATTAACCATGAAAACGTATAGAATAATGACAAAAGTGGTATATTTCATACCCAAATGAATGATAGAACAAAACAGCGGAATCTAATGAAAATCCGGTAGAGTTCCGTTTGTAAATGGAACATCCGGACACCCAACCACAATAGAATAACCTGCCAATAACAGTTCGATATTATCAATGGCTCACAGGCCCAACATTCATCAATCCTACTAGGGCCGAGGTAGTGGAAAGAAACCAAAACCCCTACACAACCCTCTATAATCAACAGAGCCACAAATGCTCGAATAAGAATATAAAAAAGCACATGGTAATGCCGAATAGATACAATGACATCTTGAAATAATAAATACAAGAAAATAAAAGATACACCAATAGGGATATGCCAACAGACTGGCTCCCAAAAGAAATATACGACAATCCCATACAAAATGGGTAAAGAAACTGACAGCAGATAACTATCGTCCCCAAACCAGCCGCACTGTAACCGTAACCGCATCACCTACACAACTCCAAAACCTGTAACATGGAAAACGAAAGAAAACTGCCACTGCACCGCATGTTGCCCGTAGCCGTAATATTTCCTGTAACCTGGCGTGGAATACCAAGGGGCGATGAAATACCCCTGTGAGCAAATAAGCTCAGTGGGAAAAATGATATTTTAACTATCACATCCTCTGACTGTTTAGATAATGCTAAACCATCCAGTAAGATACGTAGCCCATAACATAACCCAACCACGAAAACCTAAGGCACGTACTCATATTCTACCGTAAACGAGTATATCTCGGGGATGTATATATATATACATATATATAAATACACAACATGAGTTTATAAGGTACAACTAAGACTCATACTCTAAGTATCAACATCGGTAGTCTACACTACTCTCACCAACGTACACTAGGTACACGACACCCAGGTCCAATCTAACAAATCATCAAGCGCTCACAACGCTAACCAGATGATCCAAACAGAGGGAATTAAACTCACCTCTAATATCCACAGGGATTAAAATCCACCACTAGTACCAAAGAATACTCATAACTTACTCCCCAATAACACAGGAGGAAAAACACTCACGTCCTTGCGTATTAACACAATCATCATCAATATATATATAAACCATATTCCCATTCCTAAGGAAAATCTATACCTCAAGGATGGAATCACCTCATCATATCACCATATGAAAATCTCAAAATACTATCTCCAACAAGATCCATAAAGCACAAACACTCTCTCTATGGATAAGAAACGCTAAACGGTCGAATCCCGAAGAGTACCTGAACACTACTCTCATGACAACCACATAAGAGTCAATGAACCAAATCAAGGGAAAAGAAGTCTCAATACTAAACCAACAGATAACCAAAACAAACAAGTCAAGGTTAAGAACACCACAAGTGTTTAGTGAAACACCCGAACAAGGAAACCAAAGCAAGGGAAAAGAAGTCCCAATACTAAACCAATAGATAACCGAGACAACAACGTCAAGGTTAAGAACACCCCAAGTGTTTAGTGAAAACACCCGAACAAAAGAAACCAATCCACTCGGCATCCATGCCCCTAGCATGTGTAACAACTCAAATCACCTAGGTGGTGACATCAACAACCAAAATGAAAGAAAATGCAACACTATATGTGTGCACTGAACAACCCCAAGCCTCATACCCGAGACTTAGAAATGATAGGAAGCAAATGTGAAACAAGGAAACACCCTTCAAAAATCTACATGGCGAGATCTTGAGAAAGAAGTCTTGAAATCTCAGAATCTCGAGAAAAGTAATAAAATAGTTTTATTTTAGGAAACCACACAGTAAAAATGACTGTCTTGCCCCCGGTCTCCGTCGTTCGCCTGTCATGGCTACGGGGGTACGCAAAAACGGGTTTTTCCTTTTAAATATAATGAGTTTGTTTTCAAAACATGAAAAACTCCATTTCCGACAAACAGTCAGATAAAAGTGACTATAACTCCAAGGATTCCTATAATGTCCGAGAGGATAGTAAAGGAAGAACAATACATTGGACTCACGGACCACAACCATCCGTTTCAAACTCCACAAAATCAAATGACACCACGAGGAAGAGGTTCGGCACCACGCCGTAATCGACGACTCAAGGAGTGACATATAAGTCAAAGACATATCCTCTAATATACAAAAGATAGTACAAAGATGCTTAGGAGAATGAACTAAGCACGAGAAACAAGACTATCAAGCTACAGTACCTCGAGTACTCAATAAAATCACTTGGACCCCTTAATATCATGAAAAGGGAAAACTAGTGGCCGATACCACGGAACTAACTAGTTTCAATCAATACCTCTTCCAATCCATTATAACCTTAATTTCACATTCGATACTAACTCTCTAGATTACTAACAGAATTAAGAGATCATTGTCACTCAACTAGGCAGGTTCAATCATAACCTCGTCTAACCGCACTCAAAACCTCAAAAGTACGATAAAGGATACCTCCTTCTAAGTGGGAAAGAAACATCAAGGGTCAGTAATATGCAACCAACCAAAACCACAAGACTATCACTCGCCTTATCAAGGCCCCAACTCACCGTTGATACTACACAATCAACTAGGTTTACAATCTCATCACCCACCCTCTCTAAGGCATCAACTCAACATCGACTCTACAGTCCATCACTAACCTCAACTGTCCACAGAGGTCACTACGCCAATATACTTAACCTCCCCCAAGGGTACAAAAGTATAAAATCATAAGTATAAAAATATTCATTTCTTTATACTTTATTTATTACAGCATGTAATCATTTTCCTTCACATTAATCACTTTCAGTTGAGCATTTTATAAAGATATGAATTTATTTACAATATTCATAATTAACATGCTCCAAATTCACAGGCAATAATAGCACATAATAACCTGCTCCAACATCACATATAATAATATCACATATACATGTCAAATGAAATCACGTAAATGCTACGCAATGCAATGTGACTCATACACCTCATGGCACGGACCTCATGAAACACACTTTGCCCAAAATAGGTTAACGAATACGTACTCTACCCATACTATGAGCACAAAGAGCACCGCACCGATTCTTCCCAAGTGAATTTTATCTCTTTCACTTTCAACAAGGAAGGCGGTCGCACGAGAGCCCCACTGGCAACTCCCATGCTTCAAAGATTCGAGAGTGGCGCATACCACCACGATGGGGCAACAACCAACCCTATATACCCAATTCCCGGCTTACTAGTCCGGAGGTGGGAGTCACCTTTTCCTGGTCAGTTATTGCGACGATTAGACACAAAAACACCCCCACATGATTACATAAACCGCATATACCAACACTATGATTTGATACTACACAATGTTCTCAATATGCATCCAGGTTCCAATGACAATCATGCCTCAACATAAATATGTCATACATCATCTTTATGAAATATCCACATGCTACCACATGAATTTCATAATCTCTTTCACATGCTTTTAAAACAATAAATCAATAAACCACGATAAACAATTATATCACATAATCATGCTTGCAATTCGTCAACTTATACTTTAATTCGCAAGTATACAAGTTCATTCATTTAAGCATGCTTTTAATTCCCTTAAAGCAAATAGTCCATGTATCATAAGGGGAACCTAGCATAACGTCTAAGTTCTCACGTTCCCTCATGTTCACATATCCTCTAACACAATCAAAAGGGAACTAATATAGCGTTCTAAGTTCACGTCCAACTTTTACAAAATTATACTAACCCATTTAATTCTCAAGGGGTTACTAGGCCACATATTCTTATTCAATTCAAATACAAATTTATTTAATTTTGCAGAAAAATAATTTAATTAATTTCTCAAATAAATCCCTAAGTCCTGTCTCGGTTCTAACTCAATTATAGATATTTAGATTCATAATTTAATATATCTATATTAAAATAAATAAGAGTTTGCACAATCAACCACGTCAACGATACGGAAGTGAGAATAAAATTTTCTACCTTAATTTACGCTTACAAAATAGCCCGAAACGGCCCACTGTGAACAGTACCAGCGCCCAAATATGGAATCCGCCGACTAAAGTCACCCGAATAATATTTCAAATATACCAAAACGTCTGTCTCGACTACCTATACAATATATACGAAGCCCATTAGCAATAGGTTAATCAATTTGGGTAAATCTAAAATAACCCAAACGAAAATTCTAACCTATAAATGCTATTTTCGGACAAACCGCTTAACGTAAAAATACCAAATTTTAGTATGACGTACCTAGCATCGAGACGAAGCTACCCTCCAAAAATCAGCCCAAACCGAGCTTGGGAAGTTACCGGAACAATTAGCCGAAGTTCAGACGAAAATACTTCTATCGCGCGAACTGCTACAGTGCGCGACCCAGGCCTGTACCCCCTGCGTCGCCTGCGACCTCCTGCTAGAAATGCCGCTACACCCCATCACCGCCAGTCGATGAATCTCTACCAGCTGCGACTATCCCTCACCGACAAACTCCCTCCCTGGCGGCAACATCTCTCTTTTCTCCATGTCGTCTCTCTCTCTCTCTCCTTCTTCCTCTCTTGGTCGGCAACGATTTGAGGAAGAAGAAGTTAGCCTAGTGGTGCCGCGATGGAAAAGGGAGAAAAATGAGGTGGTTCCGTGAAGGGAAGAGGAGGAAGTGATGCCCTAACTCAACGTCTCCCAAATTAGCAGATATATATGGGTATATACATATATATCTTAATTGTATAAATGACCTTCTAAACATCCATAATTACAAACTAACCCCAAAATAATATATATATATATATATATATATATAATTACAATTATATATATATATTAATTATATATAGATACCTATACAATATATCCCAATAAATACCGGGAACACCCAAACGTAATCTTGCAAACCTGAAATAATAACGGGACGCCCAATAAAAAATCTCAATTAAATATACCGAGATAGGAACCCAAACTTTGGAACACCTAACAATCCCGATCAAATAAAACGTGTCGTCGCCCAGTCGAAGCACTGATGCTAACGTCGAAACAAAACCACGTAGTCGAGAATAAGAACTCACGTAATGTCATCCAGTCGACTTTAAAACTAAACGTAGCAACGAAAAATTTACACGTATCGAGAATACACAAGACGTCATGAATAAGTGACGTCACAAAATGTTAACACTTGGAAAAGAATTCCAGAAAAGTGAAAGGAAAACGCGGGGCGTTACAGGGTATCTAGTTGAATTGATTAATGCCTCATAGCGGGATTTATATAAGGTCGTGGTTTTCAGCCATATAAGCCTTCGTGGTTGGTGACTAGTGTTACCGTAGGTTGATTGGTGGACCACTCTGGTTGTATGAGGATTTTTTCAATTTAGGGGTCGTTTAAGACTCGTTAGTCTGGCCTTCCCTCTTCTTACTCCTGTAATTTGAGCCTATCGCTCTTTCGTTCACTTTGGTGACGTTTTGAGAAGTAAACGATCTTTAGCCCATGAATCTTGAGGTCATGGTTACGGTTTGGATCTTTGGGAACAAACCAAGGATATGTAAATGTTTTGAAAACTTAAAGCTTTTGGGTTTTTTATAAAGCTGTAGTTTTTTCATTTACCCGGGTCCCGCTAACTGTTTTTGAAAACCCCAAGTAAAAAACTTGTTTTATGAAAAACGTTTTAAATCCTTGGCACTGGGAGTATTGAACGAAAACCTTGCTTTAGGAACGGCTGAAAATCCCATTTGAAAATGTTTTGTGAAGTCAGTGAGTATAGGGCATTGGTTGTCCCTAATTTTGAGATTTCGAGGTTGTTTCCGATATTTCGGCATTGTTAGGGTTCAAGCACTCCAAGCTTCTCTTAGATTGTTTCCGGGATTCCTTCTTGTCGGTTTTGGTTCAAGTATTCTCAGAGTTTTCGATAAATTTTTAAAATATTATTAAGGGTCTTAAGACCGATTTTGAAGGAAAATTGAAGGAGATTTTAAAATGGTTTTCATCTTGAACCTTGTGGTCATTCTCCTGTCTCGTCGACGTTTCCTTGATTTTATAGCAGACTTGGGTATTTCAGGGACTCAGCAGTTAGGGCGGTCCTTATGTTTATTTTCTTTGATGCTCCTCTTGTCATATTTCGGGTATGAGACATAGTGTTGATTAATGAACACATAGTGCGACTTCTAGTACCCTGGTTGGGTTCGGAGGCGTTGGAATCAAACAAATTTGACCGGGTCCTAATTTTTTCTTAAAAACCGGTTGAATCTTTCGGGGTTCAGTGTTTTTCTTTAAAAATCCGAGGACCTCGGCATCCGTTTGAGACTGAAGGACTCCGGTAACCCTTTCTTGTGCCTTAATAGGCATTATGAATTGGAGCTTGTCTAGTGATTATCGAGTTTAATATAGTAATAGAGTTTTTCTCCTTATGTTACTCTTGTGGAATAGATGGTAGCAATGTATCTGTATCAGGTGGCTTACTTCTTCCAAGAGAGTCGGAGTGGCGTGATTGGTGTCGGTGGGATAGGAAGTGAGTTCTTATAGTATGTTAGACGAGTACGCGTTTTAGACCCGGTTTGTGTACGCCTTTCGGGATATGATTAGTTATTTATAGGGTTTATATATGTATATGTATATATATATATATATGTATATGTATATATATACGTTGTTTTATTGTGATTCTTGAGTAGGTTTGAGATTGTTGGTGAGATTATTTTGGGGTTTCTATTTGGCGTGGGTGTCATATGAGACAACTGACCGACCTAGGATAGATGCATGCACCTGGGATGGTTAGCATTTCCAAGACGGTTAAGAGTGTGTTATATAGATATTTTTGGTGAGCCCCCGAGGTTATGCTCACCGCCACAAAGATTGCAGGTTTGTAGGTGGATGCAACATGGCGTATTCAGCGGCAATTATATGGGTGAATTAGGACGTTTTTCATTAGTTTTGTTTCTTTTCTCCGTAGTTATCCTTGTGTATTTCTTATTTCTCTTGGGAGTCAGTCTGTTGGCATATTCCTTTTCGTTGTATATTTCATTTCGGGTATTTATTTATTCGCGGTGCCATTATACTTTTTCGGCATCACCATCTGATTTTCTTTATAATTTCATTTGAGCATTTGGGGCTCTATCAATTTTAGAGGGGTTGTGTAAAGGTAGCGGTGTTCTTTTCCACTACCTCGGCCCTAGTTGGTTTCTGGAATGTTGGGCTGTGTGCTATTGATTTTATTTCTGTTATTATGGACAGGTTGTTCTATTGTGTTGATTCTGGGATGTCCGGATGTTCCATTTACAAACGGAACTCTGCCTGATTTTTGTTAGAATTTATTACTAAGTTTTCATCACTCAGGTGACATGGAATACTTTATTTTCTTTCTTATTCCATGTATTTTTCTCATTATCGTTGATTCTATTAGTCGTTTTCTGTGACGTCATACATCGGGATTCGCTGATTCTCCTAATTGGAATCTCAGGAATAACGGTCGTGACAATCTTCCTGCACAGTAACAAAGGCAAGTTGTAAAGCCTCACCATACAATATTTGCGGGAAAATCTATGTAACAGATGTGAAAACAGATAACTGTGAATTATACTATGGAACAGCTCTCAGTCTCTCACAATGAATATATGAGTATATATATATGTATGTATTTATATATGCTGCTTACTGCCCCATTGTTTCAAATATTAAATTTATGGTATACGTTATGACCATTAGAAAGCAATAGAGATTGAGAATCTAATGAAGTTCATAATGCAACTGCCACACCTAAACCTAGCACGGAAAGGCCCAAAGAAAAAAAAAATTACGCTAAGAATCAAGAACCCTTTAATGATCTTTTTAGTACTATAAGCCCCGTGAGTTTACTAGGCTTTTGATTCGTTTTAGTAAAAGTGACTTGAGAAATCTTAGAAAAAGTGCCTTAAGGATTCCTGTACATGAGTACTCTTCATAATGTTTCGTTCTAAGACCATGCAGATTACAAAACAGAGTTCAGCTGTCCTCGTCTATAGGTTATTATGGTAACTGGCAAAGCACCCCATCTTTAAGTGACTAGAAATATCACAATAAGGTCCTTTTTCTTCAGGAAGAAAAAAAAAATAGAACATGAAAAACAACAAACTCACCTTCACATCTTGTACCTCGGGAAGAGCAACTTGTTCTACGCTTTGCTGCAGTTCCAACCCTAAACATATATCCAGTCATCAGAACACTGTACATGAGCTGTGCAAGATTTTAAGCAAAAGGGGGTGCACTGCACGTGTCTAGAATGTATGTGAAAAGCTGCGACTCTAGAGCTCCCAACTATTTTGCTACATGCAAACAAATACATGCAGAATGCTGAAGATACGCAGTTTCAAATCCATCTAAACACACTTCCAAGTTTCAGCATAGTGAAGACCTTGGGCATGCTGAAGATAAGTTAAAAACTACTATTGTATACAGTCACTAGTCAGATTTAGAAATTCATTAAATGAGGAAGGGAAGATCGAGAAACTGATACAGGATATCATAGGAAATTTAATTAGTTTAATTGCATCAAATTAAAGGATATGGATTTCTTTCCAAATTTTATTGCCTTATCCAGTTTCGTTTGTTATTTCTTTGTTTAAGCTCTTAATTGTTATTCAACTTGCTCTTCTGAAATTCAGACTGTGTTATGCAACAAATGATCCACCTATGTTTTACCCTATGTAGCACCGATATGGACACGGGGTACAGATACGAACACGAGATACGACAAATCTCAAAAAACACAGGACACGAGTACGGCGGGATACGACAAAAATTAAATAATAAATAATAAATTTTTATAAAAAAAATAAAACTAATTTTATCAAATTTTTTATAATATGAAAAATCTCAATGTATTATATATAATGCTAATAAACTAAGAAACATTAAATACAATATATGATATCATTACACATTAAATATCAAATTTTACCATTGAATCATTCATTAATTTAGATATATAAATCATATGTTCATAGCTTCCTTTATAAAAAAATGGTTAAAAGACAGTATTTCATCACAAAAATATTAGCTATATAGATGAGAAACAAATAACATTACAACCGGTAGTTTTGCAATCTAAAAGTCATGTTCTATTAAAAGAAAGGAAGGTAGATTTTTAACAAATTCTTTAAAAGACATGTCCGAACTCTCTTAACAAAAATCTCAATCTGTAATTCTTCTGATCTCTTTCTCAATCTTGTGTTTTTGTCCCACTTTTGTGTCACACAATACAATAGGGTTGACTCCTGTATTTATAAGAGAGGTTGAAGTGGTGAACAAGTCAATTGGAATCACATCCTAATTAGAATAGGAGTCATAAAGTCTTTCCTTTTAAAAACCCGATTTTGGGTCATCGAGTACTCGATGGATGCGTAAGTGCCGCGCAAATGTGCGCATAAGTCACTGCCACTTTTTCATCACTTGCGCAAGTTTGCAGTTACCGAGTACTTGGTGAAAAACCCACCGAGTACTCGGTGGTTCTTTAATCCACCTTTGCTTCATAACATATTTTTCTCCAATTCTCTTCTCGATCCTCGAGGAAATGAGTCATTATTACTAACAATCTCCCACTTTATGACTTTTCACTCAATCAATGATCAGTGCTTCTAATGATACTATCATTCCTGTCTTCAAGCTTGAAGACCATCTGAAGTTGTCAGTTTCTCTATTTTCACTACTTTGGTCAACACGACCATGCTGATAGCTCCCACTGAATAAGCAATATCTAGTCTTCTACAGAAAATGCGATGGGACTTTTATTACATATAGCAACTCTGTCTTGCAACCACTATCGCTTCTGACTTTGTCTTGCAAACTTTGTCGCATCTGTCTTGTTTCTCCCTTTCATTGAGAGACTTTTCGGTTACTGCATATAACACTCCTCCTCTAGGTCACCTTGGAGGAAAGAATATTTGTCATCTAATAGCTCTAGATGAAAACCTTTTGCTTTAACAATACTTGAATGATTGGTATTCAGTTTCACAACTGAAGAATGAAGAGTTTTCTTCCCTACCGGTAGCTTGGTTAGCTTCCATGTCTTGATGGGGATAAGGGACTTCATCTCATCTTCCATTACAAGCTCCCACTGGCTAACATTTGTTGCACTGCATGTTTCATCATCACAATCTGGTTCATATTCATCTGTGAGCAACAAATAATTCAGGTATTTCCGATTCCACACATACGGCCGTGAAATCCTCCTAAACACAAAATTAGGAGTGGAAGTCTGCGGTGTATCAACCTGTTGAGAATTATCGTCTGTAATATGTTATTCTAACTGAGGACTTTAACTGTCTAGAACACCTTCTATCTCAACATACACTGGATTACTTTATGCTTTACCACTTCATACCTCTTCTGGTATTATTCGCTCCAATGATACTGATGGACCATGATTCATAAGATACGTTGTTGTACTAACTGCTTCTGCACAAAATTATTCCGACAACCCTACCTGAATGCGCATGCTTCTGGCTATCTCAGTCATTTTTTGGTTCATACATTCTATTACGCCATTTTGCCATAGTGTACTTTAAACAATCTTCTCTAATATGATATTGTTCTCGTAGCAAAAGTTCTTGAACCCAGAGTCTTCGTTTTCTCCACCAAAGTCGGCTCTCAGTTTTTTTACCTTCAACCCTGTCTCATTCTCTACCATGGCTTTCCATTTATTGAACACATCGTACACCTCAGATTTATGTTTTAAGAAATAAACCCATATCCTCATGTAATGGTCATCAATGAAAGTCACGAAGTAAGACTTTCGGCCAAGAGATGAGACAGTTGCTAGCCCCAAACACCCATGTGAACTAGCTCAAGTTTCTCCAGTGTGAGACTTTTGCTATTGCTCTTGAAACTAACCCTTTTCTGCTTACACTCACAAAAGTCGATGTCAATCGATTTCACTGGTAATTTTCCCTTCGAAAGCATAACCGCGAGCTCCTTTTCACTCATGTTACCTAGCATCTGGTGCCACAAGTTGTGATCCTCATTGCCTTCTGCAATTGCAATCACTGTGCTAAAATTAGTGGTTATGTAGAACGTACCTTCTTTTCTTCCTCATGCTATAGTCATAACCCCTTGGAAAATTTCCACTTATCTTCACTAAAAGTGGTCACATAACTTTCACTCGCCAACTGGCCTACTAAGATCAGGTTCCTCCTCAAGTCTAGAATGTGTCTCACATCCCTCAGCTTCCATATTGATCCATTGAGTCTGATATATACTTCACCTTTGCCAACAACACTGCAAGGCAGATTGTCACTTTGATGAACCTCGCCAAGGTTACCAGGTGCATAGCTCTCAAAGATCTCTCAACATGAGGTGGCATGGAATGATGCTCCAAAGTCCAAGATCCAAAACTCTGTCTTGCTCTCCAAAGAGCATATCAATGCATCATCTTCTGAGACAAAATTCACTTCAATCTTGTTATCCTCTACACTCTGCGGGGATTTGCACTGGCCTCTGTAATGACAAATTTTGCCACAATTCCAACACTCAATGGAATTTTGAGACTCTTATCTCGACTTGAAACGGCCACGTCCATTACTTCCGCATTTCCTTATGTTTGAACCTCTGCCTCTAGTATCGACATTCAATGTTGAGCCACTGTTTGAAGAGTCTGGTGTCTATCTTCTAATCTCTTCTATGAGTTCCATACTCACCACAGAATCATACTGTAACGGTTCTACCCCTGAAGAGTTACTGAATATAGCCTTTGTGGCGCTCCAACTCTCTGGAAATTGGCTTAAAAGAAAAGTCGTTTTCATCTTGCCAGTGATTGGCATATCAATTGATTTCAACTGCTCAACAATTTCATTAAGAGAACTGAGATATTCACTGACCTTCCCATTCTCGGACATTTTTAGATTGGTCAATCTAGTGATAAGATGTACCATTTTTGCTCCAGATGGTTGATCGTACATACTTGAAAGAGCATCCATGTTAGACTTTGTTGTCTTTCCATTCTTGATGTTGAAAACAACAAACTTTGACAACATCAGTCTGATCGTACCGAGGGCTTTTCGATCTAGGATTTTCCAATCCTCTTCTTTCATCGATTCTGGATCTTGATCTTCCAATGGTAAATACAAATTCTTCTGGTATAACACATCCTCAATTTGCATCTTCCAAAAGGTAAAGTTTGTACCGTCAAACTTCTTAATCATACCTATTTTTTCTTTAGTCATAGCTCCCACTAAGCCTATTTGAGGTGTTTAGAGTCGAATCATGCAAAACTGATCACACGGTTACTTCCGGAACGGTCCAAAACCTTAGGAATGCCTCTTGCTAATGATGTGGCAATCCCTGATGATGTGGCACTGACGTCACTGCTGAACTGACCGAGTATTCGGTAACTGAATCTTCGAGTACTCGGTGAAATTTTGAGCGTGTGAGGGTGCATTGGACCTTCTCTCGCGGTGCGTTTTACAGCCCCGGATTCATTTTGACTAGACAAAGCTCTTGGTATGCATGGTTTCTGATTTCGGGCACTTTGATCCTACGAATCTGGACCAAAATGTACGGCTTCGGGACTTGCTTCAACCTGAAGCTCTAATACCACTTGTTATGGTTTTTACACTCACCCAAAAACAAAACTAGGGTTTGCTAACCTTATTCACCAAACCACGAACACCTGCAAATCATAAAATGCACAAATACACACCAAACACAATTGACACAAAGATATATACGTGGTTCAACCAAAACCGTCTTACGTCCACGGAGAGCACCGTTTCACTATAATCAATGAGAGGATTATAAGGGGATGATTCGCAGATCATACACACGCATGTACCACTAGAAATAATATAAGCATATACTATTCCTAACTCTCATAAGAAGAATCTTAATCTGTAATTCTTCTGATCTCTCTCTCAATCTTGTATTTATGTCCCACTTTTGTCTCACACAATACAATAGGTCTAGTGATCGGTGTCTTAGGTCGGTTAAAAATATAATTAAAAATAAGATTATAATGACCTAGTTTTACCTATCGCAAGTGTACGAATCGTATTATAGTATAGAATGGCTTGAGACAGGTTATCGAACCCAAATGACTAAGTCGTATTCTAAATTAAAATAAAATAATATTCTTGAATTGTTATGATAATTTGATTTGGATTTTTGTATTAAACTAATTAAATAAACAAATAAACTAAATAAAATAATTAAAGATAGATTGAGAAAAATCACTAGAGAAAAATTCTAGGGTGTATCTAACGCCACCACTAGCCTCATCATATAGACACTCTATTCATTCTATTATATAAGAGAGACACAACTCTCGTGAATCAGATCAGTATTGCTACAAGCTAGTACCTAGTCCCCAAAAAAATACATTCAATCGGATTCAGCCACAAACCATCTTCGGAATGAGTGTGATTAATGCATGTGATTACTCTACTATACTTCTACGGTGTATTAAATTAAAACATGCCTATTTCACCTCTCCTTAGCATAGTCTATACAAATCAAAACTTCCTATTTTATGAACCATTATGTAGAAGACTAAAATTTAACCTTCGGAGTTCTAGCTCGTAGTGGTTAAGCATAGTTAGGCAAAATTAAACATTACATCAATCTAAGACAAAAAATACAATAAATGCAAAACTTTATATAAAATGCTAGTGCGTTCTCTCATCTACATAATCAACACAATAATGTTCTTTAATTTCCCCTTTCATAATAAAAAGAAATAAAACATTGTCTATATTAGTTGGGCTAGGGTTTTACTAGAAACCCTAGATACCGCTTAGTTGCCCATGTCTGTCGAAGGTTGCATCATTGATGGTGAACTTGATTCCATGGACCCCTTGGTGTTTTCCTCTATTTTCTCTTGGTCCTCTCCTATTCGTCGCTCTCCAGATGTGTTCTTCTACGCACTAATTTTTGTAGAGAAAAAAAGCCCATTCTATTCTGATGTACGTGGTCTTTTATAAAGAAATAAGCCACACTCCTAAATGATTTGGGAAATCTAATAAAAATAAACCTAATTACTAAAACTAACCTAAAAACAAAATATCTCTAAAAGTTTTAAAATAATTACACAAGAATATTAATTAATAAATAATATTAATCCTACAATATCAACCAAGTCAGAGCTTATATTGACAACCAATAAAAATCACGAAGTCTTCAGCAGTCTTCCTAACAGTAATAAAATCATGGATTTGACACCTTAAACGATGTGTATCAGTCTATCTGCATGCGCTCTTTTGTTTGTTCAGCTTCTGATCCAATTTTGGAATTTCATTTACATTTTTAGCTCAGCTTTACTCCATTATTTAGTGATTTCATCTCTTGAATCATCTCAAATTATTATTCCGGTTAATTCACCGAAATTAACTCATTTTTCTCATAATGCACCTGAAACACACTAAACAAGACAAACCGTATAAAAGCATCAAGATAGTAGAATGTATAGACTAACAACACTGAGTTAAAGACCTATAATGTATAACATTTGACTCCTATCAGCTAGCCCCTGTATTTATAAAAGAGGCTGGAGTGGTGAACAAGTCAATTGAAATTATATCCCAATTAGAATATGAGTTATAAAGTCTTTCATTTTAAAATCCCGATTATGGGTCACCGAGTACTCGGTGAATGCACAAGTACCACACAAACGTGTGCAAGTGCGCATAAGTCATTGCCACTTTTTCATCACTTGCACAAGTTCGCAGCTACCGAGTACTCGGTGAAAAACCCACCGAATACTCGGTGGTTCTTCAATCCATCTTTGCTTCAAGACACCTTTTTCTCCAATTCTCTTCTCGATCCTCGAGGAAATTAGTCATTACTACTAACATTATTCCCTTGTATTCTTTTCCTCCTTTCTTTAATAAAATGGACTTATCGAGAAAAAAAACATATATATATATACATGTGTACGTTTCTTGGTCATATATATGTACTTCATTGATCTGAGTATATTTTTCTTTTCAAAATACTAGTGTTTATATCGATTAGATACTTAGATGTGTGTTTATATATATATATATAAAGCACACTCACATGTTTTTATCTTGTTAATTCCCCACCTTTTTTTATCCTGCATTACTCTTAACAACTCTTTCATGCATCTTATCGTCAAAACGTTACTGAAATTCATTATTGAAATTTTAGACAACGGCTCAAAAAATGGTATTCCCTCTGTCCCAAAATAAGTGTACATCTTCTCTCTTTTAGTTGTCCCAAAAATAAATGACCACTTTGAAAAGTCAAAGCACTTTATTTTATCAATTTACCAACTTAGCCTTCAAACATTAAAGTTATAAAACATATACACTACAAACCATCACATCACTATGGTGGGACCGTGGGTAAAATTGGTATTTCATTCACTAATAGTATCATAAAAGTCATCATCTTAAAAAGTTGGATTCCCTAAAAGGGACTTATAATTTGGGACGGAAGGAGTATATAATATACTAACAAAAATACCTTTTGTGGAGTTTGAATTGTCTTAGAAGACAATGCTTGAAGGAAAGGACGAACTTCTTGACGGTGCATTGGTCGAGACTTGAGACAATGTAAAGTTGAGACTTTTTTGAAGGTTACAAATAAAGAGAGGTCAACTCAGTTGTTTGGGGTGCTACTGGAGTGGTGGTGGTGGTTAGAATTGAAGGTTTTTTTTTCCTAACTAAAGAGAGAACTACACCAAAGACAACTCAAATGAGCCAATAGAACACTCCCTCTTTAAGGCTACACAAAACCAAGAGGGCCAAATAGACCAATGAAGATTAGTGGTCTTACAAACAATAAAATATCTACAAATTAAATGGGCAATATGATTGGAACATCTAGGACACCAATTTAAAGAAAAAGATGTATGGGTCTTAAGAAAGAACTGAACATCTTTTAGAATGATAGTAGTATGGGCATCACGAGACATAAGATGCATCACCACAAGGCAATCACCCTCGATAACAACATTCTGATAACCCCAAGAAGAGAGAAGAAATAATCCTTCAGGTAAGACAAGTGCTTCTGCAGATTCGGCCGTAGGAACGTTGAGGAAGAAAAAAGAAGCAATCTTGATCGGAAAACCCTTGGAGTTTCTCAAGACCACTCCACCCCCCGCCTCCTGAGAAGAAGCAACAAAAGAGGCATCAATATTAAGTTTGAAAAAGTCGACTCTCGGGGGACTGCCAGAATTTGGAAATAGGAGGCTCCAACCGAGGAAATGAGATAGGTTCATCTTGCTTCAACAAGTCCCAAAACTCGTGAAAATTTGCGACAGCTTTGTCAAGGATTGAATGGACTTCCCATTTCAAATCATTAAAATGATAATCATTGCGTACTTTTCAAATTTGCCACTGAATGAAGGTACATAAACTAAGCTTCTCCTCGCCTCTATCATCACCTTTAAGGGTGGAAGTAAGCCAAATCCAAAAAAAATTCCAAGAAGACCAGTTGTACTTTATTACCTCTAATCTCAACGGACTGATTTTCCAAATCAAACTAGAAGTGGTTTAGTAGCAAAAGAGATGTAACAGTGTTTCTTTATGAAGACCGCAGCTTTTGCAGATAATATCTTCCACAACCCTCAACTTCTTCAAACGGGTAAGAACTGCTAACCTATCGTGACTGCACTGCCAAAGGAAAATTAAATTTTCCTTTTAGTTTTAATCTTCCAAAGCCTCTTCCATTCTGATTTGAATTCTTGAGAAATACTACAATCTTGGCAACTCGAAAAAGGCGCACTTTTCTTAGCAATCGCATAGCAACTTCATAGGCCAATTTAACTGAAAACTTCCCTTCAGGATTTAACCCCCATACAATTATGTCCTCACTTTCATACTGACGAAGAGGAATTTTAAGAATTTTAGAGCTATCAGCATAAAAAAAAGTGGGCTTTCACCAGTTCTTTATTTTAGTTTCTAGTAGAGTGATTAATAAAATCTCCCACAAACTGAATAGAAGAGTTGGGGGGAGGAGGGGAAGATATCAACGGATGATCTTTGTCAAGAAGCCATTTATCGAACCAGCAGTCAATCTTTGAGCCATCTCCAATTCTCCAACACTTCCCTTCACGAATAATAGGTTTAGTAGCATTAAGTCTTTTCCAAATCCAAGAAGAATTTCCCAAAAAATTAGCGTGCAAGAAAGAGCAAGAATTAAAGTATTTGCTTTTCAAAGCACGATAAAGAAGAGAACCATCCCCAATTTCTAAACGCCAAGCTACTTTAGACAACATAGCAAGATTAAAGGCTTCCAAATCCTTAAATCCCAAGCCACAACATTCTTTGGAGTAACAAAGTTTTTCCCAACTTATCCACTTAGAACCGGAACCGGTCTCACGACCACTCCACTAAAGATTTAAAAATTTACTTTTCAATTGTCTACAAATATTTGCAGTGATTGAAGTTCAAATTGTGATAAAATAAATTCTCATGTATAAAGGTCATTCACAAGAATTTGTATTTGAAGAATAACAACATATTATGGATAGAAAGGAAATTTTATATTATTAATAAGTCTCTTAGTTCATTATAGAGATGCTCAGTGTAATAAACACGATGAACCAAATTTCATGAGGCTTATCTCGTGTTACTCTAAAATTTATGATTAATTGAAGAATAATGTTATTTTTAGTATAATAAGGAGATTCATGATTTTTTTTTTCCCGGTAACTGTGTTATTCGAGTCAGCTTACGTGCATATCGACTAATTTTCAGGGCCTTAAAGTTAATGACCGGGTAAACATCCAGTGGCTTAAACGAAATTATAACCAGCGGGAATCGAACTTGGGACCTAATGCTTCTTAAGACACTAGGTCCCGCCTTTTACCAACCATGTCACCGGTTCGGGTTAAGGAGATTCATGATATATGTTGATTCAACAAAAGTTTATGCTCAAAATTTGACTTATTTATGTAAGTGAGTATCATGATATTATTATGATTATGAATTTCAAATGTATATTGTAGCTACAATTTTTTGCTCTATCCTTGAATGAAATTTATTGAGGCTCAATGGCCTTATTTATACAAGTAAATGTGGGATTTTGACCCATCTTGATCACGATCGGATCTCGTAATTACAGGGATCTGATTTACATGTCCATATTTCTCTCAATTATCCCATACAAATTGGGATTCTAACTTGTCCTTAAAGAAACTCTAGAATATTCCAAGGCTGTCAGAATCGGGATTTTAGGTAAAATCGTTTTGGGGTCCGTAGAATCGGAATCGTAAAATCGTAAGATTCTAGCAACTCGTATTAATTTTTTTAAAAATATATTAATAATTAAATATTTAATTTAAAAATCTAAATCATATTAGAATTTTTTTAATTTTCTAATGCATTAGTTCTTTAAATATTTTCTCATAAATCTAGGTCATATATTGGAATATTAGACTAAATCATAAAGTTTTTGGGCATTTCATATGAAGCGCGAAACCATCAAATCATTATAAAAACGTAGTAAAATCGTATAGAATTATAGTAGAATCGTAAAATCATAAGATTTTCCCAAGTAGAATCGAGATTCTGACAACCTTGGAATATTCCTTTGATGGATTGGGCTTTAGTGTGGACAACTTCGACATTTATTATTGGGCTTAACTTTTAACTTGGCCTGAATTTCCGGCCTTTACATATACCTTCAACAATAAAGAACACATTAAATACAACACAAACGTAAACATGAACTAAATTTGATCATACAAAATAAAGTGAAAATGAGATGGAATAAGATCATCAAACAACAAATGTTCAAACAATTAATAACATATAAGAAGGCATCCTAATAGTTGTCTAAACAAGTATCAATTGATACAAGACAGTTATGATATGCTTTCTGTTTATGATAACCAAACATCAATTAACCCAAACAGAAAGAACAAAGATGAAATTATTTAGGCTTGAAGAAGCTGACTTCAATGCCAGTGTCGATCACGACATAAACTCCTGCAGCAATCACCAGAACGCTGAGAATGCTTCCCGAGATACCTAATCCCCAGTTGAGCCACCACGAAAAGCTATGTTTCTTAGGCTTCTTTATCTTCAACCACATAAAACAAGGATAGGCGAAGGTCACAGGTACGGCGACACCTCCAATGAGGCCGGCCAAGCTTCCCAAGAAGGGGATTGCCACCGCAACAAAGAAGCAACCGTATCCAAACATGGCGCGAAACACTGTCCTTAGCCACCATGGACATGGCTTATTTTTTCGGATCGTGTATTTGGACTCCATGTCATCGAACATTGGCATGCCATAAATTTGGAATGAACTTACCGCGTTAATTATGACTAATAAACTAGTTAATCCAAGAATGGTTCGGGAAGTGTCCTTTCCATGGAATTCATAGATTGCTGTCAACATTCCTCCATTTTCAGGAATCTGAAACAATTAAAAATATATTTAAATGAAACCGTTAAGAAGATATATAAATTAAATTAATAACAAAAATCATAAAGTGTGTGTGTGTATATATATATATATATATATATATACCTTGTGGCCATAAGCCCAATATCCTCCTATAGCAAGGGGAAACAAACAGAATGCAATGACTAGATATGCAAATTGGACCCCTCTCCACATTGGTATATGTGATGGATTCTTTTCACTTGAAGGCATGGTTGCCTGCAAAAAATAAGTGCACCCATGAGAAAATATTTTTTACTTGAACAACTATATGTTGTTATATTAAATAAAGGAGTAATGATTTTTGTGTTTATTCGTTAGACTCTACTCAAGTACGAAGTTAGGCATTCTGGTGAGTGGGTGTAATCTCAATATTCTTAATTTTAAGGGAAGTAATGTGGAAAAAAAATCGGTGGGGGCTTAAAGCCGGACTTTACTTTACTATAGCAATTCGGTTCGGTGTATTTATCATTACTCACTCGTCAATATATATATATATACCTGAATTTCAAGAGTAAGATTATGGCCTCTGAAAGCAAAAGCAATGATCCCAAGTGAATTAAGAATGCCAAAAATCCAAACAACATTGGAGGCTGGTTCAACTCGATCATATGAAACACCATCAAGTCTACCCTCAGTCACTGACACCAGCCACATGATGGTGCAGTAGCCAATGGCCGTGAGAGCCCCGACGAGAGAAACTCCGGCGATCGAGTTCAAGTTTGGCAACTGAGAGAGAAGAACAGCAGCACATGTGAACACCAAGTACCATTCCACAGTCGTCAATGGCTTGGCTGAGCAACCATGACCACCACACGCTATTTGGAAGAAGAGCTTCATGGTTGAACCACCTATTATTATGAGTGCAACACACGTGCCTCCTGATAGATACATGATTGGGAACATTGCAAAGAACTTCCCCATCTTGTCACCTAGTTATTTAACCACAAACAAATTAGGATATATCGTTACATCAAATTTTTTTCAATTTGGTTAGTAATACAAGAAATTAAACTTTTTTTTTTTGGATTTTTATTTAATTATTTATTTTTTCTAATGTGGGAAAGAGAACATTTGAAAGGTTGTCTACTATAGTAAAGGGGGATTATAATGTTGTCCTAGACATATCCATCAACATATGACAATATCATTCGGTTTGTATGAAAGTTGTTGATATTATTATGTAACTTTGATACTTGTATTTAATATAAATATTTCCCAAATACTCGTCCGATAATGCAACTACAAACTATTGCCCTAAATTGTGGATAATAAACATCTATTTTATTTTAATTTAGATTACAAGGCGTTATGTAACAAATTTTATTGGATTTTATATACCGAGAGCTATATACTATTATTTTAAAACACTTCATAATCCACAGTCAGATGTAGGGGTGCACACAAAACCGAAAAAACCGGAAAACCGAATCGGACCGAACCGAAACCGGTGGTTCGGTTTGGTTTTAAGATGATTTGGTTCGGTTACGGTTTTCAAAATTGAAAAACCAATATTTTAGGTTCGGTTACGGTTTTAGTTAGTCAAAAACCGAAAATAACCGAACCAAACCGATTTTATATAATAATATTTCATATTATATATATATATATATGTATTCATAGTTTCATTAAATTCATAATTTCTTTTTGCTCATTTATAAAACATTTTGGTACAAAGAGAGAGTGGGTAGTTTAGTAAATTCATTAGTCAAAATCTTTAACCTAAACAATGCCACTATGCCAAAGTAGCCGCCCCACTCTCACACTGTCTCATAGTAGCATCTAAAATGGCTTTTCATTTTGAATGACATACTTTCATTCCACTAATTTTGTATTTGTAATAGTTGAAACATGAACTATTCTATGTAATTTAGTTTATATTTTTAGTTATATTATCTTTTGAGTTATGTCGTTATTTTTTTTTTGAAAGACAATTATAAAAACCGAAACCAAACCGAAAAAAATGGTTTGGTTCGGTTCGGTTTTTTTTACTAACGGTTAGGTTACGGTTTTCATTTTTAGAAAACCGAAAATAATGGTTCGGTTACGGTTTTGGTCGAAACCGAACCGAACCGAACCGTGTGCACCCCTAGTCAGATGTACCAATTGTGCATGTTGCATTGAGAGATTTTTTAATTATTCTTTTAA
This sequence comes from Cornus suecica, assembly GCA_963922005.1. Taxonomy (NCBI): domain Eukaryota; kingdom Viridiplantae; phylum Streptophyta; class Magnoliopsida; order Cornales; family Cornaceae; genus Cornus; species Cornus suecica. Next base: position 87,170,604 of record OY998240.1, read on the forward strand.
AATTACTCCAAATAAGGGGATTTGAGAGATCTACTAACCTCGGAGACCTCAAGAGTAGGCACATACCTGCATAGGATCTAGTAGGGGCGGTGGGCTCAACTGATTTTTTTTTTCTTTAGATAATATAGGAATCTATCCCGACCCACTAAATCTTTTGTAAAAACCTACTAAGGCCCACACTGAATTTTATTTTTTTACTTTATCCAGGGTCGGCCCTGACCCAAGGCAGTCTAGGCAGCCCGCCTCAGGCCAATAGGGGGCCTCGATTTTTTTTTTCTTTCCTTTTTAGTAATATAGGCCCAAAACTTATTAATTAGTTTTAGCCCAACAAAAAAATAAACTCCAACCTATATGGAGGGCCTCGTATTTACTCACGTCTTGAGCCTCAACTTTTTTTAGCAATCTCAGGACCGGCCTTACCTACCCCTAAATTTTGAATATTACAATTTTGTCCCCACTCGATTTAAACTCTAGGTCCGTCAGGGATGATTTTTTAATAATTAATTACTCTTAGGATTCTAACAACTTAATAATGTGAACAGCAGAATACAGATTAAAGGATATTAATGTGTGTATTTATATATATATGTGTGTGTGTACCAAAAGTAGCACTGAAGAGTTGGAGATATCTGCTGTATCGCATCCCAGTTTCGGTGGATTCATGAAGTCTCACCAACAGGTGGAGTGTATAGAGTTGCCACACAAATGCTATTGTCAAACTTATGATTCCCCATGCCCTGCAACAACATTTTACTTGGATATATCATTAATTTATTAGTTGTCTAGTTAATGAAACCCGTGCTTCATCATATATAAAATAATCTTATCATCATAAAGTGAAATTTATATATGACACAGACATATATATAATAGGATACATACATATATATATATATATATATGATCACGGGTTCTATAACTTGGGGCCCAATTGCTTGACTTCACATGTGAAAGGACACAATTAATTTCAAGGAACGTACACTTTGTGCCAATTAAATAAAAGTCAAGTCTATGCTTCATCTTTCCTCTAACGTATTTATTACTATGTGATATTTGGAAAAATCCTTCATTTTATTATTGCAGAAAAGATAATGTTCTTATGACACTTCATTAGTCGCGTACACAACATATTGTATTCCTAAATATATCCTATATTCTACTCCTAGCTCTATGGGGTAGCTAGGCTTCTGGTCTCCAATATTGGTCCTTAATTACCACGAAAAGAATAAATAATAGTAAAAAAGTTTAACAAACTTGACTTAAAATTGTATATTTTAGCTAAGTAGAAGATGTTTATATATATATATATATATATATACATATATTGGCAGGGCAATCGTCCACCTGAGTTTTCTGTTAATTACATTTTCTGTACCTATTTTTTAACAGTTATAGGTTTGCTTCACTAAGCTCTTTAGAAATTCACAAAAGTCATACCACAAAAATTTGAAATTCAGAAAAATTATTGGGCCTGTTTGATTTTCATTTATGAAACTAATTTTCTGTTTGTTCTCATAAAGCTGTTTTTTATTCTTAAAATTCTTGAAAATAGTTTTAAGAAATATAACCCAAGTATACCTTTTCTTTTCAGATTTACTAGGCCAACAATTTTCTTGAAATCCTACTTAGTAGCATAACAGAAATTTGATGAATCAAAGTTTATAATAAACTTTTTTTTTTCTTTAATGAACTACTTTTTACGTAAAATAAGCACCAATCTCTCATAAAAAAAATTTGACTCCACTACTCACTATATATATATATACACACACAAAAGTGTTCGCAGTCTCATTAATGGTGTAACTAAAATCGAACAAGTACTCTCATATTACGTAACAACACCTAGAGCCTTACAAATCAAGCAATATGTAATGTATAGAACGATATACATAACACTCTGATTCTCATATAAATCACAAGACTGTGGAATGCCGAATATCCATTAATTAAAAGTACCACTTAAAATGGATATATATATATATCAACTTAATATATATATATATATAAATAAAGCTGGTAGAAAGATGGCTTACCATCCGAGAACAGTGAAGGCCACAGGGAGCACAAGAGCTTGGATTCCAATACCGGAACAAAGAGTATGGAAGGCGGCGTAGTAAGCGTTGCCATTTCTGGACTCGGTGATGGGAAGCCAAGCATCCTGAGGATCGAGCTTCGTCAACCGTATCGCTCTCCTTATAGGGCTACCCAGCGGTGTCATGAAGTTATTCGGAGTCCGACTCGTCTTCGGAGTCGTACTACTAGTTTTGTTAGCATTTGGATGCTCTATTGCCATTAGCAATGGCTTTCTTGACAATGATGGAGTGTTGTATTGTACTGGAGGGGCTGAGATCATGGCCGCTGGAGGTGGTGGCACTGTGGACGCGCCAATATTTTCTTCTTCAACCACCTCACCCATCTTTTTCCGGCTGTTGCAAAAACACACTCACTTCACACAGTGGTCTACATGCACATATTATATATATATATATATATATATATGATGAGTACTGGTAACTTTAAATGAAATGGGAGAGACTAAGATATTATGTTATAGGGTGATGAAGGGTGTCCGTTGGTGGATTCCTTTGGTTGACCGGCGTTTCTACAATTATTTACTGATGTGTCAGTTTGACTAACTTCTTCTGATTTTTTTTTACTTTTTTCTTTTTTGCAATAATTGTTTCGTTGCATGTCCGTGACTTACTGATCAAAGTTGTTGGGCAGTTTGGATTGTTGGGTGTTTTTCTTTTTGGTGGTAAGCATGGTTTTTTTTTTTCTTACGTAATATTTTTAAACAGTGTCCATATCAAAATAATATTGATATTCATCCAATATTTATTATCTATATTGATTGTGGATAACAACCAAAACAAATACAATGATATTAAACCAAGGTGGTAGCATATATGCTGCACGCAAATTATAGTTATGATACTTATATAAATATATTTATAAAATTAAACAAGATAATTGTTTATATGTAAGTTATAATTATTTAAATATAGTATAAATAAATATAACATGACCATACCTAAATGAGGTATAAAATATCGTCTATGAAAATTGATCTTCATTATCTCGATCATTCATTTTCCGTCTTCTTCAATTTGTGTTATATATATATATATATATATATATATATATATATATATATATATATATATATATATATATATGTTCATGCAACAACTTTCCATCATTTTAAACATAATTTCGACTCAAGGAGGAATACCGAGGCAATGATATCTTCTTACAATTTTATAATTTTTTTTATATTTTTTTTTGTACTTTGCTTGAAATATTCATCTTTGTCGAAAGCTATTATTGTAAGCAATTAAGGCGAATTGGTGAAAGTCAAGAAGCCCCTGTCATGTCAATAATTTGGCTTCAAATTCAACCTTTTTGGTTCAATATGTAGTGATCCAACAAAATACGGTAGAAATTAGAGTTGATACAAAATATTTCTTCAAACAACGTTCTCCACTACATCAGTAGATTTGATACTAAGTAAAAAGACAAATAATTAAATGAAATAACATCCAGTACTTGAGAATAAAAAATAAATAAAAGGTATGTATAGATTCGTTGGCTTGCAAGTTTTTTTTATTTTTTTGAACAATGTAGTGTAATTAATTTGACGGATTTCAGACTGTAAGTTAAAATGAATCTAGAAAAACAATGTACTTAGAAATTAAACACTTGTTCTTATGAGAATTACATAAAAAGAAAAATATTTATTTGACCTTTAACTAGAGTACTTACAGATACAAAGTGTAATATATATATGCAGGTAAATAATATATTAATATATAAATGACTTCTGATCTTCGAACTATGACTTTGTTTGTTGTTTATGGTCACGCCGATTCTAGAGAGGTTTGACGAAATCATGGAAAACAAAAAGCTCCGCGTTTGCTGGACATGGAAATTTTGCTTGCAAAAAGAGCAAATTTCTCCCATGGGCCCAGCGACTTATTACACTCCTCCTCTCTCCTTCCTAATATATACATATTATATATATATATATATCATAGTCTACCTCACTTGGTCAATAAACTCAACTCAGCCAAACCATGGCCTCATTATTGTCTTCCATAGTCCGCGTTCGCGTCCCTTTCTCCTAGAAACATAATTTTATGGTTTTGTTAGGGCCAAATTCAAACTAAACATTTTGTTTAGGGTTGCCGTACCCGTGTCGGACATACGTATTCATGTCGCACACATGAACACGCCAAAAATACGTATCCGACACACCAAAAACGTGTCCGGACTTTTTTTAAAATTGGACACTTGGAGGACACTCGCCGCGGACACACGGTGGGTCGGTTGACACTCGCCGCGGACACACGGTGGGTCGGTTGATTCAATGAAATATAGAGATCTTATGGAGCCGATAATTTAAAGGATCACTTGTGAAACTTAAACACCTCTAATTCAATCTTTGGATTTGAAAATACTTGAATATCTTTGTTCTTCTTCATCTTATGAGAGGAATTAGAATACATATTCATTTATCCACTATTTGAAGAGAATCAAGATAATATCACAAAAAGCTAAAAATTTGGTATTTATACCTTCCAATCTTTATCTTCAATCAAAAAAAAAAATCACAATATGACAAGAGAGAGACTAAGATGACGAATACATTTGATTCTTTGGATAGTAGTAGAATGAAGAATTTTGAACATGTCAGACATTTTATTTAACTTATTTATTTATTTTTGTTTATAAGTTTATTAAATTCTCATTATTTAAGTGATAAATGAAGTATTTTTATAATATAATATAATATATATATATATATAATTATAATTTTTTATAAACGTGTCGGGTCCTAATTTTTTAAAATTTGCCATGTTGCCGTGTCCATGCTTCATTGGACATTGGAAATCAATTTCAACTTTTTAATCCATTTTTAAACTTATATTTTCTCATACATTTGCACAAGTGCGCAAGCGTGACAGATTTAAGAAAGAATCAAATTAAATCCAACAAAAGGACAAAATATCAAAATGCACAAATGAAAATAGCTTATTCTGAAAATTCAGTTCTTATTCTGCCTCGAAAAAAAAATAGCTTTTTCAAGCTTCCTAATGGTAGTTCTAGGTTCTAAGTAATAATTGAGATAACAATAAACAAAGGTTATTGTTATTTTTTATATGTGATAGAAGAAAATTGTTATTTGATTAGTAACCAGACATCAAAATTGTGTTCCCTCCAGCACTATGACATCGAATAATGTGGTCGTTAGCTCGCCTTCCGATATAACAACAAAGTTTGCACCAACACATCTAGAACACAGTTAAGGGCACTCCACCTTGTTCCTTTTCATAGTAGGAGTTCCTGGGACAGAGCCTAAATGTTCTCACCTGGAGGTAATTCTGCAAGCTTTGTTGTTGTACCAAGTACCCGATCCATATCGAAACGAACTTCGATGTTGCGAATGCCATATCCTACCACCATCAACCAATAAAGCAGCTTCCCAAGTTCAGGCGCATTTGTTTCGGTTACACTTGTCTGTAGACCATGGAGAACAGGACCGAGAATGTCAGCAGACTATCAAGTGTTCAAACAGAGCACACTATATATATATATATATATTACATACATAAATGAAATGCTAATTTTAGATAGCTTCATTTTCCAAGCTAGTATGGATTATATGGGTACATATGGTAATATGCTGAGCATGTTAAGGCTAATGAGAAACTAAGCATTGTTTAGCTTGGTGTGAGATTCATACTACTGCTTGGCTAGTAGCTTTTACAAACCCTAGTACTACCAGATTATATGTAGAGCAATTCAAACCCCACAAGTATCCAAACACAAATGTTATAGCTGGTTTTGTCAATGAGCAAATCTTTTAAGGGTGTGAGTGTGACGCTTAAAGTAAGTATTTAAATAAAGAGCCTACGCTATAGAAAGATGCAGAAGAGCATGAGTGAATTAATTGCCAAACCTTCATTTGACCAGGATCTGAAACAACCAAAAGCCGTTTTATAAAGGTGTTCATTGCCAGAACAGCATCCTCTCCAGCAGTACTTGTCAACTCCTGCATAAGGTATTAGACAAAAATTAGAGATTACGAAATAAAAATATATATATATATATATATGACTTGTTCATGAAACTACTACAGTTCCATGTAAACAAGTACCAGGCAGATTGAGACGGTTCGATATGTCTAGCAGAGGAAATCACCAACAGAAATATTCATTTTGTATAGACTATGATAACCCGGAAGAAATGCATTCCCTGGGTAAGTAGTGCTCGCATGTTTTGGCTTAAACCAGTAAAAAGCAACTAGATTTTGTAAATAACATGAAACGCCGTCATACTTTAAGATATACAAGTAGCTGAATTAGAAGGCATAGAAGTAAGGACAATATTCCTCAAATGCTTAGAATTCTCCTTATAAATGGTAGTCAGTTTCTGACCTTAAGATTTTGGGGCTCAAGAGTCTTCAGATATTCCAATAATTCATTATCTCCATTCGAAGATTTTCGTCCTACTTGACGATTCAGTTCCTCTATTTCTGCTTCAAGTAACTCGATGTATTTTACTGCATCTATTTTCTCAGGACCGGAAACGTTATTCCATCTGATAACTTCGCCTGACACTTTCTTTTGGGTACCCGGTGCATAATCTGGATCTTCCTGCACAGTAACAAAGGCAAGTTGTAAAGCCTCACCATACGATATTTGCAGGAAAATCTATGTAACAGATGTGAAAACAGATAACTGTGAATTATACTATGGAACAGCTCTCAGTCTCTCACAATGAATATACGAGTGTATATATATATATATATGTATTTATAAATGCTGCTTACTGCCCCATTGTTTCAAAAATTAAATTTATGGTATAAGTTATGGCCATTACAAAGCAATAGAGATTGAGAATCTAATGAAGTTCATAATGCAACTGCCACACCTAAACCTAGCACGAAAAGGCCCAAAGAAAAAAAAAATTACGCTAAGAATCAAGAACCCTTTAATGATCTTTTTAGTACTATAAGCCCAGTGAGTTTACTAGGCTTTTGATTCGTTTTGGTAAAAGAGACTTCAGAAATCTTAGAAAAAAGTGCCTGAAATGAAGGTACTACTACCTTAAGGATTCCTGTACATCAGTACTCTTCATAATGTTTCGTTCTAAGACCATGCAGATTACAAAACAGAGTTCAACTGTCCCTGTAAGGCCAGGACAAATGCTTCCCATGAAGTACTGTACGACCATTATTTATCTTCCAGTCTGTCCACGTCTATAGGTTATTATGGTAACTGGTAAAGCACCCCATCTTTAAGTGACTAGAAATATCACAATAAGGTCCTTTTTCTTCAGGAAGAAAAAAAAATAGAACATGAAAAACAACAAACTCACCTTCACATCTTGTACCTCGGGAAGAGCAACTTGTTCTACGCTTTGCTGCAGTTCCAACCGGAATTGCGCATTCCTAAACATATATCCAGTCATCAGAACACTGTACATGAGCTGTGCAAGATTTTCAGCAACCTGAATAAATGACAACATATCAAAATTATGTCAGAAACAAAAGTTTCGGCCTGTCAAATTAGAAGTGACGCTAACTTTTAATCATTAACATTCCCAAAGATAGCAACAATATGTACTTACAGTCGTCACTGTTACTGAAAAAAATTGCGGGGGCAGTGTTCCAATCATGTTTGTTACTGTTTGGCGCATAGCATCAACTACCTAAGAAGATTACCATAACAATGGAGGAGGAGAAAAATAATAATTATAAAACAACTATTAGGTCATTAAGTTAAGGACATGCAACAGTACAAAATAGTACGAATAAAAAAAATCAGACTCAAACCTGTTGGGGTGCCCTTTTCACGAACATTTCCATGAATTCAGGTTTTACTGTTTTGACATATTCCAGCAAAATATCCCTTCTGCTCTTTTGCTGCTTATTAAGATCAAACTCTTATTTCACATAATAAGAAAAAAAATCCTACTTTTTCTAGGTTCCTAATAATAAGCCATAACAAGCAAGAAAAATGCAACCTTTGCGATTTTCTGATATGTACAACATATATTTAAGCAAAAGGGGGTGCACTGCACGTGTCTAGAATGTATGTGAAAAGCTGCGACTCTAGAGCTCCCAACTATTTTGCTACATGCAAACAAATACATGCAGTATGCTGAAGATACACAGTTTTAAATCCATGTAAACACACTTCGAAGTTTCAGCATAGTGAAGACCTTGGGCATGCTGAAGATAAGTTAAAAACTACTATTGCATACAGTCACTAGTCAGATTTAGAAATTCATTAAATGAGGAAGGGAAGATCGAGAAACTGATACAGGATATCATAGGAAATTTAATTAGTTTAATTGCACCAAATTAAAGGATATGGATTTCTTTCCAAATTTTATTGCCTTATCCAGTTTCGTTTGTTATTTCTTTGTTTAAGCTCTTAATTGTAATTCAACTTGCTCTTCTGAAATTCAGTATGTGTTATGCAACAAATGATCCACCTATGTTTTACCCTATGTAGCACGGATACAGACACAAGGTACAGATACGACACGATACGGACACGGGGATACGACAAATCTCAAAAAACACAGGACATGGATACGGCGGGATACGACAAAAATTAAATAATAAATAATAAATTTATATAAAAAAATACAACTAATTTTTTATAATATGAGAAATCTCAATGTATTATATACAATGCTAATAAACTAAGAAAAATTAAATACAAGATATGATATCATTACACATTAAATATCAAATATCAAATTTCACCATTGAATCATTCATTAATTTAGATATATAAATCATATGTTCATATCTTCCTTTATAAAAAAAAGGGGTTAAAAGATAGTATTTCATCACAAAAATATTAGTTATATAGATGAGAAACAAATAACATTACAACCGGTAGTTTTGCAATCTAAAAGTCCTATTCTATTAGAAGAAAGGAAGGTAGATTTTTAACAAATTATTTATTTATTTTTATTTTTTTTCAAAAAAAATATATATTTTGTCGTGTCCTAGCCGTGTCCTGCCGTGTCCGAAATTAAAAAATTAATTTTAAAAAATCGGATACTCCTAAAGGAGTATCGGACACGTGTCCGAGGCGTATCGGGGCCGGACACGTGTCCGATATAGACACGGGACCTCCGGGGAAGTGTCCGTGCTTTCTAGGTTTTACCACTCCCTTGAATTCTCTTTTGCTGACGAACCGAAATTTTCTCTGCCCATTGGGATCTCTACCCTTTCACCTGTAATTAAGTTCCTCTATGGGATACCTTAGAGGAGGAAAAAAAAAGTGCATTTTTCTCTTCCATCGATAGACTCCTTACCATATCTGGCCCAAAAAACAAAGAAAGAAAAAAAATTTCCTGTACAGTTGTTGGACAAATATCGTTATTAAAACCAAATCTGCCCACGTTCCTTCCTTACGATCTTGTATAAAACAAATACACAACAAGTAAAGGGAAAATTACAAAATGCTTCTTTTAAAGCTAAGAAACCCTAAATATGAAAAACCCGAAAAACCGGAGGTCCTGCAAATATCTCTTCATCTTTCATTATCCAAACCCTCATATTTTACCCTCTTTTGATGCTGGGATGTTTATAGCACAAGGTCCTGAGATTCCGAAATCTGTGACATTGTCTACTGGGCTTGTTCAAAAGGGGAGTAGAGGAAACCAACAATATATATGGCTTGATGCTACATTGCATTGGTTTCAGAAATCTCCAACAAATTTCGGGTCGGAGAGAGTAAACTTTTTGGTATTTCCAAAATATAAAACAAGTAATTGCATCTATTATTCATGAAACTACCCATTATGGCCAGTACACATAAACCCTAATAAAAACTGAAAACTACATTAGCCTAATACAATTCGCAATTTTCAAATATACAACCCTAGTAAAACAGCTTAATTTTAAGCTTATCAATTCACCCCTATTTCTCACTCAACATTACCCAATTATGATCCATCACATATACACGTAATTCCACACAATACACATACAAACATATATATATATACACACACATATAAATGAAAGGGTTGTTGAATACCAAAGTGCCATTAGTGGGTTTGGAATCACTAGTGCCGTCGGTTTTGTTGTTTTTTTGAGACTGAGCTCTGAGACTGAATCTTCCACTGACAAATTCGTTCTTTCTTGGGAAGCTAATCGAAGAACACAGCGAATTGGTTCGCCATGGAGCGAGAGCTGAGGGCGAAGAAGAAGATTGAGACAACAATGATGGCTTCAATTTCAGCGATGACATTTCAATTCTCTGCTAATATATATTATACATGCACTGTACTATACTGTCCAATCTTCCTTCTTGGTTATAAATTAAAACCCTAATATACAGGTTTTGAAGCGGTTAGAATAGATACAAACATTATCATTGGTTGAGGTTGTCCTGTTTGGGTGCGGTGGGTGTGTGTGTATGTGTAATGAATATAGACATTTTTATATAGGGCATGTTTGGTTGGGGTGTTTTTGTGTTTGTTTATGTGTTTTGTGTTTATAAACTTGTTTGGTTAAGGCATGTTTGATAGAGCTGTATTTGTGTTTGTGTTTGTGTTGAAATAAACAAAAAACACGTTTTTTGTTTTTTTGTTTATTTATCCAAAAACAGAAGTATGTTTGGTAGGGATGTTTTTTTGTGTTGAAATTGAAAAATTAAAAATCAATAATATAAATAATAAATAAAATATAATATAATAATAATAAAAAATGAATACAATAATAATAAATAAATATAATAATAAATAATAAATTACATAAAACATATTTAAAAATATAATAAAAATAACAAATAATAAACAAAATGAAATAAAAAATAATAAATAAATATAATAATAAAAAATAATAAATAAATATAATAACAAATAAATACTTCATAATAATAATAAAAAATGAGTATAATAATAATAAATTAATATTAAATTAATAAAATATATTTTTAAATAATTAAAAATGAATAAATAATTTATAAATAAAATGAATTAAATAATGAATTCATTTTAATAAATTAATATTAAATTCATTTTATTTATAAATTATTTATTCATTTTTAATTATTTAAAAATATATTTTATTAATTTAATATTAATTTATTATTATTATACTCATTTTTTATTATTATTATGAAGTATTTATTTGTTATTATATTTACTTATTATTTATTATTATATTTATTATTATATTTATTATTTATTATTATTTATTTCATTTTGTTTATTATTTATTATTTTTATTATATGTTTAAATATGTTTTATGTAATTTATTATTTATTTTATTAATTTATTATTATTATTTATTATTTAGTCCATTTTTTATTATTATATTTATTTATTATTATTGTATTTATTTATTTATTATTATTATTATATTATATTATATTTTTTATTTATATTATTAAATTAGTATTTATTAATTTATATATTAATTTATAAATATATTTTATTTATTTATTTATTATTATTTCATTATTTAATTCATTTTATTTATAAATTATTTATTCATTTTTAATTATTTAAAAATATATTTTATTAATTTAATATTAATTTATTATTATTATACTCATTTTTTATTATTATTATGAAGTATTTATTTGTTATTATATTTATTTATTATTTATTATTATTATATTTATTTTTTATTTTTTATTATTATTTATTTCATTTTGTTTATTATTTGTTATTTTTATTATATTTTTAAATATGTTTTATGTAGTTTATTATTTATTATTATATTTATTTATTATTATTGTATTCATTTTTTATTATTATTATATTATATTTTATTTATTATTTATATTATTAATTTTTAATTATTGATTTTTAATTTTTCAATTTCAACACAAAAAACATCTCTACCAAACATACTTCTGTTTTTGGATAAATAAACAAAAAAACAAAAAACGTGTTTTTTGTTTATTTCAACACAAATACAAACACAAACACAGCTCTACCAAACAGGCCCATAAGGGTTAACTTTATTTACACCCTTTAAAAATTTAAATATTTGTTTGTGAATATTTGGGGTTGGTGTTTGGGATTTTGGATTTTATATGTTTTTATTTTATTTTATAATTATTTTCGAATTTAATAATTATTTTCAAAATTTAATATATATTTTTGAATTTTATATGTTTTATTTTTAATTTTATATATTTGTTTCAATTTTTTTTTATGTTTTTTGCGATTTTTATATTTCTTTTCAAAATTTAATATGTTTTTTTGAAATTTTTTTTTTTCGAAATTTATATATTTTTTAATTTTATATTTATTTTCGAATTTATAATATTTTTCAAATTTTAATATATATTTTTTCGCATTTTATATATATTTTCAAATTTTAATACAAATTAAATTATTAAATGATGGGAAGGGGTCTAATTGATAAAAACACTATCCTTGTTTCCAAACAGAATAAGGATAAGACATTGAGGGTAGTTTAGGGATTTTAAAAAAAATTCAGCTGATGTCATCATTCAGGGGGTCTAAGTGATGAGAATATTAAAAATAAGGGGTGTAAATGAAGATATGCAAATATGAGGGGTGTAAGTGAAAATAGGACAAATCTTAGGGATGTAAATGAAGTTAACCTTAAATATAAATATAGCGGCACTTCCAACGGATGAGGGTTTGGACTGTGAGAGATGGTACATTTGTAGCCTTGGGTCTGAAGCTTGCCTGGCCCAATTCCCACTAGCTATTATGTATCCATATTAATTAATGAAAATTGGGCCATATAATACACGCACACAGATAGGGGTGCACAAAGAATCGGATTGGATTGAAATTGATGGTTTGATTCGATTTCAAGTAGTTGGATTCGGTTTTGGTTTTTAAAATTAAATAATTGAATTTTTAAATTCGGTTTTGGTTTTTAAAATTAAATAATTGAATTTTTAGATTCGGTTCTGATTCTTAATAATGTAGAATCGGACAGAATCATAATCGAATCGATTTTTTTATTTTTTTTTATTAATATTATATCTTTACTTATATATAATTTAAAAGATATAAATAAATAGTTACAAAGTTATAATTTTAGGAAATGTAATTTTTGAAATAATAATTACTTCTCTTTAGCTTATTATACAAATAGATTTTGGGTTTGCAATAGTTGAGATATTCAATTTAATTTAGTTTATAATTATATTATGTTCTGATACTTAATGTTTTTAATTTTTTTCGAAAGACGATAGTAAAACCCGAAACCGAATTGAAAAAACGGTTTGGTTTGTTTCCTTGCATTAACGGCTTCGTTCAGGTTTCGGTTGGAACCGAACTGTGTGCACCCCTACACACATATATATTGAAATAATCTCTATGTTACTAGAGTAAAAAAATTACTTGTTTGTGATTATGAGGGCGCAGTGTAATTTATGAATGTCATATTTAGGTTATGACGTAGAGCTTTGTTGAGTATTCGAACACATGCATATATATACCTCGAAATGATCTCTTACTTATTAGAGTAAAAAATTACTTGTTTATGACTACGAGGGCATAGTGTGGTTTATGAATAAGATATTTAAGTGCGTATTCAGGTTAGACCGTAGAGCTTTATCAAGTATCTGAACATGCATTTTATTTCAAATAAATCATAATTGAATGTGATTTTATCGTATATAAGTTTGTACGTGATGGTATAAATATATTTAAATTGGTTTCAAGACTTAAGCCGCATTTTTTGAGTTCTTCTCTTTTATTATGTACAAGCATCTTTAATTAGGTGTTGGTTTTTTTTTTTTTCTTTTTTTCCTCTTTGTGAAGGCTTGTCTTCACCTTTTATCTTTCTTTGTGCCTATTGTAAATCTTATTTTTCTTCTTAATACAAAATCCATTTAGGGAATATATATATATATATATATATATATATATATATATATATATATATTAATTGGCATTTTGTATAACGTAAATGGTTATGAGCTTAAGTTGCCATGCTAGTGTAATTTTTGTCATTTGCAAATTAATGAGACGATTATAGAGAAAGCGTGATCTAGTAAACATTTCTTATTAAGCCAAATTCGTTCAGCCTTTTATTGTTTTACTATATGAGAGTCCTCTCTACAAGTGTTGGGAATGAATCTTAAAGGTTGAGGCTAATTTCTAAGGAGTTTGGAGGTTCAAAGTAGTCATTCAAGTTTGTTACAAAGCCTTAGGTTTCATATTACAGGTTGAACAGTTCCAAAAATCTTGAATTGGATATCAAATGGTTTGTTCGGGTTACTTCAGCTTGTTTGAAGGGATCTCGGAGGGCTTCTTTTGAATGATTTTGAAGACATTTTAAGGAGGTTTAAAGTGTCGTTGATGTATCTTCTAAAATTAATTAATTTTATTTTTCTCTTTCCCATCATTTAAGATTGATTAATTTTATTTTTCTTTTTCCCTTCAACACATGCAATAAATTGGATGGGAAATAAATAAATAAAATTATCATATACAAGATACACAAGCTGGCACCCTTCATTCGTGCATGTATACGGTGCTATATAATATATACATATATTACATCACCAACAACAATATCTGAACAACTGCAAGATTTCTAAATATATCTCTCTCTCGGAAGGTTCATATGAACATATTTTGTCTCTGAGCTGTTGCCAATTATACCACACCCGTACTAGCTAGAACCGATACTTCATAGTCCTCTTCCTTAAAATCTCAGATCTAAAACATACATTATAAAATGTCATTGTGTTCATCTATAAAAGCACCATAATTAACATACATAACTATATACATTGCTCATCATAATTTTCAAAAATCAAAAAAAAAAATCTTAGTATTGATCATCCATGTCGTCGTCGTTGTCGCCGCCGCCAAATTTTGCTGCACTTAGAGACTTGCACAACTCTGCCAATGATTTACTTCACTCACCAATTACCAAACAAGCCTTGGTACAGCAAAGGCAAGAGAAAATGGTCTATGAGGTTTCGGAAGCATCGTTGAGAATGTTGGAGGTGTGTGACAGCACCAAAAATATCCTTTCCCTCCTAAAATTTCATTTCCAACAACTTCAATCCACATTTCGAAAAATAAACAGCTACGGTGAATTCCCAAATGATTTCGAAAACAGATTCGCACTCTACAAACACTACAGAATAGGAAAGAAATGTCACAGCATTTTCGCGCGTTGAAAGGAATGAAGAAGATAAACAGCGCTAGCTCGGGACCTATGGACCGCAACCTTGTGGCTGTTGTCAATGTGCTAGGTGAAGTGAGGGTGACGATTATGTCCTTCGTCGAATCACTAATGTCAATCATATCAATGCCTAGAGGGGATATGAGATCGAAGAGGACAGCGTTGTTTGTGACAAAGTTCGCGCGCACTGATAGAAGAAAATGTGATTGTTTGATGCACCAAATGGGAAATGAAATATTGGAAGGTTTGGAGGTAGTTATTGAAGGTCTTGAGGCTGAGTTAGAGTGTATGTTTAGGAGGTTGATTCAAACAAGAGTTTCACTGCTCAACATACTTAGCTAGGACAGTACCACCACAATGGACATTAGCTTATATATAGCTAGCACAAAGCTATAGATATAAATTATTAGTAATATGTACTTTGATTGATTTGGTAATATATTTTTGTTCAGTTGGATTGGACAATTAATTTTGTTTTTCCAATCACAAACACCAACTACAAGATGAATAATTTTCAAGAACTAGATGAAATTGAAATTTGAAAGTGGCTCCAAATGCAAGTTTATATGGTGCATTGTGACACCATAAAGTTGGTCATCTATGATATCACAAAGGTGTATAGGAACATGCTTGGATTGAAAGTCTGCTAAAAGAACCGACCTTAAAGACTCAGTATAATGACATGTATATATAATTCAAAAACTTTACTTGAAAGCAAGAGATATATATATATATATATATATATATATATATATATATATGAGAGTGAGGCAAAAACCTATATAAATACCACCCATCTCCTTCCTCATCTTCATCAATTCATTTTTCATCTCCTCATTGAATTCCCATAGAAATGGCTCTCTCTACACTCTCTAAATCATTATTTATCTCCTTCTTAGTCTCGTTTTTCGCCTGTTTGGCTTTCGCTCGCGATTTCTCTATCGTGGGATATTCGCCAGAGGATTTGACTTCCCACGACAAACTCGTTGATCTCTTCGAATCATGGATGTCGAAACATGGCAAAGCGTACGAAAGCATAGAAGAGAAATTGCAGAGGTTGGAAGTTTTCAAGGATAATTTGAAGCACATTGATGAGAGGAATAAGATGGTTAGTAACTATTGGCTTGGATTGAATGAATTTGCAGATTTGAGCCATGAAGAGTTCAAAAAAATGTATCTAGGCCTTAAGGTTGATATGTCGAATCCAAGGAAGTACTCCACTGAGGAATTTACCTACGAAAATGTTGTGGATTTGCCCAAGTCAGTGGATTGGAGAAAGAAAGGAGCTGTTACTCCCATCAAGAACCAAGGCTCATGCGGTAAGTAATACGAAGAAAATGCTGCATATATATATAGATTTGTTATATATATATGTAGTAAATGATATGGGTTTTCATAGAGAATGCTGTATAATATTTTGTAACAATCTTAAAATGCTATTAAATGCTTGTTTTTGTTCAGCTAAAAAAGATTCATTATAAATTATAACAACCCTAAAATATTGGTATCAATGAATGAGTGTATATATGAAAACTGATGAAAATATATACATATGTATATATAGGGAGCTGTTGGGCATTCTCAACTGTGGCTGCTGTTGAGGGCATTAACCAAATCGTGACGGGAAACTTAACTTCTCTATCGGAGCAAGAGCTAATCGACTGTGACACAACCTACAATCATGGCTGCAATGGAGGTCTCATGGACTATGCGTTCACCTTCATCATGTCTAACCAGGGGCTTCATAAGGAGGATGACTACCCTTATCTCATGGAGGAAGGCACTTGTGAGGGGAGGACGGTAAATAATTCATTACCCTAATGACTAAAAGAAAATATATAGATGACCCCGACACTAAAACTTTTATTTTAAGCGTTCAGCATTTAATAATAAGTGATTCGTACGTTTATAGTTTAGTTCAAGTTTTTTAAAATACGGATTTTGTTACAGAAGTACTTGATTCATTCAAAACTAAATGTTAAATCGGATCGATTATCAGGAAGAATCAGAGATTGTGACCATTAGTGGCTACCATGATGTGCCGGAGAACAATGAAGCGAGCCTCTTGAAGGCACTTGCAAACCAGCCTCTAAGTGTGGCCATTGAGGCTTCTGGCAGAGATTTCCAATTTTACAGTGGGGTAAGCTAACTCTCTCTCTCTATATATATATATATATATCTATATATATATTACATGTATGGAAGGAAATGTGAAAGAGGGTTGAATTTGTAGGGTGTGTTTGATGGGCATTGTGGAAGTGAGCTGGACCATGGAGTGGCAGCAGTTGGATATGGGTCAAGCAAGGGGTTGGACTACATTATTGTGAAGAACTCTTGGGGGTCAAAATGGGGAGAGAAAGGGTTTATAAGGATGAAGAGAAACACTGGCAAGCCTCAAGGTTTATGTGGAATCAACAAAATGGCTTCTTATCCTACTAAAAAGAAGTGATTTCCTCTAGTTTCTACTGAAACTTTTTTCATTTTCATTTTTTATTTTTTTCCCCCTTTATCTGTTCTTTGGATTGTTGAATTTCTTTACTTTTTATTTGAAGCATGACATTTCATATGTGAAAGGCAATAACTAATACAACAGCTCACTTTTGTTGGGTCCTGATATATATATATATATATATAACTGCAATAGGTCCTCACAAATCACAATGGATTTTCACAATATTCATAGCAGCAGTAAGCAGAAGCATGATTGACATCACAACATAACCCGAAATTTCCAAAAAGAAGGCTAAAGGTTTAACACAGCAATGCTACCCATTATTTAACCAAAGTTCCAATCCTTGAATAAAAGTTCACTCACCAGAAAAAGTTACTAGTACAACAAAACAATGTATACCTTCCCCTTAATATGATTAAAATGTAAATTTTTTTGGTTTGGATAGAACTTACAAAGACGCAAAACCATCCCGCGCAACAGAAGGCCGTTTGGCTTTCTTGACAATGACTTCCAGGATGCCGTCGGCCTTCAGTTTGTAAGAAGATAGTCTCGGGTCAACAGGTCCGGGCAAATTGAAGGAGACAGTGAATGGACCAGGTGGACATAACTGCTGGACTTTCACCTCGTACACACTTGAAGGATCCTTCAGCACTCCTGCCCCGGTTATCACTCCTTCTATATGCACGCTCCCATCAGTCTGGATATGACAATTAAAATTGCCTACATTTCATAAATAAGCTCCATCGCATCAGAACCATGTTTCTCTTTTCTAATTTTTGCAATGAGAAAGCATTATTAGGAGTATTAGCTGAGGAAAAGAATATTTTTTATCGTGTTTCACGTATTTAAGCACTCTGAAGTGTCATGAACCTCATAAGTCTTCTCTCCATTCCGAAGATTTGTAAATGACATGATAATTTATTTACGTTAGGAATTCAAAGGCTAAAGCCCATAGTTGAGATTGTGAGTAATTATATTTATATTCACAAATCTCTACATAGGATGGCTGATAATTGGAGGAAAAAAGAAGGATCTTACTCTGAGTTTTCCGAACACCAGGCAAGGAAACCCGACAAAAGTAAGCACTTTCACCAACACCAATGTCAAATAGACCAACAGGTGGTCCAGATCTTTCCAGGGCAGTTCCAGTCAAAACAACAGCAGGCTTCAATTGAGGAATCATAGACTCTTCCACATTCATGTTTCCAAGTTCACTTCTAGTCTTCTGTAAACCAAAGAAGATGATTGCTCGCTGTCAATTAGAAATGAAACCTAGGTTAGAGCCTTTTGAGTAAAGTATATCATATATATAACATACTGTGCATACAGTAGTGTATGGGAAAGCCAGGTTCCATTCAAACAACCCTTGTGCATACATTTACAGGCAACCATGTCCACAAGAAAACTAAACGCATACAGTTAAAGGAAACTTTGAGTAACAAAATAGCTTTTCATTTCTTCTGTATCTCCTTTCAGATCTGTCTGCTAACTTTTCTAAATTTCCAAAGCTAATAATCAAGTCATATGAAAACACAAAAAAAGTAACCCACAGAAATGGAACACCTTTGCATTCCAATTCACTGGATCAACTAGGCTTCTAAATTCGAAATTCCTCTTTAGCCTAAGCATTAATTATTCCAACCCTATAGGTATGTGTGTGTGTCTCTCTCTATATATATCTATGTATATATAATTAGATAATAAGTATAAACTTTTACATATCTACCAACTTTGAATCGTGATGAATAAGTAGCTCAACCACACACATGCCAAGAATAAGATCTGACCTGTTCGGAAAATATCAAGCTTTGGCACCAGAGTTCCGCCAGGCTCCAATGGACACCTCTGCCTCAATGTGCCTTGGGCCTTTGATGACACCACATGTACCAATTAATCAACAGTTTACTCAATTGATCAATTGTGAAGGTCAGAAATCAGTTTCCCTTTTTTAAATTGAATAACTTAAAATCCATGAAGATGGACTGAAAGTTCAATTGAACTCTTTGATCAAGTACGCAGCAGCAGTTGTAATCACATCAGATTACACGAACCCATTCTACAGATGATAAATGTACTAAAAAGAACAAGATACACTTTAGAACTCACAAAAGTTATTCTCTCGATGAATGTACAAGTTATTTTTTACCCTGTCCTAGAATGAGATGTATATATATATATACACACGACACAGATATAGAAAAATAGGGTTGACAGAGTTTCAAACTTCCGTCAATCAATCAACGATTTTCGAGTGGGCCTAAACCTCAATCCATCGAAGTCGACAGCAGTCCCAAGTCCAAACTCATAAAAAGTTTTGATTCTGGGGAAGTATTCAAAAACACTAAAAATGCATGCTTTGAAACAATTTAGGAATATGATTAAATCATGAAACTTGGAAACCCTACTTGTGGTGATTGCATCAATGTGTTAAAACTACCTTTTTCTACCTTGAGTAGGAGATAATCAAACTAACTCTTAACAAATTTAGAAAATATTCTAACATTAATTAGAGATTAAAACAATATTAAAACCTCACTTTCTACGAAATTATCATTCTAAGTCCTATTGGCCTTAAAACAATATTACAACCTCACTTTCTACGAAAGTTGTCAACCTAAGTCCTATTGGCCTAAAACAATCTTACAACCTCACTTTCTACAAAGTTTGCCAACCTAAGTCCTATTGACCTGACATATATATTATAGTAAACAAAGCCAGAGTCACATGCATGCCGAATGCAATGTGCACAACAAGCAATATCTATAAGTGTGCAAAACTTGACTGACCTATTTGCATAACCATGTGGCCATAATCTATCCTAGACCAGACAAAGCATAGTGATTGGACATACCTCTCATAACTAGTAAAAATAACTTGCTTCAATACAATATTATTTTGGGTTCTTTTGTTGATTGGGAAAAAGCTTTTTGTAACTATTCTGTAACAACCCAACAAAGACTGGAAGACCGAAAAGAAAGGTAAAGGTCAAGAATACCGGATAATGAGATCTAACAACTTCTAATCACTAGTTTCTTATTTAGATACAAACCATATTGAGCTACTATTTCCAAATGCTAGGAAGAAGTATGTAAATAGGAGAGAGAAAATTATTGGACTGAACCCTAGACTTGCATCGCAGTAGTGCGAATCCATGATCTAAACTAGAGAGGGAGGTAAATACATCTCAACTTGACATTGTATTGAACATCAACTAATTTTGACTTCCCCTTTTATAAGTTAAACCTCAAATAGAATACTTATGAGTTGAAGACCAAGTTGGGAGTAGCACTAGGAATATTTGGGACCCGAGGGAATATTTGGTTTGATGGCTCAAGTCCAGGCATGTCAAGGAGGAAGGTTCAACTAACCATCTACTTTTCTATAAAGACCCTTACAGCATTCTACAATTACATACCATATCCTTGTCTCCATTCTTTCATATTGTTTCCTATTTGTCATTGTAATAAAAACCATATTTGTTACAATAACATATAATCATCCATCCACTCTCTCTCTCTCTCTTCATGGGTGTGTGTTGATCGGGACTTACACCTCACTCAATCCACTCCGAAACTCTATTCCATTACCAGTAATGCCTCATTATGTATATAGAACCCATACAAGAAAAGTACTTATATTCTTCAATTGTTTAAGCTTTATGTCTTTATATAACGTTTTGGGTCAGAGAAACACTAGGGTTTTAATAATTCAACTTAAAAATAAAACTGATTTCCTACGTGCTCGTTAGATTGAGCCAAATGGATCGATCAATTGAGCCACATGGATATACTGGTACAAAGCCAATAGGATTTTGTGGACCCCTCAATCAATCAAAGTTTGTTGTCCTTTTCATATATATATATATATATATTTCTAAGGTTCATAAACAATTTAATGCATATCACAACAAGGATTTAGATGAATCATATATGAAAATCAGGAAACTCCAATTGGCAACCCAATTCAAGTTGTTAGTACTTAATGTTTGTAAAAATCGTAATCTACCCTTGAACAAGATGCCATAACCAACTTAACTAATTAGACAATTTAGAATAAAATAAATAAAAAATAAAAAACAAAGTTTTGACGACAAACTTGCCAAACTAAGTACTATACCATAACAATCTCGCACTACCGCAATTTGTGACAAAACACCGTTCAAAAGTCAATTCAATCAAAAATAGAAATACAAAAAGTCAATCACAATTCAACAGCCAGCTTGCAATGCTAGGAATCGTGTTCACCAAGATTAGAACTACAAACATAAACAAAACTATACCTGGTACATAAAATCAAGGTGAGAAAGTACAAGCATATATGCCACTCATTAAGGCATAAACTTGAACAAAATTGCAAGCACTTGATGCAAAATTTAACTACAAAGAAAAAAGAAACTGAAAAAAAAATTATGCTAATGTTCCTAAATCATGCATATTAAATACCATCTAGCCTTTTTTTTTTACAAGATTGACAAAATATCTTAAACAACAATCAGAAGATCTTGAAATTGCTCTGTAAGACTAAGTTCTATAAGCTTTACCAAATTTGTGAGCATGTATAACATCGAAAGCTCTATATAAAGAAGCCAGAAATAGAAACTAAAAGAAACAAACTTAAAAACCCAAACATAGTAACTTTAAGCAAAAAGAGTACCTATATATAACTAAAGTCCACCACCCTCAATGCCAATGGTTCGACTACTAGCAAGTCCGTGGAGATGGTCCCCAGTCCAAATAACATTACAGTAAATGTTTTAAAGAAGGTCACGTGTATCCTAATTGAATGTGGGAAAGACAACCGATGAGTGAAATGATTATCGAAAGAACCCAAACAACCGATGCATCTGTTGTCCACGTTGAGTCAAAAGTTTGTTATGGATCACTCTATATTTTGGACATCATTTGCACGTAAATATGAATGTTGTGGCGGGAGATTCACTTGGCAATGCTATCCTTTTTTGTCTATGTCTCTACCTTCTTCACTTAATTCCAATGCCATACAATTATAACCATGTTGTTAGAGAATACCCTTATAGAAACCATTCAAGCCCTTAAGTGATTATTAATAGGAGAGATTCATGAGAGTGATTTTAGAAACCCTCCATTACCATTGTTTTCACATATATATCAAATGTATTATTTCACCAAAAAGAAGGCGTGCAAAGGCATGTTTAAGGATATAAATGCTAAATTTATACTCTTTTTAATAGCTTAAATATTCAAAATAGATGGATGTTAACATGCTATCACAGCGACAAGGTCTTGCCGTCACCTTTTCTAATTAGGGAAGTAAAGGGACTCATAAACATAGGAAAGATTCCTGAGATTGATTTTAGAAACCCTCCATTAACATTGTTTTCACATACATATCAGATCATAATATAAATACCAAATTTATACTCTTTTTAACTACTTTAATTTTCATGGTAGATTGTTATTAACATGATATCGGAGCAGACAAGGTCTAGTGTTCAAACTTTACCGCCGCCTTTTCTAATGAGGAAAATTAGGGAAGTAAAGGGAATCATGAACAATAAGGATGGGCACAAACTTCCACCTTCAACAATCACAAATTTTTGCCAAAGTAATGTGATAATAGTGGATGCAACTTATGTTGCAAATATTGCAAGATATATATATATATATATATATGCATATATATATATATGGTTGTAAAATTGAAAATAAAAGCCCACATTTTATCTAACACAAATTACCCACAGGACAGAATACATAAAGAGTAAAAGAACAAAAACCCTAACCCTAATCTGGGCACCAAGGATGGAAAAGAAAAGAAAAACTCACCGTCGTCTCGCCGGAGAGTGACCGGCGGCGAGAAACAGTTGGTACCTTCGAACTCGAGAGTGCTTTGTTGTCCCAAGTCGCTCACACAGTAACATGTACCAGGTCTCTCTCACTCCGTGCTTTTAATGTTGTTTCAAGTGTCCAACAAAGTCCTATGTCGTCATTATCGACCAAGAGACCGCCACGTCACCAATATTAATGACAATTTAATAACCAGCACTTTCTTACGTTTTATTCCTAAATTTATGCTATATCTGTATCTATCGATTATCTCCCATTAATATTTTGTTTCTAATTTCTTTTTTTATATGTATATATAAAATATACTCTTTAACCCAAAAAAAAAAACAATTAAAAACTCTATTATGCTTTTACCTCTTCCTCTTCTCAATCATATATTTTTCATTATAACTTGAATCTAATTCCAACTATTATTACTTTAAAAAACATATAATTATTTATTAACATATAGATAGATAGATATGGTCAATACAATTAATAAGTTTATTTATCTTTATTAGTTCCTCACACAATAAAGTCTAATAGACTCCTAAATCTTCACCCAATTAAACTACTAATAATAGACTTCTGATTCCTTATTCAATTCACTGCTAATAAAAGAAGATTATATGAGCTAATTAAATAACTCACATTCTCTAAAGTAAAGTAAAATAAAAATTATTGTATTTATGTTTATTTAATATATACTCTTTTTCTCATTAAATTTATTTTAACCAAAAAAGAATAAAAGTTTTTTCATAAAGTATAATTATTCTGCTAAAATTCAAAAGTACTAGTATAATAATAAAAAATACTAGGCTATATTTTGTTTGGTAAGTAAAAAATATAATTTGTAGAAGGGAAAACGAAAACCCATTTGTCCTTTTCTATTCATATACTCTTCCCCCTCTCCCTTCCTTTCACTTTCCATTCCTGCCAAGCAAGCTTTTAATTCACATCATAATTTAGAAAGTCTAATATTTAGGGTAAAGTGCATAAAACCCCCCTCAACTATTATCCCATAGCAAAAAAAAATCCCTCAACTACAAAAGGGGCAAAAAAAAACCCTCAACTATCCCAATTGGGTGCAATTTACCCCATTACCATTGCAAAATTATAATTTTACCCTTACAAAAATAAAATAAATTATTTTAAGGGTTAATTAATATATATAAAATTCAAAAATATATATATATATATAATTCAAAAAATAATATATTAAATTTAGAAAAAAAATTAAAATTCGAAACAAATATATAAAATTCGAGAAATATATATATAAAATTCAAAAATAATATATTAAATTTCAAAAAAAAAAAAAAAATTCAAAACAAATATATAAAATTGGAAAGAAATATAGAAAATTCAAAAACAATATATTAAATTTTGATTGAAAAATATAAAATTCAGAAATATATATAAAATTCGCAAAAAATATATAAATTTCGAAACAAATATATAAAATTCGAAAAATATATATAAAATCCGAAAATAATATATAAAATTCAAAAAATATATAAATTTTGAAACAAATATATATATTTTGGAAAAATATATATAAAAGAAGACCACTAATTGATGTTGGTGGTAAGTAATTTGATTCACTTCATTAAAAAAGATATGACATTCTACCAATATATATATATATTTTCAATTTTTATTTTTCGAAATATATATATATTTTTTAAAATTTATATTTTTTTTTGAATTTTATATATGTTTTTCAAAATTTATATATTTTTTTTGAATTTTATATATTTTTTTAATTTTATATATGGTTTTTTAAATTTATATATTTTTTTCGAATTTTATATTTTTTTAGAATTTTATATATATTTTTTGAATTTTATATATTTGTTTCAAATTTTATATATATATTCGGAATTTTTTTTTTTTTTGAATTTTATATGCTTTTTCAAAATTTAATTTAGGGGTAAATGTGTTATATACGAATTGAGGGGTACATTGCACCCAATTGATAATTTAGGGGTTTTTTGTTCCTTGGCAATAGTTGAGGGGGGTTTTGTGCAATTTTTCCTAATATTTGTTTATTTATTCATTCATTAAATATTATCATTTACACCAAGAACCTCAAAACAAAACCCACTCTTGCCACTATGAAAAGTGAATTACAGCCCTTAATATCAGAAGAGCATGTCAATATCATTTCCAGATATACATATAATTGGGGGAAATATATACCAGTCTTCCTAATATACAAAATTCTAAAGGCTAAAAAGAAAGGGAAAAAAAGTGACAAACATATCAGAAAATCAAAGAGTTACTAAACATTAATAACCTCAAACAATCACAAGATTTTCTTATCCTATCAACATTTTTCAGGGTTATCATGTTTATTTATATGATCTTCTTTTTCGGTAAATAAAAAAAAATTAATCATAATAATTTAGATGATCTTGATGGGGAATTCCCACTAAAAAAGAAATAATAACAATAAATAAATAAATAGATTATATGAATTCTTGGCATAGAATTCCTACTAAAAAATGGTTTCCAGAATCTCAATAATAAACATGAAAAACCTTGTGTCCATCATACAAAAGATTAGAGTTTTCACAGAAATACACAGGTCAAAAAGATCAGTTGTATCATGTTCTAACAGACTAGGACAACACCAAACTGGACTAACCAATACCTTCTATACCTGTTCTATTCACTGGACTTGAACTACACACGACACAAGAACCACATGAAGCAATGCTGGGGTTGGTGAGCAGACTCAGCTACAACACTGGTTTCTCAAATTGACCATGTATTAGAATATTGGGTATTTCATGACGACGCCTTCAAGGACGCCATCAGAGCGGAAGTTGGGAGAGAACAGCCTTGGGTCAACAGGTCCTGGCAAGTGGAAAGAAAGCGTAAATGGTCCAGGCGGACATTGTTGCTGATATTTCATTTCAAAAACCCGAGAATGTTTCCAGACAGTTGTTCCACCGGTTGATGTCACCCCCCGGACACGGACCTTTCCGTCAGGTTCGATTTCACAGCTGAAGTGACCTGCTACAGCAAGCATTATCAATTGGCACAAGTATAAAAAGAAAACAAAATGATAAGTGGTGAATGAGCTGAGGCAACATGGTAAAAAATTTAGTGGGAAGATGAGTAGAGGCATTATACTTGCAAATTTTCAAGTGTCTAATGAGAAGACAATACTGAATACAAATTTGACTTTCTACCTTTGTTTACAAGAAATTGTCTTACAGCTAAAAGGAAAAATAAAACAAAACAAGAAAAAATAAAAAATTAAATACCCTCATTTACTTTGAAAAGGAGACAGAAGACAGGGTATCAAACAATTGGCCTAAATTGCTTCTCTGGAAGAACAAGAAAAACAATGAAATCTTTTATAATTTTTAAAAAAGAAGCAAATTCAATCAATTCCATTTTCCTTTACTGTATTTGCCTGAAGATGCAAAATACATTAAATAAAACCAAATTATATGAAAGTCATGCTACGAGCCTCCTCTTGACAATTCTTTCCGGTTGTCAAACAATCCATGAACCAATTCTGAGGTTCTTAATTCAATGTCACTTAGGAACATTAAATATTTTAGGGTTATTTCCACCTTCACCACCTGAGGTTTGCCATATTCCCACTTTCACCCCCTCAAAGTTGAATATTCCCACTTTCACCCCCTGAGGCAGACGGCCATTAACGTAACTAACGGTTTTATGTGCAATTACAATTTTGCCCCTGGATATTATATTTAGATCATTTCATACATTGAGGACAACATGGATAGTTTACATAGTGGTTAGTGGTTGGCATCAGCAAACTAACGGCATCTCCTAACGGGGTCAACACAAAGGGGATGAAAGTGGGACAAAATTCAAATTCAAAGGGGGTGAAAGTGGGAATATTCAACTTCAAGGGGGTGCAAGTGGGAGTATGGCAAACCTCAAGGGGTGAAAGTGGGAATAACCCAATATTTTACATTCTGCTTAAACCACCATGGTTTAAGCTAGGTCATAATACTTAGAAGCCTGGGTTTGGCTTTTAATCCTCTATAACTTATAGAAGTTTTGTCAGATTTCACAGGAAAAACCCCAAGGGAACCTAAAATACTAGCATATGCACCATATATTGTTGTAAATAACCAAGGAAATACAAAATAAAATAAATAAAAGAAAAAACATACCAGGATCCTTTTTTACCCCAGGTAGAGCAACTCGGAAATAATATGCAAATTTACTAACACCAATGTCCACGGCTCCAACAGATGGTCCAGTTCCCCCTCTTTCAGCTGTTCCAGTCATTTTAATAGATTCTTTTGAGCTGCATTCATAGACACTTGGAGTTGAAACAGATAAAAGGGGCATCATGCAAGCCCCATCCGGACTGCAGGCACTGGACAGTGATGACATTTTCAACTATCCCCCTTAGGCAATCTGTGAAACAACTCCGTTCAAAAGACTACATCAATATTAGGAATTTAAAAACAATGAAAATTCATAGCCAGCTTGAAAACGTTTTCACCAAATATTTGCACTGCAATACATAAGCAACACTCTGCCTGGTATATTATAACAAGGGGAGCAAAAGCAAAAACAAATATACTAATCACTAAAGCATAAGCTTAAACAAAAAAGCAAGAATATTCTTAAGTGTGTCTCAAATTCGTATTGCTTTGGATTTTGGGTTGCATAGGTTTGGGATGTTTTAGTTCGCCCCAAAGTAATTCTACTTGAGCCCCAAGTAGTTCCATTCCATGCACAACTCAACACTGCTTAGGGGTGCAACTTGGGTCATCCCAACCTGAACCCGGCACAACCCGAGTGTAGAAGAACCCAGCCCGACCCAACCCAGTTTCCAAAACCAGGTTGGACCTAACCCGATTCACTTGAGTCGGGCCGGGTTGGGGCCGGGCCGGGCGGGTTTCAAAGTTTTTTTATTTTTATATATATATAGGAACCGGAATTTCATAAAAAATAAAAAATAAAAAAGTAAATTCGAAAAAAAAGAGGCATACTCGGGTCAGTTTGGATCTGGGGCAGATTGACCGGGTTTCAAAGAATTTTTTTTATGGAACTGTGAATTTCATAAAATGAAATAAATTTACCTGACCAAATACATATCCTGACATAAATTTTTAGTTTGGCTATGTGATTTGTATATAATACATATATAGATATATATCAGACAAGTACACATATATCCATCGTGTTGTATCTATCCTGAGTTGTATCTATACATATATATATCTTGAAAGATTATCGTGATCTGTATATATATATTTATATATCTTGAAATATATAATTTAATTATAGCAAATCATGAAGATAAAGAAGATCCAAATAATCTTTTATATACATATATCTTGATATATATCATCTACAAATAAGAAATCTAGAACAGATCTGAAGAATATTAGAAAAAATATGAATAAAAACATATGTATGTGGGTGACTCTCTGCAATTCAGTGCCCTCTCTACTGGTTTTGTTATGTGTATTCAATTTTTAATATAGTGTTGAGTGAAGTATAGTGTAAAAAGGTTGTAGAGAGAGAGGAGAAGAGAAGAGAAGAGAAGAGGCGAGAGTAAAAAGGTTGTAGAGAGAGAGTGAGTTAGGGTTAACAGTTTATCACTTTCCTTTTAAAATCGGGTTTCGGGTTGGATTCAGGTTGAACCCAACCCAACCCGATTTATGTTGAAGCCCATGTAGACCCAACCCAAATTAGGTCCGATTTGCAAATTTAGTGACCCAAATTCGAAAATTTTCAGGCTGGACTGGGCTCAGCCTGCCCAAGTTGCAGGCCTAACACTGCTTAGTAAGTTAGCTTAGGATCTCTAAAAAATTCGAGTTGGAGTGTGAGTGTACGAAGTTGTGGAATATTGATTGGGAGAGTAGAGAATTTGTGTGTTATCCTCATATTTTGAATAGAAAACTTAGGATCTCTGTAGACTAACCCAAATTTTGGGTAAACCAAAGTAGGAAAGAAATTAAGGGAAGTCTACGTTAGAAAGAACCTCATCCACCAGTAGGTCTTGAAGTAAGATTTCTACTCCTTTCAATGAAAAGAAGGCGTGGACTTGCATGGCCATCGCTGTGAGTTTACAAAAATTAATTGTAACTTATCTACTTCGGTGTCAAATAATGTGAAGTGACTGAGAAGATGAATAGCAAGAATGAGAAATATAATAAATACGACAAGTTTCAAGCTCTTGTTGGTCTTGAAAAGAAGGCTGGTAAGGAAGGAGAACGTGGTAGACGGAGGTATAAAGCTCCAATAAATTAGACACCCACCATGGAGGGGGACTACTACTATTGTGAAGAGAACCGACATTTGATCCTAAACTTAAAGAGGGTGCGACCAATACTGTTGTTGTGTCTGACTCTACACTAATGTAAAAGGATAACATTGTTGAAATCATTTCAATCATTGATAGCAATAGAGAGGCTAAAAAGTGGACATTTGATTCTACTTGTTCACATCACTGTGTCCTCGTAAAGAGTAGTTTGCATCCTACAAACATGTAAATGGTAACCTGCAGTTGGTAAGGGGTTCATAATGGTTCAGTACGGTTCCAAGCCAAACTAAAATCGAATCCATTGTAATGGTTCTGAGAAACTTAGAACTGAAACGGAGCCAAACTGAAAGCGAACCCATTGTAACGGTTCCGAAAAACTTAGAACGGAACCGTTACACTTGAAACCAAACTGGAACCGTTACGGTTGGAACCAAAACAGACAAAGCCGTTCGGTTTCGAATCACGGTTTTTTTAACAATTTCTTTTTTGACATATTTCAAAAGTTAAAAAAAAAAAAATTGTAATCAATTAATCACACTACCAACGGTGTGGATTTGGTTTGTCGAAACATAAATTTTTAGTCCTTCTCGCACTTCTCTAATTTTTCCTTTTTCCTAGTGTATAAATTATAATCACACATTATTTGCACTGAAAACAGTTGATAAGATATGATATTTCATGAGACACCGAGACATAAATGTAATAAAATAACGATGGGCACAAATTTTGACATTCAGGAAAAAACTCAAGTCAAATAAAATGTATGGGGCAAAAAATAGTGTGATATATGTGTAAATATGGTTGCAAAATTTGCATATACAGACCTATTATTTCTCCCACACACAGTCAGAAACACAGAGAATGCGTGTGATTAAAAGAAAAAAACCCTAACCCTGAAGAAGAAAATGCAGAAATAAAAGTGAAAAAAGACAGAAAAGAGATAATCACCGTCGGCTTGCCAGAGACTTATAGGCGGCGAGAAACGGTTCCTTTCTTCGAACTTCGAAGCGCTTTCTCCAACTCCGGTGATTCGCTCTCACGGTTATGGGTCTTCGGTTTGTGACTTTTTACAGTCACCGACTAACTAGGCATCCAAACGCGGGATATATATATAATATATATTTACACCATCTGATTTTTGCTCTAATCTCACTTTGAGCTCTTTAAATTTTAAATATTTCAGTTACTCCACATATCACCTCAACTTCGCTCATAATAATTTGTTTAAGGGCAAAGGGCAAAGGGCAAATTGCAAAAAATTTGCTTTAGTTTCCAATTAGATCAAATAAGTTAAAAAAAAAAACTATTAAGTTACTTTTGGTTTAAAAAAGGGATTGACGAGCCTTCGTTAAAATGACTAACATACTCCTTAATATATTATATATATAAAAAAAATGAAAATATAAAATATCGATATTTTTATTTATTTAAATTTTTCGAAAGGTAAAATTATATTAAAGAGCGAAAAAAAATACATAGAAGCAAGAAAACCAAACCGTTGAACAGTCTCAACGGAAAGGTAAAAAAAACAAAAGGCAAAGTTTATGCTTTAAAAAACTAAGCTAAGAAAGATAAGAACAAGCCCTTAAATGAGACAGACATTCAAATCATACAAGCCATTATGTTGTGGCTGAAACAAATATGGTGAGGCTAAAACCTCATACCATGGCATCAGGAGGTTCGGCGGGCGGTCTTACAGAAGCACCAGCTAACTCCCATTCTTCGAAGATTACTCTCATTTCAACTGAGTCATTAACCTTCCAAAAGGATAATCTATTCCTAATCAGATCATTGATCCCTGAT
The DNA here is from genome assembly GCA_963922005.1 of Cornus suecica. Taxonomy (NCBI): domain Eukaryota; kingdom Viridiplantae; phylum Streptophyta; class Magnoliopsida; order Cornales; family Cornaceae; genus Cornus; species Cornus suecica. Next base: position 87,202,107 of record OY998240.1, read on the forward strand.
AGAACAACTGGCCAAGACGAAATCTTTGCTTTGAAGGCTCGAGAATTTCTTTCCATCCAAATGCGGTTGACAGTTGTGGAAAGAGCAAGCTTGTTGACAGCATTCCGTAAACATTTCCTTCTCCAATGATGAGATGCCCAACCAACAAAATCCTTCCAACAGTTTGGCAAAATGTGGAAGTTACATTTGCTCTGTATAAAATTCCATATTTGGTTTGAGTAGGAGCAAGAGAAAAATAGATGATAAATGGTTTCGTTTGAAGCAAGACAAAGGTAACATGAATTTGGAATATGTCTATAGGCCACACTAGGGTGATCAAGAGTTGGTAGACGATTTAAGGCTGCAAGCCATAATGTGAATCTGCATCGAGGTATAGAGAGTGAGCTCCAGACCAAGCTTGACCAGGTGGCTTGAATGGATGGAAAGGTAAGCCATGAGATGGTATGTTTCATTGTAAACACTTTGGTAGGGGGAGGAAGCCATAAGACTTTGTCAGGTGAGGAGCAAGGCGGGTTCAAAAATGATAATTCAGGGATGAGCGTGATCAATGGTGTTGGGAACAGCCATGAATCGTTCACAATAAAATCAGAGAGCTTTTGATTTAAATGACAATTTAGAGCTTGAAGTGTGTGGGGGGCGAACCTGTGTGAAATAGGACCTCATTCGAGCCAATTGTCACTCCAAAAGTAGGTATCTATTCCATTTCCTATCTCATATTTGGTCATCGAAAGCGCAGTCCCTCAATTAAAGAAGCTTATTCCAATTCCACGAACACTTCTGAGGAATCTTGATATTCCAGAAACATCTTGATATTGTCCATGGAGAACATGTGTATAAAAGGCATTAAGGGTATTTTGGGTACATGCAAGGGACATTTTTGGGATTATTAGGTCATGAGCCCACTAATGGTCATATTCTAATAGTTCATCAACAGAAGGGGCGTGCAGTATTTTTGAATAATTAATGCACTTTAATGCTCTTAATAAAGGGGAGGAGTGTTATTTGTCAAAAATTGAAAAATTATCTATTTGCTTAAGTATATCACCTGTTTTGGGGGGGAAGGTGATGTTATTCAATTAACTAAATTTGCTAACGGCGTGAACATAAAAAGAGTCTAAGTGTGTAATTGAGATGTTTAACATTGAAGGGGATCAAAGTGAAATTAGAACAAATTTCGATGGGCTAAGAGATTAATCTTATGTATTTTCAAATATGGTTGTTAATAATAAGATTAAATAATTTCAATGGGGTTTAAAGTGTATTTTAGCCCAATTTAGTAGTTAAGCGGTAGTTGCCCTTACTCCCAAACGAGAAGTCAAGGGTTCGAGTCTGTGTGAGTTTCTTACATTTAAAAATAAAAAATACTTCTACTCTTTTTTTAAAAAATACAATCCCTATCAAATAATTGACCCAGACTATTATGTAATTTAGTTTGTAATTTTAAAAATAAACACACAGACACACATCAATATATGTAATTTAATTTGTACTTTAAATTGACCCAAACTATTATGTGATCCTATAAAGATATGTTTGCTCCTATACCCCTAAAAAAATAAAAAAACCAACCCAATAAAAGCATAAAGCTAGTAGTCCATATGTTTTTTCTCAAGCCAATAATAAATATGTATTAAATAATAGCATACATCTATTGATGAAGACAAACTTTAAAAGAACATTAATTAATTATATATAGGGAGAGTAATTTACCCAAAACCCTTGAGGTTTCAGAATTTAATTACCAAATTCTCTGTCGTTCGCCAAACCCCCTGATATTTTAGATTTTAATCAAATACCCTTTTCCGACCAATTTTTATGTCAAAATAACTTAAATACGCCTCACATAAATTATAGTTTCACCCCTCTTGTTTGGACATATTACACTTTCCATCATCTATAAAAAAATATTATATATAAAATTTGAAATATATATTTAAATTTGAAAAAAAAAATATATATATATATATATAATTCGAAACAAATATATAAAATTTGAAATATATATATATAATTCATAAACAATATATTAAAATTTGAAATATATATATAAAATTTGAAAAAGTATATAAATTTTGAAATATATATAAATTCAAAACAAATATATAAAATTTGGAAAAATATATATAAAATTAGAAAAACTATATAACATTAGGAAAATATATATATAATTCGAGAAAATATATAAAATTCTAAATATATATATATAATTCATAAATAATATATTAAATTTCAAATATATATATAAATTTCAAAAAAATATATTAAATTTCAAAAATATATATAAAATTCAGAATATATATATATAAATTTGAATATATATATATATATATATATTTCAAAAAATGAATTTTATTTTTTTATGTCACCACGTGAGTGGAACGTGACAGGATGTATGGTTTAGACCAAGCACGTGAGGTTAAATGGGAACCCATGTCATATTGTGTACTTAAATCTTCATTTTTGATTGTATTGTTTTAAATGGACAAAAAATTAAAGGAAAAAGAGATAAATGTGCGAAAGTTGAACAAGAAGAAATATGATATGGTAAGATGGTGGGCCGATTGTTTGTCTCTTGTTGGATACTAACATCATCATTTTCTTTTTATTTCCTTTCTATTATTTTTTTGGGTAAATTTATATATATTTCAAATTTTATATATATATTTGAAATTTAATATATTATTTATGAATTATATATATATTTTTATAATTTTGTATATTTGTTTCAAATTATATATATATTTGAAATTATATATATATTCCGAATTTTATATAATTTTTCTAATTATATATATATATATATTCGAATTTTATATATTTTTATGATTTATATATATATATATATATATATTTCAAAATGTATATATTTTTTCGAAATTTATATATTTCTTCAAAATTTAATATATAGTTTACGAATTTTATATATATATTTTTCAAATTTATATATTTGTTTCGAATTATATATATATTTCAAATTTTATATATTTGTTCAAATTTTAAATAATGTTTCCAATTTTATATATATATTTTTTTATAGAGGGGGGAAAGTTCGAAAATATATATATATAAAATTCTAAAAAATATATAATTTTTAAAATATATTAAAATTTATAAATAATATATTAAATTTAATATATATATAATTCGAAAAAAAATATTTTAAAATTTGAAAAAATATATAAATTTTGAAACATATATAAAATTAGAAAAAAAATATATATTTCGAAAAACATATATAAATTTACCCAAAAAAAAATAGAAAGGAAAGAAAAAAGAAATGATGATGCTAGTATCCAATAAGAGACAAACAATCAACCCACTATCTTACCGTATCTCACTTCTTCTTGTCCAACTTTCCCTCTTTTTCTTTTAATTTTTTATCCATTTAAAACCATACAATCAAAAATAAAGATTTAAGTTCACAACATAACATGGGTTTCCATTCAACCTCATGTGCCTAGTCCAAACCATACACTTTGTCACGTGCCACTCACATTGTGACACAAAAAAATAAAATTCATTTTTTGAAATATATATATTTTTTCAAATTTGTATATATATTATGAATTTTATATATTTTTTTCAAATTTTATATATTTGTTTTGAATTTTATAAAAAAAGAATTAAATTTATATATTTTTTTGAAATTTAATATATATTTTTTGAATTATATATATATATTTGAAATTTAATATATTATTTATGAATTTTATATATATATTTAGAATTTTATATATTTGTTTCTAATTATATATATATATATTTGAATTTATATATTTTTTTCGGATTTTATATATTTTTTCTAATTTTATATATTTGTTTTGAATTATATATATATATATTTCAAAATTTATATATTTTTTTGAATTTTATATATATATTTCAAAATTTAATATATTGTTTATGAATTATATATATATATTTCAAATTTTATATATTTGTTTCGAATTATATATATATATTTTCGAATTTTATATATAATTTTTTTTATAGATGGGGAAAATGTAATTATTCAAACAAGAGGGGGAAAGTGCAATATGTCAAAACAAGAGGGGTGAAATTGTAATTTATGTGAGGGGCATTTAAGTCATTTTGACATGAAAATTGGCTGGAAGTAAGGCTGACAAAATTGGACACGACACAAACACGAGGCTATTTAAAAGGGTTAGGGTTGAGCATAAAAGGGTTGAGGCCTAAAAATGGTCGGCCCGAACACGACACGAGAATATAAGGGTCAACCCGAACATAACACGGATAACCCGAACACGACACGTTTGACACGATTATATTTATATTTATCTTTATTTTTATATTTTTCTCTTCTCTAATTGTTCATGGATTGAAATATATAAATAAAATAGTACTTGATCGTGTCAAAATCAATTTAATTTTGTTGATAATAGATTAAATAGTTTATTTCGTATTGGATTATGTAAGATTTAATTTAAAATATTATAATAAATAGACTAAATGGATTACATGGGTCGACACGGACACAACATGAGTTGTGTTAGGGTTGAGGATATTTGACACGTATATTAACTATGTCTTTTTGACACGACACGATTTTGACCTGACACGAACACGACTCGTAACCCGAAATTGCCAGCCCTAGCTGGAAGGGAGTATTTGATTGAAATCTGAAATGTCGGGGGTTTGACGAAAGACAAGGAGTTTGGTGTTTGGTGATTAAATCCTGAAATCAAGTGGGATTTTGTGTAAATTACCTTATATATATATATATATATATATATATTGAGAGAGACACGGAGAGTGAGGGAAGAGCATTTTACGGTGCACGTGGATGAAGTAGCTAGTGTCTCCGATTGGATCCGGGGGTACTTAAATGATTAGCTAGCTAAGTAGAATTGCACATTCTTTGACGGTTAGGTTCATTTTCTATACCCTCCTCCAACTATGACTAATGGTCCCCAAAAATGAGTCGCATAAAAAGTCTATCAAATCAAACTATCATAAAAGACATATACAAGATATCTGTTTTGACTAATCATTTTTCATCCTTTCAATTTCCTACAATGATCGACTCCAGAAATTTTTTTTTTTTTCAAATGGTAATATAAGGTACTACATTACCAATAATGTTTTATTCAGCTTAGAATGAGACATTTTGTGAAGGAATTTTTAGTTAAAATTGAAATCGTAACGTTTATTTGGATCTAGTTAATTTTTTTCCAATTTTTTTTTAGATATAACGTTGACACAAACAATATAAAAATATTAAAAACATCATTTATGTTTTTATTATTAGGGCTATTATCATAAAAACCCCTACACTTTGACATTTGTATCAAACAATCACCACCACTATCATATTGCCCATTGCACTATTAATTTGTCTCAAATTGCCCCTCCCTGCAGTATTTGACTATGTTAAATGACTATATTAACCTTACCCTTTTAATTACTTATCTTAATTTCTCTATTTCAAGAACAATAACAAAGCAACAATAGAAAATAAAAAATAAAAATGCACTAACAAATATTTTCATCACCTTCAACATAAAATTATTCGATAACTTAATTCATAATTTGTTTCATCAAAAATATTAATAGTAATGTAGACCCATTTCCTTTTAAGTAAAAATTGGGATTGTGTAATTTTGGAAGAAAAAAAAATATATTGCTTTAATACCGTGCACTAATAAAAACGGGTATATTTAGTTTAATAATAAACTCGTATTTAGCCTCAATCCGAAATTAAAGCAATATTATTATTTTTTTCTAAATTACACAATCCAAATTTTTATTTAAAAGGAAATGGGTCTACATTACTATTAATATTTTGAATGACAAAAAAAATATTTAATTAAATTATCGAATAAATTTATGTTGAAGGTGATGAAAATATTTGTTAGTGCATGTGTTTTTTTTTCTATTGTTGCTTTGTTATTGTCCTTAAAATAAATAAATTAAGATAAGTAATTAATATAATCATTTAACATAATCAAATAGTATTGCGAAGGATAATTTGAGACAAATTAATAGTGCAAGATCAATACAATAGTGGTGGGTGTTATTTGATACAAATATCAAAATGGAGGAGATTTTATGATAATAGCCCTTATTATTAATCTTGGTGTACAAAACAAAACAAATCACACATATATGCTCAAAACAAATCACACATATATGCTTTTGGGCAGAAAGGGCCTTGGGTTGGGCTGAAAAAAGAATAAAAAACAAAAGCATATATCAGCATGATTAAAACTTAGACTACATTGTTATTTATGTATACACATAGGTTTTATTAGTATTTATGATGTTAATACTAACATTAAATACTAATAAAGTTTAACAAAAATCTTTGTTGGTGTTCACAGATAATCAAGGTTGTTAGGATTGTTAGGGGTTTGTAGGATCGGGATCGTAGAATTGTAAGATTCTACCATAATGTTATAAAAAACGTTTAAATTAACTTCTTAATCAATACTATCTCTATAATAAAACAAAAATATATTCAAAATATCAACTATAATAAAAAAACATAATCCTAAAGTCGATTTTAAAAATATTACAAAGACTATATGCATATAAAATTTGGTAAAATAGTTTACCAAATTTTTATTTTTTTTCATGTGTTTTATATTTTAAAACACATGAAAAAAATAGAAATAATTAAAATACGTTACACTTTTATAACTAAGTAAATATAGATATAGATTAGAGATAATAAATATAAAAATAAGTTTAGACCGGTTATTGGTTTTTATTAGATGACGAGTACAAATAAGTAGTAACTATGGATTGATATATACATTTAATGGGAAAATCGAAAAAGTTTTTCAATGATTAATATAAAAATAAATGTTAAATAATAAGTAACTCAACAGTTTTTATTCTAAAATAATGTATAGAAATATTCTAAGGGCCTTGTACTTTATATTAGTATAGATATATATAGAAATAGATTGGGTTGAATTTGGGGTTTAAAAGTATTTTTTTGTTTCTTTTTTTAAAAAAGTGGGTCCTTTTATATGGATAGCCCAATCCAAAATTAATGTTTTCACCTAAAAAGCCCTAAATTGCATGTAAATAGTAAGATCGTTTGGGTGGAATCGAGATCATTTTGGGTGATAGGATCGTAGGATCCTACCTATAAGATCGCAATCCTATGACGATCCTACCCCATGAGAGATTTTTGTGGGATCGAAATTATTTTGACGGGTAGGATCCTACTTCATAGGATCGCGATAAAAAGTAGATAATAGAATTATCCTTTAATCATAATTGTCACATCAAAAGTAAAACAACTCTAATACCACATATCATTTTGACAAATAATGTTTTAATAACAAATCCTTTCTTAAAAATGATTTGAACGAATACGTCGAATACATATATTTAGCAAATAAAATATCTTTGTGTTAAATGAAATAAAATATTTTGACATAAAGAGCTTTAATTGGTACATGTGTGATCTATTTATTGAAAAAGGATAACAAAAGGAAAAATAATCCTCTAAGGAGACGTCCAGCGATGGGCCCACCCTTTGAAAAATTATTTACCAAAATTTGATAATTCACAACAATACCATTATTTTGAAAATTAAAAAGTTATTCACCAAAGTTTAAAAATTAACAATAATACATAATATGCATATATATAAGGGCCCATCAGGTAAAAAATTAAAATGTTACCCACCAAACTATCATGTCATTAAATCAGTATATCACTTCAAATTTATTGTAATATAATTTCGTCATTTTTGTAATAAGAAATATAATTCATTATAATAGAGTTTTATCAGTTTTCTAATAAGAAACCAAATGCGTAGTATGAAACTTACAATAATAAAAGCACATATATATCATTACTCTAACTTCATTTTTGTAATAAGAATACAATAAAAAAGTATAAGACTTTAATTTATTATCAAAACTATTACATTGAAAAATACATATATCATTTCAACTTTACTGTAATAGAATTTTATTATTTTTATAATAAGAAACACAATTTACTTTAATAGGGTTTCATCATTTCTATAATAAGAAATACAATACGTAGTATAAAACATACACAAATAAAAAATTTAACTCTTGGATTTGCCATAAAAATTGATATAATGTAAAACACGTATATCATCACTCCAATTTTATTTTATTTAGTAAGAAACACAATAAAAAAGTATAACCCTTGAATTTACCATCAAAATGAATATAGTGGAAAATGCATATATCATTTCAATTTCACTGTAATAGAATTTTATTATTTTTGTAATACGAAACACAATTCGATGTAATAGAATTTCATCATTTCTGTAACGTACAGTAATAAAAAATGCAACTCTTGAATTTGTCATCAAAATAAGTATAATGTAAAACACATATATTACCACTCTAACTTCATTTTTTAGTAAGAATACAATAAAAAAAATATAAGCCTTAAACTTACCATCAAAATGAATATATTGAAAAATACATATATCATTTCAACTTCACTGCAATAGAATTTTATCATTTTTGTAATAAGAAATACAATTAACTGTAGTAGAATTCTATCATTTATGTGATAAGGAACACAATACATAGTATAAAACGTACACTAATAAACAACCCGATGGACCCTTATATATATATGCATATTATGTATTGTTGTGAATTTTCAAAATTTGGTTTATAATTTTTTAATTTCCAAAATAGTGGTATTGTTGTGAATTTTTAAAATTTGGTGGGTAATTTTTTAACAATACTAAAATAGTGGTATTGTTGTGAATTTTTAAAAGTTGGTGGGTAATTTTAAAAATTTTCAAAGGTGGCCCCATTGCTGGACTTGTCAAATGTTGTGAATTTTTGAAAGTTGGTGGGTAATTTTTTAACAATATCAAAATAATAGTATTGTTGTTGAATTTTTAAAATTTAATGAGTAATTTTTTAATTTTTCAAAGGGTTGACGAGAGAGAGAGAGAGAGAGAGAGAGAGAGAGAATCTAGTGGAACTTGGACACTTTACTCTCATCTGGGGAAATGGTTTTGAGGAATTCAAACGGTACAAGCAAAAAATGACAGCCTCCAGAGGAGGTTTGACCGTTTAATCAAGCCAATCAAACAAATACTTGCAATAATAGAACAGAAAGAAGAAAAAATGAATGCAAACAAAACCCAAAAAAGACGAGTCACCTGTACAACGCTTTCCTTTCTCTTCTAGGAAAGTGTTTAGTAAATTTATAGTTTTTTGAAATTTCTTCATCTTATTTTTCCATTTGCAGTTGTGGGTAGTCCTCAAAAGGGTACAAATTTGATGTTTTTGTATAGATTTTGAGTTTTGAGTTTCTTCTGGGTTGTAAGAAAAAAACCACAATGACCCTTTTGAACCAGTGAAACTGAGGGAGGTTGGAGTTGTAGAGCAGATGTTGAAGGGTTGGTGGGCTCTATTTTTTTAACCTCTTTTATTGGAAAATTTTGAAGGGTCTAATATGTATTTTTGGCTTTACATTGAAGATTCCATCTAAGAAAGCCATCTTGCCTCTTTCCAGATATTCATGTATAATAGTATATGCTCTTCAGTAGAAAGAAACCTCTGTCCCATTTAGCTGTTCTACTTATATATCTAACTGTAACTCTCATTCCTCCTCCTCTCTCTTGAAGTACCTTTCTAGGTTCAAAAGGTATGCAATCTTTCTCTCTTGAGATCCCCCAATTTTTGTGGGTGTTTTGACTTTGTGATATGTTTATAGTATATTCTCTTTTAGTTCTTCCTTCATATGTTACTGAGTTTGTGGGGGATACAGTGGCATTCAATTTGGGAATTTTTGCTTACTTATGGTGGGACCATCGATTGCTATTTGCTACTAGAGTTGGACCATTCAATCATTGAGTTCATGTTTTTCCTTTGATTCTGGTTGGTGAGGAGTATATCAGATCTGGGTTAGTTGTGGTTTGTGGTGGGAATGAATGAATGCATGCTTGTGCTGGATCTGATGATCTGGTTTATCTGGTACAGGTTAGTCAGATAATTGGGAATTCAGTTCATTGGTGAAGAAGATGAACGGGGCAGCGCTGGTGGCGATTGCTGCCACAATTGGCAACTTATTGCAAGGGTGGGATAATGCTACCATTGCAGGTACACTCACTAATGCTGCTCCTTTATATTGGTCTTAATTGTGGTCCCTTGATCTAAGCTAGAAATGCAATATGCTGAATTTCCAATTTTCATGTCAGCGCGACGGGTTTTGATATTCATCTATCCTGAATTGATGGTAGAGTAGCTAATGTGCATTGAGATTTGGTAGAGGAAATTTTGTGGTAGAAGAATTTGTGGCTTGGGTTAATTGCAAGAGCACGATTTTTCTGGACCCTTTATGTGTCACTACTGAGTAATTAATGGAACAGTTGTGATTTTATCTTATAATATATCTTAACTTGCAGGGGCTGTTGTTTACATAGTGGATGACCTCAATTTGGGAACTGCTATGGAAGGTCTGGTAGTGGCCATGTCACTCATTGGAGCCACACTTATCACAACTTGCTCAGGACCCATATCAGATTGGATAGGCCGGCGTCCAATGCTCATAATGTCCTCGATTTTCTATTTTGTTAGTGGTTTGATAATGTTGTGGTCGCCTAATGTCTACGTCCTACTTTTCGCGAGGCTACTAGATGGTTTCGGGATTGGTTTGGCGGTCACTCTTACCCCAGTTTATATATCTGAGACTGCACCCTCTGACATAAGAGGGTCATTAAATACTCTTCCGCAGTTCACCGGTTCTGGTGGAATGTTTTTAGCGTACTGCATGGTTTTTGGAATGTCACTGATGGCCTCACCAAGCTGGCGGATAATGCTTGGAGTTCTTTCTATTCCCTCTCTTGTTTATTTTGCATTCACCGTGCTCTATTTACCTGAATCTCCACGGTGGCTTGTGAGTAAAGGGAGGATGCTTGAGGCAAAACAAGTTTTGCAGAGATTACGTGGCAGGGAAGATGTTTCAGGTTTGTTCTCTGATGTGTGTGTTTAAACTTGTAATTATGTATTGAGCCAACATCTTAGTCGTCTTATTAGTCTCATGAATTCTGCTTCGGGGTCTTGGCTCAAATAAAGCAAATATTGAATTGTGTGCCAGATAACTTAAGTTTAGTGCATGTGGGAATTTGTTGATGATTCCTTTTTTTTGGTAAGATCCATTTACCTCTTCGTACTGTCATTGATATGATATTAAGAAAGAAAAGAAGTCCAGAATACCCTAACATCAACTGCGGAGCCACACGGTGCTCACTCCTAGTTATAGGTTCATTTTTTAATTTTAATTGACTATGTATTCGTGTGTTTATAGAGGTGCAAACATGTCACCTTAAAATTTGGCAGAAAACTGCTTAATCATTATAAATTCGCTAGAATTTTCACTTGTTCTCACAAACTCCATTTGCTTCTTTCTTCCATCAATCATTACACTTTCTCGCCTATCCACCCCTTTTCTTGGTCATTCTCCATTAATATTAGCGTTAACCTCAAACAAAAATCATCTTACACCAATAAGACATCTAATTCTATCTTTATTTTTTCCGTCTGGTTCTGATTCTTTAATCTTGTTTGAGCCGGTGAAAATCACTATTTTTGGGAATTTATCTTTTCTCTAGTCTTATGCTAATTTTTTTGATATATAACCATGTTTCCCAGAAAACACAGTAAGTTGAACATGTTTATTATAGTGAGCCAGAAGAAGTATTTTCCTGTTTTTTCTGTTTCTTGCTTATAATGTTTGAGTTTCATCTCTGTTTTGTACAATTATATTATAAATTTTGATCTTGTGTGTTATAACTGGACCCGGTTTTGAAGGCTCTAATGTCATGCCATCTCCTTAAATTTAATATTCTTTTCTTTGTTTAGACTGTCAGTATGCAGCATTTCAGATTTTATCATATCTGAAATTTCAGAAAAGTTCAAAATTTCTATGTTACAGTTGTTCAAATTGTCGCCAATTTTCCCAGTTTAATGTATTTGAAAGTACTCTTACCCTTCCTGGAGATTTGCTCAATTTTTTTGTCTTCTATTTTTCCCACACTCTCCTGCTCATTAAAACTATGACCAAGTTATTCTGTTGATTGTATGGTTGCTTCTTCGATCAACAGGTGAGATGGCCTTGCTGGTTGAAGGTCTTGCATTTGGCGGTGAAACATCTATAGAGGAGTACATAATAGGTCAAGCCGATGAACTTACTGGTGATGAGGAATTAGCTGATGATAAAGACCACATCAAATTGTATGGACCAGAACAGGGTCTCTCTTGGGTTGCCAAACCTGTCACTGGACAGAGTAGTAGTGGCCTTGTCTCCAGACATGGGAGCATGGTAAACCAGAGCGTGCCTTTTATGGATCCTCTTGTGACTCTTTTTGGCAGTGTCCATGAAAAATTGCCGGAAACAGGAAGTATGCGAAGCATGTTATTTCCCAATTTTGGCAGCATGTTCAGCACAGCGGAGCCTCATGATAAACATGAACAGTGGGATGAAGAGAGTCTACAGAGGGAAGGCGGGGGTTATGCCTCAGACGCTGGAGGGGCGGACTCTGATGACAATTTGCAGAGTCCATTAATATCACGTCAAACAACAAGCATGGAAAAGGACATGGTTCCTCCTCCTTCCCATGGCAGCATCCTAAGCATGCGACGTCATAGCAGTCTCATGCAAGGGAATGTTGGAGAAGCAGTTGGTAGTACAGGAATTGGTGGTGGATGGCAGTTGGCATGGAAGTGGTCTGAGAGGGAAGGTGAAGATGGAAAGAAGGAAGGAGGCTTTAAAAGGATTTACTTGCATGAGGGAGTTGCTGCTTCCAGGCGTGGGTCCCTTTTTTCGCTTCCCGGTGGCGATGTTCCTGAGGAAGGTGAGTATATCCAGGCTGCTGCTCTGGTAAGCCAACCTGCTCTTTATTCCAAGGAGCTCATGGATCACCATCCAGTTGGACCGGCAATGGTTCACCCATCTGAAACTGCTTCAAAAGGTCCAATTTGGGCTGCTCTTCTTGAACCAGGAGTCAAGCGTGCATTGGTTGTTGGTGTTGGAATTCAAGTACTTCAGCAGGTGGGATATCCTTCCTTTCAATAACTTTTGTTGGTCTGTGTGAATTTTAAATAAAGATTAAAGTAGGCGAGTCGCCCTATTATAGTCCATTCATGTCCCTTGGTTTATTTTCTTCTTCCTTTTGAAGATCCCTTTTTATCTCGTCATGATGTGGTCTTATCTTGTTCTCTTAAGATTTTTGTTGTTTACAGTGTCTTGATTTGTTCTTTTAGTCTTTAGAAGCATACTTAGCCTAAGAAATATGGTAACTATTAGGAGCAGAGTAGACTTCAAGACCTAGAACCTAACTGAGAGAGCTAACTTAGAGATCATCTCCTGTGATATTCATGTCATCCACATAAAGTAGTAGAAAAAAAAAAAATCCTTTGTCAGACTTCAAAATGAAAAGAGCCAAGTCATGAGAGTTTAAAGTGAAGCCAAAATGACCAATAGTTGTACTAAAATCAGCAAACTAAGCTTGAGTTGCTTGTTTGAGACCATTCAAAGCATGATGGAGTTTACAAACTTCTTGTGTAGATAGTGATATGAACATATATAGAGAGGAAGTAGACCTTGATAAACATATGTATATAAAAGAGAAAGTAGACATTGCTAGTTTTCTCTCTTATCTATTTCGGTAAAGAAATTTACAATTGTGAAAATGTAAACTTCTCTTGGTTTCTAGTTTTTCTTTCTTTCTTTATTTTTTTGCGATAGATCTTTCTTTTGGTATGCTTTTGTTAAACTTATTTGATTTTCTTAATCATAGATTGAAAACATTATTGTTGGGAGAGGGCAAAAAACAGGGCAAACCTGAGAGACCTGGTGAACTTGCTTGACAATTTGAGATTGGTCCAACATGATATTAACCTATGTGTCAGGTTGGGTTGGGTTAACACGAGCTCCTGATCTTGTCAGGTTCAGATTGGGCCTGCTCAAGTTGCACCCCTACTGAGAAACACCCATGGTTGGAGTTGGTGAAGTCCTTGAATGTTACATGAAATTCCAATTTTAGAGAAGATATATTTGTCCATATATGAAAATTTTCCAGGGGTAAACTAGTCATTTCCAATCGAGACAGTAAGTTCATAGGTCTTTTCACCGAGTCGGGGTGAAATGGAGATTTCACATGGTGTTCAAGTAATTTCCTGACAGATGGATGATGGTTGGGGGGGTAAGTTAATCAGAGGTCAAACCACAGGAGGCGGTAGTGTAGTTTTTATATAACTATAAATAGGACAGACCTTGGGCTGTGAGTGTAATCTAACCATTTGTTTAAGAAATTTTAAGAGAATTAATGAATTTATCGGAAATAATAGGAAAATCTGTTTGGAGGATACTTTTTTAAATATTATTGCATGAGGTTTATCTTTTTGTTGCTTTTCTGCTTTCTTACATCTTGAGTTTTTCCTGACTGTTGGTTGCAGTTTTCTGGCATAAATGGGGTTATGTACTACACTCCTCAAATTCTCGAGGAGGCAGGCGTTGAAGTTCTTCTAACCGATCTCGGCCTCAGTACAGACTCCGCGTCTTTCCTTATTAGTGCACTCACAACCTTTTTGATGCTTCCTTGTATAGCTGTTGCCATGAGGCTTATGGATGTCTCAGGCAGGAGGTAACTTCTTCTCTTTCCACTTGTAATTCTTCTCTGGCGGCCGTTGAGGGCCGAGTCCAAAGAGAGTCGAGTATTTTACTTACTATTACATTTTTCGTTATGAAACATCTTCAGTGCATCAGATTGCAACAGATGATCTCTGATCATGGTTATATTGCAATGAGTTCTTTTGGTACTTGTCCTCGTTGTTGGAAATGGAGAGTAGTATTTTCTGCTTATTATTAAATCTACGCCATAAAAAAGTTGGAATTGATGAAGCCATCTGAAAGTGGTTTTCATTACCGTCTTCCTAGGATTTTCTTGATAAATACTCAACAGTCATTGACATGACAGTAGAAGTTTGAATGATATATTGATCCCTGCTCAAACGGTTTTATATGAGTTGTGAACTCTCTCTCAGTCTTACCGTCATCTCTATGTACATAGCTTTCACATATCACCTCTCTATGTGCGGGAAAAACGTTGCTCTTTGTTATTTTTGTTTTTGCTTTACATTTGTTATTTCATCCCTTGCTGCAGGACGCTGCTGCTCACGACGATTCCCGTCTTAATAGCGTCACTTGCTATCCTAGTCATTTCCAACATCTTAAGCCTCGGCTCAGTTCTTCAAGCAGTAATCTCAACCATCTGTGTTGTGGTCTACTTCTGCGTCTTCGTCATGGCCTATGGACCAATCCCCAATATCCTCTGCTCAGAGATTTTCCCCACACGCGTGCGTGGCCTCTGCATCGCCATCTGTGCTCTAGTGTACTGGATTAGCGACATTATCGTTACCTACACGTTGCCTGTTCTACTAGATGCATTTGGCCTGGTCGGTATCTTTGGCATTTATGCTGTCGTGTGCGTCATCTCCTGGTTCTTCGTCTTCTTGAAGGTTCCCGAAACCAAGGGCATGCCGCTTGAAGTTATTATAGAGTTCTTTGCTGTTGATGCGCGGCAAACTGTAGCTGCCAAGAATGAGTAATTTTTGAGGCATTTGGAATACACCAGTTTTACCCCATGATTTTAGTAGTTAAAGATGACAATCATCTTCCCTCTGAGAAGCTCTTATGTTTATTGTGATTGCATAGAGAGCATGTAATATTTTGCAACTTTATTTTTTTTTTTATTTTTTTTCCCAGTCTTTTTATTTAGTGTATGAATTAGTACATTGCATTGTATTGATGGGTGCAGTTTTCAATCTGAACCAAGGGATGTTATAAAGATAAAGATTGCATACATAGTTAAGCTCCTTTACTACCTTTTATGAGTTAGAAGCATCAAGCACACTAAAACAAAGAGAGGGTAAAAAAGAATGAAATTTTAAAAAATAAAAAATAAAATAAAAGAAAAGAAGTTTGATATTTAACCTATTTTGGATTAGCATATCAATCTCATCAAAATTTGGTATTAAACATTTCTTATGAATGGAGTAGCATATCACTAGAAGCTTAAATATATTTGAACACAATATGGGCATATTTTGAACACTTTTGATAGCAAGACAGTGTATAATTTAATTGAATTTATTATAATTCAAACATATATTGTAAAATAATTAAAAAATAATTTAAAATTTAAGAAAACAGCAAGAAAAAAAAAAGTACTAATTTTAAAATACAAATGAGTAATGTTTTATAATTATGTGAATAAAAATATAATAATCGTATTAGGCAATAATTTATGGTGGGTCTTTTTTTTTTAAAAAAATAATAATTTATGGTGGGTTGTGAAATGAACTTTGATTTGGTTTCTTCGGGGATTATGGGCCAACTGGCCCACTAGGATCTCCTCTCTCTCCCATTCGCCTAAAACCCCAGTCGCCACAACTACCCAGCAAAACAGTTCTTTCCGTTACATACAAGTACAACTCTCTCTCTCTCTCTCTCACACACACACAAAACACACAAACCAATATATATATATATATATCTCTTTGTAGGAAAGTCATGGGTAGAGTGGAGGTGGAGAGAGTATTTATAGGAGCAGGATGCAACAGAGTGGTGAACAACGTTTCATGGGGTGCCTCTGATTTGGTCGCCTTCGGTGCCCAAAACGCAGTCGCCATTTTCTGCCCTAAGGTTTCAATACTTTCTAAATCTATGTATTCAATGCACTATTTACGCCTGTATATATATATATATATGTATATATCTATATGCATGTTATGTGTTTGATTATTCGTTTGTTCGACAGACTGCCCAAATATTGACTACACTACCGGGTCACAGGGCTTCTGTGAATTGCACTCACTGGCTTCCAAATAGCAAGTTTTCATTAAAAGGTATATTCTTTTACTGATTAGCATCAAAGTAACACTCTTTTAAAATGATAAATATGTTACATAGATGGGTAAATCTATGTTTTTGGCTCAAAATTGTATTCTTATGCTCGTAGCCCAACAGTTGGAGCGGCATTTCTTACTGTCTGGAGATGCTGATGGTGTCATTATTTTATGGGAATTCTCTCTTGCAGACAAAAAGGTACCTGTATACATTTATATATAGATATAGATATATATAGATATATATAGATGTGTGTATGTGTGTGTGTGTATAGGCGTGTGTGTTTGTAAATATCTATCTATGGTTTTAAAGTCGCCGAATATGTGTTTACTTTTTCTGCAATTTATAAGGGGTATTTGTAAATGAGAGCAACTGATGTAATGAAGAACATATGTCCTTGCACACCATGGTCAATCTTATTATTGGCAGTTTAAATTCTAAAAGGTTGCCAATAAGATGGATTCGCATCTTTTCCATGGCTCGATGCAGGGATGACATGCAAATCATAAAACATGTGTTTTCGATAAACCTGCTTATGCGAATGAAAATGCGACTTCTTGTTCCATATGACATGTTAGAGGCATGCTAGGAGAGCATATTGTAAATATTGAAAGCATTGTTGGGATGCACATGTGATTGGACATTGATTTCCAAAATTGGATTGGGTTAAAGAAGAAGGGCCCGTAGCCCTGGTTTTGGAAGTCCCAGAAGATGGCCAAGTGGTTGTGTTACTGGCGGGTAAGCAGTATGGGAAGATTAGGCAGGGGAGCGAGGCTTTGGCACGTACTCGGTTGTGTGAGTACGGAACCTTTTGAGGTCTGGTATGATCTGGAAATGTTGATTTCTGGTTTCTTATATGATTTGGAATGGATATCCTTCACGTATTAGTTATCAAATTTGAGATAAAATTGAATCTTAAAGGATTTTGGCATGGATATGTAAGTGGCGTGTTCAAATTGGAATTAAATCCTGCCTTTAAAGTGTTTTAGATGAATGAATTCGTATGACAACTATTTTAACCCTTCCTCTCCTTTGCTCACAGTGGAGGTATGTGTTACAAACACCACAACCACACAAGAAAGGAGTTACGTGCATTAATGGAATTATGGTTTCCCAGACGGAGGCGATTTTTGCTTCAACATCTTCTGATGGTCAAGTTTTCTTATGGGAAGTGGTCTTTCCTTCTACTTCTGGAGGTGAGTTGTATGAATTTTGGGTTTGGTGCCATTGGACTCTAATGCAGTACTAGGGCGTACTGAAGAGGATTATTTATTGTATGTACACATATAACAAATTAACCTCCTCATTAGCATTAATATATGTTTATTATACTGCAGAATGCCAATTAAGTGAGCTACAAACAGACATTTGCGAGTCATTGATATATTAATAGTTGTTGGATTTCACCATTTCTCCAATTTCTGTCCTAGTATACTCATCAACATCTATATTCTTTACTTTAAAAAAAATAAAAAAATCTATATTCTTCCCTCAGTTGATATATCAATGACTCACAAATGTCTGTTGTGAGTCATTGGCATATTAATAGTTGTTGGATTTCACCATTTCTCCAAATTTCTGTCCTAGTATACTCATCAACATCTATATTCTTTACTTTAAAAAAAAAATTAAAAAAATCCATATTCTTCCCTCAGTTGATGCTACATATGGCTTTCATCCTCATTAGCGTAGCTTTTAATCCAAATCAAAAAAAAATTTGCGTGCGCTTTACTACATTGCCAATCAATTACTCAAGTGTGGAAATTTTAGGTGACTGCAAATTGTCTTGTCTGGAATCTTTCTGTGTTGGTTCAAAACCTATGGTGGCACTTTCATTAGCAGAGATGCCTGGAACTACGGATTACCTACTCCTTGCAATGGGGGGATTGGACAACAAAATTCATCTCTACTGTGGTGAGAGGACGGGAAAAGTATGTAATACTTTAAATGTTTTATGCTTCTTGTGTACAATACTTGCCTATATTTAATTTTTTTTGTCTTTTTATGGTCACAGTTTGTTCATGCTTGTGAGTTAAAAGGACATACTGATTGGATTCGAAGTTTGGACATATCATTTCCAATATGGACAAATGGTGCAGCAAATAGTCTTCTTCTAGTAAGTTCTTCTCAGGACAGAAGTATACGCATCTGGAAGTTGGCTTTACGAGATTCTACGGCTAATTCTTTGAGGAAAGAAGCAGGGACCCTGGCTTCTTATATTGAAGGTCCTGTTCTTGTAGCTGGCTCATCCTCATATCAGATATCTTTGGAATCGCTGCTCGTTGGACATGATGATTGGGTGTATTCGGTGGAGTGGCAACCCCCTACAAGTTCCTCTATAGAGGGTATTTCTTGTTATCAACCTCAAAGCATTTTATCCGCATCCATGGACAAGACAATGATGATCTGGCAACCTGAAAAGAACACTGGCATCTGGGTGAATGTGGTTACTGTGGGGGAGTTAAATCACTGTGCTTTAGGGTTTTATGGTGGGCATTGGAGCCCAAATGGTGATTCAATATTGGCTCATGGCTATGGTGGATCTTTTCATCTCTGGAGAAATGTTGGTGTTGACTTTGATCACTGGAAACCGCAGAAAGTTCCCTCTGGGCATTTTGCAGTGGTAACAGATATTGTGTGGGCTAGGTCTGGTGAATATGTGCTGTCAGTCAGTCATGACCAGGTAATACATTTCTTGATCTGTAGAAGGAGTTCCATAAATAGTTCTTTCTGCCTTTAAAATGTTTCAGCTGCATGCTCTGGGTTAATTACTGTATGATCTGTTTCGGTTCTCAGAGACTTTGTGTGCAAACAGCATACACAATATAAATTAAGAGAATCGAGCAGGCCCTAGTGAACGAATTAAAAGGTTCACTAATAGGCTCTATGTGCCAGATTTGGGCAGTAATCATTACAGAATGTAGCATGTATTGTATTCAGTAAAGAAATCCTCAATTTCATGATCTTCTGAAATCTGAAATTTGCAGACAAGTAGAATTTTTGCTCCATGGGTTGAAGAGCCTGGTCTGGAAAATGGGGGCTCTTGGTGTGAAATTGCTCGCCCTCAAGTTCATGGTCATGATATTAACTGTGTGACAATCATCAAAGGGAAGGGGAATGATCGCTTTGTGAGTGGAGCTGAGGAGAAAGTTGGCAGGGTATTTGAAGCGCCTCTATCTTTTCTGAAGACATTAAATCATGCTTCTTCGCAGATGTCTGGCTTCACT
Source organism: Cornus suecica (assembly GCA_963922005.1). Taxonomy (NCBI): domain Eukaryota; kingdom Viridiplantae; phylum Streptophyta; class Magnoliopsida; order Cornales; family Cornaceae; genus Cornus; species Cornus suecica. The sequence goes on from OY998240.1 coordinate 87,222,224, forward strand.
GACTACCAAGTTGATGTTCAGATTGTGGGTGCAAATATGTCTGCTCTTGGGTTATCACAGAAACCTATTTATGTTCAGGGTGAGCTTCATCGTATTTGTCTTATCTTATGCCAAAATGATCTAAGATTGTTCAACATTGTTATATAGTGTTGCTATATTTAATACTTTATATATCCAAATTCAACATATGCGTATGTACTGGGGTAGAAATAGTAATCTTCTAATTTCATCAATACTTGCATGAGGTTGTCAACTTTTACCCTTATGCTTTGGTTTCCTTCTTTTTTTCTTTTTTCTTTTTTCTTTTTTTTTTTCCAGAAAAACATTTAAAGGATATGGACAAAAAAATTTCCTTTTTTATTTGTTCTCTGTTTGTTTGATGAAAGGAAAAGATCATTGTGACTGTAGACCTAATCGCAGGTATTATTTTCACAAAGGTGTTACTCTAGGTAGATGGGAATGTTTAGATAGAGGTGTGGTAAGATTAATAAAGTATGAATTAGAAATGATCACATCCCGCAATTGTTGGAGTGGCATTCATTTGGAGATAAAATAGGTTAAGATGGTTTGGACATCTGCAAAGCATGTAATGCTCTTGTTGTCAAGTTGCAATTGTCAATGCTGTTGATTTATGATTGTTAATAACCATCTACTCTCAAAGCTTAAGCTATTAGAGACGTTGTAACTTAAATATTTGATAATTCAATGATGACCCATTAAACTTCCCGTCTGTATCTGGAGGTTTAAATTTAATTTTTCTTCTTGTTATTGGGTTTATAAAGAGGAACATTTTAAGAGGTGATTTTCTTGTGCAGCTGGGAATGAGAACCCACACATAAATGGTAATGAAGGTCTGGATACCCTTGAAACTATCCCTGATGCAGTTCCCGTTGTATTAACTGAGCCCCCTGTTGAGGAACAACTAGCATGGCATACACTATGGCCAGAATCGCACAAACTTTATGGTCATGGAAATGAGTTGTTCTCTTTATGTTGTAACCATGAGGGAAATCTTGTTGCTTCATCCTGCAAGGTACACAGGCTTCATACTTATTGCTGTTATAACATATGAAATTGTAGATAGCCTAGCAGTAGCACTCTTGTGTTTGTAAAATTCAACAGGCGCTGATAAAAGAATGTTCGTGTTTTTTCGATTCGTAGTCTTGGTTGCAATGTGATATGATTGCAAATTGTCCTCCTACTAATAACCTACTACTTTTGAATGTCTTCAGTCTAAAACAGTGAGGGAAAGTTTGGCCATCCAGAATGGAGCCATTACCGTAAATAGATCGGAGCTGACTATAGGAGTGAAGGAAAATTTTTATGTGAAATCTTACCATATGCTATATTTTGAGAATGTGTCACCAAGAACACTTATTTAAAGGCTAACCAAAAATAAAATGGGATATGGGGTTATGTGAAGCATAATTTAATCTCATGTTTTATTGCTTCCTTCATCCACATTGAGTAAGGACTTTTCTATTTGATGGGTTCAAGATTTACTCGTGGTAAATAATTTGTTAACCCCACTATCACTCTTCTACAATCATTTTTTGGGACATGCTCTCACCCGTGAGGGAAATACTTCGAAGTATCAAGTTGAGATTTTATGGCAATGATAGACATCATCGAGTGTGAGACAATATATCATTGAATACATGCTTTATTCTGTCAATGACCCCACTGCTCATCTGTGTTTCCCCGCGAGTATTTTTTGTTGCTCACAGATCATCAATCTTGCAGGCACAATCAACATCAGTAGCAGAAATATGGTTATGGCAAGTGGGTTCATGGAAGGCTGTTGGTCGCTTGCAATCTCACAGCTTAACTGTGACACAGATGGAATTCTCTCGCGATGATAAATTTCTTTTGGCTGTCTCAAGAGATCGCCATTTATCTGTTTTCTCAATTAAACAAACAGGTAAACTAGCTGTAAGCTACTTCAGTAATAGGAATGTAATCTTTGGTGCGATCTGAATGTTTCATTTTCTGCTGTTAATTTCATTAAGAGTTAAAAGGACAAATCTTATCTACTTGACTGCATAAATCTCTTTTTTATACCCCTCCCTCCACCGTGACACAGAAAATGAATGCATTTAAACAGATTCTATAACTAGGTACAACTCTTTTGACATGTTTTTGGTAATCCAGGTGTTGATGGAGTTAGTTACCAGCTTGTAACGAGGCAGGAGGCACACAAACGAATAATATGGTCCCGTTCATGGAACCCATTTGGTGATGAATTCGCCACAGGTTCCAGGGACAAAACTGTGAAGATCTGGGCCATAGAGAAGAAATCTTCGGTGAAGCAGGTCATGACTCTTCCACAATTCAGCAGTAGCGTCATGGCGCTATCATGGGCTGGGATATCTCGTCAAAGGAACGAAGGGCTTCTCGCAGTTGGAATGGAAAACGGACTCATTGAGTTGTGGAATCTTTCTGTCGGACGAAATGAAGATGGTAGCACAGCAGTGCGAAGTGCAGCTGCTGCTCTTTCTGTGCGGTTGGATCCATTTACATGCCATGTTTCGGCTGTGAACCGTTTGGCATGGAGAAATCCTGAGAAAAATCAAGATTCCAGTAGCATGCAACTTGCTTCTTGTGGAGCTGATCATTGCGTGAGAGTGTTTGAGGTAAAATTTGCTTCGACTATGGTCAAATAATGTTGTATATTCAACCGAGTTAATATATATTCAATTGGTCGCTAGTAATAAAATTCGAAGGATTTATTGTGAAAAGAGCTAAATGTATAAACCACAACTCGGAATGGTACACATGCGACTGTGTGAGACTGAGGCCCTCACTCGTTATATTATTCTATGTTATTCGACTTGCACTCGTGATTTTATTCGAAGTCGGAAAGATTTCGTACAATAATTTTAGCATAAGTAGAAGATCATTCAGTAGAGTGTATTTAGTCCGATTTAAAGTCATATTCATAGTTGTTAGAATCCTCGTAAATTTTTACGTGCGATTTTATTACGATTCTATTAAGTTAAAATAATGGTTGGATGGTTAAGTCTCCATGTCAAATGCCCAAAAATTTAATGATTTAGTCCAAGTCCAATATCTCAATATATGACCTAAATTTATGAGAATATTTAAAGGTCTAATGTATTAATTTTTTTTGAAAATTCTAATATAATTTAGACTCTTAAATTAAATATTTAATATATATATTTTAAAAATAATATGTTTAGGTAGAATATTATCATTTTATTTACGATTCTACAATTCTAATTCTACGGATCCCAAAATGATTCTACATAGATTCTTGATTCTGACCGCCTTGATCATATCTACCATTTTATATTGAATTTCGAATTTTTTTTCTCTATACACGTGTCATTTTTTCCAATCACTACACTCCTGTTTAGTTAACTAAATCCTTGATCAGATTCCAACTTGCACCTTCGATGACAAATAAAATAATTATTTTTGTTTATTTGAGGGGGAAAAAAAACAAACCTCCATGAGGGTACTTTTGCGTTTTAAAAAATAATACGTTTAGGTAGAATCTTATCCTTCTATTTATGATTCCAACTCTACGAATTTCAAAACGATTATACTTAGATTCTCGATTCTGACCGCCTCGGTCATATCTACCCTTTTATATTGAATTTCGATTTTTTTTCTCTATACACGTGTCATTTTTTCCAATCACTACACTCCTGTTTAGTTAACTAAATCCTTGATCAGATTCCAACTTGCACCTTCGATGACAAATAAAATAATTATTTTGTTTATTTGAGGGGAAAAAAAAAAACCTCCATCGGGGTGGATGTCTCTCATGAGGGTACTTTTGTGTTTTCTTTTATCCATTGATAATTTACATTTGGTACTTTTGCCCCAATTATTCTGAGTATGGCTTAGGCCTTTTGGTTTGATATTATATAAAAAAACTTCTCAAAAATAAAAAAATAAAAAGTAAAAAAAATTATTTTTTTAATAAAATAAAATTTTACGAGATGTCAAAGGTCTAGCAGCTCCAGCGGCTTCCAAGTTCCATCTTATTCTGTCATAAATCTAGCTCTTACCAAACCATTTCTTAATTTCTTCTTGCTGGCAACTTAGTTCTTTCGCGGTTTTTTTTTTTTTTTTTTTCCTTGGAACATAATATTTTCAACCCCCTGTACAATTAATTTGCTGGTAACTAGTATTTTCCCCTCTTTCTTACTTAATAAACTAAAAGCATTGAAACATTTTATTTTTTTTAATATTGCAAGTAGCTGAATAAATATTCAAATTTCATGGCTCAAAAGAGTAAATTACAAACTTAATTGCAATCGCAATACATACACTACAAGCTCGAAATAATATCGAAATTTGTCACCATGCCTATTTCAGAGGGCACATTCTGTATCAGTCTATCATAAAAGTGGAACAGATAAGTTTTCAAAATACCCTAACCCTCCCAAGGGTTGTGGTTTATACTTGATACAGCTCCCTGAATAGAAGGAACGTAGGAAACATTTGCCAAAGAAAAAAGAAAAAAGAAGAAGAAAAAAGTAGACTTTTAAAGTGGTATTCAACACAGCTCCAAACAAAACCTTCAAATTGTTAAACAAATAGCAACACATCGCTAACCATAATATCATACCAAGCCGAGACTCTCTTCACTATCCAATTTCGTGCGTCTTAAGGACACAACCATATCATTTGGATGATATAATGAAATATCACCCAGTGAGCATGTACTTTGATTAGTTGGGAGTAAATTTGGTAAAAGTTACATCAACTGCGACGGAAATAAAACCGTAAACATTAAAGTTGGATTTACCAGGATGTTCCTCGAATTATAACAAAATTGTGGCCCAAGCATTACTCAACAAAGGTTTCTAAGGTGGTTGAATCACTTAGGAATTTAACAAGTTTGTCTTCTACTAGATCTCATCAATGAATTCAAGAATATCATCAACCTCTTGCCTCAAGACTGTAATCTTCTGCTGGATCGCAGCAACCCGGTTCTCAATTTCCCGCCCCCCAGATTTTTTTTCGTAACTGTCTGCCACTGTAGAGTGTTTTGACATCAGCTTCTCTTGAAGTTCTCTCTCCTTCGCAACCAGCTCTTCTACCTGTACACAACCAATAAGCATTCGACGAAGCAGTGTGGAAATTAAATCAATCTATTTATGATTCCATTAGGGTATATATTAGAAAGAAGAAAGAAGTAAATTAAAGGTGTATAAAATAGGAGTCTTTGGCAACCAGCTCCTCAACCAGGACATAGCCAATAGGCTTTCAATGGTGCAACATGGGAATTCACCAATCTAGTTATCATTTTAAGCATAATGACCCCATGAAGAATAAATACTAGAAGGAAGAATGATGTAAAATAAATATGTACACAATAAGGACTTGGAGCAGTAGATGGTGAGAAGAGTGTAGGAATCAAAGACCTGGGTTTAAATTGTACTGCTCTAATATCTACATGTATTGGGGCAAAAGCATCATCTCAGTTTCAAAGGTGAAAACAGTTGGTTATTGATACAGACCCATTCATCACTTTAAGGTATATGGTTGCACAAAGTTTCATATTTAAGCCACATTAGTACGTAATAGTCATAGTACTAGTAGTATTAGCAGCACGAGTAGTAGTAGTTGTGTAGCAGGTGGCGGCGGCAGCAGCAGCTCACATAGTTAACAACACTATTGCATGACAAAATTCTCATAAGCCAGTTAGAGATTCCCATCACTCTGCAAGTAGTAGTACTAGGAGGAGGCGGCGGCCTCAGCAGCTCATATATTTAAGCAATACTAGTACCTAATAGTTGGATTCCCATCACAGCTGATAATGTATGTATCGCAAAATTCATGTAGTCCCCAAGCTTCAAATCCTTGAATTAGTGACAATTATGTAGCAAAAACCAAAGCCTAACTTTCATTTTGCTATTCTCCTTATATGCTTGCATTAGTTCCCTATATATTGTCATCCTTATAAGCAGTTGTACTATAATAATATACTTTTGTACGTTTAATGCCCAAAATCGTTAAACATGTTGAAGTTTCTAAGATGTATCGTATCTATGATAGTAATATCTTTATGTAGGGGATATGTGTGGCATTAAGACTTTTCCTTTTCCCTAGACTTTGAATGTTCAAACCATCAAGCCGAGTAAGAAGCCCTTATCATCAGGTTAGAGATTCTACTAGATATGGGACCCCAACTCCTTTTTGCTTTTGAAACTGCTGTTTGAAATACTCAAAAAAAGAAAAAAAAAATGGAAAGGCTCAAGCTCCTGAACACACATTTGCAAGTAGCAGAGGAATGTCGGGGACAGGATATCTTATTAAAATAAACATACTTTATAGTTTCCAAGCAAAAACCAATTTATAATAGTAGGAGTAATGGTAGTAGCAGTAAGGAGGACTAGATAGAACTGAACCTTGGGCAATATCTGTGTTGCTTGAGGAGAAGATTGCAAGAATGACAGCAAAGGCTTCAGCTCTTTGGAAAGCTCTTTTAAATAACTGTCTGCTGTTTTGCGAGCTGCTTTACAAGCTTGAACATCGCCAGTTCTAGACAGATCATGTAAAGATGCTTCAAGCTTATCATGGATCGTTAAACATCGGTTGATGATACTCTGAACCTGCTGAATAGCTGCTTGTACCTAAAATTGCGGATTACCAGCAACCAAGTTTATCATAAAATATTATCATCTAATTTTACTAATTAGAATTAAAACAACGTCTGCCCTCTACCTCATCCCACTGCAGCCTTGCCACATAAGAAGCGGAAGTCTTTGATATTGTCATGTCAGCATGCATATATATGATGCAGGCAACGAAAAGCAAGAAAAATCCAGATATCAGCATGAATGGTTCAGTAAGCAATGAAAGGTTGCTGAACTTATAATAGACCTGAAAAGAACAAAAACAAGAAATACTAATAATCAAATACACATTATGGTTCCATATATAAAATAAATACAAAAGAAGAAAAAAGAAGTTGCAAAGAAAAATATGTCAGTGGCAGTTGCAGAAAACAATAGAAGCAACAGCTTAATAGGATAGTTTTGATAATTCGAACAAATTATTCAACATAAGAATGTTCAAACTCAACTTAGGCATTTCACGAGCCACGTCAGCAGAAGCATATAACTAACAAAGAGCTTAACTGAATAGAATAAGTTCTGTCTTGACTCGGGGTAAATCACCTACTCCTATAATCAAACACTTCAACAATGAAACATGTACTAGCATTATGAAACTTCAAATGTAAGGCCAAGGCCTCGTGCTAGGGATCAGTAGTAGGGTTTCTTCATGGTGTTGCATGTAACTTGCATGATGGTGGAAGATGGTAAGTAGATGCAAGGGATAACTAAAAAAGGAATTAACCTAAAGTATCCAAAACAGCAATCATGACCGTGGATTAATCAAGCCTTGTAATATCATTTTTAGGATAATCTGCAACAAGTGCTAAGGTGCTCTCCCTGACACAGTGCATGCAAAAAAATAGGAAATATTATATAGGGCCTACTTCATGTCATCAAGTCTGGACTGATCGCAATTTCAGGGTAATTATAGGTCATTTATGTACCATTTTGTTATATTTTCTCGTGTTCTAGAGTTTGGGGTATTTTAGTCATACTTAATTGCATATTCAATCATGTTATATGTAAAGCTCACTGTGACTGTGTCAGGTCTAGCATGTTCTTAATAGTTGATATGTCAAGTTTCCTACTCGAAAATCTTAGTTGTAATAATAGTGGGAAATCTCCAGCTTTCCCTAAATGTTTACAGAAGTTTTCTATTTAATAGATTTGAGCTTTTAAGAATTGAATACTGTTTAATGCACGGTGTAACCTTATCTATGGGGTTAAGACTGAGGAACTCATGATATGCCCACATCCATTTTTGTTCGTTCTTATCATCTTTTCCCAAACGCAATAGAAAATACATAATTGTTCAAGGGTATTGTTAACAACCAGTGACAGCCCCTATTCAACTACCTAAAGTGCACAAATCTAGCCTCAAGCAAACCTAATCCCTTTACCTAGCTTTTGGCCATTTCACAACCTCCAACCCTAATTCGGTGTTCAACCTTCCTTTTACCTTTTAAAGCTCTAACCTTACAAGTTCTCCACAACCAAATCATAACGCAAAACAAATTAGGAACAGTACTATCGTAAGTTTCCTAGTGCCTACTATGGCATTCTTTCAACGGATCTTACACCATCAAGCATGGGATTTGTCTCACGTGTATTTCCCATCGCATGCAAATATAAAATCGTACCAGACCTCGAAGATGCATATAAATTGGAAGTCTAGGGTTGGCAATAGAAGTTTACAGTTAATGAAAAAGAAATTCTTCTGTCAATGTGTGCCTTGCGTGCTAACAATTATAGCATTTTATTTTGACCATAGAAGAGGCAAAGGAATACCTGGAAATGCTGATTATGCTCCAGCACAGCATTTGTCTTTTCCAGCACAATTACTGGTCTACCAACCATATCCAAGTGAGAAAATTTTGTCTGAATGGGTCATAAACACCAAAATAAAGAAAACTTCCAGATATAAACGAAATAAACTTTCAAGTGTAAATTAGACCTGTAAATGCATCGGATTCAGATCGGATCAGGTTGGTCCATTCCGAATCCGATAAGTGATTCCTTGTTTCAATCCGATCTGTTAATCTGACAGATATTTTGTGATGGGTCCATATCAGATCAGTTGATAACCAGATATCCGATTCGACAATCTGATTCAGTCGGATGGGGGAGTTTTTTTTTATATTTTATTTTCAATTAATTAAAAATAAATAATGACAAAAAAAAAGGACAAGAAGTAAAAAAATAATAAAACCTGGAAGAATAACTAATGAAAGTGATATGAATATTTTAAATATATATAATATAATATATTAGATAATAGATAATAGATAATAGAATTAAAATAACATAATATCTTATGGTGGATGTTTAGTATCTTATGGCGGATATTTTAGCTATTGGATTATCAGATTCGGATTAAATCTTCCATCAATATCTGGGAAACTGGATCAGACTAGATCAAAATCTGATCCATTGCCAGGTCGAGTATAGATGAGGAAAGGGAAAAATTTAAGGCAAAAGCTCGGTTTCAGTACCTCTTCCCACCGTTTCACAGGAAATGGAACAGAAACAGAAATGTCACTTGACCCCTCAGGCAGAACAACCTGTATTATTGAAAAAAAATATAATTCACTCCGGATAGAAAACTTCTAACAAATAACTTCCTCGCACTTCACAGTTACTAATGCTGTAATCTGTATTATTACCTTCACAATGAGATTGTCAATGACCACCTCATTCATTGGACAACCAAAAGAGATATTTAGGAACCGTTTTCCGTCAGACTGAAACAAGAATTCCTTAAGTGGCAACCCATATCCAATGGTAAAAGAGGTATTCCAACCACCAAACATTGGATACCTGGGTTCAATTTGAAGAAGTGTCTGCAAATAGAGATGAAGATTGCATTAAAATCTAGAAAAAAGTATTCAAAGGTCTTTCTTTGCATGAACAAAATCTCCACCTTCTTAGAATCGCCCGATAAATGAGATGTTGAAATATTGCCAATTTCATCCCTATAGTAAACAGAGTGTGCTCTTGGAGGCAAATTAGCAAAAAGTTCCTTAAGTGCATATGCGCCTCTTATGCTGGGCCTGGCCTGATAGTCCAGCCTGCAGTTAAAAAAAAATTATATGACCAAATTGAATTTCCAAGCAATAGAAACCACCAAAATGTCAGAAGCCTATAATGATGGTTATGTACCTGGAAAATTCCCCCTTAATTTCAGCGCCTCCGTGGATAAGGTTATAATGCTCTGTGACCTGCACATTGCCCCAGTGGGAGATCTCTAGCTCTCGCACCAACTCTCTAGCAACTGCAAAAGGCTGCTTGCTTTCAAAATGAATTCCTATGGGTGCATATGAGAAAGGAGGAAGATTCTCATAGGGCCCATATTTGATCTCAGAACCCGAAACCTTGGTATTCTCTAGTTTTGTATAAGATTCAACCTTTGCCTCGGGCAATTTCACACTCAGTGACTGCACTTTGACTACATAAGGTGAGAGAAACTGTGCACTATCTTGGAACACCACAAGCTGCGTTTCTGCTTGAGTAATTTTCTCAGGAAATGGCTGCAACTCATGGGTAAATACGGCGATAACATCCAGATTCAAGGTTTTTCCCTTACCAAGTCCCTTTGGTAACGATACCGAATACACAGTTAGTCCCGGGGGTATCCCTTCGGGCTGGACAACACTGTAAGAAAGGCTGCCAGTAGAAACTTTCGTTTTCCCTTTCCCTTCATTAGTTATTGCCCTCAAATATGCCAAGTTCTTAGCTTGGTGCTCAGGAAAGGCCAATAAAACCTCGGACACTAGATCAGTTCCAGAATTTTCCACCTGTTAAGGAAGATTGGAAAAAACCTTAAAGCAAGCCAGCTTATAGTAACTACTCATACAGTTGCACATGCAAACAAAACACTAGTTTAGGATTCACCAGCAAAGAAAAGCTAATAGTCTGTGTGTTACCAAACAGGATCCGCAGATTAAACGAAACAAAAAAAAAAAAAAGTCTAACAGATATTCAAAGAATTTTGACGTTTCTCCGACTTATTAAGCCGGGCTAACGAAAAGCACTGGTCACAACCTTGAGAGACGAAGTCACGCGTACAGTTTGCGATGTCAAATCAATCTGCAAGGCAGGATGAAATGCAGTCAGTAACAAATAGCAAATTTTTTATTATTTTTTTTTTGGGTGAAATACAGTCAGTAACAAATAGCAAAATAAAATAAAATATCGATTCGCGAGTATTTGTTTATAGCTTGTTAAGCTTATGTCAAATATGATTTCCCAAGTTCCTACTTTATCCTCTACCAGTAATAAATGAAAAAAATTAAACATTAATTGTAATAACCAAATTATTGTTGAATTTAAGCTAATCAACTAAAGTACACTGTGTTAATTGACATAGCTAAAATCTTTGGCAGTCATCATTGTGCTTCAAGCAATGAAAAATTCATTAAAGTTGAAACAAACTCAAATAGATCCTTGAAAGTGAACCTAAAATGTCACTAGACAGAGGTAAAAAATAATAAATACATAGGGTGTGCGTTTGTGTGAATGAAATAAAATTTAGGGCATCTATGAACTTCTTAGAGCTGATATTAGCCGAAACCACAAATCTGTGCTCGATGGAAAGTGTAATCAGAAAAAATTACAAACTGTAATACAAGTTAAACTCTATTTTGTAATAATTAGAATTAATTGATTCCAAATCAATCAAATACCCAAACAAACAAAAAGAAAAAGAAAAAAAAAAGAAGCTAAAACCCTAGTATCGCAACTCTTCTGGGAATGAAACAAGTCAAACAGGGTTCAATCTGATCTCCATTCATCTATTAGAACATATATACACACATATATATACATATCTATATATCTTTATATATAGAGAGAGAGAAAGAGAGAGAAATGTGAGGAGCGAGAAGCGAAACTTACTTTTCGATCGACCTTGGAGAGGATGAGATCTGAGAAGACAGGGGAAGAGAGTAAAGCGATTGATAGGACCAACAAACCCAATCGCGTCCCCATTTTGTTGTCTTTGATCATACAATCAATTTTATTGAATTAATGGCTTTTTGATGTGTTTTTGTTATTATAAGATGAACAACATTCATCAAATAATCAGATCGCCCAGTCACCAACACTGTTATGCCTACTTGCTTAGAGTAATGGCCGTGTATGTAATTTTTCTTTTTTTCTTTTTTCTTTTTGTTTTTTTTTCAGTTTTTGGTAAAATTCCATTCATGCCCTTCGGTTTAAGCAATACATCGAAATACTTCGGTTTTGTATCACATACAATTTAATTCTTACCGTTGACCGGAAGCCCCAAAAAAAAAAATAGCCCAGAAACTACTACTGTGAGCAGGAAAAAAAATGTGGATACATAAATTACTTTAATTATTTGTAAAGTCACACAAATTTGTTATTAGGAAAAAAATTATAGTATACTGAAGGTTTGTTTGGTTTATATTTCTAAAAATTATTTTCAAAAATTTTGAGAACATAGAACAGTTTTTTGAGAACAATAAAAATAAATTATATGAAAACAGTCATTTTTGTAATTGAATGTTCAAATTTTTTTTTTATAATTTTCTGATTTTCAATTTTCAAAAATATAAACCAATTATATTCGGATTTTTTTTCTTTTAAAAAAAAGGTCATCGGCAAACTTCTTGTCCCTTTTTTAGATCAAAAACACTTGTCCAAAAGGAGGGAAAAAAAGAATAACATATAAATAAAAAAATTGGTTGAACTACAGAGTTCATGTACTCCAGAAAATTATCTTAAGCAGTTATAATTATTGTTCTCTTTACAGAAATAAAAAGTATAAAATACAAAAGCACTCTGCCAACATTTTACATTTCTGGTGGGTAAGAAATAAGAAAAATAATGTGTTTGAAATTCTGATTTACACAAACATTTCATATCTCAAAACATCCTAGCTACTTCTCTTCTGGTGGCATTACTTGCAAAAGCTCCACATTCAGTTGAAATGTTGCTCCTGGCTACACAATCAACATCAAAATAATTCAGCAAGCACAATATATTTTATTCCTCTTCTTTCTTCAATCACATGAGATCATGATTTGGGCTAATACATAAATCATTGAAATTCATCATGCACAAAATTTATTAGGAGCTCAAATATGCAGGGAGGGAACTCCATAGAAAGATATATATATACATATATATACACATAAAAAATAAAAAATAAAAGAGTGAGAACTTTGAATGGATTTGTGAGGAAAAAAATTTGAAAAAAAAATCCCATGTTATTTAAAGTACAAGGTAAAATTAAAGAAATGATCCATAAACACCACTGATAATATTTGAATATTTGAAACTCCTAGTTTCTTCAAAAACACCAAGTTTAATTTATCCAGCCGTTTGTGAAATGCCTAAGATTTCCTGAAGTGGCCTCATTGCATAGATGGATTTACATAAAATAAAGCTAATAAACTGTGATGTCCCACATCGCCCGGGTAGAGGTCTGGGGATGCGCTTATATTGCAGCGTTATCTCCAATTGGTATGAGGCCTTTTGGGAGGAGCCTAAGAACAAAACCATGCGGACGGGGTGTTACAATTGGTATCAGAGCCAGAGCCCAACCGGAATTAAGTGTGGGGGCATGCACAAGCCCGTGGTTTGTGCCCGTGGGTAACTCCAGCGAGGACGCTGGGTCCCCCCAAAACGCACAATATCATACCAAGTGTTATCCCACATCAGCCCAAGAACAAAACCGTACAGGCTAAAGACAATATTGGAGCGGGATGTTACATAAACTTCCATGGGTCGATTAAATAACCTCTAAGTGAATAATATTCTTTTTACCCTCACCCATAGCTACCTCAGTGGTTAATATCACCAAACCATTTCAACATTTCCTACTTCTTTCACCTTCATTTTTTTCTCAAACTATAGCTTAACAAGTTGCTTCAACTCATGTGACAACCTTTTATGTGAACGCTTGGGGTCAACCATTTAACGAATTATTTGCTAAATTATACACAGATCAACATAGTAAGAAATACAATGATGGGAATTGTTAATTGTTTACCGGTATCTCATTCATTCCCCTTTGGCCATACCCAGCTTCTGGTGGAATAATCACAGTCCTCTACACAGAAAGAAAAGAAAGATGGAAACAATTGCCTAAACTGAAAACAGAAGCATTAATTAAGCAGACGAAGCTAATTCGGAGAATGATATCACCTTTCCCCCTACTTTCATGCCTTCTGTTATCGAATACATGGCTGCTGGAGGTTTGGGGGCTGCCTGAGCGGAGAATAGACCATTTGGATTGTCTACAAAGTCACGCCTCCTTTCTTTTCCCGGGGGTGCTCCAACCTTGAAGATGTAAGGCTACATAGAGTACAAAGAATGAAAGCCAGTAATTAATTAAAGCATTATCAAATGCGGATAGAAATGATTTTACTGCTCCTAAATGTTGAGTTTTGAAGTTTTGGAATTTTATCCAGCTAACAGCTGATATTAGCTATTTGCCCGGGAGAAACCTATGTCCTCGAAATTTCAAAACAGGAAGAGTATAGGGCCAGAAGGCCAGTAAATCATGGATGCAATATAAGTGTAGTTAAAGTAAAGAGCACAAATTGAAAAATCAGTTTACATAATTCGTTGTAGTTATAGAGGGAATTTACGTCTTCTTTGTCACTTAAATAATTCTGTTTGTCAAACTAACTCGAGCATCTAGGTTTTAGAACCTCATGCTAACTAACCAAATGGAAGGTAAAACCTGTGCAATGCTGCGATTTCCAGCTAAGAGTTTTGATTCCCGACTTGACACTGCTGTGATATTACGGTAAACACAGTCGAAATGCACCTGTATATATATTGAAACCAGAAGGAGGTAAAGTTAAAATCTAAGACAAGGAGGTAGATGATCATTGACTTTCAATACAAACAAACCTGAACTGTTGATCCTTTTTCAGCTATTGGACCTTTTCCTTCAACAACATCATAGTATTTCAGTCCTTCAGCTGCTGCAAAAGTAATCAATTACTAATACAACAATTAAATGTAAACTGTCTTCTTGTGTCAAATGCTTTTGGACAATATTAACGTAATTTCAGGATCTAAATCCTTGCTAGTGTAACAATCGAATCTGATATACGTATCTGCAAAAGCATCTAAGATAATATTCCTCTTGAATTAACTAATATCACTTTGACAACAGTTTTGGATGCATAACGGAAGATGGGAGCAAAGGAAGAGGCATCTCTAGGGAAACGAGAAGGCCTTTCTTACTGGTGGGATGAACTGAAGGTATGTGGTATCACATGATTCTATCCTTGGATACCTCCATTTCGAAAATAAAATAAAATAATAATAAATAAATTTGAGGTCAAAAGTGTAAGAAATCAATACTTCTTTCCTCCCTGCTTTCCTCCCAATTCCAAACGGAATGTGTTGGATTTGAAGGAAAGGAGCTACCCTCCTTCGTCCCACCACACTCCCACCCAAAATCCCTCCTTTCTATTTCGTCCTTGTACCAAATAGACTGTAAAGTACAATATGTTGATTGAGATTTTGTTCCACTATTTTCAACTTCAAATATTGTTTGAAAAAACCTCGTATGGTAATTCAAAATTTAAGTGCTTTTGCAAAGCTTTCGTCCCTTATGATTCGTTCAACGTGTATTCACTTTAACGTTTGCAGAAAACTGATGAAACAAAAGACGAGTTATTATAAGAGTAAAAGCATGATCCTACGCCTAATATCTAGATACAAATTACAATCAGCTTGTTATAAGGTAAAGTACTTCAGTTGCCAGCAATACCTCATTCATGAAGTTGTCAGGGATAATGAGAATGTAGTTTAAGTGGCAAAAAGTTTAACTCAGTTCTAGGGCCTCGGTGATCGTAATCTTTGTTTGCCACTAGTCATTATCCATTTTTGGCTATGCTGTCTTGCATCTAGAATTTGTAAGCCATAAAAGGAAACATGGTGTTTCAGCACTACAACTGCGGGGACAGTCGAGGCCAGCTCAACAGAATTTGAAGGTGAAAATTCAAGAACAGACCTGATCTACAACCTATATTTTAAATTTTATCAAAGTTTAGTAAGAGGCTTGGTTGTTTCTTAACTAAACCTTCATGTAAATTATTTTTTGCATTGCAGTTATCACAAATAACAAATTTATCATGACCTTTTCTTTTTTGGCTTTTTATATTGGTTTAAATAATCTATGTTCTTCCTTTTCTATTTATAACAAGGTAGAAATTTTGTGCCCGAAATACATGTATAAAGTTGCATGCAAATAGAATAAATATCCTAAATTTGTGCAAGACTAAACACAAAATGTAAATTCTAATTGATTATCAAGACAATGACACGTGCTTTACAATGGATTATAGGACCTGTACCCTTAGGGACGGCAATGTGGCTGGTATGAAACGGGTTCGCCTATATCCATCCCCGCCCCGTTTAATTTTTTAAAATACCATATCCTTCAAGGGTTTGTTTGTGGGTTGTCTTTTCATAAACCATGTCCGCCCTATTAATAATTTATTATACCTGTCCCCGCCCCGCCCCATTAACAATGAATTATTGGTGTCATCTTCATCATCGACAAAGAGTTTTGCACACAAAAAATAAAAAATAAAGCTATAAATTTACAAAAAAATTACTTTCAAATCATCCAACAATTGAACTCTCTCTTTATTTCTCTTTTATTTGTATACACTAGGCGATTCGTTTCTTCTTGGTTTTAAACGTCGAGCCCCATGAAAAAATAATGAGTAATAACTAATAAAGTATTTAGAATTCATAATTTTTTATATATATAATAAGTAAAAAAAGAAGATAAAATTAATGTAAACTGAGTGGGGCGGGTATTTAACAAAACACGTACCCGTCCCATAACCCGTGACGGGTTCAATTTCTTTTACCGAACCCGCCCCTATGAAACAAAAAGCGTTCCCAAACCCTTAAATAAAGGGCAGAGCTCCAACAGGCTTTACAAATTGCCAGCCCTAGGTACCCTCATTGGCAAGAAGTATATTACTTCTCAAATTGTAGCTTCCAGAACAACTTATCAAGTTGAAAAGCTTAGAATGATATTTATTCATTTACAGGTATGAATCGTATGATGCTTAACAAGGGTGCTGATTATGATTGATATTTAACCCAAAACATATATATATATATATATACAGTATATATACAAATATACTGCTATATTAATGAAATACCTAAAAAACAAAAATTGTATAAAATTAAATAGCACTAAATAAATATGGGGCTATACTGTCTCAATGTAGACAAATAATCTGGATGGGATAAGAAGACTACTAGCAACAACACTACTATGCCAATTCAACCTCTTCAGACCCATGAATCGCTGCTATATTATATATTTACACACACAGAATGATTTGAACCCTTTTTCACGCATACCCACAAAAAAATACCACATGGGTTTCAATTAGATTGAAAATCTACGTACAAGAAGTTGAAGAAATTGAAGGCAGCCATTAGATATGAGTGGACTTACAGCTAGTGAGGTAGTCTTCAAGAGGGATGGTCTTTCTATTGCGCCTATCTCTGGCATAAGAAGATGGCTGGGGCTGTGAAATGAGGCCTAAAGACAGTGTAGAGATGAGAACTGATGATCTTCTAGAGATGGGTATTGGAAGAACCAGTTGCTTTATAGGCTCATGGGTTGGGTTTGTGGGTGTGGTGGGTTTTGAACAACGTAGATTTTCATGTGCCCATATCTTATAGTGGCTCTTTGTGAAAGCCATAGCCATTGGTGGGCAGTTTGTACTATATTACCAATATACAGAGGATATATGTCTCTTTTTATATCCATCAGCCTGGTAGTATTGCCATTGGTTGAAATTTACCATTCTATCCTTCAAAATTGAGTCACACTGCGTTTGGAATTTTTGTATTTGTTTTATGTCTTCAAATATAATTTTTTTTTTTGTACTTGTCTTTATTTTTTTCAGCAAAAAATTAAAAACAAAAAAGCGTTTGGATCAAAATTTATATTGAAAAATAAAATGGTATTGGTGGGCGGCGGGGGCGGTGGTGGTGGGTGACTGGCGGCGGTGGGGCCCGGAGGTGGTGGGGTTGGCGGCGGCGACCGGTGGAGGGGGGTGGTGGTGGTTGGTGGCAGTGGCGATGGGGGCGGTGGCGGAGGTGGTACCCTAAATAATAAAAAAACTCAAAAAACAACTAAAAATTGTATTTGGTGTTTTCACCACTTTTATCCACTATTCACATAAAACAATTTTTTGGGCAAAAAAAAATTGAACAGTAAACGCGTTTGCCAAACGTGTTTTTGTTTTTGAAATGAGTGAACAGTAAAAAAAAAAAAAACAGTTTTCTGGGTATCCAAACCGACCCTATGTTTTTTTCTTTTTTTTTCTTTTGTGTACTTTGACAAGAAATTTATGGACTCACTTGGTTATGTTCTTTGTGGTTTTTTTATTTTTTATTTTCTATATATTTGGTAACAATGTGAGATTAGAAGTTTTAACAAAAAAATTTAGGCAAATGTGCAAAAATAAATACCTGAACTTTGACAATGTTGTACTATTCTATACACCCCGGAACTAATTTTTTTGAACATGAGTCCCTAAGCTATCAACATGGTGGTAGCCTTATCTGTTTTTTTTTTTTTGAAAAGAGCCTGATTGTTTTTATATGCCAATATACCATGCATTCTTTGCCAAGTCCTAACCTGATTTATAGAGTATATAATTACACTTATATCATAGCCATACAGATCATTGGCTTTCCTTGAAATACAACACATTTCATGTAAATGTACAAAAGAAAATGTATTGATTACAACATCTATATCAAAATTTGCCATCACAATCACAACCAGCATCCTCTTCACCAGAATCATGTGCTTCTTAGGAGGTCATGTTTATGTAATTGGAGGCCATTACAACAATAAAACTACCCTCTATCACAAGGGACAATTGGCCCCTCTTGGATTTTTTTTTTTATATATATATATATAAATATATATTTTTTCTTCTTTCCGGAAAGACACCACTATTTTGTTACATCGTGTACCATCTCACATAAATTTCTAGGTCCGTCCCGTCTATATTGCTTCCCTATATAGCAATTGGTGTGTTTTCGTTAGCCGTTGGTGTGTTTTCGTTAGCCTTTTGTCTCCGGTAACCAGCATTCTCAACATGGTATATTTTCACTTGAGGTTGAGGGGGAACTTTTTGCAGATTTGTTTGGGACCCCAGCTGATGCATCTGATGCAGCTGCTGCTGTCTTCGCTTCATTAATCCTTTTCGAGGCACTCTTTTGCCATTTTTTTATAGCCTTGGACGTTTGCTCGTCAAAAATAGTCATCTTCACAGTTGATCCCATCTGAAATTCCGAAAATGAAATGAAGGTTGTTCGATACTTGCACATTATAAGCGCTATAATGAAAATATATAAACTTCCCGAATGCAGGAAAAGTTTAAAATACTTCAAGACATAAAGCTTATATGGTACCCGCAGCTAACCATAACTCGAGGCGCACAACAACGCCTCTAGCTGTGCTTGGTTGGGGTACCAGAATATGAAGTTAAGGGTATTGTATATATATATATATATATTTTTTTTTTTCTTTTCTTTTATCTAATTTTATTCCCTGATCAGGTAACCAAAGGCCTAATGGAATATATAAGGATAAGAAGAAGCAATTAGTAGTATTTCATATGTACCTGAGTTACAAGGGCATATAGTGGAAGTGTTTTGTAGCTGCACAGAATATGGACTGCTAACCTGCAAGATCAACATTACCATTAAATTAGTTTCAATAACATCATATCTGTCAAACTATGAATTATATTATGGAGGTTTAATTCAATTGTTAAAGTATTTGTAAAAGCATGTCTTGATGGACTTGTTTCCAGACACTCCACACTGCATACTGTGAGATGAAAATCGACTTACCCGATAGCAACTCTCAATATTATCTGAGATGCACTTTCATGAAAACAAGATCCCACTCCAAACTCATACTGCACAACGAAACGTTACTTCAAATAATTACCACTAATATACAAATAACAGTTGGAGAAAACAGGAAAAAAAAATAATAATAAAGAAAGATGAGCAGAGCAGTCTCTTACCGATGTCCAAAATATATATGTTAACTCGAATGCATTCTGAACAAGCAAGAAAGAGGATGCGCTCGTTAGAAACTCTTTGAAACAAGAACATGAATTTTCTTATAAAACTATAGAAAGAAAGAAAAAATACTACATATGGGCGTTTCAATTTTATAAATACCAGAGTTGTGAATGAGTGATTATTCTGATTCACACCTTTACATAATTCTCTTGTAATTCATTTATGCTACATCCATCAATAATTATACTTGTGGCTATCAATAATGGAAGGAGGAGGCAACAATTACCTGAAAGAGACTGAGATGGATGAGATAGAGAATTAGCGGAGGCCAGCCAAACCAAAAATGATTATCGGAGACTTGCACAAGTGGTATGCCCAGAACTACAACATGTCTGTCTTGAATTTCCACTGCCATTTTTGTTATAATAGCTTGAAGCTTCGTTCCAACTGTTAAAATAATCTGTAACCAACAAAACCATCAGTTTTTTCTTTTCTTGAACTAAAGCATTATAACCAAAGATCATATCGAAAAAAGGAAAGTTTCTTACGATTGGTGGCCATATGGACAGACAAGACATAAACCGCCAGCCTGTAAGAAATGAACAGCAATTTTTATTTTAGAATTTGAAAGCAATATATGTAAATTGACAAATGCTAATATCGAAAAGAATGAAAAGAAAGTACACTCACCATTAACATTGAGAAGCATATAAAGGACCGCAGAAGCCCATAATATTGGACTGAAAGTTGCAGAATGATAAGCGAGCACATTAGTGCATTGTCTTAAGGTTAATTTTCCAATAGAACTTCACATCGAAAGACCCTAGACACTACATGTGTTTGAATAATACCTGATTCCCACAACTATCTTGAAGTCTTCTTCTAATGACCTTTTAATATATTTTTGGAAGTTAAACTTAGTTCCAGGTGCGAAATGAACCTATAATAAAAAGAATAATCAATCTTACTTTGCTGGTCATCCCCCGTAATCAAACAGTAAATTGAAAAACTGAAAAAAAAAGACTGTTAAAAGGGCTCAAAGAGACTTCTTAGCGAAGTGTTAATAGACCGAGTACAAAAGTACAAGCACAATACTCACAGAGATGAATCCATTGCGCATGGTCAGGTAGTCAGCATGACGAACAGACGAAAAGAATTGCCTGAAGAAGCATGCCTGAAATAATTGAATCAGTTAAACACCAAAATAATCTGAAAGAATTTAAGAAGAACAAATCTATCTGCATCAAGAAACTAGAAACTAGGAAGATGCTTAGCAGTGCTTTGTGTATTAAGACTGGCTGGACCATAATTCAACACTAGTATGTGTCTATGTGTCTGCGCGTGTGTGCCCATGGTGTGAGAACAATATCATAAAGAACATCTGTTATCTTTTTAAACTCTATAAGCTGAATTTAGATTAAATATATAATGGGGCTTCAATGTGTTGTAAACATTCCTAAGGTTTAAACTTTCAAAGACTGCAGTTTCTAATTGAAGTTTTGCAGTTCGACTTTGAATGATCGCCCTCTCTTTGTGTGTGCAGGGGTGTGTGTGGTATATGACTGAATAACTGAATGAAGTCTTTTAGTAAGCAATTGGAATAAGTACATAGTAAGCACAAAGAATTGTTACAATACTTTTTAGTCTTATTCAGGATATACTTGTAATGAAACATAGCAGACTTTAGTAATGGAATATATTCATCTTCAGTTTTTCGAGATATCCTGATCCACATTGAAATCAAAACTTCAAAATACTAGTATGCCGTCATTTTATTGCACAAATTCAGTATGTCAGTGAAGAATGAGCAAAGCAGAAATGTGTTTCATCTTTCTTACAATATAAAAGAAGAACGGTGTATTGGTCCAGGAACTGGTGTGCCTTCTCACAAATGACATATCGTGGACAAGCCTGACTTTTGTAGCAGCTGCATGAAAGACATACAAAAACTCAAAATTCAGCATTGAAATATATTACAAGTTAATGCAACAACTCCGTATCGCCAGAGGATTCTGAGTTTTGTGGACAACTACTTCAAAGGAGAAGGAGAAGCAAAAATTAAACATTGTTTATCATACAACATTATACCAGTGGAATTTTCATTGTCATTATGGATTTGCCGCTCCCATTCCTTCCACTTACGAATCTGCAAATTAAAGAATCGTAAATGAAAGTTGAGTATACTTTTTCTGCTAAAAGCCATTTCAGCACTTACAAAACTAAGAGCAAGCTGATTTTTTGAAAAGATAAAATCAATTTCAAGTAACACTCAAACCACTTGCATCCTCAACAACACTTCAAGGTATTATGAAGAACAACGTCACAAAAAGAAATTAATCATGAACACCAACCTTTGATCTCCCAAGTGTCATTGTTAGAGCACTATAGATGACATGAAAGACCGCCAAAAAGAATATGAAGATGTGTAGTTGATGTAACCCATGGATCGATATAAGTGGCACATGCCCCTGTTCACAAAAAATCGTATTAGTTATAACTTGAAAGAATGATAATTCATATAACCAATATGTGTGTGATTGTGTGTGCATAAAATCTGGAGTAACTTGTGAGGTTAATATATAAGTAAAAAAAATCAAAACTTTTTGATAAACTTCGATAACCAATACTTCTAAAATTC
The DNA here is from genome assembly GCA_963922005.1 of Cornus suecica. Lineage (NCBI taxonomy): Eukaryota > Viridiplantae > Streptophyta > Magnoliopsida > Cornales > Cornaceae > Cornus > Cornus suecica. Next base: position 87,244,532 of record OY998240.1, read on the forward strand.
AATCCCACATTGTCATGTTGCAGCCAAAAACTTTTGCCATTGCACCAAACAGCGACACCTTAACACAAGATAAGTAATGGTCGAAAACAGGGCTTATGGCCCTGTTTGGCATAGCTTCTGGCTTTTCGCAGAAGAAAAAGAGAAGCAGAAGTTGTTTTGTGAAACTGGTACACTTAGCTTCTTTAAAACGCTCTTCTAATGCCCATAAGCTCTTTTAAAATTTTTGTCAAACACTGTTCAAAACAATTTCCCCCCCCCCCCAGGAAGCCAAAAGCAGCGTTTGAAAAAACCAATCCAAACAGGGTCATAGTATAAGTACTTGCTTCAAAAAAAAATTCAACAAAAAAGGGTGACATACTTTTGGTTGCATATATATACAAAGACATTTTCAGGAAGACAATGGTCTAAAAATCCGTTTCAAAGGTGCAATATCTTCCATGTAAACTACAAAATAAAAAATATAGTATATCACAAAGTAGAGATTTTGGAAAAAGACTAAAACATGCACATGCACACGAACACACACACACAAACTCTTACCGGGCTGCACCCTTCCGCAGAGCTATCACCTGCTAGAAATCTATGCTCATTCCATAGAAGCCTCCGATGCTGTGCCGGCTCAGTCTTAATAGGGAGATGCATTGCTTTAGGCTTGAAGCCCTCTTTCAGGGGGCACGGCAACAGTGTGTTTGCAAACTCTACGGAAATACAGATTTTGGCGATGTAGGGCTGCCCAAATGTCATGAGGAGGGAAATGAATCCTAGAACCATAAGCTCTGCCAAAATAGTGACCAAGAAGAATATGAATAACTAAGAACGATACGAACACTTAAAACAAGTTAGTTGTACAAATTAACATTTAATCTTTCGATCCATATTTCTCTCAGTATTGTTGCATTAGAAACAAATTCAATGGTCTTACCTGATTTAATTTTCTCTAGAGCTTCTCGCAAAGCACTTTTGCGCCGTTTTTCAAACCACTGCAACAAAACTTGCATTACTTAGAACAAATATATATATACATATAAAAAAAAACGCAAAACTAAAATAAAGGGCGAAAAACAAAGCCAGCAAAGTTCTGATTTGTTCTTCAATATCTAGTCAAACTCTTGTAATATGTCATTTACATGAAATTATCCATTGCCCCTGCTTTTCATGCCATTTACATGAAGTTTTCCTCAACAACTTCTGCACATTGTTTTCTAAAGACAAAAATAATTCGACAATATATATATATATATGTAACAATTCTTGTACTGAGTTTAGGTGCCTAAACTTGGGAATCTATCCCCCAGAACTGGAAATTCAATAAAAATAAATAAATAAAGGGTAGGGAACAACAATTATCTTTTTATATCCTCCCCCAATCCAATAAATTAGAAACACTTTAGATTTAGTATTTGAAATCACAACTTGTCATGTAGGATTTAATTTGTGGGTGCTACCAAACACACCCTAAAGAAAATGGAGAAAGGAAAAAGAACCCAAAATACAGAATTTCATCTCTCTCCAGTTCACAATCATTTCAACAGCCACAAACATTGGAACATGAAAATTCTACAACTCAATAACTCTAATCTAAAGAAATAATGATACATATAAAATAAAACTATCGAAAAAAATAAATATACCAAAACTACAAAAATTGAAGATGATTAGAATTACCAGTCCAATGTGATGAAGAACTTTCTCCAAACATGCAGAGATTACAATGATAACAGCACAAACCAAAGCAACCGCCCATGTGGGTGTCTGATCAAGCTCCCTAGAAGGAGTTCCTCCTCCTCCTCCCGCCATTTTTCTACAAAACAACCATGCACCTTCCCAAAACTCTGGAAAAAATAATTTGAATTTTTTTCCAGAAAAGGGGAATTTATGGGAGCAGAGAGGGAGGAGGAGGTAAACAGCTGTAAATGTATAGAAAGCAGATGATATAATAGTGAGTCCTCGAGAATAACAAACCCCATTGTTGTATTTCTATTTTTGAAATTTTGTCTCAACAAAATGGTTTAGGAAAGGAAAGTGACCGTTAGTAGCTCTGTACTTGCCTGAATTGAGCCTGGTTCTGTTTTTATGCCAATTTTACCCCTCGCTAAACCCTTTCTAGAGATTTGATCGTGTATGGTAAAAATTAGAAAATATAGAAAAACATTAGAGGGACCATGATATGGGTAGTAAAAATGAATAGATAAAAGCGAAAATTATAGAAAGTGAACCATTCCTAAACTTATTTAGTGGATAGGGGTAAACTTTTTTCAAAATGTAAGAAGGGACCAAAATAGAAACTTAATTGCTTGGAAGGGGCCATTTTATTGTAATCATAAAAAAATTTATATCAAAGTGTAATATTTTATTACGAAGCTTTCTATTAGTTTATTATATATTAATTCTGAAAATATTCAAAATCAAATCTGAAAATATTAATTATGAAATATTAAATTCGAAAATATTAATTAAATATTTTCCTTCTTCTCTCTTACGTGCATCAAAAACTAATAAAAAATTACCAATTTTTTTTTTTTTATGCTCAAAAATACCCATACTTCAAAAGGTGAGAAGAGACCAAAATTAAAACTTAATTGCTTGGAATTGATCATTTTATTGTAATGATCAAAAAACTCATATCAAAGTGTAATATTTTGTTGTGAAACTTTATATTAATTTATTATATATTAATTCCAAAAATATTCAAAATCAAATATGAAAATATTAATTATGAAATATTAAGTTCGAAAATATTAATTAAATATTTTCCTTCTTCTCTCTCTCTTACGTGCATAAAAAACTAATAAAAAATTGCCAATTTTTTTTCTCTCTAAAATACTCATACTTCAACTGAATTTTTTTTATTTAAATAAAATATGAAAAACAATTACTCTGAAATATTAAATAATAAAATAATATAAAGTTCACAACAACAAAAAATCAGAATTAATATTTTCAGAATTTTAATTAATATTTTCCAACTTAATTTTGAATATTTTCGAAATTGTAATTGTAAGTGTCAAATTTCACTCACATCAAAAAACATATCTTATTCAGGCTCAAATGGCCATATTTATACATTTTTGGCTCTTGGATCATGGCCTAAGTTCATGGGGTCATGACCCACTCTCTTAATAACTACCCACTCCCTTTAGGTAGTGGGTTGTTGCTCCCTTTTTAAGGGAATGGCCTAATGTTGATGGTCCCACTTATACTTGGTGGGCTCAATATATGGTTTATTCAATATTTACATTTTACATGGGCTCGACACTTCTTGGGCCTAACACATGGGCATGGGCCTATAATTTTTACAATCTACACTAGCCCCATTCGGGTCTGGTATACGGTTCGTGGGCCTGGCCCGAATTCAATTGAATTGATTGATGACAGCCGTTTTTGATGACGTCAGCGTCATTATTGTGGAAAGACGTGTCATTTCAAATTTGATAATGGCGGCCGTCGATTCGCTGTATTCGAGGCATAGGGAATCGACGCACCTCTTCAGCCTTAATGATGTCTGTTGGCATGCCGTGTGTATATAAATCCTTGTAAGGCTTCATTTTCATTCTCTATCATTTTCAAGTCTTGTAAGCAATCTTTAGCAGTGTTCAAACTTTGACCGCCGACTGTACCTTGGTTGCCGGAGGTTCTTCTTTCTTCTCGCCGGTTTTTTGTGTAAGTTGTCATTTTCATCATGTCTGATAGTAGTGCCACAAAATCTACCGAGGAGGCGACTCATCAAGAATATGGGGGATCTGTTGTTCTCAGCCCCCCTTCTGCAAATCCATCTTCTTCATCCTCTCTTCCTCCTTTATCCTTAACTCGTCGTCCGGACCTACCTGGCTTGGGAGCAACTGCTTCGGAGATAAATAACCAGGCAGATGTCGCTGATACTGTTCGGATTGGGACTCCTGTCATATCCAACCCGATTGGGACCGATGCCCCTGGAGGTGCTCCCGTTGGATCCTCCATTGAATCAGCCCCTTTCGTGGCAGAACCACTTGAAGCGCATAAAAGAAAATCTGTGAACCTTAAAAGTCTGAGGAGGGACTGTAGGATCCCAAAAGAGGTGATCTTGAAGGAGTACGATCCCTCTCTTGACTTCAGATTGGGCGACGGAGTGGGTCTGGACGAGGTGTTGTTATCGGCCCTTCAGATAAAGATGTTTCGATTTCCCCTTCATCATCTTTTTCATTTTATCTTTTTTACCCTAGGAATAGCCCATTTGTAAGTCAACCCAAACTTCTTCAGGATAATTTCCATGTTAATCCTGATTAACAGAGAGAAAAAGCTATCCTTGGGTCTGGCAGATCTTCTGCTTAGCTATAAGATTGTGGGTCTGAAAGATTGTGAGGGGAGGTACAACTTCTATCCATTCAAGGGTCGGGCGATCTGCCAAGAGACTGAGAAAACAGAGAAGTACTGGAAGGAGAGGATGGTTTTGGTAAAGGGGGCTTGGTTTTACCCCTATTCTAGGAGATGGCCGATCCCCTGTGTTTTCAAGCATCTAACCCTTCTTCCTTTTTCGTTTATTCATAAGGAATCTTGCCTCTGTTCCGGATGCGACCAGCTCAGGGCGGATTTTGTTTACAAGTCTTTAGGTTATAGGGATACAGATATAGTGGCTCAGGATGTAGAAGCCCGATTTCTTTATTAAAGTCCAAGGTCTGGTCGGACCGTATGTCATGCGCTGACCTGCTTACTCCTGCCAATTTGCAGGGTATATCCAGGTTAGGAGCCAAGTACAAGATCATGATGGATCCGATCAGACCAGTGATTGAAGACGACGATGATGATATGGAGGAACTGGCTGCACCCTCAACTGGTCAAGGACAGATGCCTCTGGATCCTGATCCTCAGGCTGTGACCGTCGCCTTGATGGGTGATGCTTCTGGGTCTGCACTTGTGCAGACCACTATTCCTGAAATGCTTCATACTTCCTCTGTCCGAACCAGATCGGAGGGGGAAGAGAGATCCAGTAAGAAGAGGAAGCGTAAGGGTAAGGAGAAGAGTTCTACTTCTTCTGACCAATCTACCTCCAGCCTCACTTCCATGGCTGCCATGATAACTCGGGCGCAGGGGCTCTGGACGCCAGAGGAGCTCGAGGCACAGAGGGATGCTGACCCTGACCGCATTGTGCGTAAAACTCCGGGGTTGTTATTGGGGGTACGTCTTTGTTTAATTTCATGTTATACTCCTACTTTTGTATATATTACTGACCCATTTTGCCTTGGCATTTTCCTTCTTAGGCTCTTTTCAGCGTCAACGCGTTATGCCTTGCCCACGAGGAGGGTGTGAAGGAGCTTGAACGTCTAAAAGCCGACCTAGCTGAGAAGGACGATCAGGAGAAAGAGCTGAGAGCTCAACTAGGAGACCTCCCATCCAGGGTTGCTCAGTTGGAAGAAGAACTGGCTCAAGCAAAAGAGCAAAATGCCAAGCTATCTAGTGAGAAGGAGAAGCTGGCATCTGACCATGAGACTCTTCAACACTAATTCGGCATCTCTCAGTCAGCCCTGGAGATGTGTAAGAAAAGGAGGGCTTGACATGCACCAGCACTACTCAAAGATGAATAGGATTGTAGCTGGTGAATTCTGGAGGAAGGGCTTTGTTGTTGGAGAGAAGGATCCAGCAAGGAGGAAAATCAAAGACCCTGATGCCATGGATAAGGCGTTAGGGGTACAGAGGCCATATTCCAGCCCCAAGCCTAGCCATGCTCAGAATCTTTTCACAGAATTCCTTAAGGGATATCTTCCTGCTCACCCTCTCGATCCCTCCATAGAATTCTTCCCTCCAACCACGCATGTAGATTCCTTAGGAAAGGATTTTAGTGGTTCAGGCCCATCTTAGGCTATTCCATATTCCTTTTGTAGTGCTGCATTTTGTAACATGCCCTTTAGGCAATTTTGTAATACAAAGCAGTAATTTTTGTTTATTAATGGGATATGTACTTTTCCGTCATCATTACTTAGAATTATTTTTAAGCTTGTTCCTCTGAAAGAGTGAGTCAGGCATATGAGCCTCTGTCATCTCACTAAGGAATTATTTTTAAATGTATTCCTCTGAAAGAGTGAGTCAGGCTTATAAGTCTCTGTCATCTCACTACTTAGGAATTATTTTTAAACATATTCCTCTGAAATAGTGAGTCATGCTTATAAGCCTCTGTCATCTCATTACTTAGGAATTATTTTTAAACATATTCCTCTGAAAGAGTGAGTCAGGCTTATAAGCCTCTGTCATCTCACTACTTAGGAATTATTTTTAAACATATTCCTCTGAAATAGTGAGTCAGACTTATGAGCCTCTGTCATTTCACTACTTAGGAATTATTTTTAAACATATTCCTCTGAAATAGTGAGTCAAGCTTATAAGCCTCTGTCATCTCACTACTTAGGAATTACTTTTAAACATATTCCTCTGAAATAGTGAGTCAGACTTATGAGCCTCTGTCATCTCACTAGGAATTAGTTTTAAACATATTCCACTGAAATAGTGAGTCAGGCTTATGAGCCTCTGTCATCTCACTAGGAATTAGTTTTAAACATATTCCACTGAAATAGTGAGTCAGGCTTATGAGCCTCTGTCATCTCACTAGGAATTATTTTTAAACGTCTGGTTGTTTGTTTGCAAGAAGGATGACCATCTTTTATTATATCCATGAAATTACAAAGATAACATCTGACTGAGTCAGAATAACAAACATGGAAAATTTTAAAGATATCTATAAAGCTAGGCTCAAATGCCTCTGTTTAATTATTCTGAGAATGAAATAAATATCAAGGATAGTACCTCTTCAGTCGTGAGGCATTCTGTGAATTGGGTTCCATATTGCCGTCATTATTCCTGAGGCGGTAAGCCCCACGTCCTATGACCTCCGTGACTGTGTATGGTCCTTCCCAATTTTCCCGGAGCTTTCCGATTAACCCGATCTTCTTTCGTAATACCATATCGCCCACCTGGAATTCTCGTCTTTTGACTTTTTGTTGAAGGTGTTCCTGACCCTTTGATGGTAGGCTGCTTGATGGCAGCTTGTTCTCGTTTTTCTTCGAGCAGATCGAGTCCATCAACTAGCTATTGGTCGTTCAGTTCTTCCAGATACAACTCTGTTCTGGCTATCGGCACTACCTGCTCTGTTGGAATAACTGCTTCTGTCCCATACGCCATTGAGAATGGTGTTTCTCCTGTAGGGACTCTTGATGTTGTTCTGTAAGACCATAGTACCTCCGGAAGCTTGTCAGGCCACACTCCCTTATGCTCTTCTAGCTTCTTCTTCAGGGTGTTCAATATGGTTCTGTTGGATCTTTCGGCCTGGCCGTTTCCTTGAGGGTATGTGACCGATGATGTTCTCAACTAGATCCCATGTTCGTTACAGAATTGTCTGGTCCACTGATTATCCAGATTTAATCCGTTGTCTATCACTATCGCCCTCGGCACTCCGAACCTGCAGATGATATTGGTCCATATGAATTTGATCACGTGCCTGTGAGTGATGCTGGAATAAGCTTCTGCTTCGACCCACTTTGTGAAATAATCAGTTGCTATCAGTGCCTGATTTACTGATCTGAGAGCCATGGGAAGTGGTCCAACTGCATCAATCCCCCATTGCGCAAATGGGTGCGGGCTGAATATGGGGTTAAGCAGTTCTGGTGGCGGATGGATGAAATCTCCGTGGAATTGACACTTTCTGCACCTTCTGTCAAAGGCTTCGGTATCATGGGAAAGATAAGGCCAAAAATATCCTTGGCTTAGTACTTTATGGGCCAAAGCTCGTCCCCCCGAGTGATTTCTGCATGACCCTTCATGGATTTCCTTCATTATGGCTGATGCTTCTGAAGGTGTGAGGCATCGAAGGTAGGGTCCCCCGAAAGATCTTCTATATAGCTGGTCGTGCAGCAAGGCATATCTGGCCGATTTCATGCGAATTTTCCGAGCCTCTGCTTTATCCTCTGGGAGCGTACCATTCCTGAGATACTATGCTATGGGGTCCATCCAGCTCGGCTCCCAAGGTATTGCGCACACCATATCTGACTGATAGATGCTTGGAACATCAAGATAGTCGATCGGGCCGATTCTGGTCAGGTCTTGATCATTGATTGAAGCCATGTTGGCCAATCGATCCACATATTCATTTTCCTCCCTGGGGACCTGGCTGAGGGAATACTGCTCCAGTCTGTCTAGCTCCATCTGAGCCAACTTCTTATAGGGCTGCAGCTTTTCTCCTGCGTCGTACTCGTTTTGAACTTGTTTTACCACCAGCTGTGAGTCACTGAAAATACGAAGTTTTTTAATACAGAGGCTCTGAGCTAGTCGTAGCCCAGCTAGGAGCGCCTCGTACTCAGCTTCGTTATTGGTGGCGGGAAACTCCAGGCGCACTGATTGCTGGATTCGAGTTCCATCTGGTGTTATAATTTCGAGCCCAATTCCCGAACCAGCTGAACCAACTGATCTGTCTACGTAGAGCGTCCATTCGGGTTCATCTAGATCTTGGAGGAATGCCTCTGGCTCTGCCTCTAGGAGAAAATCAGCTAAGGCCTGACCTTTGATAGCTGTGCGGGGCACATATGTGATGTCGAATGTCCCGAGTTCCAGCGCCCATCTGGTTATTCTTCCCGTCAGATCGGGTTTGGACATGATGGCTCTTATCGGAATGGTGGTTGGTACCACGATTGGATGAGTCTCAAAATAGTGCCTCAGTCGCCTCTTTGCGTTGATTAAAGAGAGAACAGCTCGCTCCGCTATGGTATATCTGGTCTCCGCATCGGATAGGGACTTGCTGCTGAAGAAGACTGGTTTCTGGCACTTTTTATCATCTTTTACAAGTGCTGCGCTGGTCGAGGTTGCTGATATGGCAAGGTACAGATGCAAGGGTTCTCCTGGATTTGGTGAGGCGAGGATCGGTGGATTTTGGAGATACTGCTTCAATTTCTGGAGGGCCTCTGCCTGTTCCGGCCCCCATATGCTTCATTTTCCGCCTTTAATTGCCGTGAAAAATGGTCTGCATCGGTCTGTCAGTCGGGACACGAACCTGCTCAGTGCGGCTACCCTTCCTGTCAGGATCTGGACCTCCTTTTGCGTCTTCGGCTCTTCGCTGCTTATCAGAGCCTTGACTTGCGATGGGCTGGCTTCGATTCCTGTTCGGTTGACTATATGTCCGAGGAACTGTCCGGATGAGACTCCGAAAGAACACTTGGCTGGATTGAGCTTCATCCTATACCTGCGGAGTGCCTCGAACACCTCTTCCAAGTGCTTTAGGTGGTCGCCTTTTCTCCTGCTTTTCACCACCGTGTCATCTATGTAGGCTTCAACCGTTTTGCCCATCTGATTTTTGAATATCTTTCTGACAAGCCTTTGATAGGTGGCACCTGCATTTTTAAGTCCGAAAGGCATAACTCGGTAGCAGTACGTACCTTCTTCGGTAATAAAGGTTGTTTTCTCCTCATCCGCTTGACTCATTGGGATCTGATTGTAGCCGGAGTATGCATCAAGAAAAGAGAGTCTGTCATACCCCGAAGTGGCATCTACCATCTGGTCAATCTTTGGTAGGGGAAAGCAATCCTTCGGGCAAGCTTTGTTTAAGTTGGTGAAGTCCACGCAGACTCTCCATTTCCCGTTCTTCTTTCTGACTACCACCACATTTGACAACCATGATGGGTACTTCACTTCCCTTATGAATCCGGCTTCTAGCAGCTTTTCCACCTCCTCAGATATGATCTGGTTCCTTTCTATCCCGAACCTCCTCTGCTTCTGCCTTATCGGTCTGACATTTGGATCAACATTTAGGTTATGCTGAGCAACCAAGGGATCAATGCCCGGCATGTCGAGATGAGACTAGGCGAACACGTCTGAATTTAGCTGGAGAAAATGAATCAGCCTGTCCTTTTCCTCTTTCTGGAGGTACGAGCCAATGAATGTGACTCTGGTGTGATCCGTCAGACTAACTTTCACTTCTTCTAGGGGTTCCGTTGTTGCCTGAGCCTCCTGACCCTCTGAGGAAGGGTCTGACTGTAATTGCTATTTTTCGTTGTACATGGACTCTTCTGGCGCCTCCAACACTTGTTTATTTTTCTGGTTCAGGTCCTTCATGGATATCGAGTAGCATTCCTTCGCTGCTACTTGGTCTCCAGGAATATCTGTCACGTCCACTCCATTTGGGTCGAGACACCGCATGACCTGATGGAGTGTCGAAGGAACCCCTTGCATCCGATGGATCCACCCTCGTCCCATCAGCAGATTGTAAGACGGTTTGACGTCTACCACAACGAAAACTTCTTTCAAGGTTCGGCGTGCCGCTGATACTAGCAAGTTGACTATGCCTATCGGTTCGACGCGTCGTCCGTCAAATCCGGCCAGAGGAATCCGAGCCGGGTGAAGCTGTGACACGTCAATTCCGATTTTGTCGAAGGCCCATTTTGTCATGATATTGGTGCTGCTTCCTGGGTCAATCATTACGCGTTTGATCAGACAATTAGCTACCAGAAGAGTGATTACCAGAGGATCTTCGTGTGGCGTCTGAATATTCTGCATATCGGCCTTTGAGAACACTATTGTTGACTCTCCTCGAAGGAGGGTTGTTTGGAAAACTTGGCCGACTCGCCTGAGTTTGTGCGCTTTTCTAAGCTTGGACCTTCTGCTTCCTTCGTCCTCCAACGCCTCTTCACCTCCTTGGATCATATGGATAACTCTCACCGGTTGTCTGATGTAGTGTTGTCTGGCTGTGTCCTGTGTGGTTTTTCTGGTCTCGGTTGATCCTTCATTACATAATCTGCAAGCTCCCCTTTGGCGATCATTGCTTCTACCTGTCTTCGGAGATTTTTGCAGTCGTTTGTATGATGACCATACTCACTGTGGAAGGCACAGTGCTTGGTCATGTCCTTCAGCTCCATCGGTTGTCTGATCGGCGGAGGTGGTCTGAAAATCCCTTTGTTTTTATTTTCTTGGAAGAGCTTTCCAAGGCTGGTTTTGAGCGGAGTGGTTCGTTCTTCTGTCCGCTGACGCTTGTCTAAATTCCTGGATGATGAGGTTTTCCGAGTGGGATCGGGTCGTGGAGGCCACTGATCCTTCATCCTTTCCTTGGATTTTGCCTCCACCGTTACCAGAGAGGCTCTTCTGTGTCTGACTGCCTCCTCCTCTTCTATTCTGAGATACCCTTGTGCTCTGGAGTTGAGCTCACCGATGTTGACAGGGGGTCGTTTCACTAGTGAAGAGTGGAACTTCGTTCCTGGGATGACCGCCATACGGAATGCTTCTACCGCTGACAACTGATCGCAGTCGTCGATAGAAGACATTTCGACGTTGAATCTGGTCAAGAAGCTCTTGAGGCTCTCCCCTCTTTCCTGGGTCATGGTGAAAAGGCTTGATATCGTTTTCCTCTGCCTCCGGTTGCTGAAGTATTGACCGATAAAGCGTCTGCAGAGGTCATTCCAACTGCTGATGGATCCAGGAGTCTGCTTCCTGAACCACAAAAGTGGTGCTTCCGTCAGACTGGTTGAAAAGACTTTGCATAAAAGTGCCTGGTTTCTCCCATAGACAGTCATTTTGGTCTGCACTTGGTAGATGTGATCAAGCGGGTCTTTCGTACCATCATATAGCGTAAAAGTTGGCAGTACAAATTTCTTCGGGAATTCTGTTGCTTCAATTTCTTCTGTGAATGGAGACTGAGTCATATCCGTTGTTGCGTGGATTGCCAGATCGTTGGGGGTCTGCAACTTCAAGTCTTTCATCACTTCTCTCTGGATTTTTGCAGCCATTTCATGCAGGTCGTTTTGGGTCGGGGCATGCATCCTTGGCATTCCCCCTGTTATGGGGTGAGATGATTCTTCTTCTTCCCTTGGAACTTTATCTCCTCGGGCAGCGGATGCATCCTGCTCGTGATGAGAGTTAAAGGGCTCTGGCTCCGGCTCATTTGTGCACCCTGCTGGATCGGAATTTTGGAGAGGAAAGGAGCCATGAATCACTCGATGGAGCAATTCGGCATTCTGCTACTCGAGGGCCGCATTTCTTTGTTCCACAGCTTACAGCCTCCTCATGACTTCTTCGAATCTGACTTCATTGTTTGTTGACCGTGTGGACACCATTTTTATAAAAATAAAACTCGTGAGTGGAAAAAATATTCGTTTCCCACAGACGGCGCCAAATGTAAGTGTCAAATTTCACTCACATCAAAAAACATATCTTATTCAAGCTCAAATGACCATATTTATACATTTTTGGCTCTTGGATCATGACCTAAGTTCATGGGGTCATGACCCACTCTCTTAATAACTACCCACTCCCTTTAGGTAGTGGGTTGATGCTCCATTTTTAAGGGAATGACCTAATGTTGATGGTCCCACTTATACTTGGTGGGCTCAATATATGGTTTATTCAATATTTACATTTTACATGGGCTCGACACTTCTTGGGCCTAACACATGGGCCTGGGCCTATAATTTTTACAATCTACAGTAATATTTTCAAAAAATTTAATACTATCTATCAATAAAGTAAAATTTCATATATATATATATATATATATATATATTTGTATATAAGTGATATATAATATTATTGAAGTTGTATTCGGCAAAAAAAAAGTATTTCGGAATCAATATTTAATTAATATTTTTGGAATTAATATTTTCAGATTTAATTTTGAATATTTTCGGAATTAATATATAATAAACTAATATAAAATTTCACAACAAAATATTACACTTTGATACGGATTTTTTGGTTATTACAATAAAATGGCCCCTTCCAAGCAATTAAGTTTTGATTTTGGTCTCTATCCACCAAATAAGTTTATGAATGGTCCACTTTATATAATTTAGATAAATATGAATGTATATATATGCAAGCACGGACATAACTGGTGAATTTATTATTATTATTATTAACTTTTTGCTTAATTTTTTTAAAATGTATCCAAAATTCTTCATTAAAATTACGAAAAACTCCCACCAAAAAATTACAAAAATACCTATACGCTTCTAAATCTGTCATCGTATATATAACACTAAATATTTGAATACTTAGGCCATGTTTGTTTACCGGTTATGGTCTCATATTTCCGGTCTTGTCATGGTTTTTTAAGACCAAATCATGTTTGTTTTGCCTTGGTTTCAAAAAATATAACCAGACCAAGTTGGACCAAATTGAACCAAAATGACTTTTTTTAGGACCACAATTTTTGGTGGTTATATCTGGTTTGGTTATCAAATCTATCTAAAATCTAACCAAAATGTTCTCCAATAATTAAATCACATCTAACCAATATATAACCAAAACACAATAATAAAATAATGAATAATAAATAAAATGAATTAAATAATACATAAAAATAAAAATAAATTAATTAATAATAAATTAATAAAAATAAATGAATAAATAAAAATAAAATATATTTATGAATAAAATAATAATATAAATGATAAATAAAATAAAATATATTTAAAAATTAATAAAAATAAATTAATAAAAAATAAACAAAATAATGAATAATAAAATATATTTATAATAAATATATATAATAATAAATAATAATATAAATAATAAATTAATAAAATATATTTATAAATTAATTAAACAAATAAATTAATAATAATAAGTGATAAATTAATAATATAAATAATAAATTAAATAAAGCATATTTAGAAATAAAATAAAAATAATTAATAATAAATAAAATGAATTAAATAATACATAAAAAATAATTAATAAATAAATAATAAGTAAAATGGATTAAAAAATAAAAAAATATAATATTAAATATAATAATAAATGAATAAAATATATTTATAAATTAATGAAAATAAATGAATAAATAATAATATAAATAATGAATTAAATGAATTATATTTATAAAAAAATGAATAATAAACAAAATAAAATAAATAATACATAATAATAATTAATAAATTAAATGAATTAAATAATACATAAAAAATAATTAATAAATAAATAATAATTAAAATGAATTAAAAAATAAATATAATAATAAATTAATAAAAATAATTTTAGAGACAAATAAAAATAAATGAATAAATAGTAATAAATAATAAACAAAATGAATTAAATAATATATAAAAATAAGAATAAATAAATAAATAATAAGAAAATTGAATTAAATAATACATACAAATAATAATAAATGAATAAATATAATGATAATAAATTAATAAAATATATTTATAAATTAATTAAAATAAACGAATAAATAATAAATTAATAAAATATATTTATAAATTAATTAAAATAAACGAATAAATAATAATATAAATAATAAATTAAATGAATTATATTTATAAAAAAATGAATAATAAACAAAATTTAAGACCAGATCAGTTTGTCAAACAGGGTCTGGTTCAAAGAAGTTTGGAACCAAACAGTTTATCAAACATGGTCTGGTTCCTGTTTCCTCAGACCAAGACCATTAGACCAGACCGCTTACCAAACAGAATTTCAGAACATCACCCAGACCAAATCAAACCGGACCAGAGATAACCGGACCAGACCGGTTACCAAACGGGGCCTAATATGCTTAAACGATCATCTGAGTCTAGTAGTGTCTTTTAAACCATGGTTCCATTACCAAGAGATTCACACGTTTGAGCTATTTCCTATTTATTGTTATTATTAATTTATTATAACAAAAGGGTGTAAAGTCCTCTAGCCCAATGCATGATTTCATTTATTCCGGTGCAACGGAGAACAAGTGGATGTATGAGTTTTTATACAAAAAAAAAACAAAAAATTAAATAATAAATAAATAAAAATAAAATAAAAATTTTGAGCGTAGTGGTAACATTTTGACCTCAAATCACAATCTTATGATTAAGAACGGCATAAAAAGAAAAACCAAATAAAGTATATTTTCCAATTTTAGTTCTCCCACTCTAGTGGTTGCTTTTATTTTTGTTGCTTCAAGAGTAGATGACTAGATGCTTTAACCTCCTCAATCACTCTATTTTTTTCATATATTTTTTCACCACTCATCAACAAATGACATTTTCTTCTGAAAAGTCCTAGATAATCTAAGCACAACATTTTCTTACTACTCTAACAAGCATGAAATGTATGATTATGCATATATATATATATACATAACAATCAATATGCAACCACAATAATGAGTCACAAAGACATGCAAGGTGAGCTATTCACCCCTCTAGCTCAATACAAACCACAAGATTGTATTACCCCATCCATTTACTTCGATCGAGAGAGAATTCTAAGAAATAAATAATAAACATTATTAGCAAAAGCCATGGATCATTTTGTCCATTACACTTGCTACTTGGGTCTATGATAATGGAAGTGTGGATTGGACTATATGTATATAAATTAAAAAATAACAAGTACTAGATATTCACCAGTACTTTGCTTATAAATATAATGCTTTGTTTCTACCTTTGTTTCTAAGGCTTAACAAAGGTAAAATCAACAGTATGAGACTCATTAACATTTCTTTGTGGAGGTTGATCAGATCTTCTGCTCCCATCCTTCCCACCATGAGCAGACACATCTTTTTCCGAGAGCTCGGTATCGGATGGGTAAGACAGGGGAGAATTAGGAACACTTTCGCTTTCAGGAGCAGTGCTGGAGCGGTACTTGTGGAGCAAGTATACGGGTGATGATGAACCTTGGCTATCTGGACTCATCATTGAAGAAGTGGAGATAGAGGCACCTTCTACTTTTCGTTGCTTCTTCCTCTCCTGGGCTGTCTTCTGCCATTTCCTAAGAGCCTTCGCGGTTTGCTCCTCAAACACTGCTTTCTTCATGTGTGATCCCATCTGCATCCAG
Organism: Cornus suecica; assembly: GCA_963922005.1. NCBI lineage: Eukaryota > Viridiplantae > Streptophyta > Magnoliopsida > Cornales > Cornaceae > Cornus > Cornus suecica. The sequence continues at coordinate 87,260,294 of OY998240.1, forward strand.
TTAAATCCACGCAGTGAGATTTAGTACTGTATGTATACATGTATGTATTTACCGGCGTGCAAAGAAATTCATTCACATCAGACATGTTGAATATATAATGTAGGAACCACATACTAGTAAATTATAGCCTGCATGCATATAACTGGTGTGTGTATTTACCTCTCCGTAGGGCTGCAAATGAACCGAGCCGAGCCGAGCTTTAGAATGTTCAAGCTCGGATCATTTGCTTAACGAACGAGCCCGAGCCGAACGCCAGATTTAATGAGCCGAGTCCGAGCTTGTTCACGAACGACTCGTTTCAGTGCAACATATATTAATCTTCATAATAGTTGTCTGGATTGAGTTGTTGCATATTTGTTTTAACATATTTTCACTAGTATAATTTTTTATGAATGAATTTTATGTTATGACCTCCTAATTTCTATAATTTTTTCACAATAATCTTCATAATTTGTTCAATTTGAACACTTTCTTTTGTCAAATATGATATAATTTTACTATTTAACTTAAACGAGCCTGTTCACGAGCTTAGCGAGCCGAGCTTAGTAATGTTCAAGCTCGGCTCGTTTACTAAACGATCCTAAAAATTGTGCTCAGGCTCGGTTCGTTTACTAAACGAACGAGCACGAGCCGAGCTCTTAACGAGCCGAACCCGAGCCTGCTCACGAATGGCTCGATTCATTTGCAGCCCTACCTCTCCGTCATTGAGTGCGATGGAAAGTTTTTTAGTGAACTTATGATAACAATCCATCCCCACAAATTTATTTCAAAATTATATTTATCCTTACATATTAAAGATGATTTTGCAATATAAAACTGTGTATGCCTTTTTAATGTCCATTTATCATTTCTAGTCTTGTCTTTAAAGATCTCCAAAAAAATGGGTACATGTTAAAATTTATATTTAAGAGAAAAATAAAAAGAATGCTGGGCAATAGTTTCACGAATCAATTGTCAGTATGATTTATTATTACTATTCATTTATATATATATATATATTATTTGTTACCTAGCTATATAAAAATCCATAAATCATTTTATATAAAGCAATTTAGGAACTCACTTGTGTGACCAAAGCATAGAGAGGAAAGGTGATATAGCTGCACACAAACTGCAGAGCTACTGCCAGGGAAACTCTTGCCAAAATTTCAAACAATTTCTCGTGGAAGCACGAAGTCAGCCCAAACTCATACTGTAGTTACAAATGTTTGGACATGTCCACCGAATAAGTTTTATAAGAGACAATAAAAATGATCAAACCTACCAAAAAATTAAGATATAATTTGTTTGAATGCTCACCCATGTCCACAAAAATATTGCCATTTGGAACGCATTCTGCACACAATGGATAAACATATCTATTAAGTTACTAATCATGCCTTGTGATATATATATATATATATATATGAATATTCAGAACTTTTAGGAACAGAGTTTATTTAATTTTTGTAGTTAGCATTGGACCCTTAATTGAAATTATTATATATATATATATATATATATATATATATATGCATACACACATTTTATATATACATGAATGCACAGAAGCTGCCCAACTCAAACACAAAATAAGCCCAACAACTACCAACTATCAAACCTAAGTACAAAACCTCGACATCATCCATTCCTGTTGCAAAATTGATATCTGAATTAATAATTTTGTACACAATTTCCATACAAGTATACTAGTCAACTTATGAAAGTAGGTTCTCTATGAACACTACAACAAATTAATGTGAGATAATTGGTAAAATTAGTATACTTTGCTATCATACTTTTCATTTAACTTTCTTTGAAGTCTTTCCTTTATTTATTATAATACTTTTATAGAGCAACAATAGTTTTTGCATATTTGCAAGGTTTCTATTTGCAAGTTTTTTTTTTCAATTCACATGGATAGTTAAATATATCTCCATAAATCAAGATTCACCGATATATAGTAAAAACTGATGTGATCCTTTACACTTTTTGTGGTGTAGACATTATCCCATTTAATATGTATAATACTAGACAAGTCAACTTTGTAGGGTGACTTTATAAAATGAATAAATCATAACCATAGTTTATGATTTAAATAGTTTAGAAAAGAAATTATGTTTATGACATAAAAAATGGGGTTAATGCTTCATCATTTTTTTTATTTTTTTATTTTAAAAAAAAAAGATGGAAGAAAACCCAGAAAAGTGCACCTGGAACAAAGTGAGTTGTATCAAATGGAGAATCCACTGGGGGCGATTAAACCAGAAAAAGCTGTTGCTTGGTTCAACCACCGGTGCTCCTCTAACTATTGTTGTTCGATCTCCGATCTGTTGAGCCATCTCCATAATTACTAGTTCAAGTTTTGTACCCACTAAAAGAAGAATCTGAAAGAAAAAAAAATCCACAAACACCAATACTGTAAGGTTCATAAAAATCAATTATCAGGAAAGGTAGAGGAATTAGTCCTCCAAATCTAGTAATATTGTCACTTATTTCTCATAATTCCATGCAAATTTGAAAGACAACATTAATTAGCTGGCTTCATTCTTTCACCATAAAATTTTGGATTTGACTGCAAATATTTTTATCACAAATAATTTTGTTATTCAAAATAACTTTTCTATGTCAAAATAAAAACTTTCAAGGGATGTATCCTCCCAGTCTTATATAATAGTAGTTGCTACAATTTTGTATCTCTCTTTCTTTCATTAGATTGGTACTGTAAAACTTTTTGTTACACATGGTCCCTTTAATACTCTGTTTGATAATTTCTTTTCCCTTCAATCTTTGGATCTCCAAATTCCAATCGTCGTTCAAATCCTATATGACACTCCCAATTTACATACATTAGTAAGAGAGTAATACTAAAGAAATAAACATCAGAAATTAATTGAAGAAAACATTAGATTTTTTTCAGCAGTTTTCAACAAATAGTGTTTTTTCTATAAAAAGTCACATCAGAGTGTCATATAGTGGATCAACATTTATATCATTTCTCTTAATCAAAGCAGAAAAAGTTCACATTTACTTACCATGAGAGGCATCAATGAGATCCAGGAGAGCGTGTACCACTCTGTACCATATATTAATTGTTAGAACATGGTATTAAAATTTATAAAAATCAATATTAACTCAAGGAAATATATAAGCAAGAGAGACTTCTTACTGTAGACATTTAGAAGCAGAAAGAAGACAGCAAAACACCAAAGTGGTAGACTGTAGAATCAACCAAAAATGGTTAGTGCAAACACATTACAGATATTTTGATCCATATTCCAATTATATTCACATGCGATCACAATTATTTTGAGTGACATGATATCAGTTGTAATGTAATTTTTTTACATTCACAATAACTTTGGTCACAATTCTTCATGACTTCATGTGATTAGTGTGACCCCATGCTTCGAAAACCATGGATTATATGTACCATTTTTTCTCTTACACAAAATAGCATTTTTATGTATATTTATACTATATATATAATCCAGAGATAGAAAAAGAGACCTTATACCAACCACCACCTTGAAGTCATCTTCCATGGATCTCTTTATGTATTTATGAAAGTCGAACTTGCTATTTGGAGCTAAATGAGCCTGCATTTCATGAGGTAGATCTTAGTATTTACAGTTTGACTCATCTAAATTATTTTGTTTCTTCTTGTTTTATTTATTGTGTATAATATATATATTAAAAGATGCCATTGTTCTTTGACATAAATTGTATAAAATATGGACAGAAATATTGAAGAATGAAACTTACATTTATAAATCCATGGCGCATAGTTAAATAATCCACCTTGGTTATTGAGCCAAAGAATTGCCTGAAAAATGCCACCTATAATATTTAATATTAGTAAATGAGCAAATGTTCATCTCATAATGAAAAACAAAATAACACTACCAAGATAGCATTCAGGACAAGTCACAAGTTCCTTTTTTTTAATGCATGAATATTAGCTATTTTTAATATAGCAATAATTTCAAGTTTTTTTCAATTGGGTAAACCCGTTTCGGTTTATATTAGGTATCCCATTATTATATATATAGACTATGGCCTATATCGAAAGATTAGCTTGTAAAGCTCTATTGGCACTTCTCATGTTGCATTTGTTAGAATTGCCGTCTTATAATTGGAACTGAAATTAAGTTTCTTTAATTTAGTAAAATGTCAAAATAAAGTAGGTTTTTAATTAGTTTCTTAAGAATCTTACAATCCATCGGATTCCGGGTGTTCTGGAAAATCTACCATGCCGCCTCACGAAAGAAGTTTGATGAGTAAATCTGAACCTTGCAGGATCTGGAAGAACAAGATCAAAGCCAATTTAGATATAATCAATACAAAAATGCACATGAGTATAGTTTTGTCTTTCGACAGAATAAGTAATCACCATTAGTGAATTGGTATTCCAATGAAGAGGTTTCCAATTCCCAAGACTTCCATTTCTTCACCTGATAAAACATCCAAAATCATAACTCAGTAGGTTGAAACAAAATTGTAACAGATGATTTTTTTTATTTTCTGACTGTTTCTCAGGGAGAGAAATGCAATTATTCCTTAATAGTGTAACCGTAATACATGCGGGCATGAGATTTGAATCATTTGATACATTTCAAGAATTGCATTTAGAAAGAACCCTACATTAACAATAGTCTAAAATTTAGAAAGAACCCTACATTAACAATAGTCTAAAATTTAGAAAGAACCCTACATTAACAATAGTCTAAAATTTAGAAAGAACCCTACATTAGCAAACGATTAACCCCTGTGATATCGTGCGTATTAACCTCTATTGTTTCTATAACACCGCGAATTACCAAAATATTCCTAATCATATTACTGAAAATATATAATGAAGAAATAACTAGTCTAAAAAGATGAAAAATGGCATTATGACAATATGCCTTTTCTTCTCAAGACTCCGGGGAACAAAGTTTTGTTGTGATAGTGAATCCACGGCAAAACTACATATATATATATATATATGTGTGTGTGTGTGTGATAATATAGCCACACAACATGTCACATATATGTATTTGTAAATCCTATATTTGCATACACCTGCCCAAGTCCAACCTCGTATATATCTATATATATGAACATCATCATGTATACCTACGTATATGTATATATCTATGTAATATATATATATATATATGTATTTATAAATCCCATATATGTCAAAATTGTGTACCCTTGTTCGTCGGTTTCGTGAGGTTGGTTTCACATCGCAAACCCTCAGTTTGAAGGCTGCCGATAATCGGTGTCGGACGAACGGAAAAAATGGCGTCGCCGCCGGTGACAACTTGGATTTTGTCCATGAAAATGGTGTTGATTTCCTTCCGCGCCTCACTCACTTGGGTCAATCGTCAGATCCACCGTTGGTTTCGCCCAAGGCTCAATCGTCAGATCTACACTCAGATTCGCTGTTGTGTCGAACCAGTTTCCTCCGGTGGATGAAGTTAGGGTTTCGAAGGTGAATGTCGCATTGTCCAACGGAGAAGAATGTGAGATCTCGATTGAGTCGACTCACTCTGAGTTTAGAGCTATAGATGGGAATCATCGGCCGTATATGACTATATGAGGTTTGATTCAGTGTAATTCGAAGGTCCCCCTTAGACGGTCATGTTCCGGACATACGGTTATCAAAATAAAAAGTAACCCGAATAATTGAACCGATTAAACTGTGTCAAATTTAATTTAAATTGGGTTAACTTCATTTATATTTTTGAAATTTATTTTAATTTTAATCACATTTTCATCAATTTGAGATTTTCATTATTTACACATTTTAACGATTACATCATCCTAATTTTTTTATAAATACTTAAATTACTTAACCTAGTGCTGTTTGAAAACAATAATATATTATTTTATCAAAAGTAAAGTGTAACAAACCCCCTCAACTATCTCAGTTTTGCAATTAACTCTTCTAAACTATCAATTTGGTGCAATAAGCCCTCATTCCCTTGTAAAAGACCATCATACCCTTTTAATAAAAATTTCTATTCTTCTAATTATACCACTAAATTTTTTATCTTTTGAGATTTTAATTTTACCATTCACCTTAATCATATTCGCGTTAAATATATATTTTTAAAAAATAATATAAAAGTTCATAGGAGGTAATTATTGAATTTTTAAGTAATAAACTTGATATTAGAATTTTTTTTGATTTAATGTATAAAACTTCTCACCCTAAATTTAAAATTTTAAAATGCTAAAATAAAAACCTTTTTTCCTAATATATAAAAATTACTTGAATAACAAAAAAACAAATTTTTGTGATATACATAAATAGACCCTTTTAATAAAAAAAATTCATACTTCTAATTATGCCATTATATATTTTTGATCTTTTGATATGTTAATTCTATCAATTTTTTCAGTTCCGGTTCCGGCCGCAACCGATTTTTTCAGTTCTAAAATAATAATAATAACACCACCAAATATCAAAAAATAATATAATTATAAACTAAATTAAAGAGAGTATTTCAAAATTTTAATTATTACAAACCTAAAGTTAATTATAACTTATAAATTTAAATATAATATAAAAATACATATAAAGGTAAAAATATAACACTAATAAAAATAAAAAAGTATATATAAAAAAACCGGTTCGGTTTGGTTCTAAAGGGGTAAGAACCGAAACTGAACCTAATATTTCTGTTATTTGATTTTTGGAACCGGAACCGAACACCCCGGTTCCAGTTTGGTTCTTGAACACCTCTAATTCTATCATTCACTTTAATTGTATTCACATTCAGTATATTTTCAAAAATAATAAAAAAATATATAAGCTGTAATTGTTAATTTTTAAAATTTTGTTTGATTTAATGTATAAAACTTCTCACCCTAAATTTAAACTTTTTCATAGAGGATATATTATAAAATTTGTATAAATTATTCCATAATGCATGTTAATAAGAAAAATGCATAAATATAATTCAATAAGAAGGGCATTATGGTCATTAATGAAATAAACTGGGCAACTTGCAACTTCATATCATAGTTAAGGGATTTTTTGCCATTTTCAAAGTTTAGGGAGGTTTTTTGGAAAGAAAGTATAGTTCAGGGTGGTTTATTGCACTTAACCCTTTTATCAATTTCACCGTCTCTAATAATTTAATCGTTTAATTTGTATTAATTTTTAAATATATATATAATTTTTAAATATATATATTAAAATTTGAAAAATATTATAAAATTCGAAAATAAATATAAAATTAAAAAAATATATAAATTTTAAAAATATATATAAAATTCGAAACAAATATATAAAATTAAAAAAAATCATATAAAATTCGAAAAAATGTATATTAAATTTCGAAAATAAATATAAAATTAAAAAAAAAATCGAAACAAATATATAAAATTATAAATATATATATTAAATTTAAAAAAAAATTATAAATTTCAAAAATAAATATAAAATTCGAAACAAATATATAAAATTCAAAAAGCCCCAACCCCAAATATTTACAAACAAATATTTATTTATTTTGGAAACTAAATTTTTGAATTTGTGAATAAAAATTAAACCCAACCCAAAATATTTAATTCTTACAAACACATTTAATTTTTTTGAAAACTAATTTTTATAAATAAATATTTAATTTTTTGAATTAAATCCAAAAACCCCCCAATCACTAATGTTTTTGGAAAATATTTTTTTTTGAATTTATTTTGTGATTTACAAATAAATATTTAATATTTGATATAAATTTATAAAAAAAATAATTTATTTTCTTAAAGTTTAAATTTATTTTTTAAAATTAAATTATTAGATCAAAATTTATTATATACACAAATTATTCAATTGAAAAAAAAAAAAATTTGTTCAAATCCATATATATATATTAGGTTATGCCCAAATCAATTTTTTGGGGAAAAAAAGAAAAAGAAGAAGAGTGTGTGCGTGTGTGGTGGTGCACTGGTGGTGGGTTGTGCGGGGGCGGGGGCAGGCGGGAGAGTGAAGGGGTTAGGGTGGTTTGCATAGGCTTTCCATATATTAAATGCATCAAAGTTTGGTCAATCCACTTTATGTCTTGTTTGCACATGCTTTCGGTAATTTGTTTTTAACTTCCTAGAAAGAAAAATTATTTTAGAGTTTTGCATATTAAAAGAGTGTTTAGAAAAAGTCATAAAATATCAATTTCTTAAAATAATTTTTATTTCTCTTTTTTCTTCTGTGTAAAACCAAATACAAAAATTTTGCCAAATAAATTCTTAATAAAATATTTGTCTCAATATGAGACTAACACACAACCCGAATAACCACCCTAGTTATGGCCGAAGGGAACAAGGGTATAATGAAAATTTTGATTTCCATAAATTTGAATCATGTTGTATTTCAACTATGATATATAACATTTATATATTTATTTACACATGCCAAATTCAAGGGACCTATTATGCTCTAGTTTAGATGATAATGTGTATTACAATAATAGGAGTATAAATGTTTTAAATCAATATTGACTTCACATTCACAATTAGGGGTGGCAATGGGGCGGGTCGGGGCGGGTATTCCCTGTCCTGTCCCCGAATTCGGTTTAATTTTCCCGCCCCGTTCTCGATTATTATTTTTATTTTCCACCTCGCGCCCGCCCCGTACCCGGTTATTCCTGCCTTGCGCCTCGCCCCGCGACCCGGTTATATATAATTTTCCTCCATTTTTTTATATAATTATTTTTTATAAAAAAATAATTTCTGAAATTCGTTCATTGCAAAAATAATAGATGAAATGTAAAAAATTAAAATCATTAACTTCGAAATGTAAAAAAAATATAAAAAACAGTTTATGAACTTCATTCATAGCAAAAACAATAGATAAGATATATATATATATATATATATATATATATGGGTTATGTTTGTAATATGTTAAATATATAAGGTTAGTTTAATAAATAATTAATAAAACGGGACGGGGCGAGTTCTGGGCGGGGTGGGGGTGACTCATACCCGCCCCGTTTATAATCGGATTTTTTTTTGCCCCATATCCGTCCCGATTAATTTAACGGGACGGATTTTTTTATCATCCATATTCACAATAAAACAAGTTAGATCTAGTGCATTATAGTGAGAGAGCTGAAAACAGAAATAAAAGAAAATGAGATTAATTTTTGGTGGGTTGAAAAAAAAAAATTAAGATTAAATTTGAAGAAATTAAAACTTACTTTGGCCTGTCCGAGAAACATGATAATGACGCTGTAGAGAACGTGAAAGACGGCAAGGACGAATATAAATATGTGCAGCTGGTGAACCCCTGTATATGATATCAGTGGTACCTTGCCCTATTCAGAATATGAGATATCACACCATGATCATTAGTTTCATGACACATAGGAAAACTGAAATGACATGGTCAATGAAATTATATGTATATGTATATGTATATATATACATAATATATTACTAATGTACTTACATGTTTAGAATCCACTTATGTATATGTATTACTAATGAAATTATATGTATATGTATATATTACTAATGTATTTTTATTTATTTGTTCATCACAACTAATTTAATTTATGCATGATTAGCAAGTAGAACAATATTAAATGTCATACACTTAACATTTGACCTTATTTATAGTACTTGAAGAAAATATTTAGGAACGTGTGACGAATTTTTAGCATCATCCCCGTACCACTGATACTAAAAAAAAATGGATTCACATTACAGCTTTATGATTAAAGTTAAACACAAAATAAATAATAGTTGGAGATTGATGTATATGCATATAAGAATGATGAATATTAAGACTCGTTCGATTTATATTTTTGAAAATAGATTTCTATTTTTTGAAAATTGAAAATCAAAAACGTATAAAAAATCTGTTCGGTTAGGTTTATTGAAAATTATTTCTAGAAAATTCAATTATAAAAATATTTGGTTTTAGAGAATTTTTTTTTTATTGTTTCAAAAATACAAACCATAAAAAACAATTTTTTGTTATAAAAAATTTCTTTCAAAAATACAAACCAAAGTATGCTTTAAAAGTTTAGAGATTAATTGCTTACTTTTGGAGAACAATAGTCCTTTTCGGTTGCAGCTGCCAAAACTCGGCGCAATCCAATATCATCATCATCATCCGCGTATGAAAGTAGTAGTCTTCTCCGGCCATCTCCTTTGCCGTCGCCACCACCATAACCATAATCCTTCTTTTTCAGCTTCACACATGGAAGCATAGTGTCCCCAAGGCTTTTACTTATGCATATCTTTGCTACATATTTAGTTCCCACCGTAAGCAGTAGAGATATGAACCCCAATAGCATTAGCTCTGCATACCACACCACATATTTATGCAAAATTAATCTTAATATACTTTTACTTTCATTTTCTCAAAGGTAATAAGAAATTTATAGGCACCAATGTTCGAATATAATTTAGGATAAATTACAATTCGACTTTCTCAAAATATGATATATTATACTTGCATCTTCTGTTGTTTGATGAATTAGAGTTTAACCGCTGGTAATTTGAAAATATATAGTAACAAAAATCTTCCTTCAGCGAATCTCCAGTTTGGTCAACGCTTACTTGAATTAACTATAATTGTGACGTTACATATTATTCGGGTATAAGTCTGATGATGTGCTTATATGTGCAGGTGTGTGCCTCCAACTGATATGAGGGCTTTTGGGGAGGAGCTAGCCCAAGAACAAAATCATGTGGTCTGGACCCAAAACGAACAATATCGTATCAAGTGTTAGAACAAGGTGTTACATAATACCCTTACTTATTTGAAAAACATCTTTTAAATAAAAAATAGCCATGTATATATTCATCTGAATTGAACGCGATCATCTAAAAGATGTCAAATTATAATTTATCAAATGATAAAGAATGCATGTGTAATATATCATATCTTGACAGGGTCAAACTATAAATTTTCCTATAATTTAAGCTTCAATAGATAATTACTAATTACTAAAAGGAGAAAAAGTATAGCAATAGGTGACCGAAGGATGCAATAAATTAAGTTAGGGGACATTAGATATGACAAATAGTCATTGTCAACTGTGTCACATCTTGCAAAATAATAACTTAGAAAAATGGAGTTGTAGTCTGATATATCAATGTTGAAATAGTATTTTTTTTGTTTGCCTCAAATGAGAAAAATTACATTAAATTTTTTTTTTCAATACTTGAAAAAATAATCAAGTTTATAAAATGGTTTTTGGATGAAATTCGTAATCATGACTTGATAGAAATCCTCATATTTAAGCAATGCTAATATAAAGAAAGATAACAATAAAATAAAAGTAGCTAAGAATATTAATGATGAGGCAAAACGCAAAAGCCCCAAGTTGGGGCATATTAATCCGAAGAATAAGAAATGCATGCTTTTCTGACAGAGAAATTTTAGAAGTAAATTAAGGAAAAAAAATAAAAATTTTGGAAGGAATTGGGAATTTCAAAAATTAAATGCAAAAGATGTACATAAAAAAGAAAAAAAAAGTAATAAAAGAAAAAAGTAAATATATGTATGTGTATACACTTAAAACATATGGTACCCATACGTGGTTAATTCAACAATAACAATAAACATATTGCATAAGATCAAATAACAATAATGATCCACATTAATCTAACCAGCTTTAATTTTCTCCAATGCTTCGATCATTGCCTTGTTCTGACGTTTTTGAAACCACTGCCATAACCAAAATTAAGGGAATGAAAGTCTAAACTAAATCAATTAATTTGAAGCAAAAATAAACCAAAGCAAAGCCAATTAATTTCACACACATACACATACCTTTCCAAGAGAATTAATTCCATGTTCTATTAGTATAGAAATGAGCACAAAAACAGCACAAACAGCAGCCACAGCCCATGTTGGTGTTTCCTCCAACGATCGGTCTCCAGTACTAGGAGCCATATATATATATATATATGTATCTCTCTCTCTCTCTCTATATATAGCTGCAACTAATAATCGGATAAATTAAACTCTCCCTAACAAAAATTTAAAGCTTTAGGCTCAATCAAAGCCAAGCTCTGGTGTACTATCTCTCAGGCAAAATGGGATTGATACTAATGCTAGTGAAAGCGTGTTTTAGGTCCGTCGATGCATTTTACATTGTCATTACGATGGAGAAGTTTATGATTTCTAACTAGATATATACATACATATATATATATATGTATATATGGAACAACATAAATTAAACCAAGCCGGCTATTAGAGCCAAAAAAGAGAACATATTTATTCGAAATGGTATAGAAGTTAGATTGTTACAATAATAACGAGGACAACAATGCGAGTCATGGCATAACATTTATATTTTTATATGTGTATGTGTATATGTGCTTTTGATAAAGTTTTGGTATTTATGCATGATAGCTTTTGGCTGTTTTCATGCTAAAAGTAACAGAAACTTTGGTGAAATTAATTTAATGGTTGTGGGTAGGAGACTGATAATGATTGGGCAAGGAACGAAGATTGGCCACATATATATGTATATATACACACACACACGTAGAGAACTGGTCAAAGAATCAACAATGGCAGATTAAAGCCAATGGGTTAAGATAGAAAAATAACCATTATTAAAGAAGTAAATGGACTGACATAGTAAACTTACTCAACGCTCAATCCGAAGTTTCTAACCCAAAAACAAAAAATCATCAACGGCCAAACTGGTCTTTAAGTTAAGAATTTAATAATGTGTTAAGAAAACTCCGACAAACAGGGAGATAATTATTATTAATTTTTTCTTCTTCTTGGTCTCCACGTCTTTTTTTATACGAGAAAGGTTTGATCACTCAAGAAGAAAGGGCTTTTTTTTTTTTTTTTTTTTCCGGGTAAAAAAGAAGAAGAATGTTATCTAATGTTTTAATCTTTATTTTTATTTTTTTAAACTGTTGTAGAAATGTTATTATATCTTTGATCTCTTAGAAAAAAAAAATCAATTTTTTATGCTATAAATAATTTTAATCTGGCACTAAATTTTTGTTGATATAATATATATATATTTATATTGGTAGTGATATGAATTTTTTATTTTAAAGATTGATTTTTCATTGACGTTGAAATTTCATTTGTTAGGGTTCATAGGTTCCGCCTTTGAGCCTGTGATCCTATAGACTACCTTTTAGACTTTAGCATTTCTACTATATACTCAATTTTCTTTTGCCCCCACAATTTGTTCCTAATTTTCGTAGTTTTATTTATTTATTTATAAAAATTGTTGGACAATTCCAACCGAAAAAAAGAAAAATGACATAACAGAAACACATTGTTATTATTTACAATTATCCAAGCATATATTCTCTCTCTCGTGCTTCTTCTGAAAAATTGATATACTAATCTATCTACAAACAATTTTTTTTTTTTTTTTTTTAAAATTGCAAACAATTTTCTTGATTAACAAATTTAGTACACAACAATATTGCTTATAATTTGCATAACAACACAAAAGATAAAAGAGAGACAATTTTCAATTGGTTACAAGTGACACTCATGGAAATGTCTTTTGTAGATACATTTGTTTTGCAATATATATTCATGTTATCATTAAGCCCATTTGCAACTAAGTCCATCATTAATCACTAATTATGAGAAATGCTATCCAATGTGGTTTCTTCTTTGGTGATTGATCTTTTTTCATTTGTCTTGTTTTTCCCTTCTTTGTATTTCCCCCACAAAACACTGTAGAAACCCCCAATCAGCAATATAGTCCCACCAACACTGTTACATATGTAACAATTATTTTCATCAAAGTTAAAGAATTCAGTATTTTATGCATAAAAAACTATACAGAAGAATGTACATGTATATGTATATGTATATGCATTTGTATATGTAATAAGATATTAGGAAAGGAATTGGACCTTCCCCAATGAAGGATCTCATTCCAGAAGACAGCTGAAAAGATGGCTGTTATGATAAATGCTAATGGAGTGAATAAAGCAACAAAAACAGGCCCCTTCTTGTCTACCATCCAAACTCTTAGCCATATGCCAATCCCACTCACAATTATTCCCTGAAATTCCACAAGTTTTTAGACATACATATATTCACATATATATAAATATATACATATGAATTGACAATAGTACCCAATTCAAGTAAACATGCATGTTGATCATCCAACTACAATATGTACATTAACGATTAGAAATTATGCGGATGGTGCGTTTGGCTGCACTGAACCGTTTTTGAAATTGACATGATGAATGTAATTACAAAAGGCAGCATTAATAAAAAAAATTAGCCATTAGTTTCAAATGATTATCTGCAAAAAACAATGAAAAAAACTTACAGCAAAGATGACAGATATGAGATTCAAATTCCAACCAAGCTTCCACGCCGATATATTCCTCTCCATCGCGACGGCCCAAATCGCTGACTGTATGCTGCTAAAAAAGTATTGTAGAGTCGCGAGACGAAGTGTTGATGGATATTGTTTTACAATGGGTTCCTATCATGTTTAAAAAACTTCTTTGATAATTTTGTACACATTATATACATATATATATATATATATATGTATATGCATATGCATATATTTATAGAGATATAAGCGACGATGAACCAACCTGCACAATAAGCCACAAAGACCATGTAGTGTTGGCTGAGAGCATGAGCAGAGAACCTTTTACCCAATTTTTTCTGGAAATATGATTAATGGATGCGTTTGAAGCTCGCTTTTGGATGCCTGAATAAAGAGGAGGTCCCTTATAAAGTACTAACACTACAGCCCCCAAAATTACCATCACTGAACCCAACACTTTGGCTCTTCCATGCCATTGCCTCATCCTAATCCTTTCCATCCTGAAATTTTTTATGTTCACTATCATGCACATGTTGACATTTTAAAAAAAAAAATTAATTTTTTTTTATTTTTGACGGGTGTCGAGAAATTTACTCAATATGTTGCTTAAGTCGGTACTAAAAGTTCAATCTGAAACCTGATACTTTTTGAGACACCGATACCTCAAGTCTCCCTAACAGAGCCAAATTTATTTTTTTCTTAAAGTATTTAATTCTCGATATTTTATTTTCCTCTCCTTGTATTTTTATCTTGGCCTTACCCAAAGAAAACTGCCATGATAAATGTAATGGCCGGAACGGTGTTGGTGCTGGCACAAGCATACGTTGCAGTGGTGTACTTCAAAGAGTAAGTGTAGAGGTTGAAACAGAGAGTAAACCTGAAATTGTCAAGAAAAAAAATATAAATTACATTATTATGATCAGTTCATCAAAACCATTTAAATTTGTCATAATTACCTCACTACTCACTACACATCAACAAAGTAGCCTCAATATGAGAAAAATAAGTTGCTTACCCACAAAAAGCAGCAAAGAAGATCTTGTAGAGCAGGTTGTATGAGAGAGGGGCTGCCTTGTTACTGCACCAAAAAAAAAAAAATATATATATATATATATGTCATAAGCAACATATATACACAGTAGAATTTAATTATTAGAAATGTTAATGGTGCGACCTTTCGAGGAAAAAGGCGAACGGAGCTAGGACGAGGGTGGCGATAGCTTGCTGATAAGTAACAAACACATACGAATTCATTCCTTTAGAAATTGCAGCCTTGGAGAGCAAGGACATGCTTGCATTGATACATTGCACAATGACTACTGCTATATAAGCCTTGTTTCTATCTGCGAAAAATGGAAAGCCAAGTGAACTACCCTTCATGTTGTTCTATATCAAGAAAATTTGGCTTCCTTCAAGGAGTCCTTAATTATTGATAACAAGTCTATAGCTGCAATTTATTTTTATTTTAAGATTTGAAAGTGGTCCAGTAAAGCAAACAAAAGCTATAGCATTCAAAATATGGTGGATTTTGACGTGGATTCTTTTTACCTATATGACTTTTAGTTATGTATCATCCATCGTTCCGCGTTGCCGTTGCGGTTACGGTTTCGGTTTTGGTATTTGTATAATGGACTCGGATAATATTAATTTTTAAAATAAACATCGAATGAATATCAATACTAAATAACGATATCGACATTTTCCTAAAACGTTATAAATCAAACAATACCTAACAATTTCGGATAATAAGGCAAATTAGGGTATGATCACTCTCACCACTAACTTTCTAAAACAAGGATGACAAAGTATATGTTGTCATGACTCATGAGCACTAGGACACTTTTCAGTTTTCACATTATTAGCATGCAATTATTAAAGTGCTTAATTGCTATTTGTAAAAGAAAGAGACAGATTGGTGTTTATAAATTATAATTGAATGGAGACATTCGAAATACATTTTGGTTCTTATGATGATATATTTCAAACATGTATTGATGTACCGGGCATGGCACTAAAACCCTGTTTTGTAATATGGTTTGTTGCTAAAAATATGATTTTGGTGTGAAAAAATGGCACCAAATCATATTTGGTAAAATAATATGAAAATTTGGTTCGGTTACTGTAACAAATTATGGTGTGAAAATTGTGAAGGAATTTGGAACCATCTTTGTGGATGGTTTTGTAAGGCGCGGACACTGTAGCAAACCCACTGTAGCAACCTGAATCACTATAGCACTGTAGCACCGAATATAATATTTATATTTTAATATTATAAATTTTAATATTAATATTAATATTATAAATTTTAATATTAATATTAATATATTATTATATTAATATTAATATTAAAATATTAATATATTTTAATATAATAAAAATATATTAATATATTTTAATATAATAAAAATATATTAATATATTAATATATTTTAATATTAATATATTAGTATATTAATATATTTTAATATTACAAAATTTTAATATTTATAAATAAAATGTGAAACTATCCCAAATTACCAAACATGGTTTGGTTTCAGAATTTCAACCCATATTAACTCTACCAAACATGGTTTGGTTTTTCAGCATCACTTTTTCTCACACCAAAATCATCTGCATCAAATATGATTTGGAACAAAAATAAAACCACACCAAACCAAATCCAACCCAACCCAAACCAAAACAAAAAACTAACACCGCACCAAACCGTTACCAAAGGCACCATGATAATATCTTGATCTACAGGACAAGGAGAAGGTGCTTTTCATGAAGTATTATAATAATATATTTCCAACATTAATTGATGTACTGGACACTAGTAATTTGCTTTATTAAGGACTGTTCGGTATGAATTTTTTAGAATAGTTACTATTTTGCTTTATTAAGGACTGTTCGGTATGAATTTTTTAGAATAGTTACTATTTTGCTTTATTAAGGACCGTTAGGTATGCATTTTTTAGAATAGTTTTATGAAAACTAGAAATTGAAAAACAAAAAACTGTAAAAAATTATGTTTAGTTGAGTTTTTTGAAAATTATTTCCGAAAAATTCAGTTATAGAATTGCTTGTTTGATGAGAATTCCATTTTCTTGTTATCAAAAAATAGTTTTGTGTTATTAGAATTCTCAAAAACAGTTTTAAAAAATGAATACCAAAGAGGTCAACTTAAATATTTTAAAAAATGAATATTTTCAATTTTTGTGAAAATATCCTCACGTCAACTTAAATATTTTATCTATGATTTCTCTTTCCCTTTTTTTGTTTTCTTTATATTAATTAAAAAATTATTGGATATGCCGAGAATAAATATAACTCATACACAATGTGTATTGCATCACTTTTTTAAATTGATTTGAAGTACTGCATAAATTTATCGAATATATCTAATATCTTCTCCTCATTTGGGTCTACTTATTTAGGAAAGGCAATATAACCATCATTCCACTCCTAAAATATAGTGCTTTTATTTAGATATTTATTTATTTCCATGTGTATGAAATTATCAAATATAGTTCCCCTAAAAGTTTCCCCACATCCTCTTAAAATTAATTTAATTTTCATTGAAATGTTCAAAAAACTTCATTCTGGAAAGGAACTCACTATTTTCTTTCTTTAACCAATTACTCCTTTCGTCCCAAAATAAGTATTCACTTTTACTTTTTTTCTCCGTCCCAAAATAAGTATCTCATTTGAAAAATCACTTTATCATATCACTTTATTAATTTACTCTTCATGAATTGAAATTATAAATCATCTACACAATAAACTATCATATCACTATGATGAGATCAATGAAAAAATTAATATGTAATTCATTACTAATACAAGATCTTAAAACGTTGGATTCCGAACAAATTGAGACAAAGGGAGTAATATTTTTCTTTTTGGATTAGCATATACTATGCTAGCAAAACAATGTTAGTTGTATCTATTTTATTTTCCCCCTATGTATAGTGTCAGTCGCAGACTAGCCGTTAAATTAGAAATCAAATGAGTGATCTCACAGCTACAGACCTCTCTCCCTCTCATGGTCTTCAACCTCCCATGGCGTCCTCAAAACCCTCTTCTTTCCCTTCTCTCTCCCCATCTCTTCCGTTTCCTCTCCAACCAACAAACCCTACCCAGAAATCTCCCGCCATTTCACAACCCCATTTTGCATCACCAATCTTCTTCATCTTCCATGGACTTATCTCAGAGCTTTCTACAAGCCATGAAAGCTTGTTCAACTCTCAGGTCCATACCCATTGCCAGAAAACTCCATGCCCAACTCATTTCAACTGGGTTGGCCTCCAACTCTGTTTTCCTCCAAAACAACCTCATCAAAATGTACTCCAACTGCGGATCAATTTCCGATGCTCACCATGTTTTTCTCCAAATTGGGTTCCGTAATTCATTCAGTTGGAATATGATGATCAAAGGGTTTGCGGATTTGGGGATGATGGGGAAAGCAGAGGAGCTGTTCGATGAAATGCCTGACCGAGACTGTGTTTCGTGGAATTCCATGATGTCGGGTTATTTCGATAATGGGAATCCGGAGGATGCTGTAAGGGTTTTTGTTTTGATGATTCGGGATCGGAGTTGTTTACCGGATTTGTTATCTTTCTCTTCTGTGATGAAGGCCTGTGCTAGTCTTGGGGATTTGAGTCTGGGTTTTCAATTGCATGCTCTTGCTGAGAAATTTGGTTTTGGGAGAGAGTTTTCGCTGGAGTCTTCGGTTATTGATATGTATATAAAGTGTGGTGCACTGAATTTTGCTGAGGGAGTGTTTTTGAGGTCGTTGAATCCTAGTTTGTTTTGTTGGAATAGTATGATTTATGGTTATTCGAAACTATATGGCGTGGGAAGTGCTGTTAATTTGTTCAGTCGAATGCCGGAACGTGATGCTGTTTCTTGGGAGACGATGATTTCTATCTTGTCTCAACATGGGTACGGTGCGCAATGTCTTGTTATGTTTGTACAGATGTGGATACAGGGTTATAGACCGAATTCCAAGACATATGCTAGCGTTTTAAGTGCATGCACAAGTATTTATGATCTGAGATGGGGTATTCATCTGCATGCTCGTATTATTCGAATGGACTCTACTGTTGACGTGTATGTGGGTAGTGGTTTAATCGATATGTACGCAAAATGTGGATGCTTGAAATCTTCAGTGAGGGTTTTTGATATGCTACCGGAACACAATGCAGTATCGTGGACTTCTTTAATTGGTGGATTAGCACACTCTGGGCATGAAGAAGAATCTTTGGCATTATTCAAACAAATGAGGGAGGTGCCTGTGGCCTTGGATCAATTTACTCTAGCTACTGCTCTTGGAGTCTGTTCCAATCTAAAGGATAGTTCGCTTGGAGGACAGCTTCATGGATATGCAATAAATGTCGGAATGGATTTCTATGTCCCAGTAGGAAATGCTATTGTCACAATGTATGCTAGGTGTGGAAATGTTCAGAGTGCGACCTGTGCATTTGAGTTGATGCCAATAAGAGATATTATCTCCTGGACGGCAATGATAACTGCATTTTCTCAGGCTGGAAATGTTGAATCTGCTTGTGGATATTTCGATAGAATGCCAGAGCGGAATATCGTATCTTGGAACTCAATGTTAGGGACATATGTCCAGCACGGGCTTTGGGAAGATGGTCTCAGATTTTATATTCTGATGCTGAGGGAGGAGGTTAAGCCAGATTGGATTACTTTTACAACTACAATCAGTGCGTGTGCTGATTCAGCCATTTTGGTACTAGGTAAACAAATCATTGCTCAAGCTGAAAAGTTGGGATTTTGTTGTAATGTTTCAGTTGCAAATAGTGTTGTCTATATGTATTCAAGGTGCGGAGAAATTGGAGATGCAGAGAAAGTTTTTGATTCTACAATTATGAAGGATTTGATTTCTTGGAACACCATGATGGCTGGATATGCTCAGAGCGGTCAAGGTAGGAAAGTGATAGAAACTTTCCAGGATATGTTAGAATTAGGCTTTAGACCTGACCATATCAGCTATGTATCTATACTATCAGGTTGTAGCTATTCAGGACTTTTACAAGAAGGGAAACATTACTTCAATGTGATGACCAAGGATCATGGCATCTCTCCTACTTGTGAGCATTTCGCATGCATGGTAGATCTACTTGGCCGCGCTGGATTGCTAGAACAGGCCAATGATTTGATCAGTAAAATGCCTCTCCAACCGAATGCTGCTGTTTGGGGAGCTCTCCTTGGTGCCTGTCGGATTCATGGAGACAGAAAACTAGCAGAAATTGTATTAAAGAATCTAATTGAGTTGGATGAGGTAGACTCTGGAGGTTATGTCCTTCTAGCAAATATATATTCAGAGTCCGGAAAGTTAGGTGGTGTTTCAGATATGCGAAAACTAATGAAAGAGAAAGGAATCAGAAAGAATCCGGGTTGCAGCTGGATAGAGGTTGACAACAGGGTGCATGTGTTCACAGTAGATGACACTAGTCACCCACAGATTAAGGATGTTTATAAAGTGTTGGAGGAGATTCTTACGAAAATAGAAGATCCAGAAGACGATGGTCATTAGACTGGTCCATTTCGGCATGAAACTTTCACTGGTTTTTGTGCCTCACATAAGTTGTCAATCGCTGGAGAAATGTATACAACATGTATCAATCATGGCATGTCAGAAGATGTCCAAATTTGATTGCATGAAATGGACAGTGCCCCCAACTGGGAAGGGAAGACGAAAAGAGCAACAGCCATACAGTGAATATCCAAAGTATTGTTGATTTTTGTCGCCATAAATAGAACGTCCAGAGTTCAATGATGTGTGTCGCGCATATAGACTGTGTGTGTGCATTTGAAGAATTTGAACAATTTAAAGCATTTAAGTGACATTCTCTCTAAAGAGTCTTTCTATGTGTATTTATTTGTTACCCATACGTAGTAGGCTATGGGGATTATATGTTCTGTAACACAACTCATTCTTAGGAGAGGTTCAAGGATTTGAAATACAACGGCGACATAAAGTGATCATGATGGATGGTTAGTTCGGTATTCTGTTTTCGACTTCAGCAGACTAATCGCTTCTGTTTTCGTTGAGCTCTTGCAAGGTGGTGTTAACCTTAGCAGCATATCAATGGCTTTGCCTGCATTTCATTCAATCCAGTCCAAGAAATTCTTGTTAAAGTGAAGAAGTAGATCACACCGTCATTGAACATGGTTCTGAAGTAAATGGTCGCTAGCATGGCCATATCCGGCTGATTAAGCTCTCCGGCGTTGAAGTGTCTGGCTAGTTTGGTAATTGTCTGGTTCAGTGGTTGCTTCGCCGGTGGAGGCGCTGACTGGAAAAGTGGGGAAGAAGGGGGCGAGTTCAAGTTAGAGAGAGGAAAAGGGAGAGAGAGTACCTGAAATGGGGATGGAGGAGAGTGGGTTTTGAGGCTATATATATATATAGATAGATATAGGGACCACTCTCTGTGTGTTTCTTCTCTTCTCTGTAACGGTCCCTTCTCTTCTCTGTGTTGGAACCACTCTCTGTGTGTTTCTTCCTCACCCGAGAACAACCAACGAGCCATTGCTGCTTTGCTGTGCCACGACGTCGTCTTGGTGTACGTAACTGGGCAATTGGGCCTTAGCGATTTGATATGGTTAGCTGGCCCAATTTTTTATATAGTGGGCACCCAAATTCCACCACAAGATCTCAACCCGGAATTCAAAATAAATAATGAAGGATATATATTTTTTTTATATATATAATTTCAACTATATATTATAAAATTACTGCTACTTAAACATATAGTGTGTATCTCACTTTCTAACTGTAATTCAAAAGATGGATGTATTAATTTTCTCAAAGTTGTCCACCATGCAACTAAATTTCATTTCAGCCAGAAAAATGCCAAGGAGCATTTTGATGTTTGTGTGTGTTTTCTCTAAAGAATTGTGGTAATTTGGAAAACAGCCAAGGGCATACAAGGAACAATGATTGGGCAGACAATCTGTGGCTCAGATTTTGGAGAGGCAGGAGAAAGCATCATCTTATCTAATATCCTCATGCACCATTTTCACCACCCATTCCTTTTCCTCTATTGCAACCACAATATATACAAAATATATAATAATTATGTATATATATACAATATAACTGAAAAAACTAATTTGACAGTATACACATTGGAGAAGTTGTTCTCCAAGGATCAGTTGCAGCCATGGCCACCCATGCAGCTTTGGCTTCTACAAGACTCCCAGCTACCACAAGGCTTCCTTCCAAGAACTCCCACTCTCACTCTTTCTCCAAGGTCTCTCTCTCTCTATCTGTCCTTTCTTACCCTCCTAATCTCTTGGATTATCAATTAATTATCTTCTCTGGCTGTGTAGAGGCTAGAGGTGGCTGAATTCTCCGGGCTTCGATCCAGTGGATGCGTCACCTTCGCCAAGAATGCAAGAGATGCATCCTTCTCTCAAATAGTGGCAGCCCAACTCACCACAAAGGTTATCTTCTACTCCTTCCTTGTCAATGATTTTATTAGTTTCTATTTTGTTTTTTCTTCACTAATCTAATATCCATTTTATGAGAATTTGCTATATAAACTAAGCTTTCTTGATTCTATAACCGATTTTCGTAGCACTATTAGTCTCAAACGAAGTTTGTGAATAAGTAATTGTCTGATAACGAGCAAGGAATATCTGTCTTTATGCTAAACGGTTTTTTTTTATTTTTTATTTTTTCCGATAGACTGCAGGATCAACCCCTGTGAAGGGAGAAACAGTAGCCAAATTGAAGGTGGCAATTAATGGTTTTGGGCGCATCGGGAGGAACTTCCTACGGTGCTGGCATGGACGCAAGGACTCACCACTTGAGGTTATTGTTGTTAATGACAGTGGTGGTGTCAAGAATGTGAGTGAATTTTACACCTGTTATGATTTGTGGAGCATAAACCAGTAGTTAAATTGATTTGATATAGATATATTTTCTTGTACTGATAACTTTTATTGCAAATATAGGCATCACACTTGCTGAAATATGACTCCATGCTTGGTATTTTCAAGGCAGTAGTGAAAATAGTGGACAATGAAACCATTAGTGTTGATGGTAAGCCCATCAAAGTTGTCTCTAACAGGGACCCTCTGAAGCTCCCTTGGGCTGAAATGGGAATTGACATTGTTATTGAGGTATAATTCTTAGCCTTCTCTCACTTCCAAGTTCCTTTGCATTATCTGATTCTCTCTCTGGTTTGTTCCTTTTGAAATGCTCCAATCTGTATCCCAATAAACAGAATTTTAACTTTCCTCTGAACAGTATAGCAAAACAAATGTATCTTCATGAAAACATACATATTTGCACATATTGTGTAGCAAATGTATCATTAACAACGATGTCGATATATATTGTAGAAGGGGCTTAAGTTCAATGAACCAAGGAGTATTAGCTCAAATTTAGATTTGCTAATTTAAATTTGAGTTAGCATGAGCTGTAGAGATTGATTTGGGAGGGGTTAATGTAAAATTAAAGTTTCTAAGTTCAACCAGCAATTCGATAGCGAAAAAAAAGTTGGCAACATAATATGTCTTCACTCCATTTTAACATACTCTTGGGATGGATTAGTAGTCAATCGCTTATGAAACTCAACCCTTTGATTGCAAACCATATATTTATTCAGCTGTGCCTTAAGTTCGTTCTTTCTGTCACTCATTTTCAAGTCGAATGTCATATATTCTTCAAATCCATCCTGGCCCGAGAGAGGAACCAAATTTTCATTCAACTTCATACTCTTCCAAAACTGGCCTTTTTAGCTAACTGACTCGTGTGAATTACAGGGAACAGGTGTGTTCGTGGACGGCCCTGGTGCCGGGAAGCACATCCAAGCTGGAGCCAAGAAAGTTATCATCACTGCTCCGGCAAAAGGGGCTGACATTCCAACCTATGTCGTTGGGGTAAATGAAGGAGATTATGATCATGATGTTGCTAACATTATAAGGTCAGTATCAAATAAATTTTTCGTCTAACAAAACGATTGTGATTCATTGAGCTTTTTGTACCACTGCTTTTATATAATGTGTTTATATTAAGTAGAAGAGTAACATCTATAGTTATGTTGGCTATTGTAGTAATGCTTCTTGCACCACAAATTGTTTGGCTCCTTTCGTGAAGGTTTTGGATGAAGAACTCGGTAAGCATCCATTTTTTTCCAACTTATTAATAATAGGGACTTCTTCTTTTTTCAAATTCATCCTCCATACAAGCCTATAGGACCAATAGGTTAATTCATTTCTAGTGCTAAATCAAGTCATTCATCAACAACCTGACCTACTCTTGTTAATTTGGAGAACCTTGGCGCAACAGTAAGGTTGCTCCATTTTGACCTAGAGTTCACAAATTTGGAACAAGGAAATAACTTCGCTTTCATGTAAAGGAGAGGCTGCATGCATCTAACCCTCCCGAGACAGAGCAGAGCGTCGTGCACTTGATCTGTCCCTTCTTTTGGAACATCGTCCCACTTACATATCTCTGATTCAATTTTCAGGCATTGTCAAAGGCACTATGACCACCACTCATTCCTATACCGGTGACCAGGTAATCACACACATTATTGTTAGTATTTTTCTACAAGTAACACTAATGGTGTACTCTTGCTTGCTAAAAATCAGTGTCCTTGAATTTAATGATTTTTTTTTTTTGGGAGAAATATTTCTGCATCACCTGAAACACAGAAGATACTATTTCTTATGTTGTTTACAGAGGTTGTTAGATGCTTCACACCGGGACTTGAGGCGAGCTAGAGCTGCAGCATTGAACATTGTCCCAACAAGCACCGGTGCAGCAAAGGCTGTGTCTCTAGTGCTACCTCAGCTAAAGGGAAAGCTGAATGGAATCGCACTCCGTGTGCCCACACCAAATGTATCTGTTGTTGACCTTGTTGTGAATGTTGCGAAAAAAGGAATATCAGCTGAAGATGTCAATGCAGCCTTTAGAAAGGCAGCAGATGGTCCACTCAAAGGCATATTGGCAGTATGCGATGTCCCTCTCGTGTCAGTAGATTTCCGGTGCTCTGATGTCTCCTCCACCATTGATTCATCTCTGACAATGGTCATGGGAGATGATATGGTTAAGGTGGTGGCCTGGTACGACAACGAATGGGGATACAGGTATGTGTTACTACTAAATGTATCTTATCGTATATCTATATCGAATATAGCTGCCTTAAACACTGAACTTGCTGCTCTCTTTACTAAATTTAGAACTGATATACATAATTTATAAATTTTTGTTTATGTTTGTATAACTGTATAGCCAACGCGTTGTCGATTTGGCGCATCTGGTAGCAAGCAAATGGCCGGGCATGCCTGCAGTAGGAAGCGGCGACCCTCTGGAAGATTTCTGCAAAACAAACCCTGCTGATGAGGAGTGCAAAGTTTATGAAGCTTAGATGGTTAAAATGCTCTATTTTTCTCCCTTTTTGGCTCATCAAAAACAATTTAATATACTCAGGGGCCAAGGATTTTCATTGTTCTTTGTCAAAAAAAATACCCATTTTGTATTGACAATTGAGAGGAGTAGAATTGTAATAAATTAACATGGTTGCTTCAACTCAGATAGGCTTGTGTCCATTGTACTTGAACCTCAATTGCAAAAAGTTGGTAACAAATTTCTATTGCAAAAACATTTAGTTAACTTGAATACCATCTGCTACAGCTCAGATAGCCTTGTGTCCATTGTAGAATAGAGATCATATTAGCAGCATACAAATACTACTCAATCTCTTATATTGCTTTTCAGAAAAAATAATAATAAATAAATTTGCAACTACTAAATTTTAGTCAATGATCCTCTACTATTAATAATCTTTCAAGATTCCAACAAAAACCAAGTATATGTAAAGTGGAGTCCATAAGAATGTAGACATATGGTCATATTTAATTGATTGAGAGAGAGACAGAGAGAAAGGTGTAATGGCTACTTTGATCAAGTATACATACACAAGTGATGAAAGTAAAAAAAAAAAAAGAAAAAAAGTGAATTTACAAACATCTCCCATAATTAAGTAGCATAAAAATTTTTGCCAATTAAGTTTATAACATCTAATATTAGAAAGTCAAGTAAATTCAGACATGTATACTTCAAAATTGTTACATAATCCACTTCCCAGAAACTATTAGCCAGTAATACATTGAATTTACATTGTCAATAGAACCCTGCAGTGGAAGACTACAAAATAGAATCCTATAATAGAAAAATGCTTACCAATAAGTTCCCTAAAAACAGTTGATTCTTGCACATATAAGTTGTTCTCCTTAAGATATGGCTCATCCAATGTCTTTAACAGTTGATTAGCCTCTATTAAGTTTGCTGTTGTATTTGTGCATTCCTATTAGGACCTCTTCCAAACTCATTTTCCATACCATTTTCAGGTGATAATCTCTCCATTTTCCTTTTCTTATTCTCCTGTTTCGAGTGGTCAGCCTTCTTGTCCATCAATGATAACAACGTCTGAAGACGCCTAGAGCGTGAGCTGACGCCGCCATTTGGCACAGCTTCATCTTGTCCAGTGCGGTGAAACTTGCGGATAATCTGCACGAAATATATCAAGACAGCAAGAAAGCAAGCAACACCACATACAAGAAAGAGGCCCCAGAAGCTCTTCAGATGCAGTCTGTCCGACGCAATCTCAGCACTCTCTAAACCACAGGTGCTTCTTATCAACCACTTGTCGTGGATCCGCTGGAGTTCCCCATTCTCAGAGAGTTGTAAAATTGCAGTTGACATGTCAACAGCCAAGGGCGAGTCACGTGGAAACGCCTAGTAAACATTAAATTCTCTCAGTTAAGTCTAGTAAAAAGTACACCAATTAAAAGGAACAAATTATTGAAGTTTTTTATGTTCCTCGCGTACGTCAGTCTACTTCCAAAAACTTGCAAAAAGAAAAATCCAACATGAAACCTGAGTATTTTAGCAAAACATGATTTACTGTACTCAATTATTTGATCCTCGTAGACATTATAGGTGCCAATGTGCCATATTATGTAATGACTCCATTTTAAGAAGATTGACTTGTATATTAGTCTATTAGATGGCGTGTGAGACAAAATCAATAGCTAATTATCTTTTGCTGCAATGCAACTACACCAGCCATCTAAATCCTAATGCATATAGTTTATGAGAAAGAAATGGACAACAAAGTAAATACTTACGAAACCCCATCCGCTTTTGGTGAACTCTTGACCTACTATCCGGAATGTGCAATGGCTCGACAAGAAAAGCTCTATGTAGGCACGTTCATCGACCACAGCAGAAACACCCCCGTTTTTAGGACCTTGTTGAAGTGCTGTTGCATACTGTTCTGGTGATCCAAGAGCAATTAGTCTAGACTTAGGTATACCAATTTCCTTGATCAAATAGTACTCAGCAAAAGACCCCACTTGGTATCCGATAGGATCGTCGCCTTTTTTCAACGTTTCGATCCCTTTAATATGAGAAGTTAGCTGTTGCACTGTGAGGATTGAGGTTAAACTTGCAGTGTAACTTGAGTTGATTATCAGAACCACAAAGAGCCATATAAGTAGCACGACACGACCAAGGGTGCTCACAGTGTTCTCTCCTGCATAATAGAAACAGAAGCCTAAAGTTATTACTGCTGTATGTCCCCACGAAAAGCATATATATATATATATATATCCACAAGAACTTGCATTTCACTTACTATGGGCAAAAAACAAAGTGGAGAGGCTAAACCTGCAAGGACATAGAACAAGACTTTTATTAGACACTAGTCATTTTATAAATAGAGGAGGTTTTTTTCCTGCTAAAGAGGTGAACGATCCGTTTAGAATAAGCTAATGGGGGCATAAGACATCTTCAAGGGGCCCAAAGTAAGAACTCACCATAGAATGGTTATGAGTTGTTTTTTAGGCGGCCCCCTGAATTCATCATTTGTCCTATGCTCCAGAATCCACACGACAATCCCAACAACAAGGAAGAAAGCAGCAGTGACACCCCACATTTTTGCAGAAAATGGCCGCAGGAAAGCCCAAGCTCCTGTGTTCAGCTTCTTAAATGGGGCAACTACAACAAGTCCAGATGCAGCATATGGTTGCGTAAAATCCACTATCTTTGTTCGGTTTGTAACAATGGCAATGTCGCCAATAGCAGCATCAAAAAACTGCAACAGGTTAATAAAGAAGAGAATATGAAAAAATTATATATGAAACAAGGCCAAGCATAAGATATAATGAAAAAAAAACATTCTATAGGTTTTACTTACGCCTGTTGCGACCAAAGTGACAAGTTCTGTGTAGCTTGGATTTTTCTGACCATCCCCAAAGGGGATAAAATTATATGGAATGGCATATGGCAACAGGTTAACAGCTGCTGTAAACACATCTATGCAGAAACCTTTAGAAATGTTAGTGCCTTTAACTTGTGATACAAATTCCCGGTAACTCACTCGATTAGGTACGCCAATCCTCAATTGCTTCCCATTGTTTGGAAAAACCCATCCACGAGGCTTTTTCGTTGCCTCACCAGGCCAAACAACACTAAATAGATTTTGGTTCACACGCGAACGGTTAGGTGACCTTGAGTAAAGTGTCTCAGGAGGCACAGTGGATAAACCCGAATAGTTAGACCAGTAACCTATCTGTCTAAATCCTGTTCCGATAACATTAATAACATCATATGCTGGAAAAACAAGAGATCTATCAGGATTAAACTTGATAGGACCTGTTAAACCAAGGAAATGAGTCTCCAATATGTTCTTCAGCAGGAGGTCTCCTTCATCAAATATGCTCATTGCATCAAGGTGAAGATCACCCCCTTCTATAAAAATTAACCTCGAATCATTAGAAAATGAAATGACCCCGCCCTGATTAAGAAATGAATCAATAGCATGAGCAATCAACCAAACAGTATCATAAGCATAGAGCCCATAAGCATTTAGTCCAAAAGAACCGCCCGTCAACTTGCTCCACCTAGAGAATAAAGCTTTCTTTCTATCTGAATCCGGTGTGTGTTGGCGCAAAACAAGAACCCCTTGTAATGTATCCATCGTCTCGGGAGAAAGGAGCGACGAAGAATCTAAAACGGAGGAGAGCCAATCCGTTGAAATCCAAACATATCCGTCAGCAATCATTCCAAGATAATGAGCGACGGAAAACACCATGAAGCCTGAATCAGGATTTACATGAACAACAATAACTCGAGACTCTAGCAAGGCAACCTTAACAAGAATGTCCACGATTTCACTCCGACTAACTGCTGATCCGGGGGAAATTCCCACCTTGTAGGTGATTTTAATGCGACTAGCGGCAAGTGCATCATCTAATGCTGCCACACCATTCCTACCATAATCGTCATCTATGAAAATCATAATTACCTCCTTCCAACCATAATAGCCAACAATGTCAGCTACTGCAGTCATCTGAAACAAATCACTCTGTGTTGTCCTAACAAAAAAAGGAAACTGAAGAGAAGAAAGTGTAGGGTCTGTAGCAGCAAAGGATAAAAGAGGGACTTTGAGTTCATTGGCAACATGTGACACAATATGAGCCACTACAGAAGATTGTGGCCCTATAATTGCAACTGCATCAGTCTCCATAAATTGCAAAGCTGTAACCAAAAATCAGGTTATTAGTGCATCAACCTGTAATTGACAGACTCCTCCATAGCAGAATTCTTTAATATAATAACAATGGTCCACTTAAATGCTAAAATATGCAAGGAAAAAGAAAAATTCCAGAATATTGTGAATTTTCCTTACTTGGGACATAAAGAAGCAAAAACATTAGAAAAATGAACCTAAGATGGATAATTGTCTTAGCTGAGCTTGAGGCAAACCCAAAATCCAAAATAATCATCAAAATTAATTAACTAATTAATACTAAGTTTTTTGTTTTTTTTTCCTTTCCTGTGTTTTCATGGTAACCCATTGAGGGTAGTAGGCATTTGGGAATTTCTGTACTCTGATTTCTCTTTTATAAATAGTTCTTTATCAACCCAACAGAAACTAATACACACACACACACACACACACACACACATATATATATATATATATATATTACAACAAGAATAATAGGCATTTGGAAAAAAAAAACAGTAGAAAGTAAAGTACCTCCAACCATGCCAAGAAAGCCACTGCAACTGGAGTTTTGCATATTGACGACAAGTTTGGTCCCATTGAGGACACTGGAATTGGAGTTGACATCTTTCACAGCCTCCTCAATAGCAACCTTGGCCACTCTCCCAATGGTGGATTCAAATGTTAAAAGAGCTCCAACATTCACAACACCAGGTCTTGAACTCACCCCATTTGCACACAATCCACCACAATACAGTACTAAAACAAATACCCAAATCAACTTCATCTTAAATGAGCTCTGAAACCCAATAGAACCAAACACAAGAGAATATTAATTTCACCTCAAATCTGTGAAAATATGAAACATTTACGCCAAAAAAACACTCAAAAAGCTACACTTTCATAACCCAAATAAGCTATGAAGCATACATTCCAAAGTAAGATAACACTAACCCACTATTATAAAAGGAAAAGGGTAGTCCATGGAATAACTTGTGGCAGAAACAAGAATCTGATACTCTATGTTTGGAATAAGATCCCTTTTTTTTATATATATTATATATATATATAATTCAGAGTGAATATAAATAGCAAAGATAAAGACTCAACACCACCTGAGAAGAAGGGCCAAAGATTAATTATAGAGTGGGAATTTAGCTTAATTGGAGGAAAGAAGGCATGTGGTTTGGGTTGTTTTGTCTTCGTATGCATCATCACCTTCGTCTCTTCACATCACGTGGGGTGGTCGGAACTAGACAAGGATGCCTTTTTCTTTCTAAGCCAAATTACGGAAAACCCCTTATATGAGGTTTTTTTTTTTTAAAAAAAAAAAAGAATAAAAGAAAAAAAATGGTCACCTATTTATACGAGGTTTGTTCCAAAGGTTTAATTCTAAAAAGAAACATAAGTTACATTTTTTTCTCTCTCCATACATATATATATATATATATATGTCAAATTGTAGTAATTTTTGGAAATTTTTTTTGTAGGAGTAGTAATTTCTCCTTTAGTTTGGATAATTTATTTATTTTTATGTAATCAACATTCATATTCGAGGGAAATGAAATCACTCTTTTGTCCTCCTCATTTAATGCATTTCACTCCAAAACAATTTTTAATACATAATTACTTTCATACTCACAAAATATCCTATGGCACTAATTAAGAGCAAACTCTCACACTCTAAGAACCCAATTGAAGCTATGATAGATATTTATATTTTTTGAAAACCCTAAAATCCCAATTGAAGCTAGGATAGAGATATATATACTGTATATATATTTTTTGTTTTCCTAATTCAAAGGGGTAATCTTCTCTCTAAATTTCTACTTCAAGCTTTTCTTTTTCTTTTTGTTAATTTTACCTCTTTAAGTTTGTCAATAATTCAATTAATTACTCACTAAAGACACAACTCTTGCATATGTCAATATTAATTTCCTGTAATACTTTACTTAAATTCGATAAGCATATCATTATTTAAGCATGGTTGTGCGAGACATTTTAACACATTAAATACTTATATTTTTTCTTTTATTAAATTAAAATATTTATTTGTATATTAAACTGTGAATATTGTGGCATAAATTTCATTTCTAATACAAAATTTATACTTGGGAGATCTGGGACGGTGGGACCATGTAAAAGTTGGACAAAAGTCCAGGAGGTGGCCCAATGGGAAAGCCCATCCTACGTGTCAAAAGATCTGACATGGTGCTGACATGTCATCCTACAATTGGAGGAGTTATTCAACCATGACGTGGCAGTCCCAAAGGAAGAGAAACAAGTCTCAAGTCTCAATTCTCATTTCTCTGCAACTCCAATACAGAGCCATGGCTATGACCACCTCTCTGCTTCGTCTTCTCACCATTCTTGCCATTCTGTCGAACGTCGCTTCTGTTGACGATAAATGTGCCGCCTGCAAAGCCGTTGCGGTAAACCCTAATTATATACATATACATATATATATGTATTTATATATGTATATATGTTTAAAGGATGTTTTTGATTCACTTATCATCTGTCTTTGTGATTGAGAATAACATTGGCTAGACTCTGGATCTGATTTAAATGTAATAATGATTTGCAGGGAGAGCTAGAGATTGGACTTTCAAATGTAAGATTTTTATTTTATTTATTTATTTATTTTGTATAAATTGCTACATTTATTTATTTATTTTCTTACTATTCCTGTTTTGTGGAGTTGAATATCAGTTGAATATGAGGTATAGTTGCTGTCATTGAAGTTTCTCAAACCCAATTTCTTGAATTTCTCTCTTATATAGACGTGTATACGGGTGCGGAGTTCTGAATTTAATTCAGGGGAATGTAAAATTTACAAGGGAAAAAAAAAGAAGGGAAAATTGAGATAACTTTGGATTGGAAAAATGAGATCATGTTTGAAGAAAAAGAATTCCAAATAATATAAGTAAAAGAAATTGAGGAAAACATAGGAGAAACTAAGGAAATTAAATAAGAACGAAATACTTTTGGAGAGAAACTCAGGAACACAAAATTTTGGAATAGAAGAGATCAGATGAAAAAGAAGAGCAACTAAGGAAATAACTTCTGCATTTGCCTTAAGAACTGATTTTTAGGAGGGAGAATTTTTTAGGGGCACTGTGAAGCTATTATAGGTATGAAAATACATATAATGATGATTATAAAAAAAAATACTCTACTATTACATACAAGGAGTGCCTCCTGGCTCCGCCCCTGTGTGTATTTATTAGTCTTTTTAGTCATACATGGATACCCAAATATACATTGGAACTTTCCACCTAAATATTGAGTGCTTAATACTATAGACATGGTGCAATTTCTGTTTCTCTCTTTTCACTACCTGTGCATGTACTTGGTCAGTACTTGTGACTATATTTAGACACTGTAATATGGCAAAACCATATTTATAAACTCTTTAAACCATATTCATGAACGCTGAAATTCTGTATTGTTATTTCGCTATTTTGTTAAGTTTCTGGGAAAAAATTGTAAAACAATGAGATTATAGTTGATTTTTTGGACAATTGAGAGGCTGAGGGCCTTATTTGGTTCTTATTTGTTTTTGTGGGCTCTTGCACTGTTCTGGCCCTTCAAGCCTTAGGAATCCTAGAATAGCTGCAAGACTCCTCTTGCTGCTTTCAAAATATCACGTAGTTTATAGTGTCTCAATAGCATCTATAATCTGTGGATAAGTGCAATTACACACACACACACACACTTTTTTGGCCTTTTAAGATGTACATCATTTGCATATCGATATGTTTTCAGCAAAACGGGAATCAACAAGTCAGTTAGCTCTATGGTTCTGGGAATTGAGCTTTTCCAAGAGGTTTGGGTGTGAGTCTACCCTCTTTGTCATGCTTCATTTTTACGTGATAAGATGGGAAGTACAAGAATCCTTTGATCATATCCATAGGATTCACAAGGTCAAACCATAGTTTGACTCTGGTTTTGTTCTAATCCTACTGATCATTCAGTCTGCTCAATGGATTATGTTTCTGGGAATTGCATTCTCCTTCTTTCTGTATTAATAGACCTACAATGACAAGAACTGTAATAATGTATTTTATCCAGGAAAAGCCAAGGAATCATCTGGATATGAGACATCGCCTGGACTCTAAAGGACAGAGAAAAGGAAAGGTGATTGATTATAGGTATAACTTTAAAGATCTCTTAATTTACAAGGGAAAAATGAAGTTGGAACTAAGTGGCTCTGTATTGTGAATAATTTCTCTCATTTATGACCTATTAATCCTGCTGTCTCTACAATGTCATAATCTTCTGCATTCATTTTGAAGTGTCTGATGATTGGTCACAATGTCATAATCTCGTTAGGGTCAGCGAATTGAGAGCTGTTGACCTCCTAGATGGGCTTTGTAATAAGATGCAAGATTACACTCTTCAGAAGGTAATTCTTCCTTGTCGTTTTCTTATTTCCCACTATGGGTAGAACAACTCACGGTCCACAAAATCCTTTGAATATCTTGTAAAATCAGATGATGAATATTTTTGTATAGTACAGCAGTATTTTCCCCTTTGATTCTTCAATGCTCACCTCTTCCACTTTTGCAGATAAACTCAACTAGACAGGAATGGGTCAAAGTGGATGATTGGGATAACATCACTGCCAGTATGTATATACTAGCTACATATAATAAGCTCAGCTCTCGTGTGAACAATTACATCCACATGAATTATTTGTAACAACAAGTTGATGAACTTCTGTTATATAAACTATAGGTGTAAAGTGACGTGAATATCAAAGTAACTAAGTACCTAATTAATATAGTCAACTCCTTCTAGGTGATCCTGAGTTTTAGCCATTTTCCCACACCATGTATATATATATATATATTACGACAATAAGAGGGAATGAAATAGTATTATGTTAAAATTTCTACTTTCAATTACTTTATGGAACTCAACTTGTCAGAACGGTTGTTTCTGCCATAAAAGCATCTTGAATTTAAAAGTTGACCAATGACTGACAATTTGACCAATCTAGTTGATATTTTGAATTCGATATTTTAAGTTCTCCTCATTGCCCAGCACTGTAACTAGATGTCTTATTCTATGCAGTAAATTTATAACATGCCAAATATATAATAAGAAATGCAGTAAATTTATAACATGCCAAATATACAATCTTATTACACAATTTTGTCATTGCAAGCACAATATCGTCCCTTAAATACTTGTAATCCTATAATATTTTTTTTTTATAAGTTTTAATCCTATAATGTAATTCTATAATGTAATTTATAGGATTACATTACATCGTAATCCTATAATGTAATTTCACATGATCTTAAAGCCCCCCGGTTTTTTTTCATCTGACCCGATGCAATTTTTTGCGAGTTCTTCCGGGATAATCTTTTGATTGCTAGTTTGTTGTTGCGACAATCTTCATGACTGCTCTTTATCTTTTATGTGTTGAGGGTTCTGCATCTTAAATAATGTTTTTTTCTAACAAATAGTATTCGTGTTATAATAGATAAACAAGAAGCTCGAGCATATGCAAAAGAGATTGGGGGTTTTTGTGGAAGGTGAGACATGAAAGATATCATCTGATTCTAGAGGTCATCTCGAAATTCCTCAGTTATTGGATGTGTCTCATCTGATTATTAATGTCCTATATCTCTGGTTTCTATTGGATGTCTAATTGGTGTGTTTTTATGAAATAGGTTGCTCGAGGAAACTGAAGATGAGGTAAGTTGCTATTTTCTACTTGTTCTCTGGTATATGTTTATAGGCGGGTTATGTTTTTACGAGGTTAATGATCTCAATTTTTCTGTCTTTTTGCAATCCAGTTAACGGAGTTAATAAAGAAAGGATCTGTGAAAGTTGGGGAAGTAGAGAAGGTTCTCTGTCAAGATCTCAGCAATAATTGCGCCCAGACAAGGTAAATTTGAATCCTGATGAGTGTGGAACATACATGAAGAAATTCAAGTGGGAGCAAAAAACATACTCTTATCAGGAGCACATGTTTGCTACAGTGATGATACCTCATTTTATCAGGATACCTTTCATAGCATTCCTTACCTTTCATTTTTACCTCAATTTACTAACAGTACCCAATTTAAATTGCCACCACCTCTATGTGCTGGCCAGAACATTAGAGCCACCACCTTTCATGTTGTCTTCACTGTCTTTGATAGACTGATTCTTGCATGAATACTAAGAAACCAGAACAGGACGGACTATGGCGTAACTGTTAAGTTGCTCCACTGGGACCACCAGGAGGTTATAGATTTGAAATGAAAAGTAGTTTCTCTTCATGCGGAAATAGGGCTGCATATATCTGGCTCTTTCGAGACCCCACAATTTTTAGCAGAAACTTCAAGATAGTTGTAGAATTCTTGAGGAAGATTAACTAACAGTTTGTACTTACTTACAGTGGTTACCATCAGGTGGACAGCAGCGACGACGATGAAACTGATGGAGAACTTTAAGTCACCAGATTTGCACTGGTTGAATTGTTTGTGTTTTTTTTTATTGACTCCATGAATTTCGAAATGGAGTTCGGATGTAATCCAAGAGTGTTTGTACCATGTATGAATGCCACTTACTAGAGCAAATGAAAAATTATTGTCATGCAGTGTTCAACTCTCTCTCTCTCTCTCTCTCTCTCTGTGTGTGTAGAACACGTGATGAGATGAGTGGGGAAGATGTGCCATGCAGAAAAATTGCCAGAGGAAAGCAAAAGACAGACACTTGAATTAATTTTTTCAGGGAAACATGGTGGGATTACACAAAAGGATTTGCCAGACGGTGTTGTTTGGATTCTGGGGAGAAGATTGGGATTTCACTTGTAGATAACAACTCCTTGAGAAGAAATGTATTATAGGAAATACAATAGAAGATGAGGGGTTGAGAGATTAAATATGTCTGAAATTTATTTATTTTCACACTCCACAGCTTGAATATGTGTCTGTGCTTGTACCTAACTAAAACATTAACAAAATTAGAGTGACACTGCATCATTAGATGGAGTGGGAAGAAGCAGAAAAAAAAAAAAAAACTGCACAATTTATAGCATCTTTTGTTGATTATTTGAGTAAAATGTACACAATCACTCTTACATAATCACACCCAAATCCTAATGGCAAAACCTTATCATATGCAGTATCTAAACCAAAACAAGCATAAAAAGAAATGAGCTGTTTCTGAAAAACCCTCTACAACAAATGAGAAGACAGAGCAATACCCATCTACCTCATCATCATGATGCTTCATTCATGACCTTAGATGCACCTCAAAAACTTCCCCAAGACAAAAAAGAGGAAAAATAAATCAAATATAAATACAAGATCGTCCTCGGATTCATCGACTGCTTTTGCGAATGAAGCATTCGGACGAGGTTTCATCCAATGTTCGGGAAAATGCCAGAGAAGTTTGGTATCTTGTCGATGTGTTTAAGGGCGCGCTCAGCAATTTGCCGTGTTCGATAGTCACCATGTTGGAAAGCATCAACAAGCGCTGTGCTCACATTTGGATCGCCCGAAATTTCATATGCAATATCATCAGTCCGCAAAAGCCTCTCAACCACCCAAACAGCCCTCCTTCCAAGATTCTCTGTCCGTTTCTCGAGCAAAACCTCAAGTATAGGCTTGATTCCCTCTGCCTCGCACAATATCGCTATCCCCTCCTCAATAACAACTCCATCGTCCAACATGGTGGATAATGCCGCAAGTGATGCCTCAACCACATTCTCATTTCTGTGGTCTAGGAGGGCCACCAACTTCTCCACGGCCTGTCCTTCCAAGAGGCAAAAAGTTTCTTTTAAGGAGCATGTGCCACGGTGAATCCGACACAAGCCAGTTATGACAGGTGGTTTACTAAAACAAGGAAAGATAGAACCACAAAAACCAGGAGCTGGCAACTCAGGCAGTTTGGTCAAATTTTTAGATTCCTGGGACAGATTTTCCAATGCTGTGGCAGAAACCATCTGCACATTATCAATCCCGTTGGCCTGAAGCAGTTCAGAGAACACTGCAGCAAGATTGTGCTCACGGCACAATGCAATCGCATCAGGCTCTTCAGCCAAGACAAAGGTAATCCTTGCAAGAACCCTAACGAGCCCTTCCAAATAGGGGGTCATAAAGCGGCTAGTGCTACCTCTGGTCTCCCCTTGCCTGATCCTAGTCACTCTGGAGATGACCAACTGAAAGGCATCTTCGTCTAGCATCTGTCTTGTGAGGCCCATATCCCTTTCCGGAAGATCAGCCAGAAGGCCAACTGCTGCTGCCTGCTCCTCAGTTATGCCGATATTTTCCGATATGACTTTAAGTAGGCTACCAAGCTGACCAGCTGTGCCACGCAGAGCATCAGCCAGTTCCTGACCCATGTGTGGAGAGAGGTTCTGCAGAAGTTTAATGGAAGCCATACGCAAATCCTTCTGTGGAACCTCAATAAACTGGACTAAGCTGATAGTAGCACCAGAGCTTTTAATGGCTGCAACGACGCTTAAAACAGTTGTGGGCGAATTGGTGAGTCCAACCAGAACCTGGAGAAGCTTGCATTCTATGGCTGGACCGGTGTTGCTGATGAGATGGAGAAGGTTATGAACTATGTCTTCTGAGCCCAGAGTCTGGTGGTCAGATCCAACTAGGATGGAGTCAAAATCATAGCCTGAGTTCACCACATTGGAAAGTATTGTCGCAGATACTTCTTTCAGTCGCATTGGAAGCTGGTTCGTGCCAACAAAGAATAAATCCTTGACAAGAGGTGGAAGTATGCCTGCCTCTATCAACACCTTGGCACTTGGCTCACAAGATGAGATCTGATTCAGAGCTTTTAGAGCAGCTTCTCTGGTCTGCATGTTACCACTCCGCATGATATTGATAAGTGATGAGCCAACAGTTTGGGCCACAAAGACTTTCACATCATTGTTCAAAACCAGCTCACCAAGGTACGAAGCCATGGAAAGTTTGGTTTCTGGTGGGCCTGCAACAATCCATTTGGTGTTAAAATTTTCAATAAGATGAGTGGCGGAAGTAGAGTACAAAGATTCAAATACATGAGAATCAAAATACATCAAACCACCATATTTACCCAGCTTGTAGATTGAATTTTGATGCAGTCTAGGGTGAATTATCACAGGTCCAAAATTCAACAGTGCTTGTTGTCTAATGTCTAACGGTCATTTTAGACACACAGGACTGCTGCTTTGCATGAGGGTACTAAGCAATCAGTATGGAACTCTTTACATCTGCTGTTTTGCAGAAAAGTTACATCTCTTATTTCCTGCTACATTAAGTATTTTATATTTACTTTCCTTGTTCATGATTTCTGGGTTCACTTTGAATTTGTACCTCCAGATTTGTATGCCTTCATGATTACAGTTATTTTCGGTGTATGTTGCTTGTGATTTGGTAGTTTCATGAGTTTTCGATCTGATCATCTTTGAGAGATTTTATAGATGAAATGGTGACATATTCGTGTTATAAAAAACGGTTGCGAGAAGAGAATCTTTTTAGATTGTAAATTGCATAGGAACTCAGCTATGGAAATGTTGCCTATCAATATTAGGGAGTTTGAAGAGAAAAACAAAAAAAGAAAAAAGAAGAAAGAAGAAAGAAGAAAGAAAAATTAAAAGAGTTGTGAAACTAAGTCCAGAATTGCTGTCTATTATTCGAGTGAAAGCAGCCTCTCTAAAATAAAAATAAAAAATCATGTGCCCAAGCAATCTTATCGTGGTGCTTTTTGTTCAATTTTTCTTTAGTTAAATAATCAAACGAAATCAAAAGTTAATGATGTTGGATCAAACACGCACATGAACTTGGTGAATAACTTTCTAGATTTTCATATATATGTGGATGTGTAACTCATGTTTTGATTATGGACTTCTCTTTTGAGGTGGGTTCCGCTTTAAGAAATTGTTTCTCAAATTTTCTAGAGGAAAGTCCAATCCAAATGTACCATGACCAAGCCTCTTCCTAATGATCATTCTTTGCGTCTTTTTTTCTCCTGGTTTTGAAGGCAACTGAGCCTGGTCTTCATGGACCGAAATTTTTAAGACGACTCTTCCATGTTTTTGCAGCCTGTGTAAGCCAGCTTCTAAAGGTCATTTTCTGATCAGTTTAAGGGTCCTTGCTCAGAGTCTGAATGGACCAATTTCAAAAGGTTTGGGCCGCTTCAATCCCTGACTAATGATGTAGGTTCTGATTTTGGTATGGGCCACAGAGTTGGGGCGATAAACCTTGAACAAATCATAGGGCCTATTGCCCCATTTGCCCAAGAAGTAAAACTATGATCAATGAGTCCTCTGGGTCGAGAAGAAAGCAGGAGCAAAACCACGGCCATCACCTCAGCGCCATAAATGTTGGTGAGAAAAAAAAGCAGAAGTGGTGCGCGATCAATGCTAGTGCTGATGTTTCCAGCGCAAGAGAGCATGTCCTTTCCTGAGAGATCCATCTTCTTCGTATGGGGGACTAGGTTTTTCAACAGAGGATCAGAACCGATGGGAGAGGGTACTCTGTCTAGCTTCAGGTCTAATGGGAGGTCTGAGATTTACCCACCAATGATTCCTTCTAGTAGAGATGCTGGCTACAATTTGTCGGCAGACTAGTTCCATTGAGTGGCTATCCCGTGTAGAGCCTGAGCAGGGATCGAGCTGGTGTGAAGGAAGTGAGATGATAGAGCAGAAGGGCTGACCTATTGATGCTTTTATGTGAGTGGGGGTAACCTATCCGGACCTACGCATTGTTGGACCTTAGCCTGTGCTGCAACCAGAAGGGATGGGGTGGACACTTGTGAGCAGAGTATTGGTGATGAAGAGAAGGAATGGGAATCGGAGAATATTGGCGCGACAAGCGATATTTTGGAGGGCTCTCATGAACGATGCAATAAACAGGCCTTAATGATCCTTCATGGGAGGGTTGATGGGAGGGTCCTGTGTTAGAATGAAGAAACCAAAATGCGGGAAGTAGAAGAAGGAAGAATTATTTCTTTTGAAAAGGGGAGAGGGAGGTGAGAAATCTCATCTCCTATGTCAATTATGAGGGGAAGAATGGACGGTGAGGAAGGGGTAGAGAGATCTGCAAGAGGGTGGAGAATGCCATTGTTTCCTCATACACTTCCCGAAACATATTTTGGAACGTTTATGGTCTTAATGACCCAGACAAGAGGAGGGTAGAGAAGTTGGTGGTGACTGGTGATGAAGTGGGGGGCACATGTGGTTTTTTTGTAAGAGGCAGTTTGCCACGAAGACAAATAGAGTGGTTAGGATAGGGGTGCAAGTTGGGCTGGCCCAACCCAAACCCGAGTCAGCCCGAGGTAGACTGCAGCCCAGCCCGGCCCACCCGAGATCCAAACCGGGTTGAGTCCAACCCGACTCGGTCGGGTCGGGTGGGTTAACTGGGTTCTTTTTTATTATTTTATATTTTTAACAAAAACATAACTGGGAAAAAAATTCTTTACAAATATAACTATTTCGTTTCCAAAACAAAAAAAAATTCCCTTTAGTAAAAAAATAAAAATAAAAATAAAAATTGAAAACCTGTATACTCCTTATTTGATTGCAAATAATTTTTCTTTTTATAGTAAAATAAATATAATCAAAATAAATATCTCCTTTCTTCCCTATTACAACATTTATATACAAACAAAATATGACACAATATATAATTTTTTCCTCTTTGAATATATATATGTAACAAAAAAATCAATGGGTTATATTTATATATATATATGAGTGTGAATATATTTTGACAAAAAAAATCAAGAAACGAGAGAGGATGCAGAGAGAGAGACATGGGGGACGAACGGGGATGCAGCGGCAAGGAGGTACGATGGCGGCAAGAGGAGGAGGCGGCGACGGCAAGGTGTGGTGGTGGCAAAGAGGCGGCAAGAGAAGACATGGGGAAGATGAGGTAGGGTTTTCAGAAATTAGCTTTCTATAAAGGTAGAGT
Source organism: Cornus suecica (assembly GCA_963922005.1). Taxonomy (NCBI): domain Eukaryota; kingdom Viridiplantae; phylum Streptophyta; class Magnoliopsida; order Cornales; family Cornaceae; genus Cornus; species Cornus suecica. The sequence continues at coordinate 87,302,015 of OY998240.1, forward strand.
CTAATACGGGCTCAGCCCGAGCCCAACCCAACATCAAACGGGCTTAGCCCGATTGAGCCCGAATTTAAAAAATTTGGGGCTGGGCTTGGGTTGGGTTGGGCTAGCCCGCCCAAGTTGCAGCGCTAGGTGAGGAGATGGGTGACGATGGTGAACATTTCGAGAGGGAGGCTTCCTATGTCTTAAGCTTTTGTTATGGAGGAGAATGGTGTACCGTGGGCTCTCTCAAGATTTTATGGCTCGATGGATAATGACAAGACACTTTCTACAGCAGGAGCTTGGCTGTGCCTGAAGTTTCATAAAATTCACACCGTTGACGAAAAATGTTACTGAAATTGGACTTGTCTATATGAATGCCGAGAAAGAAGATTGGAGAATGACCTAACCCTTGAGATTGCTTTGTATTAGGTGGCTGCGCCCAGACTCGAACACATTTATTCAAGCTTGTTAACACAAGTTTTTACCATTCCCCCAAGCAACGACTCCCTTAATACCCAAAAGGAAGAAAGAGGGAGGGGGGAGAGGGGTATAAGAGAGGAAAATGAAGAAACAGAGCAAAACTAACATTGGTTTGCAAGCAAATAAGAATTGAGAACAGGGAAAGCACCTTCAAGGAGTAGTGTGAGAAGAGGCCGCAATCTACCATTTTCAGCCATTTGTCTTACATTATTCTCACACTTCTCTAAATTCTCCAGAGTATGATCAGCCTTCTCTACTGTCAAAATGTGTTCTGATTTGCTGCTTGTCATTCCAACTAAAATAAGAATTGCTCCATTAACGGAACCAATTTTCTCACAAAGAACAACAGATTTGGAGAGCTCATACAGCAAATAGACAGCTTCTTCCCTCTCTTTGGATTGCTCATGTGACAAGAACTTAACTATTGTTCGTACAGTATCCCCCTCAGCCATTATTTCCTGCAACATCAAGAGAAGGCAAGAAATAAAAGAAATCCCTGAATAAGAAACAATGCATCAAAGCTAGGTTATATCCGCAAATCTGAATAGTGAATGTGATATCTTTAAGAACCTTATTGTCAGTGTCTTCCTCTGCTACAATTCGAAGAGTTTCCAAAGCTTTACACCGAACTCTACGGCTGCTGCTCTTCAGCATATCAATAATCATAGGTATCAGTTCTGCATTACGAACAACATGCTTATTGGACCGACTCTTTTGGCAGAGGTGCTGGACAAATCTCAAAGCCTGCATGATATCATTCTCAGCACAGCCCAGAGATAATGACCTACGAGCCATATCAAGCTGGGCAGCTTCATTCCTAGCATTCCATTCTTCAATCGTATTACGAAGAGATAAACTTGGATTCAAATATATGCTTCTTAATTCCTTTAGTGTTAGAGGGCACACCAGCTTTCTTCCACTGTCCTTGCATTCCCTGAACCACTTTTCAATAGCTTCTCTCTCAAAAGTTTGCCCATTCTCCAGAGTAACTGGATCATTCATGATTTGTTTTGTTAGGGGGCATATAAATGCATCATATATAGGCTCTATGTGTAGCCTCTCAAATTGATGGCTATCATCTGACTGGCTACCAGGGTCATAACTTCCATCCCAGCTTCCTGCCATCAGATCTAAAAATACCTGGCAACGTAGGAACAAAAACAAGTGCACTAGTATTTGTAAGTATCAACAACTACCAGAGCAGTAATCATTACATACGGAAAGGCAAAATAGTCTAAATTCCATCGACGAACACAATAAAGAAAGTACAGATGACAATAACATTAAATGAGGCATTAAGAAACCTGTTATAAACGGATTAGAAAATTCTTTAAATTAAAATTAAATAAAGAACCAACAATCTGTCATGCACTACTTGGCCATCAAGGACAAGTATGCAAGGATAGCAATTGATTTTCAACCTCTTAAATTTTTATGTTACTTTTATTTATTTTTTTGAAAGGAAATAATTCAGTTTGAAGAAATTTATAATTTATAATGCACACTTTTTTGTTGTTGTTGTTTTGTTTTTTTTTTTTGATAGGTAAATACGCACTCACACACCACCCACAATGTCTCATAGGAGACTCGAACCCCTCACCTCTTCATTTGGGAGGTGAGGTTATACCATTGCAACACTTGTGCGCTGGTATTATGTTAATTTTATTAGAGGTAAGCCTGCGTGAACAAATGCAACGGAGAACATAGCACAAAGAATCTAAAATAGAGCGCTATGTTGAAAAACCAAGATTTCAGCTTCAAAACCAAATCAGACCCAAAGTTTGGAATTGGTAGCACAATTAAATAGCCAATGTCTACCCTCTTTTTTTGTTTTGTTTTTCTCTACTCGATTTCGAACTTCGAACCAACTCTTTTCAAAGTATGGTAGAATTTAACTATTAAATACAGCAAACTATTCTCCATGAAGACTCAGATCAAGAGTAATAATCCTTAGTTTTCAGTGGAATTTCAGAAACAAAGTGGTACATTAAGTTGTCCAAATCACAAGCACATTAAATCTCAATTGATGTTCAAACTATCTACACAATCAAATAATGAACTATCATCAACAAACCCTCTTCATACTTTGGAACCAATGATCAAACAAACAAATACCCAATTCCACTGACTACCTTTCCATCCCTATTTAGTGCTGCAAGTTATCCATATTAGACCAAAAGCTTGGAATTGGAAGCACAATTAAATAGCCCCAATTACTATCCTTTCTTTCTTTTTTACCTCCACCCAATTTCTAACATGGAAGCAACTCTGTTCTGAAATAGGGTTGTAAGGGCCAGAAATAAAGGCCCAGCAAATTGAAAAGCCCAATTTGATTTAGAAGAGAATGGATAGAATGGGCTCGGTCCATCGTGAATAGAATCCTAGATTAACTTAGTCAACAAGTCGAAATCTCAAGTAAATATGGGATTAATTGAGTCCAAGATGGAATGTAAATCAAATCCCTGAAATTAAGGGATTTGATCACGATCTAAACAGGCTAAGGAGCCCATCAATCTCTTGTATAAATACGACCTTAGAGCCTCAATAAAGGGATTCGAGTGTTTGAGCATAAAATAGCACTTACACTTTGGCGCCGTCTATGGGAAACGAAGGTTTTTTTATCTTCTTTTCTCACCTGCGATTCTTGCCATCCTCCATTCCTTTTCTTCCTTCCTTCCCTCACCAAAACTCTCTAAAGAATAGCCATGCAAGTAACGCCCAAGCTGCCCAGATTCAAGCAATCATGGAGAGGTTAGCGGCGGTGGAAAGAAGAAACGAAGAACTAGAACAACAGAATGCCAAACTTCGCCAGAGGCAGGCTCAGGCTCCGAATCCAGCCAATCCAGTAGATCTGAATAACGCCGCCAACAATGGGGCGGTTAACTGCGATCCACCTAGGAACGAAGAAGACAAGAACAACAACAATCAAGAAGGAACGGGCAGTAGAGCAGCCGATGGCCAGCAGGAAGAAAACTCCGCCCTTCAAGCCCAAGTTCCTTTGCCTCAGCAACCACCAACAATGAAGGATCTGGAAAATATGGCAAAAAGGATTCAGAGGCAGATCCTTGATGGCATGAGGGCTCAGGCCCCCTCCATTAAAGATTTGGCAGCCAACGCAACAGTTAACATGATCAGGTCACCTTTCACATATGAAATAGATCAGGCCGAGTATCAAAAAAGTTCAGGTTGCCAACCTTCACCCTTTACGATGGAACAAAATACCCGACGGGCCACATCTACCAGTACCAGACCAAGATGACTGCTTGGAAGAAAGATGAGGCCCTGATGTGTAACGTGTTCCCCACCAGCCTGACCAAGGCACCACTCTTGTGGTTCAGGAACCGGATCAATTGGGAGTTGGAGTAAACTGTGTGAACTTTTTATAGCACAATATTACGGTAACCATAGACAGAAGAAAACTATTTACAGTTTGTTCACCATGACTCAAGAAAATGATGAAAGTCTTCAGAGTTTCTTGTCCAGGTTCCCAAGAGAGATGTCATCCATCGATCAATGCGATCAGCTTTCGGCAGTGGAAGCATGTAGGATGGCTCTAATCCCTGGCACCAAGTTTCACGCCTCTCTGGTAAAAAGGCCCCCTTGTAATATTGGGGAGTTAAAACTCTAGAGCCCAGGGATACCTCAGAATTGAGTAAGAGGAGGCGGTCCGACGTAAAAGGGCGGCCATGGTCACCATTGAAGCCCGCACGAATGATTGCATAAAAGACCAGAAGCAAGCCCGCCCAACACCAGCCTCTTCTTCAAACAAGCCAGCAGATAAAAAAAGGTGGAAGATAAGGTGACTCCACTCATAACAACTTTGGGCAAACTCTATTAGGAAAAGAAAAGTAAGGGAATTTTCAAACCCCCTCTACTTATGAAGCAGCCAATGGAACAGAGCGAATGACCAAACATTGCGCTTTCCACAGTGAGTATGGTTATCACACTAATGACTACAGGAACCTACGATGACAGGTGGAGGCAATGATTGTAAAAGGCGAGCTATCTGAATACGTGGCAAAAGACCAGACCCGAGCAGAACGCCAGGGGAGCGCACCTCAGAATACGGCCCCTACCGGACAGCCAGTCCGGGTAATCCATATGGTACAGGGCAGTCACATAGAAGAAGCGAAGGAGGTCAGAAGGTCCCAAATGCGTCAGGCTCATAAACTCAGAAGAATTGGCAAGATATGCCAGACCTCCAACAAAAGGGAGGACTCCCAGATCAGTTTCACCGAAACAAACCTAAGCAATGTGCAGGTACCCCATGAAGTTCATCTGGTCATTTCGCTCTTGGTAGCCAATTGCCTAGTTAAAAGGGTCATGGTGGACCCTGGAAGTGGTACGAATATCATGACCAAATGGGCCTTTGATAAACTCGGAGTTGATGCAAACTAGATGCAACCCGCCATAATCCCCCTCGCCGGATTCGATGGACGATGAGTGGAGTCAATAGGGATCATCCAACCATCCGTATCAGCCGTCGGAGGACCCTTAAGGAGAATTTCGTGGTGGTAGATGTCAAGCCATCATATAATCTCCTGATGGGAAGAGGATGGATTCACAGGATGCAGGGGGTCCCTTCAACCCTCCACCAAATCATGAGATGTGTTGACCCCAATGGAGTGGATGTAATTAACATTCCGGGAGATCAGGTGGCCACAAAGGAGTGCTACACGGTGACCATGAAAAACTTGAGCAAATGGACTATGCCAGAAGAGGACAGACCTGAAGGCTCAAAAAGCACGGAGAAATAGCAATTACAGACTGATCCTTTCGAGGAGGGTCGGGAAAGTCAGGTCATAACAGAGCCACTCCAGGAGATAGACATCAGACCCCCAAGAGATGGCAAAACCACTTTTATCGGCTCCGCCCTTCTAACAGATGAAAAGGTCAACTTAATTAAACTTTTGCAAGACAACATGAGTATATTTGCCTGGTTCCACCTAGATATGTCAGGCATAGACCCCTCAGTCGCGCAACGCGGCCTCAACGTTGATTCAGAGGCCAGGCCTGTAAAACTGGAACATAAGCGGTTTGGGATGGAAAGATGACCACCTCCAGCACTTGAAGAGGTAAAGAAGATAATAGAAGTTGGATTCATCAGTGAGATCAGACACCTCACCTGGCTCACTAGTGCGATTGTCGTCAGGAAAAGGATTATGAAATGGAAGGTCTACATTGACTTCACCAGCCTAAACAAGGCCTGCCCAAAAAACTGTTTCCCCCTGCTAAAAATCGACCAGATGATAGATCTTACAGCAGGATATGAGGAGAGAACATCCTTTATCACAAAGGAAGGTACGTTTTGCTATAAAATAATGTCTTTTGGACTGAAAAATGCAAGTACTACCTACCAGAGGCTGGTCAAAAAGGTCTATGATCATTTAACGGTCCACACGGTAAAGGCGTACATTAACGATACTATGGTTAAAAGCAAGAAAAAAGACCACATCCAGCACTAGAAGGAGGATGGGGTGAGGCTCAACACTTCGAAGCGCTCCTCCGAAGTTTCTTCTAGACAGTTTCTAAGCCATATAATGAACATAACTGACGTAAGAGCTAGCCTAGCTCAAGTCACTACCCCAATGAGAACGGAAGGACCGATACTCATAAAGGAATCCAAACCCTTATTGGAAGGGTAGCCGCATTAAGCAGGTCTGTCTCTAGACTCGCAATTAAAGGTAACGCCTGGAAAACAGAGCATTACCAAACGCTCCGAAAGCTAAAGGAATACCTTGTAAACACTCCGGTGATACATTCCCCAGAGCCAGGAAAGATGTGGCCCCTTTACCTAGCATCATCAATCTCCTCCACAAGTACAACACTATTCAAAGAAGAAAAGACTTGTCAGACCCCAGTCTTCTACACCAACAAACCCCTGACAGACCCTAAAATAAGATGGGCCATTGAGTCGGAGGCTTTCAACACCACTTATATGCTCAGAATAACTACTAAAAGGCAAGCCCTGACGGATTACCTTCTAGAAATGGAACCAGAGCTAAGGCGTCAAGTGTCAGTACGGAGTCTGTGCGTTGACAGGGCAGTTGGAATGACAGAGGTTGGAATAGGCCTGGAATTCACAACACCAAATGGGACAGAGTTGCAGCAGTCAATGGAAATCCCAGCCTCCGACATTGAATCCGAAAATGAGAGACTACTGACAGGTACCAGACTGAGTCAGAGTCTCCAAATCAAATGCCTCGGGGTACAGTGCGACTCCCAACTCGCAGTCAAACAGGTTGATGGGGAGCACGAGGCTGAAGGGCCATATAGGGCATTGACTCAGGCTGAGCTCGGCCATCTTTATCAGGTAACTCTTGCGCAAATCCTAAGGAAGTAGAACAAAAATACAGACAGATCGACCAACATGGCATCATCCAGCATTCAAGGTCTGACCAGGGTCGCTCCAATTGATTACCTTGAAATCCCAAGTATTCAACAACCAACAAGTATCTGAACAATCCCATTGGAACCCAGCTGGATGGATCCGATTATGTCCTATCTCAGGGATGGCATTCTATCTAAGAATAAGCCTGAGGCACCAAAAACTCGCATGAAATATGCCAACGGAAGGTTATACAGAAGATATCTTGGAGGACCATATCCTAAACGCCTCACCCTCGGAAACCATAGCCATCATGAAGAAGATGCATAAATGAGCAAGCTTTCTTATCCACAACCAGAAGCAGCTACGACCAGAAGGTAAAAGGCGTGAATTCCAGGTTGGGGTCATGGCCCTCAAGAAAAAGGTTAGCATCATAGGCAAGCTTCGCGAAAATTGGGAAGGACCCCACACTATAACTAAAGTCATCCAGAAAGAACAAACCGTTTAAGTTAAAAATAGGTGTATGGAGCCCCATTCCTAAAACGCCTCCAGACTAAAGAGGTACTATCCTTAGTTAGATTTTAGTCTCCTAGAGCCAAACAAAGGCCATTTATGTTTACATTCTTTGTTACTTATTTTATTAATAAATAAAAAGGGTTAATGCCTGATTTCATTCTTTTTATACCACACTCTAAATGAATTGTCGGTATATTTTACTCATTCACAATTAACAAGAAAAATGAATTTATTCCTGAATTATAAAAATGGCAGAGGCATATGCCTGAACCATTAGAAAGAGGAATTTATTCCTGAAATATAAAAATGTTAGAGGCATATGCCTGAACCATTAGAAATAGGAATTTATTCCTGAGTTATAAAAAAGGCAGAGGCATATACCTGAACCATTAGAAAGAGGTCCGTCTCTTTATGTTGACGAGGAGTCCATTTGCAGGCAAAAAGAGTTTTTGCGCGCGTGCTTGGTGGGGCATTTTGAGGATTTAGAGGTGGAAGAGACGGACAAGGTGGAGGAATGGGCCATGAGGGTTTGGAAAGTGGCGTCGGATTTTTCGGTTGCTCTGCTCAACAATGGCTACTACCTGTTTTGTTTCCCATCTAATGAGGTGGCTATGAAGGTGTTGGTCTCTGGCCGACGCATCTGGGGAAATAGGAGAATGGTATTGGATGCATGGTCCTCCGGAATAGGGGCGATGGCGCCATGGTTAAGGAGTGATGTTCATCGGATTTTTCTTAAGGGAGTTCCCTTGCATCTCTGTTGTCTACAATTATTCAAAAGAGTGGGAGACTTGTGTGGTGGTTATAGAAGATTGGAGAAGGTAGATCCATGCCGGCCTGACGAAGTGGCCATCATTGTCGTTGTCGGCAGATCCAGCCCTCCCTATATTTTTGTGCATGATGATGCCGTATGTTTTCGCGTTTCTGTGGTGGATGATAATCCGACGGCGGTGGTGGCAACTACGCAATGTTTTGAAGGGGGTTTCGGAACTCGGGCATTTCGGAGGAACGAGTGGCTGTCATTACAGTCTAGTGGGTGGAGAGAAGGGTTAGATATTCGCCGGTGGGTAGCGTCCGATCGAAGGTATGCTCAACCTTCCATGCGATCATCTTCTCCGGCGGCGCAACAGGATTTTAGGGTTTGGGTGAGGAAAGTGATGACTGGTAATAGAGATAGGACGCGTATGGTGGAGGAGGATGCGCGTGACTCTTACAGGCGTAAGGATATGAGGAAGGAGCGTGGGATGGGAAGTGGTGGTATGGCACGTGGTGTTGCAGGATGGTGGGGGGACCCACGGTGGGGACAACTTCATTCAAAAATTGAAAAAAAGTAAAAGGAGTGTGATATGCGGCGCAAGTAGGGTAAGGCAGTGGACCGAGAGGGGTGGGCCACTATTGGATAAGAAATATGTTGTGTCTGTGGGGAAAATGATGGGCCATGATCATGGTGGGCTTGGCATTTTCGATGGGTTTGGTGGTGAAGGCATTCATAATAATATGCCTACTTACAGCAGGGCTGAGAAACCTAATATTACAGCCCATCACACTGGGTCTGCTTATGGGGTGGGTGGTTCGGGTATGGAGGGTATGGCGATGGGTCAACCCGGATGGGATCCAAGCGATGTGGATCCGGGTATGGAGCCCGACCCGGATCCGAACCGGTTTGTGTCAGAATCGACTCGCGATGGCGAGGGTTTGGATCGGAATTTCATTCTGGTTGCTATGGATGGCGGGTCGTCGAAGGATGATGTTGTTGTAAGGGCGAATGGGGTTGATGAAGGTCTGGATGCAGGTTCGTCGCGAAGAGGAAAAGAGGTTGCTGTCAGAGACATGTCGCGAAGGTTTTCTATGGCGCGATGTTTTGTCTTTGATGGTTTGAGGCCTGGTGTCATGCTAAGAAGTGGGCAAGAGAAAGGAAAGAGTAGGTCAGTTGGCCCTTTGTTTTTGTCGGCAAAGCAGGGGTGTGGTATTAATGTATGCTCTGGTTTATATTGCATTCCGGGGGTTGATATAGGAGGAGCAGAATGTCTGATCAGTGATGTTGTGTCTGGGTCAATGGATAATGGGTCCAATCCCACGTCTGATATGTCCTCATTTGGGGAATTCGAGTCTGGCAGTGAAATGGGTTATTCAACAGGTAACGATGATGTTGTTTCTTGTAGTAATGGGAGGTCTGTGGGGTTGAAGGATAGGGAGGTTAATGGTGATGTTGCTTCCGGTGCATTATCGGTCGTTTCGGAAGGTTGCGGACAGAAACAGTGCAAGGAGTTAGAAAATATGGAAGTGCTGGAAAATGTGCTACCCGTTGCAATTGATTGTTCGGAACTGAATTCGGAAATTTGGGTGAAGGAGAACGTTATGAACGTTGCTTCATTAATAGGGGTCAAGTTTGGAACCCATAAACAGAGAGGAGAGGAGCTTATTTTGGATTTGGTGAAGGATTCGGTGGAAGAGAAGAATAGCAAGGATAGGTCAGTGGTGGTCCATAGATCTCCTTCATATTGGAAGGGTGAGAGAGAGTTGCATAATTTAGTGTGCACGGTGAATTATGAGGGGTGTGGGAGTGGCTCCAAGGGTACCGAAAGGGAAAGGAGTGGGGGAAGACGGAGGGGTGATGCGGTTTAAAATTGTTTCTCATGTTGATACGATTAGTGTCATGGAATGTACGGGGGATAAATTGCCCGGAAAAGAGGAAGATAGTTAGATTGGCTCTTGGGAAGTGGAATGCACATGTTGTTTGTTTACAGGAGACAAAGTTGGAAGCGGTGAATGATAGAGTGATTCGAAGTTTGTGGGGTAATAGGTTTGTGGAATGGGCGTTCATAGCATCTAGTGGAGCTTCGGGAGGTGTGATTGTGTTATGGGATAGGAGATGGGTCTCGTTACGAGATACGCGTATAGGCCGTTTCTCGATCTCATGCTCTTTTTCAATGGTGGAGGATAGTTTTGGTTGGGTGTTCTCAGGTGTTTATGGGCCTGGGGATGATGGGGGCGGTCGGTGATGTGGGAGGAGCTTAGTGATTCCAGGCATGTGTGGGAGTTACCTTGGTGTGTGGGTGGGGACTTTAATGTGGTCCGGACGCCTGATGAGAGATCTACGGGGGGTCGATGGACCAGGGCGATGGCTGATTTTTCAGAGTTTATTGATAGTCAATTGTTGCATGACTTACCTCTCAATGGGGCGTCTTTAACGTGGTCTAGTGGCAGGGTGACACCGACTTATTCTCGTATTGATAGGTTTTTGGTATCTGGTGATTGGGAGGAGCATTTTCCGGGTGTTATTCAGACTATTGCTACCAGATTTACTTCTGATCATGATCCTATCTTTCTGGATTGTGGGGGTATTTCTTCAGGAAAATCTCCTTTCAGGTTTGAGAATATGTGGCTCAGGGCAGGGGATTTTCAACAACGGATGGCGGAATGGTGGGCTTGTCCGGTTGGCTCAGGTTCTCCGAGTTATGTGTTAGCTTCAAAATTGCGAGGTTTGAAGTCATCTCTCATCACATGGAATAAAGAGGTTTTCGGTAACATTGTGTGGCGTAGGAATGTGCTTTTGGCAGAGATTGATGATATTGATAGAGCTGATTTGAGTGGAGGGGTGGATGAAAGCATGCGATTGGGGAGGGCACAGTGTTTGTCGGATATTGAGAAAATTGCAATTCAAGAGGAGATTTCGTGGAGACAGAAATCTCGGGCTATTTGGTTACAGGAAGGGGATCGGAATACTAAGTTTTTCCACCGCTCGACAAATGCACGGAGGAGGAAGAACTTTATTGGGAGTTTAACTGTGGAGGGTTCTTTGTGTTCAACTGAGGAGGAGATTCGTGTGGGGATTCCTCCGTATTATCAGAGGTTGTTTACCGAAAGCGAGAGTTGGAGACCGAACCTGGATGGACTTGTTTTTGATGCTATTGATGAAAGGGATCGTGACATGTTGGAGATTCCTTTCTCTGAAGAAGAGGCTCTGAAGGCATTGAAGCAATGCAATGGTGACCGAGCTCCTGGTCCTAATGGTTTCTCTATACGGTTCCTTTTAGTGTGTTGGTCTGTGGTGCGGGAGGAGGTGATGGCCACTTTTTATACTTTTCACGAGGAGGGATGCTTTGTGAAATCGCTTAATGCCACATTTATCTCTCTTCTCCCAAAAAAAGGGGAGATGAAGGACATTAAGGATTTCCGACCGATTAACCTTGTTGGGTGTGTGTACAAGTTGATTGCGAAAGTTCTTGCATCTAGGATGCGCGGTGTTCTGGATAGTGTTATATTTGATTCTCAGAATGCTTTTATTGGGGGTCGCCAGATTCTGGATTCTACCATTATTGCTAGTGAGATGGTGGATGCTAGGTTGCAGAGTGGTATCCCGGGGGTTTTGGTGAAGCTGGATGTGGAAAAGGCGTATGACCATGTGCATTGGGGTTTCCTCGTGTATATGTTGGAGAGATTGGGTTTTGGGGCGCAATGGCGTAGATGGATTCGTTTCTGTATCTCTTCGGTTCGTTTCTCTGTGATAGTGAATGGGTCACCATCCGATTTTTTTGGGAGTTCTCGTGGTTTGAGGCAGGGTGATCCTTTATCTCCACTCCTTTTTCTTGTTGTGATGGAGGCTTTTAGTCGGATGATGACTAGAGCCACTGGATTGGGATTATTACGCGGTTTCAGGGTGGGTGATGTCGCACCTCAGGTTGAGGATGTTTCACACTTATTATTTGCCGATGATGCTTTAGTATTTTGTGATGCGGATGTGATGCAGTTGCGGTATCTCCGATGTATATTGATATGTTTTCAGGCAGTTTCTGGTCTGAAGATTAATACTTGCAAATGTTCATTGTTTCCGGTGGGCGAGGTGGACAATGTGTCTGCTTTGGCTTCAGCGTTGGGGTGCAGGGCGGATCTGCTTCCTACGGTGTATTTGGGTTTGCCATTGGGATCCTCAGGGCAGCGACATGCATGTTGGGGCTCGGTGGTGGACCGGGTGGAAAGGCGTCTTGCGGGTTGGAAATGGCAGTATCTCTCTAAGGGGGGGAGATTTACTTTGGTGAAGAGCACGCTATCAAACCTACCTACGTATGTATTGTCATTTTATCGGATTCCTAGCGGTGTGGCTCAGCGGATTGAGAGGATTCAGAGACAGTTTTTATGGGGTAGTTGTAGGGAGGGTTACTCTATTCCTTTAGTTCGGTGGGAAGCTGTTTGTCGGCCCTTTCAGGATGGAGGATTAGGTATACGTCGTGTGTTGCCTTTCAATAAGGCTCTGTTGGGAAAATGGTTGTGGCGCTTTGGGACGGAAAGGGACCGTTTGTGGAGAAGGGTGATTGCTTGTCGTCATGGCGAGATTAGAGCTGGTTGGTGTTCTGAGGAGGTCAGGGGACGGAGCGGTGTGGGGGTGTGGAAGGATATTAGACAGGGATGGGACTCTTTTGTTCCTTGTACCAGTGTTAGGGTTGGGGATGGCCGTTGTATTCGTTTTTGGTCGGATTGGTGGTGTGGTGCGGGCTCTTTGGAGACCTCGTTCCCTCAGCTTTATAGGATCGCTCGGGACTGTCATGCTTCAATAGCTGACTGTTATCATCTTGATACCGGGACGCTAGTGTGGGATGTCAGTTTTGTGCGGCACCTTCAGGACTGGGAGTTGGAGGAAGTTACTGCGTTTCTGGAGCTTTTATACTCATTGACTATAGGTGGTGGAGCGAATTCATTGATTTGGAAGCCGACTACTTCACGACTTTTTTCAGTATCTTCCTTTTTTCATTGTCTCTTGCCGAGGATGAACGAGGACCCTTTTCCTTGGAAGGCGGTTTGGCGTTCGAAGGCCCCTCCTAAGGTTGCTTTTTTCACATGGCTGGCGGCGAGGGGTAGGATCCTCACTTTGGACAGGTTGCGACGGCGGGGCATGTTTTTGGTTAATCGGTGTTTTTTGTGCAAACAGGATGGGAAATCCATAGATCATCTTCTTTTGCATTGTCCGTTTGCTTATGACTGTTGGTGTTTTCTGTTATGTTTGTTTGGCGTTCATTGGGTGATGCCTGCATCGGTTCGGGAAGCTTTGCTTTCTTGGAGGAGCATGTCGATTAGCTCGCATGCACGTCTTTTTTGGAGAGTGGCTCCTCTTTGCCTTTGGTGGACTATATGGATGGAACGCAATAGGCGTTGTTTTGAGGGTGTTGAGTCCCCTGCGAGGGTGCTAAAACATGTTTTTATTTTCTGTCTATTTAGTTGGGTGGAAGGGCGTAATTGTAGTTCTATAGACGAGAAAATTGAGTTTATGGGTTCTCTTGGCCCATAAGGGTCGTTGTATATGGGATGCATTCCCCTTTTGAATGCGTTTTCTTTTTATAAATTACTTACCTATCAAAAATATATATATATATATAAAAATGGCAGAGGCAGATGCCTGAACCATTAGAAAGAGGAATTTATTCCTGAAATATAAAAATGGCAAAGGCATATGCCTGAATCATTAGAAAGAGAAATTTATTCTTGAAATATAAAAATGGCAGAAGGCATATGCCTGAGCCATTAGAAAGAGGAATTTATTCCTGAGTTCACCCCTACTCTAATTTGAATCAAACCACAAAATATATGCCTGAGGCATACACTGGTGAAATAAATATCAGTTGAAGACATACAAATTTGGGTAAAATTCAAATTAATCAAACATAAGATCGTTCGTGAACAAAATAAAGTGTCCATTGAAATAGAACTTATATTACAAAAATTGCCCCAAAGGGCTACAAATGTCCAGAAACAAAACAAAAGTATGAGAGGGTCGGGATGGTCCTGTTGTGGAGGCGATAGTGCCACGGATGAGGTATATTGCAAACTTAAGGCCAGAACAAGATCCGTATTATGGCTCTATCAGCATCCCTTGCAAATGCCGAAAGGAAACTAGGTCTTGCACCGAGCACTAAACTCTAGCCTAAACGCATCCACAATCTCTATGGGAGGACGGGCCGGAGCCTCAGAATTCTGAGGGTCAACAGTAGGGTCCCCCGAAAGGAACTTCAAGAATAACTCCTCAACTGGGTTGGGGTCAGGAGCCCTGTAAGGATGCTGAACCCCGAGATGAGCATCCATGGCGTCAGGATCCTTAGGGTTCCTTTTCTCTGGCTCCTTTAGGGCATTGACAAAACCACTACGCCAGAACTCACCAGCAACACTGTTGTTGAAGATTTAGTAACGAGAGTGCATGTCCAACCCTCCCTCCTTGCACATCTCCAATTCAGAGTGGGCAAGGGTCAAGCAATACTTGAGATCTTCATTCTCAACATTCACCTAGGCCCTGCTCTCTTTCAAAGCTGCAATTTCCTCCTTCAGAGTGGCAGTCTCTTAGACCCGAAGAGTTTCCCTCCCATTTGCCAGGGTGAGTGCAGCTTTGAGGCGGGCCACCTCGCCAGTCTGATGAGCCAACTCATCAGTATGGGTCTGACGACTGTAGCACAGAGCCCCCACAATATAAAACGCCTATAAAGATATAGGTAAAAATTGTCAGGAATAAAAAATGATGCCAAAAGAAGGAGAAAGAGGCAAAACACAGATGGGAAACGTACCCTCATCATCATCCCCATCACCCTGTCCGGCAATTATGGACCATTAAGGGCCTTGAAAACATCCAAGTCCTCCCTGCTCCAGATGAACCCTGTTAGTCATTGTCTCCATGGTGGTAGGGATTGGGGCTCCCCCACCATCTTCTCTAGCCTTCCCTTTTAACTTCTATCTCTTCGAAGACCTATCTTCAGCAGAGGGGTGAGGATGAGATGGAGGAGGCTGAGGCAATAAGGGGGTAGTAGTTTGGCCTCCAGCAGACCCAGACGTTGGGGCTGCAGTTGTGACTCGGGCAGGAATCCCTGGAGTAACAGGGTCTGAGGTAGTCTCCGGATTAACATCCATAAGTTTAGGGCGGCTTAAAAGAAGCATGTCTGTTGTGGCTCCTAGCTGGGATATACCCTACAAATTGGCATGAGTCAGAAGATCAGAACAATGCAAACGCTCAGACCATAGCTTACTCCTCAGCAGCTTAACCCTTTAGCAAATTATGTCGGAGTAGACCCCTTCACTACTGACCCCAAAAGATTCATTGATATACTCAGCCCTATGAATGTCACAATTACGGCACAAACAGGAAGCTGTATGGCCAGGAAGGAACTTATAAGGCTTAAATTTGCCAGGACCAAAGACACTTGAAATGGGAAACGGAGAGGATTGGGGGTAAAACTAGGGGCCCTTAATCAGCACCATCCTTTCTTTCCACCCCTTATCATAATCATTAATGCATGCGCAAATGCCTCTGCCTTTAAAGGGGTAGAACATAAACCTTCCTATATTGTGTGGGATCTCTAGAATTTGGTAGCACATCAAGAGATCATCAAAGCCCAGGTGTAGGCCATGATCGCGGTTTGACATAATAAGCATGGAGATGATTCGAAAGAAGTTGGGGTTAAACTGGAGTGGTGTCATTCCCAAAGTGAAGAAAATAAAGTGAAAAAGGGGGTGAAGGAGAAATCTAACTAGCTTAACTTGGTTATAGGACAAAAGAAGGTCATAAGGACCAATGCCATCCCCTTATGTGAAGTCCAAATTCGGATCATAGGCTTCAAATTTTACCCCTTGAGGAGGCCTCACCAGTTTCCTAAGTGATTTGATACTGGGATTCCTATGTTGCTTATGATACTGGGTTTCCTACGCTGCTGATCAAGGATTCTGTCAGGGTTATATGGGGGAAGATCCTCAATATCATCAGCATGTTCAACCTCTTGAGGAAGAACAAGAACTCCCTTGGTGTGGCTCTCAACGGACTCACCAAGGAAAAGTGGGACTAGTTCCTCACTGGCTGAATTAGCATGAGACTCAGACATTATATAGAAATAAACAGAGTATTAAAACACTTACTGAAATAAAAGAAAGTTTGCCGGAGAGGATCACCGGAGGAAACTGTGGAGCCCAAAAAATAACAAAAGATCAGAAAGTACGAGCAAATGCAAGAGAAGATTGGCAACAAAAACGCAAATAAGCAAAAGGATAAGATACTTTAAAGAGATTTCAAGTGTTAGGTGAACTGATAGAGAGGTAAGGAGGTGCGTCCAAATGGTGCATTAAATGAGGCAGAGGCATTGCAGCTTTTCAAGGCAGACCAGCTCGTCAAGTGAGGGAATCAAGCCTTCAAATTCAATTCAAAATCCACACGTAATTTGGAGTCATGATTGCGGTGACATCAACAAGCAACCCACGATCATATACATACATTTCTATGTATACACTAAGCAGCGAAAGGACACTTTTCAAACCCAATATTCGGGTCAGACCCATGAGCCATTGGATATAACCCAAAAGGGCTAGTGTAAGGGCTAGAAATAAAGGCCTAGCAAATTGAAAAGCCCAATATGATTTAGAAAAGAATGGATAGAATGGGCCCGGTCCATCGTGAATAGAATCCTAGATTAACTTAGTCAACAAGTCCAAATCTCAAGTAAATATGGGATAATTGAGTCCAAGATGGAATGTAAATCAAATCCCTGAAATTAAGGGATTTGATCACGATCTAAACAAGCCAAGGAGCCCATCAATCTCTTGTATAAATATGGTCTTAAAGCCTCAACAAAAGGGATTCGAGTGTTTGAGCAAAAATTAGCACTTACAAGGGTAAAATAAAGTATTACTTATAAACAAAAAAAAAAAAAAAAATTAAAGTAATAAATACAGCAAAGTACTGCACTACTCTTCATTGAACTTGGGTAAAGAGTAATCTTTCATTTGTTGCCCATTAAGTTGTTAAAATCACAAACACATTAAAAATCTCAATTCAATTCCAATTATCAACAATGAAAAACGTGCACCAAGACATGTATAGAACTTCTATCCTCAACAAACCCTCTTCTTAATTTGACAAAAATGATCAAACTAACAAATACCCAATTCAACTACCAACTTTTCCATCCCAATTTAGAGCTACAAGTGATCTATTCAAGCATTGAACATTGATAATGACGAAAAATGCATTAATCACAAGCAAACAATTAAAAACAAAAACATGGGTTTAAAGGGAAAACACATCTCACAAGCACAAATGAATTGAACACCAACAAACCTTACCTTGTGTTAATCCTTGTTGAAGCAATTGTTGAAAACCCTAAATTTCAAAAAAAGTCCTCACGGACTGGAGAGAAGAAGAACCCAACATCCATACAGTTCAGTTGCATCCACAAAGGAGGACTTTGATCAGCTTCTTGAAATTAGGGTTTCATTTCAATTCCTCTCATCAAAGTCAGAGAAGAGACGGAGAGGAAAAAAAAAGAAAATAATTTTGGTTTTGATTTTGATTTAATTTGTTTTTGGGTTAAGAAAAGATGAGTAGTAGTTGAAGAAGAGAACAAGAGTAAGACACCAAAATATCATTTTAAAGGCAGGGAGAGAAAGAGAAAAGGTTGACTTCAATAGAATAGTCATCACTGTAAATATGACACGAAACTGACTGTAGTTCGCGGAACCACTCTTTATCGCTGTGTGTGTCCCACCATGACTTCATAACTTGAACCCAGGCTGGCTATTTCCAGAATATACTCCATCTCCATGTTTTAAATACAGTTTCTATTTATGATATATTAACAACTTGATAAATAGTAGGATGTTTGCTTTGATCTACAGCATAAAAACACAAAAATAAATAAATAAAATATTAGGTATGTTTCGTTTGTATTTTTGAAAATAATTTTCTGTTTTTTGAAAACTGAAAAATCAGAAAATTATAAAAAGTCTGTTTTGGTTCAGTTTTCTAAAAATTAGTTCAAAAAATGACTGAGAACTCATTTTTATTGTTCTTAGAAAACTGTTCTTTGTTATCAGAATTTTCAATAACAATTAATTTTCAAATATACGAACCAAGCAGAGTACTTTTTTACAAATTTTGTGTCATTTCGATGTATCTACTAACTGAAAGTAGGGCTGTGAACGAACCAAGTCGAGCCGAGCTTTGGAATGTTCAAGCTCAGTTCATTTACTAATCGAGTCTAGAAAATGTGTTCAAGTTCGGCTCATTTGCTTAACAAACAAGCCCAAGCCAAACATCAGATTTAACAAGTTGAGCTCGAGCTTGTTCACGAACGACTCGTTTCAGTTATAACATATATTACTGTTGTCAATAGCTGTTTGAATTGAGTTATTGCATGTATGTTTTTAACATATTTTCACTATTATAATTTTGTATAAATGGTTTTTACATTATGGTCGCATAATTCTTATAATCTTTTCACAACAATCTTTATAATTTATTTAATTTGAACACTTTCTTTTGTCAAATATGAGATAATTTTATTATTTAACTTAGATGAGCATGTTCACGAACTTGGCGAGTTGAGTTTAGTAATGTTAAAGTTCGGCTCGTTTACTAAACAAGCCTAAAAACTGTGCTCAGGCACAGTTCGTTTATTAAACGAACTCCTAACGAGCCGAACCCGAACTTGCTCACGAACGACTCGGTTCATCTAGAGCCCTAACTAAAAGTGATTGTACTTTTATTTACAAAAAAAAAAAAAAAAAAGTGATTATACTTTTTGCTTTCTCCATAAATTAATTTTTGATTTCGGTTTTTAGATTCATCTTTCAGTATTTTATTTTATATATATATATATATTTATTTGCCACTAAAGTATATACACAAAAAAGCTTTTTCAATATTTTTAAAGACAAAACTATATCTAAGTAGATTTCAAAACGGAGTTTATGGAAAGAGAGGTCAGGTGGGTTGATGTACTTTACTCAAGTTTAATTTTCTTTAATCTTTTTCCTTATAACATATTCTAAATATTTATCAACTATGAAGCACGGACACGGGCACGACACGATACGGACACGGAAAATTCCAAAAAATTAGGACACGACAAGGCCCCGACACGTCTATAAAAAATTATAATTTTTTTTATATATACATATTATATTACACAAATATTTCATTTATCATTTAAATAATGAGAATCAAATAAACTTATAAACAAAAATAAACAAATAAGTTAAATGAAAAGTCTGACATGTTCAAAATTCTTCATTGTATTACTATCCAAGGAATCAAATGCATCTTCCCCAACATCTGTCATCTTAGTCTCTCTCTCGTTATATTGTGAAAATTTTCTTGATTGAAGACAAAGATTATAAGGTATAAATACCAAATTTTCGGCTCTTTGTAATGTTATCTTGTTCCTCTTCAAATAGTGGATAAATGAATATGTGTTATAATTCCTCTCACAAGATGAGGAGGAACAAAGATATTTAACTATCTTCAAAGCCAAAAATTGAATTAGAAGTGTTGAAATTCCATAAGTGATCTATTAAATTATCGGCTCCATAAGACCTCTATCTTTCATTGAATCAACCAACCCACTGCGTGTCCGACACGCGGACACGCGCGTGTCCTCCGAGTGTCCACTAAATCTCCAATTTAAAAAAAAAATCCAGGACACGTTTTTGGTGTATCGGATACGTATTTTTGGCGTGTCCGCATATCCGACAAGGACATGTGTGTCCGACACGGGTACTTGCAACCCTACACGAAGTATCCGTGTTTCATAGTTTATCAATATAAAGAAATGGAACACAATGTATTAAAATCTGTTGTTTTATTTAGCAGATTAGACCATGATTTGGTTTAATGGTTCTGTAATATATAATATCCTATCCTATAATTATCCATCTGAAGCGACCAAAAAAACATTACCGACATTTCCAAAAGGAAAACCCAAATATCCATGAAGTTTAATTATTGCAATGATTTTCACCGTTTCACCTGTTTCAATCAACAAAAAAACCAAATAACTAAAAATAAAAAAATTGTCATCTAACATATTCATGTCAAAGTCTACAATGAAAATAGAGAATAACACTGTTGTTTTAGAAAGTCAGGAAAAAAATCCTTGTTATGTATGCATTGAACATGAGAGGTCCATGTAATTACCCCAAATACAACATACAATTACAAAATAACAAGTTGTTTGCTCCAAAAAAATATTTAAAATTAGCTGAATAGTTAGGCCTATAATATTCTTCGTATTCATAGTGTGCGGGTGTGCCAGAACCGGTGACGGAGTTCAACCGCTTTAAAAGAAACGATTATTCGTCTCTTTTGAACATAGGGAATAGAATCAGGCGATTTGTGCGAGAGAGAACTTAACTCACACGAATGAGTTTGGGTAACCGAGACAAATAAACTATGAATAAATTGAAAGTGCAAAACAGGGAATTGAAAGATACTAGTATTGAAATAAAGCAAATAAATGACTTGGAATTTAAAAGAACTGAAATAGACAGAGCTGATAAAATAAAGGATTGCATAATGAAAGATAAAAGAGTTACTAAACGCGGAGAAACATTGTGTGTTTGGTCGGGGACCCCTAAAATAGAGATTTGCATACATTATTTATAGTTGTAAGTGTATATTTTTTTTGCTCACATCAAAGATAATTTTATTAAGGCTCCAATGGCCCAATATATAGCTCAAGCTAATGAATTTCTTCCCTCTTTTGTAGGGTCATGCCCCTAATTATATGGAGTCATGACTCACTTTGTTGGTAACCATCCACTACCTATCGTTAGTGGGTTGTTACCTCCTATCTTCTAGGAAGTGGTATAGTGCTGATGGGCTCACCCTATTACATGGGCTTTAAATCATGGGTCAATCAATCATTCGTGTGTACATGGGCCTAGTCAATCTTGGGCTTTACAAACGGGCTTGGACCTGTCAATTTTTATTATTTACAATAGCCTAATTGACCCACAAGTAATTGTAACCTAATTCAATATCCTAAATAATATATGATTCCATTATAACATATTTTTTCCTAAAAAATAAAATAAAAACAAATCATAACTCTACGTAAATTTCTTATCCAAGCAAATAGGATAAATCACTACAACTCAAATAATTAATCTATTCCAAAATAATTTACACAAGTGTCGGGACTCTTCGTTCGCTATCCATTTAGCGCAAACTCCAATTTGTTATACGGGTATCCGTTGGGCCGAAACTCCAATCGGCCAGTGGAAGATCTTTATCAATTTACGTGTTGGCTCATTTAGGGTGTCAACAATGCCACCAATTCCAATGCCATTTTGCTTTAAAAATATGGATGGTTGGAATTTTTCTTTAGCCCAAAATGATGTCAACACTTTCTTGTTTCAACCTTCCTTGTCTCCCGAGTTTGTCACTTGGAAAAAAAAATTAATGAGTTGGCTTCAGTGTTTTATTCCTTTAGGACCAACATCAAAGTGTTCTTTATTCCCCTAATCTTAATCTTAACTAAATAGAAAATCGTTTAGCGTTTATTGACAATGGATCAATGAACCTACAAATGACCCCAATATTTGGATTTGTAAACTCTTGGAGGGGGGAACAGACATGATCGACCGGAATCAAATTATTATGCAAAGTCATATTAGCCGATCGTACCACCACTGCTCTTAAAAATTTATAATCTTTTATAATTTCAGCAGTATCGACTGAAATTATAAAAAAAAAAAATATTGTTCATATCAGTGGCAGTGGTATTGGCCAAATTGAAATCAGTCACTATAACATCAGTCGCTGCCATTGGGGTATCAACCACTTTTGTATCAACGACAGTGACCAAATTAAAATCAGTCATTATAACATCAACCGCTACCATTGGGGTATCAGCCACTTTTGTATCAACGGCAATGGCCAAATTGAAATCAGTCATTATAACATTAGCCGCTACCATTGGGGTATCAACCACTTTTGTATTAGTGGTGGCCAAATTGAAATCAACCATTATAACATCAGTTGCTACCATTGGGGTATCGATCGGTTGCCCCCGTGTCTCGGATGATGGATTGGACGACTAGATGAGGGATTTGCATATATTTTCTTCATCAAATCATTAACCTCTTGAAGCCTCTATTTTGTTTCAAAATAACCTTGTGCCATCTGCGTATAATGCACTTCTGCATCAACATAATACTTTTCTGCCTCAGCAAGATATGTTTTTGCTAATACGGTTTCTCCTCAGCATAATACGCTTTTGTTTCTTGAATCAATACCCTCAACTATTGTAAGGTTTCACCTGGTGGTGGTATGTCGTAATTCTCTCGGTTACCTAGTGATGTCCCACCGGGCGTGCCAAAAAATGTTTGCTCCAAAAAATATTCAAAATCGGCCGAATAGTAGGGCCGATAATATTCTTCGTTCCCGTAGGATAAATAATCATCGGCCGAATAGTTAGACCGATAATATTCTTCGTATCCATAAGATGCAGGCGTACCAGAACCGGTGACGGAGTTCAATTGGTTCAAAAAGAACGATTCTTCGTCTCTTTTGAACATAAGGAATAGAATTAGACGATTTGTGTAAGAGAGAACTCAACTCACACGAATGAGAATTGAAAAATACTGGTATTGAAAGAAAACAAATAAATAACTTGAAATTTAAAAGAACTGAAATAGACAAAGCTGATAAAATAAAGGATTGCATATTGAAAGATAAAAGAGCTTCTAAATGCAGAGAAACGTTGTGTTTTTGGTTTGAAACCCCTAAAATAGAGATCTGCGTACATTATTTATAGCCTAATTGATCCACACAAGTGTCGGGACTCTTCGTTCGCTGTCTGTTTGGCGGAAACCCCAATTTGTTATACGTGTATCCGTTGGGCCGAAACTCCAATCGACCAATGGACGATCTTTATCAATTTACGTGTTGGCCCATTTAGGTGTGAACACAAGTATAAAGAATATATGTAGTAAAACTCTGAAATTTTTCGTGTTATTAACAAATAACAAGTACTATAAAGAAGCCCTTTCACAAGTCTTCCTATTCTTCATGGAGTAAAACTCTGAATAAAAAATATATGAAGTACTAAACTTGGAAGTGACAAACCACAATAGAAATACAGATATCAAGCAGCAATTACAAAAGAAATACATGATACAACGAATGAAGGCAGACGCTCATGCAGGAATATTTTCTCTCTTATATATTTTCTCTTATTCCCCCGGTGGTGTTTTGGGGCAGAGAGATAGGGTAGTCGCCGTCTAGAACATAGAGGAGAAACATCGAAAGCCAGGAAAAATATAGGTGGCTCTAACACAGCAGAACCAGCACCGGCATCAACACTGCCTGTTTCTGTGGAACTCCTTTTACACCCAATATATAACACACCAAGAAAATGCCACCACCTCAATATGAAGAACATCAACAAATGGTAACGAAGAGTATGAACTACCCAGCTAGAAAGAGCTCCAATTATCAGAAGTTTTTTTTGAAGTTTGACTCTCTGTTGAGGAGACCTTAAAAGGACCACTTGAACCAAAAGGGTCGGCCTCATCAAAAGAAGAGAACCCTCGACTGTGGTCGAAGCCTCTGCTGCTGTTTATCGAGTCAAACCTTGTGAGAGTATCGCGTCGAGGGGAAAATCCGTGGTCATTTGCGCTGAAGGAATCAAACCTTGAGCTGTTGTCAAAGAAGCGGTCCACTGATCCCACACTGTACCTGGGCGGAGAGTTACCAGTCCTGGAAAGTGGAGTACTCGGAACAGAATCCTCAAAAAATGGGCTTTTCCGCTTAAACATAGTATCCGCATTGGGAGATTCAGTTCTTGCTGGACTTATGCCCATCTCTC
Organism: Cornus suecica; assembly: GCA_963922005.1. NCBI lineage: Eukaryota > Viridiplantae > Streptophyta > Magnoliopsida > Cornales > Cornaceae > Cornus > Cornus suecica. Next base: position 87,325,925 of record OY998240.1, read on the forward strand.
CAGATCTAAAGAAATAATCCTCCCCATGCTTCTCATGATCTGAGTCCTGCGAGGGAAAAAAAACAATTAGATGGCGGAAATAGATCCGAAGGAAACAATTAAGACAGCTACCAGAATTGCAACATCCATTATTACCAGCACGTCAAACATTACTAAGCTTCCACAAGTAAAAAAATTCAGTTTTAGATGCTTTTCTGCATAAAACAACAATTTAATGGTGATGATGATGGTAGCAGGCCTGGTACCAGCAAATTTTCACCAATAATAGTGTGGTGCTGATAGAAGAGAGGTAGATTAGGTCACAACACAGGTCAGTCCGAGCACCAAAGAACAATCTTCTTCGTATTATTAGATGCCAGACACACATAGAAAGATTTCAAGTAGCCATTCCACAATTTCAATCAATGAAACTGTTAGTCTAGTGTATGTATTAAAATGGATAATGAATGGGACCAGCGACAAGATTTCTCTCCAACCTTTTCAATTAAATGCCATTTCACCTACAATATTTAACTTATGAAAATCATTTTTAACAACCTCATCCAAGTTAATTTTGGTCTCCCTCTCCATCTCTTACCTTCTATTATAGCTAGTCTTCGCTGTTTGACTGGCTTTCTAGATTGAAAATCGTTTTTTTCTCCGAGAATTTGGCGGTATCCAATGCAAGTGTCCAAACCATCTACTCTCTAAGATTTTCTCACCTTTCTATTAATAACCCCATCTCAGCATGAATATATGCCGTTTAGTGAGAGGCAAAAATTCACAAATAAGTTACTTTCCCCCCCAAAAAATAAAAATAAAAAAATCATAAATAAGTTTGACCAGCAAAAATATAAGCTACATATTGAACATGCTCCAAATGCCAATGGTGGAGAAAGCAGAGTAAAAGGTCAACTTACTCTAGTGCCAACACCATTAAAGCCCCACACTGAATCTATGTCGTCATTGTTGTCAAAAGTACCCCAAGCCGGTTCATCAAAACTCCTGTCCACAAAGTTGAGATTCAGAACCACCAGTATAACTGAACAAGAATAAAAAGAAATGAATCCACTGATACCTATGGGTTTCTGTATCAGCTTCAGAGCTCTTTCTAAAATGGTTATCGGAATAGTCCCGTGGCGGGCTTTCAAATGAGGCTTGTCTCACTGGACTGCCAGGTGGACTTCTTGCCAATTCATCTTCACTATCAAGGCCAGGTTCCCCTTTAGTGAAAAGTTTATCCGACTTGTCATCAGCATGTGACAATGAATCGGGGGATAGACTATCAATTGGAAAGGAATTTTCTTTCCAAACAGATGTTGATTTGGCTTGTGGAGGCATACCAACATCAAATGCAAATCCTGAAAGTAAAAATTTTGAAAAAGAAAAAAGACAAAAATGGGTTGGGAACTTGGGATATACATGCAATTCAAAAATTCATCGTCAAAAAACAAACAAAGAAAAAGACAAAACAAGTAAAGTTAAAAATGAAGGAGCTAATAAGATCTCACGAAAACTATTACCTTCATCTTCAAACTTATCCCAATCTTCATCCCAAACAGCAGCTACCTCCGGGACTCCAGGTTGCCAGCCTTGACAAAAGATCATTATAAAAGAAAGATCTTTAGTATACAAGAGCATCCCAGGAGAAAAGGAAATATATAGATACTGAACGGGCAGCAAATTCAAAGTTTTGCCCTGTCATTTCCAAGAAAAGAGAACAATGTGAGGTTGTCTCTTTACCTATTGTAGTTATATTACATTGGTTAGAGAACTCTCTCTTCTGCGCCAGCCATTAATGAACTGACTATACAAATTATTGGAGAAATTCCATGGTGTGTGCTATGATCTGATTAATGGTTACATCATATTAATTCATAAAACTAAAAAAAGGTATACATTGATAACAGAAACCCTCTCTCTTTTCCGTCTGTCACTAATGAACTAAATGTACAAATTATCAGGGAGATTCCAGGGTGTGTGCCATGATCTGATAAATAATTACATAATCTTATATAAAATTAAAAGTAGGTGTAAATATGCGAAATTTTATTTACTTGGGCTACAACATCCTTTTGAGTCATAAATCTTTTTTTTTTTCTAAACAAAGTGTAATAAAAAGAGCTATTTTATTTAATTCAGAAACAAAAAATCCGATAATCAAAACATGTATTCCAATTTGTAATTCTTCCAAGTGCAAAGATCTAGATAAAAACTCTACAATCAATAGAATTAAGGTAAGTGAGAACTAACAATAGAATTGGAAATTGATGATCATGAAACAAAAGAAACTATCCACAAGGACAATACATAGAAAGTAATAATGCTCAAAATATAGAGGACAGGTTCAGTATAGTACTAGCAGTAGCAGCATACTGTAAAGTTATGTATACCTTACAAACTAAAATGTAACTTTTATAAATCAGCTATGAGACCAACCATACTTCATAGGAAAAAAATTTACACATTCATAAAATAAGTGCGGAATGTGGATAAAATGCAGATTCTCAGATATACGTCTTGAAGACAGAATCTATAGAATAGAAATTAATACATGTGTCACATGTTGAAAATGGCATTTACTGGATAAACATAGAGCAACCTGACTAAAACGGTCTAACCATGTAATATGAAGAGCAACAATTCCGCACATTTGAGGGTACAACTAGGGTAAGGGAAATAAACAAAATCAATTTGTATATGAAAAGCAAAAATATATACTATTATATTTGACCTGAAACTATGGCCTTATTTAGTGGCAAACTAAAATTCAAAATCGAACCTGAAATAATTGGAACAAGGTGGTTTTGAATCAAACTGAGTTTATTGTGTACGTTAAAAACTTTAGTGGAGCAGAGCCCAACCAGTCTCAATCTTTTCTCTCAATTCTTTTCTCTTACTCTATTATTATTTTATGAATGAAAATTACTCTAGTAAGAAAGCAATACATCCGAGACTCAGCAAAACACAGAAAAGTGTCAGAAAAGTGAGTTTATATTTGCTTATTTTTTTATGGTGCTAACTAAGTAGGAAAAGTTTTGTAACCTCTCCCCCTATAAAATCATAACATAAATATATGGGACAGAGAAAAGCCCAACAAGAATCAATCTTTTTTTCTCATTTTCTCATCTTCCTCTATTGTTTTCTTCATTCCTTTTAATTGAAAACATTCTAGTATAGGGGCAATAGTAATAGAAAATCACCAGAAACAATAAACAGAGTCCATATGGGCAGGTGCTGCCACAACCATCATGCAGACACTGACGTCAGCATGATCAGGCAACACCATATGCAAATCACCTTTCTTTCTTAATCTCCATTCAGAATTCCATGTCAGTGATGGTTGTTTTCTCTGGTTTTGAACCTAACTTTTGTGTCGGCTAATACCAGGAATCTTTTCCAGACCAAATCCGTCGTGAATTTCAGGTTCTTTTCGCATTTAATGCTTTGTCCGCCAGTATGTTTGTTTGGCCAATATATCATTTCTTTGGTGACTTTGAAAGTTTATAAGATCGGCCACAATGGGATGTCTCGCCCAAGTCGTAATTGTGTTGGCAAGACTCAATACCTTTACAGCAAGACAAATTGCTGAGAATGAGATCTTCATAAGTCTTCTGTCTTCTTCGTATATAATAGAAGAATGGAAAGAATTATATGGATGGATGCCAATTTGCTTCAAGTGGCTAAGAAGATCAATGGTTGAATGAACATTTATATGTCAGACACAAAGCAAATACTTCTGGAGAAGGTACAAGTAAGCAGTGGCTTAAAGTTCTAACTAAGACTATTGTATTGATTATGAATAGAGCTTTCATCCTGTAATTCTCCTAGCATTTATTGCAACATATACACCAATTCAACATATTTCTTTTTTTTTTTAAGGGGCGGAGGAGGGGGTAGGGGTCCTATTTTCTTATGGTATATAATATTATGGGACTAATAAGAAGCACAAGATATTTACAACTATAAATAAAAGGGATGAAGTTACCAGTGGGAAGTTCAATTACTGCAGCTGACTTGATATGTATCCCATTTTTCTTGCAACGTTCAGTTAAAGCCTTCATTAGCTCCTCAAGATCCGACTGTATACGATCAGCACGAACCTATAAAAACCAAAAACATATTTAAACTTGGCTGCTTCACATATGATTGCCATATAACACTATAGCTAAGTGGTTATAGTTACCTGAAGGATACCATCTGCACTGCCACCTTGTTCCATGTTAATGATTGCCTGATGCAACTCCGTCTTCCTGCCCTGGAAATCAAGTACAATTTGCATCAATTAATAGTTGTTCTTAAACCAATTTTTCCGTAAAATGGTTGTAAGCCAAGGCAAACTTGTTGTACCAAGGACAGTATGTGGAAAAATAAGCACAAAACCATGAATAATGGAAATAGGGATAGTGAGATGGTCACGGGTCAAACTAAAATTACAGTTGGTGACCATCCAATGGACCATGGACTAAACGGCCACAACTACACAGTAATGAAACTAGTATGGATATATCAGATAGTCTGCACAGTTGAACATCTTCTAGGCTATGTTACATGGACTCGGGTACGAGTGTCTTACACGGATATGTATCCGTCTGTGTGTCGGACGTGTCAAATATCTAATAGAAGGACACATGGACACGGCTAAATATTTATTTTATTTAATGTTTTTATTTTATTCTCAAGTGTACAACAATGTTTTAATCAAATATAGTGTTCAAACTAAATGTTTTACTCCTTTGAAATAATATGATAGCAACATGGAATCATTTGGAGCTAAATTTAGGTAAATGTCCTACCATAAGTGTCGGACACGTATCCATACCCATGTCCGCCTTATAAGTGTCGGACACGGATACTTCACCTACTTTAGAAGAGTCCATGTCACATAGCTTCTAGGCTACCTCAGCTTGGAAGTGTGAGAATACTAGAACTTAGTGTTGACAAGTACCACATCAAAAGTTCGAGTCTGTAATTTTAGTTTCATTTTCAAAAGTAGGTTTAGTTAGATAGAGTTGAAACTTTCTTTACATTTAAGGACATGAAGACAAAGTAGTTGAAGAATAAAAGGGTAAGAAGTAAATTCCCATCCTGTATTTATTTTCACCAGATTAGGGACCGTATGCATTCATCTATTTCTTGATAACAGTTTAGGGTCTCCATTCAGTTAGAGTCCCATTTAAATGGTAAATTAAATGGGTATTTTGTTGCAGGAGTAGGGGCTTAGGCAGGTGTAAATGCTCAAAATTGCACTACATAAGAGAGAATGCTTTATTCAACATTTGATTTTCCTTTTATACATTTCTCAATGGGCTTAAAGCCCATTGGGGCAACATTTCATTTACTAAATAAATACGTTGATACAATGGGCCCAACCATTGGGCTTACAGGAGTTTTATTGGGCCAGTAGCCTGATGGGCTTAATCCATAAAAACTTTGGTGGGTCAAGACATTTTCTACACTTACACAGGCCCACTTCTTCTTGATGGGCCGGGGACGACCGGGCCTATAAGGGAGAAGGAGAGGTAAGAATAATGAGTTCATCACCCCTGTCGGGATGACGTGGCTTACCCAATTAATGTGAGGGCTGAGTAATCATTGCGGTTTTTGAAATCAGTGGTCCGGATGGCCTCGATTGGCGAGATGGGTGGCCGAAGAGGCGCACATGAAGCGAGGTGACGCTTCGCTTCCCGAGCGCACGGCTTTTCAGGCGCCCCTGAGACTCCTATAAATACTGGTTGTAATGTTGAGGATCCATCCCGTTTCACAACTCAAACTTTCAGAGAGCTCTTTGCACTTGAGATCTTCGCTTATCATTGCCAGAGTCTATCTCCTCTCCCAGGAAAGCGTCCGAAATCTTTCGGGATTCATCTTAGAGTAAGTTATTTCTTTTCATCTCCGCGTCTTTCTTTGTCTTCTTTTTGTTTAAAATGTCCGATAGCGATGACACCCGGTCGGGTAGCGACCGTTTACCCCCCTCTGTGAACCCGGATGCCTCCCCTAGTTCACCCTCAGTGGAGGTGGTTAGGACAATCGTACCTAGTCCACCGGAAATTAACCAGAATGTAGCAGCAGCAGGGAATCCGGCTGCAGGGGGTTCGGGAGATCAGTTTTATGTTGATCCCCTTCCTCCCATGAATAGGGTAGAGACAGTGTTAAAGAAGCTAAGGGTCAAATGCGGGATACCCGATGGGGTAATTGTTAAAAATTATCCTAAAAAGTATGATTTTATGAGGGGTGAGGGGGTTTTGGACCACCAGATTTTGTTATCTGCCTTTCACCTTCAGGTCCTTAAATTCCCGATCCAACCCTTTTTCCTCTACACCTTAGCTACCCTGGGTCTGGCCCCGCTTCAGGTGGGACCGAACTTCTTCCGGGTCCTGGCTATGATCCTGATCATCAATCGGGATCTGGGCCTTGACCTTGGACTGGCGGACCTTCTGTTCTGTTACAAAATACAGGCCCAAAAGGACTGCAGAGGCCGGTACAATCTTTTTCCCTTTGGTGGGAGGAAGATCTGTGATGGCACTGAAAAGTCCAACAAAGGATGGAAGGAAAGAATGGTCGTGGTGAGCGGGAACTGGAGACTTCCAAGCTCGTCCAGATTCAAAGTCCCTAGCGAGTTTGACCAACACCTTTTCCCTTCTTTCAAGTCATTCCATAAGGGGACTTGCAACTGTGATCAGTGCAATGATAAGTTAGGCCTCCATGTGCTTGAGTTTCTAGGAGCGCCCGACGAGTACAAAACTTCACATTATATCAGAACCCGTTTCGAACTGCTAAAATAAAAAATTTGGGGACAGCCACTGAGGATGTGTAACAGTTTCCTGACAAGTTCTACTTTGCAGGCTCTGTCTACAGAAATGCTGAGAATCCCACAGGCAGTGCTGAAAAAGAAGGCCAGGCGGGCAGTTGTTCCTCAAGTGACAACTTCGACCCCGAGTGAGAGTGAAAACGGGCAGGGATCCCAAAGCGCCCCCACTCCTCCGGCTGGGCCCAATCTCCTGCCCTTGGTGGAGAACACCCCGGTAACTCCACCTCCACCGATGGGAAATGTCCAAATCGGCCAGACTCCTCCTCCAAGATCAGAGGAGGTTACCCGACCTTCAGGGGATGTTCCCACTCCTGAGTTTCGTCTGGTTGAAGGGGAAACAAGCCTGACAGGAGTGAGACATCCCCAATCGGAGGAGAGTCTACCCGAGCGGTCTGTCAGGCCCCGAACGACCACACAGTCGTCTCCCATCGTACTGGATGACAGTGGGGTTGCAACTGAGGTGGAAAGACTCGTGCCATGGGCGCCGAAGATTACACTCCCGGGCGGTGACTTTCTGGTTGCGGGGCAGGCGACCATTGACAACGACTCTGCTCTTCGGGCTATGGGTTCACAGATATGGACGCCCATTGACCGAAAAAGACTGAGAACCATTGACCGGGAGGAGTTAACTCTGACAGGTCCAGAGGTAGCGATGAAGGTAGTACTTTAACCTACAGCTTCCTCAATTGTACTTAATATTTTATTTGTTTATCTATCAGGCTAACACTTGTTCTTTTGGCAGATGCTCTACCTGACCCAGGCTTACAATGCGAAAATGGAAGAGGACACCAAGCTGCTCCAGAAATCCAATGAACTTCTGAGGCTGAAGGAGGAATCCCGGATGAAGGTCGCTAACCAGTTGGCCATATCCAATGAAAAGTTGGATGTCCAGACCCAGAGGGCTGTCGCTGCAGAACAGCAGCTTCGGGTTGCTCAAGATAAAATCAAAGAAATGGAGGCAGTCCGACGGGCCCTTTTTGCTGAAACGGAGGCCTTAAAGGCTGAGAATGAGAGCTTGAAAGCTAACAATGAGAGCTTGACGGCTTCCAATTCGAAGCTCCTGGAGGAGAGGGCAGAGATAGAGAATCTGCTGGCAACGGAAAGATCAGTGGTGGAGATGTGCCACCGGGGTGGGAACGAGATGTACAAACGTTTCTGCGAAACTTCCCAGTACCGTATCGGGTTCGGTTGGAGGTCATGTTTCGGTGACATGCAGAAACCTGTCGAAGAAAGGACTTTTGCCTCGGTGGAAGAGCTGGATGAGAATCTGGGCATCGCTCCTCCGTACAACGATCCGGTTGGCGTTCCAGACGACGTTCGTTTCTGCGAGTTCCTAACCAAGCCTCTCCCAGGAATGAGCATCGCCGCCACTCCTGATCCTCCAGTTCCTGATGGGGCCATCGTTCTAGTGAACCCCGATGAACCAGGCACCGGAGTTGTTCCCTAGGATTTTGTACTAATAAAGCGTATTGTAAGCCTTGGCCACTAGGGCCTATTTTGAATGACAGATAATAGTTTTTGTCCAATTGGCTTTTGATTTTTATAATATCACCATTCCCGTCCCGTGCCCTTGGGCAGCTCAGGCCATGTGAAGGTCTATATAATACTTAGTTTATTTTTGGAACATTGATCTCTTCAGGATCTGTAGGTTTTATGATTTACTTGCCATGATAATGATTTTTACTGATCAAGCACTATAGCCTTTTTTTTTTTACAAAAAGATCAAAGTAAAAAACAGGACTTGGCCCATTATGGGTAGTACATCTTCAGGCGAGAGGCGTTCTGAGAGTTTGGTTCCATTCCGCCATCACTATTCCGTCGGACTCGGTACGCTCCACGACCAATGACCCCGGTAATGGTATACGGGCCCTCCCAAGGCTCCCTGAGCTTGCTTACGAGCCCTATTTTTCGCCTAAGGACCATATCTCCGACCTGGAATTCTCTTCTTTTGACTCTCTGGTTGAAATGGTTCCGGACGTGCTGTTGGTAGGCGGCCAGCCTGATCCCGGCAGCCTCTCTTCTTTCATCCAGGAGATCAAGATTCTGAGCCAAGTGCTGGTTATTCGGTCCTTCAACCCAGGCCTCACTCAGGAGGGTTGGAACCCTGATTTCCGTAGGAATCACAGCCTCAGCGCCGTACGCCATGGCAAAGGGTGTCTCTCCAGTGGGTTGTCTGGGAGTCGTTCTGTATGACCAGAGAACTTCGGGCAGTTTCTCTAGCCAGTCTCCTTTGGCTTTTTCAAGTTTTTTGGCCAGTGTGTTGAATATAGTTCGATTTGTCCTTTCCGCCTGCCCATTGCCTTGCGGGTAGCCAACGGAAGACGTATTCTGGTTGATACCATGCTCGGTAAAGAATGCTCTGACACCCTTGTTGTCCAGGTTTGTTCCATTATCCATCATGATCGTCCTCGGTAGCCCAAATCTGCATATTATGTTGGTCCATATGAATTTGATTACGTGGCTTCCTTTGACAGTGGGATAGGCTTCCGCTTCCACCCATTTGGTAAAATAGTTCGTCGCCAGAAGGACGTACGCGTTCGACCGGATTGCTTTCGGGAGGGGTCCTACTATATCCATTCCCCATCGGGCGAATGGGTGTGGTACTATAGTATGATGCAAGAACTCGGGTGGCCGATGGATAGCATCCCCGTGCATTTGACAGGGCTTGCACCTTCGGACGTACTCTTCGGCATCCCGCGACAGGTAGGGCCAGAAGTACCCTTGAGACAGTATTTTATGGGCAAGGGTCCTGCCGCCGGAGTGGTTTCCACAAACCCCACTGTGAATTTCCTGCATCACTGCTCTAGATTCTGACGGTGTAATACACCTCAGGTAAGGACCGGAAAAGGACTTTCTGTAGAGTTGCCCATTGATGATTGAATACCGGGCAGAATTCCTCCTGACCTTGTAAGCTTCAGCTTTGTTTTCGGGAAGTGTTCCATTTCGCAAGTAATCCATCAGGGGATCCATCCAGCTGGGTTCCCAAGGGATGAACATTACTTGTTCCGCCTCCTGGATACTTGGCCTTCGAATAAAATCCACCAGTGCAACCCGAGTTAGGTCCTCTCCGGCTGAGGATGCCTGATTGGCCAGATGATCAGTTCAGAATTCTCGTTCCTAGGGATCTGGGTGAAGGTTACTTTTTGAAAACCCTTTGTTTCTTTCATAACGAGTGCACGATATAACTCCATTTTTGGGTCCTTTGTTTCATACTCCCCGTTGATCTGACGGACAACCAGCTGAGAATCACTGTGTAATGCTAAGGACTGAATCTGAAGGCTCTGGGCTATCCTTAGCCCGGAGATGACGGCCTCATACTCTGCCTCATTGTTCGTGGCTGGGAACTGCAATTGTACTGACATATGAAGGCGTGTTCCATCAGGTGTCAAGATCTCCAAGCCAATACCTGATCCGGAGAAGCAGGATGATCCATCCACAAAGATCTTCCAGGTTTTCTGTTCGTTTTCCTGGTCTGGCTCTTCAGTTTCGCTTTCAAGTAAAAAGTCCGCCACTGCCTGTCCTTTAATGGAAACCCGGGGTATGTATGTCAAATCGTATATGCCCAATTCGATAGCCCATTTAGAAATTCGCCCTGAGAGGTCAGGCTTTGACATTATAACCCGTAGGGGTGTTGCCGTTGGGACGACGATCGGGTGAGCTTCAAAGTAATGCCTCAGCCTTCTTTTTGCATTCACTAGTGACAGAACCAACTTCTCTTGCCTGCTGTATCTGGTCTCTGCCTCAGCTAATGATTTGCTGGTGTAAAACACTGGCATTTGAAGTTTTCCGTCCTCTCTAACGAGGGCGGCGCTGGTTGACGCAGAGGATACTGCTAAGTACAGGTATAAGATTTCATCGGGAATTGGTGTGGACAGAATCGGGGGTACGGTCAAGTACTCTTTTAGACTCACCAGGGCCTCCGATTGCTCTGGACCCCAGATCTCTCCATTCTTTGCTTTTATTGCCTGAAAGAATGGTCGGCATCGATCAGTGAGTCGTGAAATGAATCTGCTAAGTGCAACAACTCTCCCCGTCAAGACTTGAACGTCTTTGTGTGTTCGGGGCTCCTTCATTTCTATCAGGGCCTTGACTTGCGTCGGGCTGGCCTGAATCCCGGTCCGGTCCACGATGTGCCCGAGGAACTGTCCAGATGATACGCAAAAAGAGCATTTCGCTGGGTTAAGCTTCATGCCGTGTGACCTGAGGGTGGCGAACACTTGACGCAGGTGGACGAAGTGGTCTTCCTTCCTTCTACTCTTGACCACAGTGTCATCGATGTAGGCCTCAATTACTGTACCCATCATACCTTTAAAGATCTTGTTGACCAGTCTCTGGAAAGTGGCACCCGCATTTTTCAGTCCGAAAGGCATAACTCTGAAGCAGTATGTGCCTGACTCAGTAATGAAGGAGGTATTTTCCTCATCCATTGGGTTCATTTTTATTTGGTTGTAACCTGAATACGCATCCAGAAAGGTCAGACGATCGTATCCAGCGGTAGCATCAACCATCTGGTCAATCTTTGGCAGTGGAAAGCTGTCTTTCGGGCATGCCTTGTTCAGATCGGTGAAGTCAACACAAACCCTCCATTTGCCGTTCTTCTTCTGCACTACCACTACGTTGGCAAGCCATTCGGGATATCTGACTTCTCTGATGAAGCCTGCTTGGAGCAACCTGGATACTTCATCCGCTATAATTTGGTTCCGATGTGCCCCCATGCGCCTTTGCTTTTGCCTGATAGGTCTGACATTCGGGTCAACCCGTAATGAGTGTTGTGAAACTTCGGGGTCGATCCCCGGCATGTCCGTATGCTCCCATGCGAAGACATCACAGTTTTCCTGCAGTAACTGTGTTAGTTCCTTAAATTCAGGATCGGTGAGATTTGTACTTGCAAAGGTGACTTTTCCCGGGCTATCGGGCACAACGCAGATCTGCTGCAACGGTTCAACCACAATTGGGGGGCCCGGGTCCCCTTCCTTTAATTGCTATTTGGAGCCTGAGCTCTGCTCCTTGGAGCGGAATGCCACTGGGGCCAATGTGTAAATGCTCAAAATTGCACTACACAAGAGAGAATGCTTTATTCAACATTTGATTTTCCTTTTATACATTTCTCAATGGGCTTAAAGCCCATTGGGGCAACATTTCATTTACTAAATAAATACGTGGATACAATGGGCCCAACCATTGGGCTTACAGGAGTTTTATTGGGCCAGTAGCCTGATGGGCTTAATCCAGAAAAACTTTGGTGGGTCAAGACATTTTCTACACTTACAGCAGGATACCCCATTTCTCCGTACTGTTTTGGATTGCCATGGAGGCTCTAAACCAATTTTATGCAAAAGGAAGTGTTTCTCAGTTCTGATTTTGACTACCACTGTAGTTGCAACAAGCTTCAGATTACAAATTCCCTTTCTTGATAATCAAATGATTTTCAGTGCCAATAATGTGAATCTTCTTACAATTCTAAAGTTCTCTTTGGATAAGTTTAGCTCTGCTTCAGATTTATTCCCAAATCTCTCTAAGAGCATGGTTTTTAGGGCTGGGGTTGATGATCAAGTATATCTCATATCCTACTTATTCTTTACTTTCAACTAACTGAGCTTCTTGTGAGATATTTGGGATTTCCTTCAATGTCAACTGGATTCAAGGCTATGGATCCTAAACGCCAGAAAAGATTACTAAGAAGTCGTCAACATCTTCTAGCAAATTACAATGAGTTAGCTCTATCCTATTATCAATCAGTGTAGACAGGTGGTTATAATTCTTGCAAAGAAGACGCTTCCACAAAGATCTTATGAAAAGGAACTTATCAGGTCTCTGGAGGTATAAAGGTGTCCAGAGATGAAGCTTGTTTTTCAAAAAAGGAGGGAGGGAGGGAGGTTCAGAAATCAAAGAAGCTGTTTGGAATAAGGCTGCTATGCGGAACCATTTCTGGGCTCTGCACAGTTTCCTCTGTCACTGTTGGTGCAATAGACTACTATATCTGGTGAAAGGTAGGAACATTTTGTTTTTGAAGGTTCCCAAAAATTTCTCATGGACTTGGAGAGAACAAATAAAATTGAGGGAAGTTTTTAGGAAGCAAGTCAGATAAGGGGTGGAACCTAGAAGTACTGGCGAATCTAAGGGAGAGAATCTGATAGGTGATTCTGGCCTGGAAAAAAATGTAACTGTAGCTGAGGTTATTGTGAATGGTTCCTGGAATTGGCCCCCATTTAACATCTTGGAGCTATCTGAACATAGAAGGAAATATGAGAAGATCCAAAATAATACTGGTACAGAAGATACAGCGGTTTAGGGGCGTGGGAGTATGAACGAGGGAAAAAAACGAAGAGAGAGAGGTGTGGTGTGGTGTGGTGTGGTGCAAGTCATCTATCTGTGGCTTTTGGAATCAGTAGCACGAGACAATTTAAGGTGGATACTCCTGTTTAGCAAAGCTTAAGGCGGAAAGCCTTGCTCACCGGGAGTCTTATTTCGCTGCTTCCGTATATTTAGTTTGAAGGGAAAAAAAATTCTAGAATGTTTGATAAAAATGTTAAACCAGCAAGTCCAGCTCGAGATTATTGATGCCATCAGATGCAAGCTTAGGGCTGCGAAAGACTAAAGGCTACAAGCGGCATGGCTTATTCAGAATTGAGATTTACCAGCTCATGCCTAAATTGTTTCTGAGTTTCTTTCTTTTCAAATGCTGTTTTTCATTTTGTGGTTGTTTTGTATCAACATTTGAAGGTTTACTCTTTTGGTTATCCTTGTGGGGCTGTGTAGTTTTTGATGTCTGTCCCTGCTGCTTAGCATTATGCTATGCAGTGTTCCTGGTTTTTGTTGTTTGAATATATTTTCTTGTCTGTCTTGAGTCCGTCTATTGGTCTGTTGCTTACTAATTTGTTGTGTTTAGGTTGTAGTAGCCTCGTGTGTATTAGGTTTCTGTTTCAGGAGATGTGCCTCTCTGGTTTTGGTACATAATTGTTCCATCTTCATAAAGTTTATCTTACTTAGCAAAACTAAATAAAAAAGAAGGGAACGAAAAAAATATTTTACTTGGGGTTTTCTATCTCAAATCCTGTTTTTTGTAATTGCGCGATATTATATCTTTGCACTAATGTTTAAATAATTGATATTGCTGTATCTTAAATATAACTTTTAGATTTTCAGAGTCAATTATTGTTAGCTCACCCCTCCTCTAGATCTATTTAAGGACCAAACACACACTGCCTTAAGGCCAAAACACTAACTTTCCCTCAAAATCATCCCTTTAGTTCGGATAGGCCTCATTAGCTGGGAGTGAGGGAAGGTAATCATAGCCTTTCCGGATTGATGCGTAAAACGAAAACTGACAGCGTCCGTTTACAGTGGTTCTTGTCTGTGGTCTTAGACCAGTTCAACAGTAACAGCCCTTTGTCCTTCAACTGGTATCAGCGCTTATCAATGATGGATTTATCAGGAAAGAAGAGCTGAACTACCTGAAGATCACGGAGTGTGGCCTCTTCAATGGTCAATTTAGAGGCAATTTCTGCAACTTGCTTATACTTCTCTTCATATTTCTTAGCAAGAGACTCTGCCTGAAATACAATGGTTGTCGCGTAAGAGAGAGAGAGAGAACAATTTCTCAAAAAAAAGGAGAATTGAGTATTTCCATCTTAGAAAGTACCTCGCGCTTATCTGCTATCGCCCTTTCTATGATCTCATTAAGTCGATTATCACACCTACTTTTGTACAGAACCTGGGAGAAGAGAAGGAAACAAATAAACTAAGATAGAACAAAAGGCTAAAAACTATCTGAGGATGAGTACAGAATGAAGTTTTTGAATCCCTGAGAATTTATGGCTGCCTAATGCTAAATAATGAGTACATCTTGAATATGCAGACTCCAAGGATACAAAGGGAAATCTACTCACAAGGTCCTGCATTTTTGTCCTGTAGAACTCAAGCTTCTCTTTAGAATCCAAAAGAACCTTTTCCTTATTTTCAACCTACATTAACAAAGGTAAAAGACTCAATTGACATTCATGATAAAATTACTGCATGGCACCACAAATTTTTTTCCATATATTAATATTAATGTGACACGGATGCATTGCAAACAGTCTTCGAAATGAAATCCCAAAACCCACATCTAATCTCCGTAAACTCGGTTTTTCTTAACGGAGAACAAAAGATTTACGTTAAAAAATTGCATCATATTATTCATTAAACAAAAACTAACAAAAGGAACATAAACAAACAAAGAGCGTGACAAAAAAAGAAATTGTACGAAGAAACTTCACCATGCACTCCATTCTCATGATGCGTCAAGTCAGAATATCAATAGAAGTCAACTTCATAAATTGTTCACAGAAGTTACGGAATAAGTAACAGAAAACCACTCAATGTCATGTTGAAGACAACATTGAGGGACAATTGTCATTGTTCGTGGAAAAATGGAAACAAGTTAGGTCAAATTTTAGCCTTTACAAGATATAATCCATTAATTGCACCAAAGACATGGAAGCATTTTCCTCACTTTCTTAACACCTATTGAACAGTCTCTTGGATCTGAACTATCATTCAATTCCCTCATTTAGTTTCTGTTATAAAGACATGAAAATTTCTTAATTTCTTGTGTCGTGAAACCAGAAAACGATCCAGATAAGGAGGTTTTAAGCAAAAAGTTGGATAAATGATTTTTCTAGTTGTAGCAAATTTGTAGAAAGTGACCACAAGAAAAGTGGGGACAGGGTGGTACATTATGTGCTGCTTCTGCAGCCTCTTCCGAATTTGAATTCAGTGAATTTTGCTCCCCATCTCTGAGTTGATTCAGATGAGAAAACTCTGTTGATGGCATTCTTGCCTTCTGCTGATTAAACTGCATTGTTGCATCAGCCTGAGGAAATGTCATCGGCACTGAAGGCCTCAAACCAGATGTAGGTGTCACTGGCTGGGCATTTTGGATCCCTTGCTGTGGCCTCAAACCTACACATAATGAAGGAGAATGAGTTACTGAGAAGAAAATTTTGGGGGAAAAGATTGGAAAACGTATAATTTGACTGAAATAAATACCAGCGGTGGGTCCCCAAGATGGGGGTCCATATGAAGCATTGACCGGACCAGTCAGGGACAACAAAGTCTCATCAAGCAAAACATTACTTGGAAGCGTAGGTGGAAGAGAACGGCCTTCCCTGTACCGTTCCATCAGATAAAGAGCAATGCAAAACTCCCTCAAAGATAGCATACTATCATTATCTTGATCGGATAAGTCCCAAACCTGCTTTAACACCTCTGCCAAAGGATACCAACAAAATAAATGAGCATGATCTAATCAAAGTATTAAACAAAACTTTAAATTACTAATTTGACATTCCTACACAAAAAAAAAAAATATAACATATAAAAAATAAAATAACAAAAAACACGGAACTCTATAAAGCTTCACAAACAATGGGGAATAGGAAAGAGCATGTTATAACAAGAAAACAATTATGCTTAAGTAGACCAACATGGTAATTCCATCATCCAGGAATCTTGAATGCCAAATAGTCATGTTTGCAAACTTATGAACTATGGAAATATTGGATAGGAATTAGATGATTTCAATCAAACTTATTCATGAAAGAAAATGTGATGCCAGAATTCTTTTTGGCTTCTTGTCGGATATAGAACCACGGAGATCAGCAAAACTTTTATAACGATTCAATCAGCTCTACAGAAAATGAAAATTGCTTTGCAACTCGTTGTATATTGTTTCAAGAAAATTTTCCGACAATGGAAGCTTAGAATTCCTACTTGGGTAAGCTTAGATTATAGAAAGCTTGTGGGGTTTGAGATCTAAAAGGGTAGACGAAGGTTGTAGGTTTGTTGATAGAAGGAGTTGGAAACAAATAAGTAGAAGTGATTGAAAAAAGTTTCAGAGAACTAATTGGGTCTTAGGTGATATATTAAAGGCCAAAGTATTTATTTTAAATAATTTGCTAAGAAGATAGGAGGCTGGTAATAGGTATGGTAGAAAAATTTAATAGTGTAAAATTTAAGAGAAAAGAATAAGGGGAAAAAAAAATCTTCTTCTGTAATATCATCAACAATCGTTAGTCTTCGTACATAGCTTCAAAGCCTCTCTTAATGAAATTAGGATCTCCACTCAAGTAGCCAGGATAAAGGAAATTCGGAGAACAAGCTCTTCAAATGTGATACAGAAGGATACTAGTACACAGTACACTAAAGCAGGTTAAAGATAAAACCCGAATGCCATGGGGATTTTACATTTCTGGGAGAGAGATCCAAGACCTTTATCTTTCATAAGTGATGAAACCATTTGGAGAAAAGATGAATAATATCCCTCATTATGCAATCAAAGGTATTCTTTTGTCCTTTGAGTGCTTTATACCTATCAATGGCTTCTTTATCAATCAAAATACAAATAAGAAAGAAAGTACGAAACTCAAAGACATATAGGCATACACTGCAACAAAAGTTTGGCACAATGGTGCCATCATAATAATACTGAAGAATGGTCTTTGGATGGTTGGGGGTCTGAAAAATAATAAATAGGCTAACGTATGCATAAAGCAAAAGGCTAAAGTCACAGAAATAAGTCTACCTCTCGGCAGTCTCCAACTCAAGAATAGGTTACGCGCCTGGTCACCAGAAATTTTCCCATCCCTGTCAGTGTCTACTTCCACAAATACTTTAGTATATTTCTGAACACCAGCTGGTGTCATTTTCGGCCATGGAACATTGGATTGTTCAGAAGCAGACTTTCCAACCTCAGCTGAAATTCCAGCTGCTGCAAGCAATGATGTAGGTTGACTTACAGCCTGATGGTTCGGTTTCAACTGTGTCTGAGTCTGCTGAAGCAGACCTCCTCTAGGCTGGCTCATAAAAGTACTCTGTAATGACTCCAATGGGTCTGTCTTAGCTGCAGACTGGGACCCAGCAGACACCGGAGCAATGCCTGAAGTGACAGGTGCACTACTGACAGAATAAGTTTGTCCAGAAGAACCATGCTTTGGTAAAGATGGCGTGGCAGAAAACACATCGCCTCCAAACATTTGGTCAGAAGGAAACCCATTCCCAGATCCAGTTGACGCTTTAAAATCTTTACCTGCTGTTAAGGAAGGTGTCGAAATTAGATCCTGTGGTTTAATTACATTCGAGGGAACTGACTCACTAATTCCTCTATTAGGGACTTGTGATGTTGCTCCAGTTGAAGTTCCACCAGACTTTCCACCAAGCCAATCACTTGAGATGTTCGAGTTCGGCAGACCAAGAC
Organism: Cornus suecica; assembly: GCA_963922005.1. Classification (NCBI taxonomy): domain Eukaryota; kingdom Viridiplantae; phylum Streptophyta; class Magnoliopsida; order Cornales; family Cornaceae; genus Cornus; species Cornus suecica. The sequence goes on from OY998240.1 coordinate 87,343,951, forward strand.
CAACATTACTACCTCCAGGGCGGAAATCAGGGCCTGCAGCTGGATGCAAAGCAGTACCACTGACCGTGGGAAGAGGCGGCCTTGCTGAATGATTTCCTTGAGCTGGGAAATACTGCTGGTTCATATTTGCATTTGGAGGTACTTGTCCTCTGAAGCCAAGATTTTGGGATGTTGTTGGTGCAACTGCACCCATCTGATGCGCAGTTGCAGCAGCCACAGGATTCAAGCGAGGTGCAGGAGCAGATGATAAATTTATTTGTGGAGCAGGAATTTTAGCTGAAGCAGGACCATATAACGCCGCCTTCACAATATCTGGTGTTAGCTCTCGCTTACTTTGTGCAACAGTTACAAGTTTAAGGGCATTGTAAAATTCAGCACGGCCAAGGAAACCACTACGCCTCTGATCAGCATGCATCCATATCTGCATTGAGTGGAAGAAATTGTTGATCAAACTGTCACAAACCCAAAACTTAAGGACCTAGAAGTTTTTGTTCTAAAAATTTTAAAGAGAAAAGGTAAAGCTGTAGTAGAAAACAATTCCCATCTACTGTAGCTGAAATATTTTAGATTACAAAAAGCATCCTGTATTGTGTCCCACCAGGGGCAACCTCCCCAAAGGTTTGGTTCAATACACATGCTATGTTTGACATTTGCCATTTATAACATCGTGTACCCCTGAGGTTTAGCGCATGATCTCAACCCCCACACATTTATCTTACAGGCAAATCCGTTTAAAGAAAATTTGCAGACTCAATATCCTTATGTTAGATGACAAAAAATGGCATAAAACATGAACAAAATGCCCTTTCTCTTGGCCCGTGATTGGGTGATCTTGAAAGAAAAACATGTGACATTCTACTCACTTGAAGTTGTTCTCACCGACAGCAAAAGTAGGCCTGCAATCACTTGCAGAAGATACACTGTGTGTCTGAAACTTAGGGTTCTATTGCTTTTCTCCTATTAATTTATCTATAGACACTAGGACATCATCCCCTATGGTCTTCACTCAGGGTGCGTTTGGAAACTGGTGTTTCCGTCTTTGTTCTTGTTTTTTCCACTGTTCAGGGAAAAAAAACACATTTGGCGCACCTATTACTATTCACCTTGTTCTCACTTTGGAAATTTTTTTGGTGAACAATACCCAAAGTCATGTGAACACCAAATTGGTGTTTTCTTATGTCTCAGTTTGGGATTTTAAAAGAAAAATCAAAATCAAAAGTATTTCCTGGTCGACGAACTGAGAGCCTCCACCACCACCAATAGCCACCTCCACCAACCATCACCACCACCAACCATCACCACCACCAACACAGTCGCCGGCGAGGAGCCCCTCCACGACCAACCCCCACACCCAAATCAACGAACTGAGAACCGATCTCCTTGCCGGCGAGGAGCCACCTCCACATCCAACCCCCACACCCAAATCGACCCCCACCAATCGACACCCCCATGGACCGATCGACCTCCTCTACACCAATCGCCACCAACACCACAACACTAACCTCCAAATTTGCACTAATCGCCACCACACACACACATGTATATATACACACAGAGGAGATATACATATATACACATATACAGACATATATATATACACACACATATACACACAGATGAGTTTGATGGGTTTGGATTATGGGATGAGAAATGGGTATGTTGAATTGGTCGGGACAGAGGAGATACAGTACATGCAAATAAATGGTGTTATTAATTGAGGAGATATGTTTGGTCAAAAATCTGTAATTATTTGAGAATTATTTTAATTTCTTTTAACATATATCTATGTGTTTGTGTGTGAGAACAAAAATATATATTTTGGTCTAAAATACAACTTTGTGTTTTTGTTTTTAGGCTGAGAAAAAAAGACAAGAAAAAGAAATGGTTCTTGTTTTTTTCTTCCCAAAACAAGAACAAAAACAAGGGTTCTCAAACGGACCCTCAACCAGTGTCTCTATATTCTTATAACCAAATACATATTAGAAGGCATTCAAAAGGGGAGCGAGTCCCAAAAGTGCATAATGACCGAGGCCAAGTACAACCAAGGGCTCAAGAAACCCAAAAAAACAACTATCAAGTTTAAAGAGTTATAAAAATTTCCCATAACCCATCAAAAAAGATAGCTAACAATAGGAAATTTATTCTATTCCACTACTTCCTAATACACTACCAAACCTAAGAGGATTGTTCTTCGAGAATCACAAGCACGGGTCTCGCTTAACAAGATCTCCAACATCAAAGAAGCCTCTTGAAGACCTAGGCATAACCCACTACATGAAGTCTCCATTTTATCTTATTGACTTTATTTCCATTGCTTGATGGTTGATCATCAATTGTGAATATTTAATTAAATTCAAAATTACAATTCATTGAAGTACATTCAGAAAACAAAAGAAGAGACGTACTAAAAAAAAATAATAATAATAATGAATAAACCATTTTCTGTATGATAACATGTGGGTTCTTCTGTTTGTGCATTGTGACACCTAAAAACTGTTACACTGACCACGTTGAACCACATCCTTTCCAACACCATTACAGTTTCAGTCCTTTTTCAACTCCTAGTTTATAAAACACATTGAGGGTTATATACGCCCATCATTTTAATTCCATAAAGCCAGTAAAAAGAAGCATAAAATCCCAAATAACAAATTTCAGAAGATATATACGTCTCTGGGTGTGCTTGTGTTTGTTTGTGTGTGTGTATATATATTACCTGAGCAAGTACGTTTTTGGGTAAGTTGGATCCTTGGAAAAAAGAAACAGCTTCAGCTCCACTGATCCTGCCATCCTGATCCAAATCGGCTCTTCTGAAGTAGAGATCAAATTGATCCATGTTCGGCCCCGCCATTTTTCCAAATCAATCGATTCAAACTTCACAGTAATAGTTTCAGATCAGTTACAACAAAGCCGCCCCGAGAGCCGATTCACAAATTTAGAGCAAATCGCCGAATCATCACAAAAGCCAATCATACATATACACATACACACACATGTGTGTTCGTAAGATCAAAAGGAATGGATCGTGGAGGTGTAGATATGAATCGGAACAGTGGGGTGTTTCTTGTTTTACCCCTAATTTAAACAATTTGGGGATTTCGATCTCTTTTTTCATTCGCTCTCTATTTTAAGTTTTAGGGTAATTTGCAGTGACACCACATGTTTAGGTCAATTTCACCGAACCTCCGGTTAACGCACAAATTTACAATAATACTCTTTGAGCTTAAATAATTTTTCAGTGACATCCCTTTGAACCGTAAAATGTCATATTTGCCCTTATTATAAATAGAATTAATTTCAATAAACTCTCATATACTATTGAATTTAATCAACCAACGCCTCTTATGTCCGGATTGCCCCTTATATTTTTCAATTTAATCAATTAACTCCTCCTATATCCGAATTTCCTTTCAATTTCAATCACATTGCCTCCACCCTCAAACAATATATATATACTTCAAAAAATATATATCAAATTCAAAAAATATATATAAAATTTGAAACAAATATATAAATTTCAATAAAAATATATATATATATAATTCGGAAAAAATATACAAATTCAAAAAAATTAAAATTTAGAAAAAATATATAAATTTCAAAAAATATATATATAATTCAAACAAAAAATATAAATTTCGAATTTATATATAATTCAAATATATATATATAATTCTGAAAAGGTATATAAATTTAGAAAAAATATATATATATATTTCAAACAAATATATCCAGCAACAATTAGTGGTCTTTTATATATATATATATATTTTTTTTTTTGAAATTTATATCATGTTTTCGAAAGTTATATGATATTTTCGAATTTTATATATATTTTTGAATATTATATATTTCTTTTGAATTTTATATAATTTTTTCAAATTTTATATATATTTTTCGAATTTATATTTTTCATTTTGAATTTTATATATTTTTTGAAATTTAATATATTGTTTTCAAATTTATATATATTTTTTCGAATTTTATATATATATTTCTAATTTTATATATATATTTTAATTTTATAAATATATTGTTTGAGGGTGGGACAATGTGATTGAAATTCAATAGTAGAGGGAGGTTTATTGAAATTAATCCTATTTATAATAAAGACAAGTCTACTTTTCAAGATTCAAAGGGGTGTTACTACAAAAAATTTTAAAGCTCAGGGGGTGTCACTACAAATTACCCTAAGTTTTAACTACAAGTTTACAAATAAGTTAATTCTCAATTGGCCCCAAAAGTATGTAAATTTGTGGGAAACGGTTCCAAATGCCAAGGGCCTGTTTGAAAATACTACAGTACTTTTTCTTTTTTTTTCGGTCAAAGAATTTTATTTTTATTTTTTATTGTTGAGAAAATTAAAATTTAATAGCTAGAAGTAGATAAAATTCCTCTTAAGTTACCTCAAATTATACAAATCTACTAAACTAACTTGGTCTAACAAAGTGCTCTTTGTAGACGCAATTTAGTAGTAAAATTTTAAGGATAATTTGCAATGACACCCTTTGAGGTTTGGGTTAATTATACTTAGTGGCCGGTTAATGTATTTTTAACAGAGACACCCTTTGAGGTTTATAAAGTATTGCGATGACACCCCTTGGAGTCATAAAATGACTTAAGTGTCATTAGTTATGTTAATTTGCATGCAAAATGTCTAATTTACCCCATTATTCAAATCTTACACTTCACTTACTACACCAACTTTAATTTACTCTTGTTATTTATGTTTGAAGTAATTTTTTTATACAAATTTTTTTATTTTTTATTTTTTAATAAATATTATTATCCATTTACTTAACATTTACACTAAATATTACATGCAAAATATATTGAATATTACTAAATTCAATTAAGTTATACTTACACTAATTAGTACAAAATTCTTTTTAATTTCCCACAAAATACATTAATTATTACAAAATCTCACTAAACTGTATACTAATTAAAATACCAAAGCCATATTTATTTTTTCTATAAACTTTTTTTGTGTGTTTAATCTTGTTACTTATTTAAATACTATAGTCAATCAACAATTTTAGTGAAATTTGACAATATAATTATATATATTATTAAATATAATCTAATAATAGTTACTAATTTTAGTGGGAATGTTGAAAAAGTTTTGTAACATTTAAGTATAAATATAAAATAAATAAATAGATATAATTATTTAAATAAGTAACACGATTAAACAAAAAACAATTATAGAAAAAATAAATATGGCTTTGGTATTTAAGTATATAGTTTAGTGAAATATAATAATAATTAATGTATTTTATGAGGAAGTTTTTTCTTTGTATTAATTGATGTAAATAAATTTTAATTGAATTTAATAATATTTAATACATTTCGTGTGTAATGTTTAGTGTAAATGTTAAGTAAAATGGATAATCACAATTATTTAATAAATAGAAATGAAAGATTATATGAAAAGTAAAAACTACTTAACACATAAATAATAAGAGTAAATTAAGGTTGGTGTTGTGTGTGAAAGGCCTACCTTTTTTATATATAATATTTTTTTATATATAGAATCGTAAGATTCTACTACTACGATTTTACACGATTCTACCTAATTTAGCTAAAAAAATCCCTAAAATTGCAGAATCGCCCTAGAATTGTAGAATCGTACGATTTTACTCGATTCTACCGATTCTATTATAATTCTACCTATATAAATGATTTTTGTGCGATTCAAGTCGTCTGGGGATGTAGAATCGTACGATTCTACTCCCTATAATCACAATTTTAACAACCTTGAGTCTGATATTTTTTGCCTTTACATATATCGATTATTGACTATTCGATTATTAACTAAAAATATGTATATGGTTAACTACCTCATAAACTTATTGGTTGCAGTCCACCATGTGACAAGACGAAAGGAAGCTCATTTTGTGAACTGTGAGTTTGATTGTTTGACTAGAAGTTATTGTCATTTGAAAACTAGTAATTGATTTGTTCAAAGTATATTTTTGTCTTTAAATTGTTAGAAAAAGAACTGAAAATAACATTTTCCTAATTTTGTAGTGTAAGAGAAATTGTGAATTGACTTGAATCTATATATTTAGACTATAATTTAGGTTGAAATGTTCAATGATAATTTCCAAGTATTTTCTAGGAATTGTTGGATTTAATGAAGTGTGGAATATAGGATAAAAATCCTAAGAATTCCTATATAATTTAGAGAGAGACATAGACCTTGCCTCTGTAATTTTCCGGGTTGTTTCTAACTCAATCACATCAAATATACTTGTTTATTTCTTATATTGTTATAGTTTGTTCTCTTCCACATATACATGTTTGTTTATTTCTTATATTGTTATAGTTTGTTCTCTTCCACATATACATGTGCAGTGCAGGTGCATGTAGTTTTGATTCTGATACAAAATATTTCATAAAACTCCCCGTAGATCATATCCAACTTTGTTTATACCTCTATCGGTGGTAGCGTATATTGAATAGTAATAAAGTTTCTCTTATTCGTATTAACAGCTATTTCTACACCAAGAAGGCAACTTCATCGGAGAATGTCGCTGAACTTAGATTCCAAAGCTGAGGATGTCATCCAAACGTCTGCTCAGAGAAGGAGGAGCTTACTGTGGTCAATTGGTGGCTTCTTCAATCCCTTGTGCACTCACCAATTTCCAATCCCTGACATTGGTTTGTTTTTCTTTTGTTTATTCAGAAAGCAATCATTTCAGTTGCTATAATGTTATAATTGATATATATATTTTTATATATATATATGGGATATAATGTTATATATATTTTTATATATATATATATGGGATATAATGTTATAATTGATATAATTGATAATGTTTATAGTTCCAAACACCTTCTTGATTTGTATTCCGGTTATAATTACCCCCTTCCTCCTAAAAAGATTCAATTTTTCGGTTATGTAACTTGTGAATTTCCTATTCTGTCACTTAATCGCCTTATTTCATAAAACTCACTGTAGATTATGCTTTTGAAATTATGTTTATTCTATATATATATATTTATCTATATATATATATGAATAAACATGTATTGACGGGTTGTTTATTATGCTTTTGAAATCTTTGATTTTGATTTCATATAGATTTATTGTTTGATTTTGATCTCTTATAGTTATGTTTGATTTTGGGATTTTATTGTTATTTGGAGGAAAAATAATACGTAATCGGGGTGGGGCGGGCGGGAAAATAAAAAATTAATCGAAAACGGGGCGGGGAAAAATAATCGAGTTAGGGGACGAGGCAGGTGAAACCCGCCCCGACCCGCCCCATTGCCATCCCTAAGCAGTATAGGGAATTCAAAAGCCACATAACCGGAAAATTGGATATATTTTGGAGTAAGGGGGTAATTGTAACTGGAATGCAAATCAAGGGGGTGTTTGGAACTATAAGGCTTTTTTTTATTAAATCATGAAATTACAGGGATTTTATGAAAATTACCCATATATATATGTATGGGAGAATGGCAGTAAACACCCCTGAGGTTTGAAAAAGGTGCAGAAAACCCCATTCAATTTCACTTTGTGCAAATAACCCCCTAAAGTATCCTCCGATTGGGCACTTTGCACCCCTGCGACACTGTTCCGACAATTTTTTCGGTCACATGCATATCACATGACTTAAAAAAAAAAAATTCCAAAATTGCCCTTCCTAATGACTTATAATTATATTTTTGGGTAATCGCCAACTTACCCTCACTTTTTCGAAAATCATTCAGTGACACCAACATTTAACACTATCTCTCTCTCTCTCTCTCACACACACACACACGCACACATATACATATATACACACACATATATAGATCTATACATATATACACACAAACACACACATATATACATCTACACCATCCCCTCCCACCGCCTCCCATGTAGATGTATATATGTGTGTGTTTGTGTGTATATATGTATAGATCTATATATGTGTGTGTATATATGTATATGTGTGCGTCTGTGTGTGCAGAGGTGTGTGTGTGTGAGAGAGAGAGAGAGAGAAAGAGAGAGAGAGAGAGAAAATTAAATAAATTTTAAATGTTTTTTTAATTTTATAATTATTTTCGAATTCCGTATTTTTTTTAAAATTTAATATATATATTTTTGAATTTTATATTTATTTTCAAATTTTATAATTTTTTTCGAAATTTAATATATATTTTTGAATTTTATATGTTTTTTTTTAAATTTTATATATTTGTTTCAAATTTTTTATGTTTTTTGCGATTTTTATATTTATTTTCGAAATTTAATATGTTTTTTGGAAAAAAAAAATAATTTCAAAATTTATATATATTTTTAATTTTATATTTATTTTTGAATTTATAATATTTTTCAAATTTTAATATATATTTTTTCGAATTTTATATATATTTTGAAAATTTAATAGAAATTAAATTATTAAATGATGGGAGGGGGTCTAATTGATAAAAACACTATCCTTGTTTCCAAACAGAATAAGGATAAGACATTGAGGGTAGTTTAGGGATTTTAAAAAAAAAATCAGGATGATGTCATCGTTCAAGGGTGATGAGAATATTGATTTACAAATAAAATAATTAAAACTTACAAAAAAAAAAATTTAACATTTGAGAGTATATTTATTCTAATACATTAAAGGTAAATGACATAATTAATATTCTAACTAAAAGAAATAATAATTTTGTAATTTAAATAATTAAGAAATATAATAGTAAGGATATGATTAAAGGTAAGGTGGAAATACAAAAAGTTTGGAGGGTAAAAGGGTAAAAAAATTTGAGGGCAAGCCCATGGTTCAACCTTTATGAAACTTTAGGGGGTTCTAAGCTCATTTCATAGTTGAGGGGGTATAGTAGGGAAAAAGAGTAAACTTGAGGGGAGTTTTAAGCAATTTACCCTATTTAATTTAAACAGTTTAAATAAGGGCATAAAAGTAATTTCCCTTTTCCGTTACCGGAAAAGGTGTTTGAGGGTATTTAGCGCCCCTTTTTGAAACTTGAGGGGTATTTTTAAACCATTAGGGGGATTTTCTGCATATTTTTCAAACCTCAGGGGTGTTTACTGCCATTCTCCCATATATATATATATATATAAGTTCATTTATTTCTCTATCCGTAGAGTTGCTTGAATAATAATAGCGTTTCTCTTATTCATATTAACAGCTATTTCTAAACGAAGAAGGCAAACTCCATAGGAAAATGTTGCAAATCAGAATCCAAATAGAAGACCTGAACTCGGCTGCTGGTAGTTTCAGTAGCAGTATGCATGCAATATCAGAGGCGGGTGATGAAGGCATGCCTAATGCATTACCACCAATCAACTCTCAGCGAAGCTTCGATTATTGCCCAAGGCGCCAACCTTCACTGATGCTTAGTTATTCTTTTGATGAAGAAGGAGAATCCAGCACTGTAAAATACCGAAATTATCACCATCATCGGGGCAAAGGGATCCGGCAAGACTACTCTGGCTCACGCAATTTACAAAAACAGAGGTATCAAGCAGTGTTTCGAATGTCGAGCCTTGGTTTATGTTTCTCAAGGTTACACACTCAAAGATGTCCTGCTCAACATATTGAAGCAGATGAAGACTTTGGAGGACAAAGATGCAGATATGACTGAACAACAACTGCTTCGAAGTAGGCTCCCTGAGGCCTTAAAGAAGGTGAAATGTTTGATTGTCGCGGACGATGTGTCAGCAAGAGATGTGGAAGAACTTAAGCAAGCCTTTGCAGATATTAGAAATGGAACCAAGATGATTGTTACCATTAGTGACGGAAAGCCAGCTTTGTCAGCCGATCCACCAAACATCATCCAGCATGAAATGAAGCCATTTAGTCCTCCGGATAGTTGGAAAATGTTCTTGAAAGCAGCCCGGTTGCCAAAAAGTACTGATGTCGAAAGCGATCTGATGGAGGCGATTCTAGAAAAATGCCAAGGTCTACCCCTGTGGATTGTTCTCCTTGGTGGTTTGTTATCGACTAAGAAAACACCAAATTATGAGCGATGGAGGCAAGTGGTGTTTGAGCCTTCGAATCGGGACATCTTGTCATTGAGTTACAATGATGTACCATTTCGCTCAAAGCTTTGTCTGCTTTATTTAGCTCTTTTCCCCAAAGGCTATGACATCCCAGTAAGGAGGTTACTTCGGCTGTGGCTTGCAGAGGGATTTGTGTTTGTTCCAGAGAATGTGGTACATGAATCCCCCAAGGAGGATGTACTGCTGGAATACTTCGAGGATCTGGTTAAACGGAACTTGATTCAGATATCCAAATTGAGGTCCGATGGAAGTCCCAGAAGATGTCGTTTGCTAGGTGCTCTACATGAAAGCTTGTTGTCCAAGGCAAAAGCTATCAGCCTATTCCATATCCATTACAACAATAGCTGTGGAGGAGCTGCAAATCGTCCACTAAGTGTCCGCAGGGTTGTCGAGTATTCAAACATTAAGAATTGTGATCTCTCTGATCTTCACAACTTGCGGTCTTATTTATCATTCAACATTCAGCAGAAGGATACACCTGCAATTGAAGTAGGCAAGTTTCTGAGCAGAATAATTGATTGCAAAGGCTTGGGATTGCTGAGGGTTCTTGATCTAGAAGGCGTGTACAAACCGAGTTTGCCTGACAATCTGGGAGATCTCTTTAACTTGAGATATCTGGGGTTGAGATGGACTTTCTTGGACCACCTCCCTTCCTCGGTGGGCACACTGCCCTACCTCGCAACATTGGATGTGAAGCACACCAATATCAATAGTCTACCTGAATCCATTTGGAAATTGAAGCATTTGAGACACTTGAATCTCAATGAGATTCGACTTGACAAGCCACCAGAAGGGGAGCTGCTGACATTATGGGGATTATTCGTAGATGACAAGTGTCCGGTAAGAAATGGTTTGGACAAGTTAACTAGCCTTAGAGAGTTGGGCATTACATTCAATTTGAGGTCTGGCCAGGAAGACATAGCAGACTGGGTTGCAAAACTAATTAGTCTTCGATCTCTGAGGTTGAGATCCAAGGATGAGAGGGGACGTCCTTCGGAACTTTCTCTGAAGCCATTGTCGAGTTTAGCGAAACTTTCCCATCTGTATTTGCTGGGAAGTATACAAAAGCTACCTGCGAGATGTGATTTCCCGCCGGTAGTTAAGGTTCTGACATTGTCAGTCTCAAGGCTGGAGGAAGATCCCATGCCAATTCTGGGGCAACTGCCAGAGCTAACTGTCCTGAGGCTTTTGGCAGACTCCTACCAGGGGAAAAATATCATTTGCCACGGGTTTAGTAAGCTTCGAGTCTTGAAACTTTGGATGCTGAGGGAGTTGGAGGACTGGGATGTGGAGGAAGGAGCAATGCAGAACCTTAAAGAGCTGAGCATCAGACGTTGTCTACGACTGAAGAACATACCCCAGAGACTGATGCAGTCGAGAACATTGGAAGACTTGATCTTAACAAACATGCCAGTTGAATTCAACGATAAAGTTCAGAGGGAAAAGTCGAATCATACATCCCTTACTGCCAGAGATTGGGACTTTACTCCTTTGCCGGTGAGTCCCTATCCCTCTCTTTCTTAGCTTTACCACGTACTTATCGATTTCTTTTCATGTCATCCTTGATATATGCATATTTATAACTTACATGGCATGGAACTGAACTCTTTATTTGTGATCATGGCAGTGGGAAAGAGATATTTTATCGGAAAATGGGAATTAATGATCTGACGATTACCAGGGATGTTTATGCTGCATTAGCTCGTTGCTCCAGATAAGGACAGAAACTTGAACTCCATTATGTAAGGCCATTTTCCAAATGGGAAGTCCACAATGTTCGATTGGACTCATTTCCACCATCTGCTCCATCTTACTCATTTTGTTCAATACTGTAGGTAGTGCTGGAGGGTCTCCTGACTCTCCTTGTATGTTTCTTATTTAATTTTGTACTGCAAGATATATATGTTGGATAATAAAATCCGGATAATTGTACAACTCAACAAACCTGTTTAATCAACAAGAATAATGACACCAGTTAGTGCAGTGTTAGTTGCAAAGAAAGTGAAAACAAATGAAAATTGAAATATATATATATATATATATATATATATATATATATATATATCCACGGAACACCAGTTGAATAGTAATAAAAACAACTGAAAATTTGATGGAAATATTGTGTTTCCGAAGGTTCACAAAGTGAGTCCCACTATCAAATGAAATAGATTGAACAAGATAAGATTCATGACACTAGCATAATTTGAAAACAGAATCTCCTATACAGAAGTTAATACGACTTTTAGCAGAAAAACAGAACAGGAAGTATTTGAATGGTTGTTGATCTATTCACATACATATCTACATACAATAACATGGAAATTTTCACAGCGGAGGGTGATTTTTTCGTAGCAAAATTATCCTAGAGAGAACACACAAATGTTCTGTTGATCGGTACTCACACAAAGAGGAGGACTGAAAATGTTCTTGAAAGCAAATGAACAAATAATAATATATAAATGATCGGTATTACCCAACATTTATATGTTGGGTAATACAATCCGGATATTTGTACAACTCAACAAGCCTGTTTAACCAACAAGGATTCTGAATTCAAATATTGCAGTGTTAGTTGCAACGAAGGTGAAAACAAATGAACAAATAATAATATAAAAAAAAATCTCCACGAAACACCAATTGAATAGTAACAAAATAACTGCAAAATTGATGGCATAAAATAACTTTAACAACCACAAAGTTCCATAGGCTCACATAGTGAATCCCTCTGTCAAATTAAATAGATTAAACAAGATAAGATTCCTGATACTAGCATGGCTTAGAAACAGCATCTCCTTTGCACAAGTTAATAGTACTTTTAGCAGAATAGGAAATATAAATGGTTATTAATAGATTCACATATGTATCCTGATACTCTAACATGGAAGTTTTCTGCTCTAAATTTTTCATAGCGAAGGGTTACATTTTTCGTAGTAAAATTATTCTAGAGTCAAAACAAAAATGTGTTGTTGATCTGCACTCGCACACCAAAGAGGGGGATTGAAATGACTATTCCATGTGTAGTGACAGAAGAATCCTAGTAACTTCCTAATATTGCTTTGTTGGAATAATATATCCGTAAACTCTATATATATGCACTGTGACAATCTTTTGTATCAGGATACATCAATCCAACAATTTCATATAGTAAAACATGAGTGATGAAATAATAAATAATGCAGCAACAAACTGAAGAACTTGTTTCTCCAAAAATAATAGCAGTCCTGCAACTGGCATAGCATGATCAAGCAACTCAGAAGAAGTTAAAAAAGGATAAAGAGCATTCCCTGGTGATTCCCCGGTGATACTTCCTTGTATTTCAAAGTAGGATATCCGGACTTTTAGTCCTCTTAGGAACAATTAGGTGCATTTAATTTGTTTTGCGTATATAAAAATAAATATATATCATGAAGCACCAACATGCTACTGTGCATATTGGTCACTTTGCTTGAACAGTGGATGCTCCAACTATATAACAGCTGTAAGATATAAATCGAAGTTAAATGACATTGACGTTGCGAATTATTGTAGGACATTATATGCAAAAAGAAAGGAACTAGGTTATATAAATTCATAGTAGAGCCTAATTATATATATGAGATAAAGCAACATATAATATATAGGTATTTCCATTGCTACCAGTAACGTTTGCAGCCTTTCCCGTTAGCTACTTGACAATCAACTTAGCTCTAGCATGGCCTTTAGATATCTGAAACTGTTGTGTGATTCCCAGATGTGCCATTAGAAGCCAAACATGAGTTAGAAGTTCTCCACCTTTCCGGAGCTGCTGAGCATGGTGATTGCTGTTACAATGAGTAGCAGCATACGCAAGAATCTCCACCCACATTTGACTCACAAATTCCCATTTCTTTTCCTCCTTCAACTCTCCCAATGTCTTTGCAAGCCGGCAGGCATCAAACAACACAGATTTACTTCGGTCCCCCTTCACTTTTATAGGCCACACTTCAGTGTTCACCTCAAGTAACTTCTCACAAGCTGAAGTAAAATCATGTCTCGGAACATTTCTTTCTGCAAAAAACTCTTTGGCTTCAGCGCAGGTGTCACGAAACCTCATCATCCCAATCCCCATTGGCAGCAAAGAAGGACACATGACCAGAAGATACAACATGTAGTCTGATATTTGCTTGCTGCTTTTTTTATTAGCATTCATACTAACTGAAGCTGATGGATCTCCCCCACCATCCGAATAGTAGCAGAGGTCAGTAGCAATGTGCCAAATAAGAATGGTTTGGTCGAATTCGATTGTTGTCGCCCAATTAAGTGAGGTACAATTCTTCAGATCAGTGAATATGAGTTGTTTCAGGTGGGAAGAAACTTTTTCATAGGTCTTGTAACGGTGCTTCTCTCGAATTTCATTGATCCGAAGGAGCTTTTGGACTCCATGGAAAACTGGGGGCTTATTTTGGAGACAGACGCTTAGTAAATTGTACTGCGCCATTGAGTTGGACCACCATCGTTTCTTGGATCGTCGCAAGCAAGAGGTGGTTCTAAAAATGCTGCGAAATTTGCTCTCTCTACTCAGCCAATAATAATATGTCCAGTCTGAGAAGAGCATAACAAAGGCAGCATACATTTCCAGCAGAAGTGCCACCACCGTCAATAAATATGTGATTGCTAGATCAATTTTGTGGTAGCTATGCTTGTCAGATAGCACAAAAAAGCCCATCAACACCCATAGAATGGAAGAAAAACTCACAAGGCGAAGCATACACCCTGCAAAAGTATACACCACTGGTGCCTTAGTGTAGAGAATGTCAAAGGCAAATCCGAGCTCAATCTCAACCACGTGGAAAGCATCTTCAGGTGGGAGATCCTCGAAATAGGATCGACTGCTGTCCCGATGATGAAAACTGAGAATAAGATCTACGAACAGACGCTTAAACGTCTGAAACAAATGGTATGCCTTGACTATCATGAATTCACGGTGGCCAAGAGCACCAGCATTAGTAGAAACTGGATGGTCAGTAGGAACTGGAGTTTCAATTACCTCAGCTGCCTCGACATGGAACCCCTCAGCCTTCTTCAAAGTAAACTCCTCCATGAATTTGGCATAATTGGGGCCAGAATCAGGGGGAGTGAGCATGGAGTCACGGAGATGCTCACTGTTAGCAGATCTGAGTGACCAAGTCCGCTCACCATATTTGATTAGACCGGCATTGAGAACAAGCAAGCTCAGCACCGGCAGCCAGGAAGACCCAGGCCATGCCATGAGAAAAATATAGACTGCCACACCCGTCTGAACAACCAGCCCCAGCAAGTGCCTCAACCACAGCTCATTATCCTCCAGAGAATATGCCGTGATGGTGTCAGGACCGCCAAGGTGCAGCAGAAGAAATGGAGCCCAAAACGAGACTAGCTCTTTGGTGGCATTCTCTAATTCAGCAGCTCCAGTAGGCGTTCTTTCGCAATCCTGCTGGCTCGGATCAGTATAAGTTCTGGAAATGATGCCGAGGGCAACGGTCGCGACCAAGTCTGCCAGTAAGTAGGCGGACCAAAGAGCGATCCTGAGCCTAGTCCTGCCAACATACTTTCTTTTGTCTCCGAGCAGAATTAGTATTATCTGCAAGGTAAGGCTCAGAAGCATCATTACACGCAGCTCCCAATCATTCCATACTTTTCTCACACTTTCCGGGAAAACTTCCACTAGCTGCCTTTTCTCCACATACATGAATGCGCTTGCAACTATTTCAATTTATACATAGATACAGATTAATAATAATGTTAGTGAATGACAAGAACAATTGAAGTGTACTATTTTGAATTATAGATTGTAGAAGTACCTGTAAGAAGCATCGTAGGAAAAATCAATGGACACTAGCATGCACAAAGAGAGAGTTCATCCAGCAAGAAGCACAAGTCTAAAGGGGAGTACTTATAGACAGTAGATAGACTTGGGGTTGACTTGTCATCTATAGGGATGGAGTCATCTAAAAATATCTCTGTGATAAAATTATTTCGGGTATTTCCCGGGAGATTTTGAGTAATTTCCTAGCAGGCCCCGCATGTTGAAAGGATACAGTGGAATCTATGGAAAAAATGTTTGATGGAGACACATTGGTAGGTGTCTTTCTTGACTTGGAGGGACTGGGAAGTTGCTGCTAGGGCTGCAACTTGGGGCAGCCCAACCCGAACTCGGCTGGGCCAAATCCGGGTTGGGTTGGATCGGGTCGGGCCAGTCCTTAAGACATGTCCGGGTTCGGGTTGGGTCCGATCCATTTTTTATGGGTCGGGTCGGGTTAAGCTTTTTTATTTTTTTTTAGAAAAAATAAAATCGCATGGGTATATATATATATACACCTGATACAGGTATATATATATACATATATATAGATTTTAGAAAATAAGTTCTAAATATTTTGAAGCAGAATATATATATATATATATGTATATAATCAGGGTTTCAATCGCATTTTTTCTACATGAATCACACCCCGAATTCTAAAAATTAGATTAAATCCGAAGTGACGGATCTAGCAAATACGGCATGCTTCTCAGAGAACCCTAATTAAGAAAATTGATTCATTAAATACAGATAACTTTCCTTCGTTTTCTGGGTAGCCATACAGGGGTTTTATTATAACTAAAAAGGGTGTGGGTGAAGTACATGAAAGAGGACTGACCAGAAACGAGAAGTGCAGACCAAGACAGCCCGATTGTTGGTGTGAGAAGAAGAAGACGAAGTTGAGGCCATCTTCAAATGAGTCAACACCAGTTTCGATTTGCTCTGCGAAATGTTAAATCATCATTTCATCTTCTTCTGATTTATTTTGGGAATTAGAGGATTCAGTTCTGATGCCATGCGGGACTAAGTTCTTGTTTGGTAGAGGGTGTGGAGTTGGTTTTTTGTTTTGGTTTGGTTGGAGTTGGAGTGGTTGGCGTTGGTGTGGTTTTATTTTGGTTCCAAATCATGTTTGGTGTAGATGGTTTTGGTGTGAGAAAAAGTGATGCCTGAAAAACCAAACCATGTTTGGTAGAGTTGGTATGGGTTGAAATTCTGAATATTAATATATTAATAAATATTAATATTAATATATTAATATATGAGTTTCACATTTTATTTATTAATAAATATTATTATTTATTAAATAAATATTAATATATATTAATATATGGGTTTCACATTTTATTTATTAATAAATATTAATATTAATATATTAAAATATATTAATATTATAATATTAAAATATATTAATATTAATATTTTTTAATATATTAATATTATAATATATTTAATTTTTCATAAATATTAATATTAATATATTAAAATATATTAATATATTAATATTATAATATTAAAATATTAATATTAATATTTTTTAATATATTAATATATTTAATTTTTTGAAATATTTAATTTTTCATAAATATTAATATTAATATATTAAAATATATTAATATTATAATATTAAAATATATTAATATTAATATTTTTTAATATATTAATATTATAATATATTAATATATTTAATTTTTCGAAATATTTATTTTTCATAAATATTTAATTTTTCAGAATATTTAATTTTTCGAAATTTATTAATATCAAAAATAAATTTGCTACAGTGTTGGTACCAAAACCAAAACCATGAACCATCAAAAATGATGGTTCCAAAATTTGGCTCATTCCTTCACAAAAGTTGCACCATGGAATTGCTACAGTGTTTACTCCAAATTTCCACTTCATTTGCCAAACATGGGTTTGGTGCCATTTTTTGAAACCAAACCCAAAACCAAGGTTCCACTCCATTAGACAAACAAGCCCTAAGAGAAATTGTAAAGATTCAGTGTATATGGGAAGCCGGGTTTCGGGTTGGGTTTGGGTTTAACCTGAACCCAATCCAATTTAAACATTTACCCGATAAAACTCAATCCATATTAGCCCAAGTTAAATCCGACCCTGACCCAAACCCGAAATTTCCGGGTTGGGCTGGGGCAGCCCAAGTTGCACCCATAGTTGTTGCTTATAGACTGCATGAAAATACAAAGCAAATTGGAAGAATTTATTCTTGGTGGCACTACAGTACTACTACATATAATGTTTTTTGGACCATGATATTTTCCAGGTGAGTCTCCAGACTCTCCACATGTAACACTTTCATTTGGAACCCACTCGAGTGTATCAGGAGGTGGAGATATTTCAGTATGATTAGTTACTTTCCTCCACTGACATTATTCTCAAAATATTTGTAGTCATCAAAGAAAGAAGAGGCATACGTTCGACTGACCTTGAGCTTGGGAGCACCAAATCGATCTCCAAATCTTCAACATAAGAAATGAAAGCATTATAAATTAATAATTGTGGAATTTATGTAAATAAAAAATAATATGAGTGCAAATTTGAAGAAGGAACAATTAGGCTTCATTTTTTATTTTATTTTATATGTAAGAATATTATATAAAAAGCACCCAAACGGGACGTCCCAACTACAAAAGACCTTAAGGGCCAAGAGAACCCACAACCTCAAACTTTTCATGAATTACAATTACGTCCTTCTACCCAACAAAACAAACTAGAAATAAAAAAATCTTTAATCATTCCCGAGGGGGACTCCACACCCTCAAAACAACGTCTATTGCGTTCCAACAAAATATTCCACCAAAGACAAAGAGGGCCACCCTCCAAAAAGGCCGAGCGTGGGAACCAATCGGCACACTCCTCCGTGAAAACAAAATATCGTGACCCACTTAAGACGGAAAAGACAAAAAAAAATGCACCAACAGTCATAAACAAACAAAAAATACAAACCCACAATTCCGCTTTATGAACATTTTAAATGTGTTAAAATTTCAAAATTGCAATGGGTGGTAAGAATCTATCATGAGAGTTGCTAGCACTCAATTCGACATTAAAATGATGCCATGAAAGCTAAATGGGTCCTTGCTTTTCCTTTGCAATGTCATTGCCTTTTGATAGTTCTGTACCAATGTCCAGTAACTCATATGATTTTTGTCTGCATATTCAATTCTGATTTTGTGCCTTTTGGACTTGTCAATGTAAATATACAAAGCATCCTTTTTTTTAAGTCCAGTGTACGGAAAACAATGCTCAAAGATTTTAAATTAAAAAAAAAAAGTTCTTTTAAAAAATTCTAAAAGAGAGTAATATGAAAGCAGACAAATCCATAACTGAGTTTTCATGAATTTATTATAAAAAAATATATAAAAAAAAAAATCATATTAAACAAAACTTCTGTAGATTTTTTTTATTTTTAATTCTTTGAAAAAAAGAAAAAAATATTAAAGGTACAAACCATGCATATCTTACTTTACTTTTTATTGTTGATAATGACTGTTTTCAGTCCAAATGCTTGCATGTAATGACTATCTTCTATTGTTGCTAGGTTGACTCATTTTAACTGTTGACCCAAGTAGCTTCCAGCTTTCTGCTGTTCTGAATTAATCATGATTTGGTGGACCAAATTCCTAATTTGGATGCAAACACTTGCGAAGACTGCTCAGCTAAAGTCCCTCCTCCCTCAAGCAACTGTTTGCACCAGAAGTAGTCTAACATTAAGGCTGATATTTCATTAACACCAGAATCAATTTACCAAAATAATAATAATAATAATAAGAGTGTGAGAGTAATTTAACTCTTAGTACCTGTAATAGTTAAAAATGTCTGGCCCACTCAAGATGGGCCGATGGAAGATAGGCTAGCGATTGATGGGCCGAAGATGAATGGGCTAGAGAAATAATGGGTCTATGAAAAAATCAAGAAGTTAAGGGCCTGTTTGGTAACGCTTCCGCTTCCTGTTTTTGTTTCTGCTTCTATTACTGTTCACAGAGTAGGTCTGTTTGGTTGGTTGCTCCCGCTTCCAAAATCTGGATGCAGGCTGGAGCAAACCCTCAAATTTGGAAGCACGGCTCACCTTGCTTCCACTTGCTCTCATCACTATTTTTAGTGGGGCCCATTATAAGTTGCTCCTAAATTTTCTCAATTGGTCCCAAATTCTTTGCAACATATTACGTTTGCTTCAAGGTGTATAAAATTAAAAAAAAAAATTAATTCCGAAAATATATATAAAATTAGAAATAAATATATAAAATTCCAAAAAAATATTTTTAATTTCGAAAAATATATAAAATTCGAAAAAAATATATAAATTTTTAAAAAATATATAAAATTAGAAAAAAAATATAAAATTCGAAAAAAGTATATAAATTTTGAAATATATAGAAAATTCAAAAAAATATATATAAAATTCAAAAATAATTATAAAATTCAAAATATATATATTTCAAAAAATAAAAATTGAAAAAAATATATTTAATTAGAAATAAATATATAAAATTCCAAAAAATTATTTTAAATTTCGAAAAATATATAAAATTCGAAATATATATATATAGAAATTTTGAAAAAATATATAAAATTCAAAAAAATATATAAAATTCTAAAAAAGTATATAAATTTTGAAATATATATATAAATTTTGAAAATTATATAAAATTCGAAAAATATATATATAATTCAAAATATATATATTTCAAAAAATAAAATTCGAAAAAAATATATAAATTTCGAAAAATATATAAAATTTGAAAATTATATATAAATTTTGAATTTTAATTTTTTTTTGAAATTTAATATATATTTTTTGAATTATGTATATATATTTCAAATTTTACATATTTGTTTCAAATTTTAATTTTTTTCGGAATTTAACATATTGTTTTTGAATTTTACATATATATATTTTTTGAATTTTATATATTTGTTTCGAATTTTAATTTTTTTTCAAATTTTAATATATTGTTTTTTGAATTTTATATATATTAATTATCTCTTAAAATAATTTATTTTATTTTTTTAAAGGTAAAATTGTAATTTTGCAATAGGGATGGGGTAAATTGCACCCAATTAGGATAGTTGAGGGGGTTTTTTTGCTCCTTTTTTAGTTGAGGGGGGTTTTGTGCGCATGGGGCAATAGTTGAGGAGGGTTTTATGCACTTTACCCAAAATAAAATATTATAACCAAAGGTCTTGTGCAATACAATATTATAATTTAGAATTTATCTACAAATTTTTTTATAGTTTTCAAAAAATAAAAAATTTATTTACAATATCCAAATGAAAGGCCTTGTGCAATACAATTTTTATTTTTTTTAATTGTAGAACTTATTAATTTCTTATATTCAATCTAAAATCAAAAAAAAAACAGAATCTCAAATCATTTGAATTCACCAAACATGTTTTGCTTTCACATTTTAGGAAATCAGCAGTTCCACCAAACATGTTCTGCATGCTTCAGCTTTCATTTTTCTCATATTAGAATCATCAGCACCAAACATGTTTCCGCTTTAGAAAAAACTTGTTTCGATACGCTTCAGCTTCCAAACCTGTTTGAAAGCAGGAGCGGGAGCGTTTCCAAACAGGCCCTAAGTGATCCACAAGACAAGGAGTAGTCCAAATATAGAATAAAGAGTCCTAAAAATGGTAGAGTTTATGAAATCCCCTGATTGAAGGGATTAATTAACTTGGATACATGGGCTTGACACATCTTGATAATTTGGTATAAATACATAGCTTTGATGAATGAAAGAGGATCCAATCTTTTTGCTCCAATTATTATTGTGTTGTTTTTCTGCATTTATACAATTGGCGCTGTCTGTGGGAAACCCTATTATTGAAATCCTTTTTTCAATAAGCTTCCACCCTCTACAAAAGAGCTAAGATTCGTACCATCAATGGTGATCACACGTTCACAACAGACCGATTTACCTCCAAACGGAGGCTAGCAACAAAAAGACCCGATCAGACGAGCCCTAGAGGAGAGGACTGCCGAGTTAGAAAGGCAGAACGCTGAACTGGCGGCAAAATTGGCTCAACTACAGAACCCACAGGAGGTCCATGACGACGAGCAGTCCGGCCAGCATGAATGATCTGTAGGCTGCCAGACAGACATGGATGACCTACCCGCTAGAGCCCACAACGATCGTGAGGAACAGGCAGAGTCATCCCTACAGGTTCTTAGGGTACGTAACCCCGAGGAGGTCCTGACCATGAAAAAACTGGAGGAAATCATGTCCAGATTCCAACGGGGCGTGCTTAGGGATCTGAAGGTACAGACCCCAATCGATCTGGCATCCGAGGCATCCATAGACGCCGTTCAGACACTATTCACTGTCTCGATCACCAGCGTGCCCTATCCGGAGAGGTTTAGATTACCGAAGTTCACCCTGTTCGATGGTACAAAAGATCCAACATAACACATCTACCACGTTCATACCAAGATGAATGTTTACAATGAGAACGAGGCCTTACTTTGCAAAGTTTTCCCCACCAGCCTGACAGAAGCAGCCCTCTTGTGGTTCAGAAAGCAACCGCCCCGATCGATCGGTAGCTGGCTCAGACTCTGCGAGTTATTTATTGCCCAATACTTCGGCAATAAAAGGCATAAGAAGACTATCTCCAGTCTGTTCACCGTGATCCAAGAGAATGGCGAATCCTTGAAAAGTTTTGTCTCACGGTTCAATGTGGAGATGTCTTCGATTGACAACTGCGATCAGCATTCAGCCGTCGAAGCCTTCAGAATGGCCCTAATCCATGGAACCAAGTTCCATCAATCCCTAGTCAAAAGGCCACCAGCCGATATTGGAGAACTCAACTCTAGGGCACAGGGGCACCTCCGAATAGAAGAAGAGTTGGCCATACGACAGAGAAGGACCGTCTTTGCAACAGTAGAGGCCAGGGCATCCGAACCTTTCAGGGTTAAGGATCGGGCACCAGACCGGAAGCGACCTAGCACTCCTCCTGCTCCTTCCCTAGTCCCAGAAAAATGACCAAGGTTTGAGGCAAAAGGTCACCCCCTTAAAAGTGACCTTGGCAAAGCTATACCAGGAGACAAAGGGCAAAGAAATCTACCGGTCACCACCACCCATCAGACAACCGATGGACCAAAGGGATATGTCAAGGCATTGTGCCTTCCATGGCGAGTACGGGCACCACGCTAATGAATGTAGAAGCCTCAGGAGACAGGTGGAAGCCATGATTTCAAAAGGATAACTGACCGAGTATGTGGCCAAAGAAGGAGCCCGATCAGACCAAGCGTCGCATGCACCTGCCAAGGGAGCTATGGGACAACCCGTACGTAGACCTATCAATGGATTGGATTTTGACCCGAATCTGATCCGAATCCGATTCGATTAGCCGGATTTGGATTAAAAAAAAAATCCGATAATCCGATTCCTTAACAAATTGGATTTGGATTTGCCTAATCTGATCCGATAATAACCCGATCCGATTAATTTTATATATACACATATATATTATGTTATTAATATGTAAATATTAAATAGTATACTAAATTATGTTTCAAAAAAAAATTTCGCTTTTTCATTTTTATGTTTTTATAGTCATGTATTATAAGTATTGATTGTAAAATATATAATTTAGTGTTTAATATTCTTAAAAAATAACATAAAAAAAATTAATAATTTTTTGTAATTTTTTTTTACCTAATCGGATCGGGTTATCAGATCGGATATCCGAAAATAAACAAATTCGGATTTGGATCAATTAAGTGAAAATCCATCGGGTTATCGGGTCGGATCGGATCGGATATATGCTAATTGGATTCGGATCGGATCAGGACATATCTGATCTGAATCCGACCCGTTTACAGGTCTACCCGTACGTGTCATTCACATGGTCCATGGAGGACCAAGTCGATCAGAGATAGAAGAGGCCCGAAGGTCCCAGATGCGGCAAGCTCAGAAGCTGCGTAGGGTTGGGGAAGTATGCGAGTTTAGAGGCCTGAAAGAGGATGCCCGAATAGTCTTCACTTCTGCGGATATGAGGAGCATTCAGACGCCACACGATGATCCTTTAGTGATCTCCCTCATGGTCTCGAACTGCTTGATAAAAAGGGTGATGGTTGACCCTGGGAGCAGCGCCAACATCATCACAAAATGTGCCTTTGAGAAGCTAGAAATCAACCCTCAGGAGATTGTACCATCCAGAAGCCCGATAGCAGGATTTAATGGTAGAAGAGTGGAACCAGTGGGAGAGATCCAACTGCAAGTAACAGCAGCAAGGCGCACGCTCCGAGAGACTATCGTCGTGGTAGACGTCAAACCTTCCTATAATCTCCTCATGGGAAGGGGATGGATCCATCGGATGCACGGAGTCCCATCAACCATGCATCAAGTCATGCGTTGTATCGATCCGAACGATGTAGACGTGATTGACATCAGGGGCGATCATGTAGCAGCAAAGGAGTGTTATGCTGTCACTATGAAAAGTCTAAAAAGAAGGACGGAACCGGAACGAGGGTCACAGTCCAAGGTAGCACCCGATGACAAATAGCAATTACATGAGGGAGGTTCGGGGTCACCGGTAGCAGTTGAACCACTACTGGAAGTTCATATTTGTCCCGACCGCCCTGAAAGGTTTACCTATGTTGGTTCAGGCCTCAGTCCACAAGAAAAAAAGGAAATGGGGTCCCTTCTCCGATCCAATGCTGACATATTTGCGTGGAGCCATATGGACATGACCGGTATTGATCCATCAGTAGCCCTGCATTCTCTCAATGTGGATCCCAACGCAAAGCCCGTTAGACAGAAACAAAGACGAATGGGGCCCCATAGAAACCAGATCATAGTTGAAGAGGTTGATCGGCTTCTGCAAGCAGGATTCATAAAGGAGGTCCAATACCCTTCCTGGTTGGCGAACGTGGTGGTAGTCCAGAAGAAAACAAGCAAGTGGAGGGTATGTGTTGACTTCACTGATTTGAATAAAGCATGCCCGAAAGACTATTTCCCTTTACCAAAGATCGACCAGATGGTAAATGCCACCGCAGGTTTCGAACGCCTGAGCTTTCTGGATGCATATTCCGGGTATAACCAGATTCGAATGAATCCGGAGGACCAGGAAAAGACTGTCTTCTTCACTGAATCAGGTACATTTTGTTACACAGTTATGCCTTTCGGACTAAAGAATGCAGATGCTACTTATCAGAGGTTGGTCAGAAGGGTGTTCCAAGGGATGATGGGATCAACCATCGAAGCCTACATCGACGACACAGTGGTCAAAAGCAAGGTGAAAGGAGACCGTCTAACCGATCTGCAGCAGGTGTTCAACACCCTTCAAAAATACAATATGAAGCTCAACCCGGCCAAATATTCTTTCGGAGTTTCCTCAGGCCAGTTTTTGGGGCACATAGTTGATCGGACGGGAATACAAGCTAGCCCTGCGCAAGTCAAAGCTCTCGTAGAAACCGCGGAGCCAAAGTCCCGGAAGGAGATCCAGGTACTAACCGGAAGAATAGCGGCCCTCAGTCGTTTCATCTCTCGGTTAACCGATCGGTGTAGGCAGTTCTTTCAAGCAATAAAAGCGGCACAAGGAGAAGTCTGGGGGCCACAGCAAGCGGAAGCCCTGAACAAACTCAAAATTTACATGGCGAGGCCCCTGATACTGACAACCCCTGAAGCCGATGAGCCGTTGCACCTGTATCTGGCCATTTCAGTAACATCTACCAGCGCCGCTCTAGTTAAGGAGGGCAAAGGGTACCAGACACCTGTCTTCTACACCAGCAAAGCCCTTGCTGATACAGAAACCCGTTATTCAAAACAGGATAAGCTGGTACTATCACTGATCAATGCTAAGCGATGTCTTCGGCATTATTTTGAAGCACACCCGATCATAGTTCCTACTTTAACTCCGATCAGATCCATAATGGCGAAGCCTGAGTTATCCGGGAGAGTATCAAAATGGGCAATTGAACTTGGGATTTTTGACATAACCTATGTCCCTCGAACGGCCATCAAAGGACAAGTAGTAGCTGACTTCCTGCTAGAAACAGAAACTACTGACTCCACAGAAGAATGTGAGCTTGAATTATGGGTCGTGTTCGTAGATGGATCATCCAACATCAACGGAGCAGGGATCGGAGTAATACTCGTAACGCCAGATGGTACTAAAATCCAACAATCCGTTAGACTGGAATTTCTAGCCTCTAACAATGAAGTAGAGTATGAGGCTCTCCTTGTAGGAATTCAGTTGGCCCGAAGCCTGCAAGTCCAAAAAGCATAAGTATGAAGTGATTCCCAACTAGTTGTACGACAGCTAAATGGAGAGTATGAAACCCGAGAGCCGAAGATGGAAGTATACAAGAATCTGGTTCTAAGGGAGGCTGAAGTGTTCGAGCAAATAAACTCTGAACAGATTCCCAGAGGAGATAACTCTGTAGCAGATCATCTGGCTAACCAAGCCTCCGCGGCGGGCGAAGGTATGACTCGCACTGTACCAATAGACTTCGTCGTCCTATCCAGCTTGGAACCCCCCGAAGAAGTAATGGTTATCCCATGGGAACCAAGTTGGATGGATCCAATAGTAGATTATCTAAGATTTGGTACATTGCCTGAATCAAAATCAGAAGCCCGGAAGATAAGAATAAAGGCAGCCAGATATGCCCTATACAACGGCCAGTTATACCGAAAGTTTTTTTCCGGACCATACTTGAGATGTCTCACCCCATCCGAGACATCGATAGTCATGGAAGAGATTCATGTAGGAGTTTGTGGTAATCACTCCGGGGGAAGGTCCCTAGCTCATAAAGTCCTCACCCAGGGGTACTTTTGGCCCTACCTGGCAAGGGATGCTGAAATTTACGTCAGACATTGCAAAAAATGTCAGTTTCATGGTGATGCCATCCATCCACCGCCGGAGTTCTTAAACCCAACTATTGTTCCTCACCCTTTTGCCCGATGGGGTATGGACATTGTGGGTCCTCTCCCGCAAGCAATACAATGTACCACGCATGTTCTTCTGGCTACCGATTATTTTACCAAATGGGTGGAAGCAGAGGTATACCCCTCCATAACATACAACCATGTTATAAAATTCATCTGGAGCCACATCATCTGTAGATTCGGTCTACCCCGAACCATAATGATGGATAATGGCACCAACCTGGATAACAGAAGGGTTCAAGCATTCCTGACAAAACATGGGATCAATCAAAACACTTCTTCCGTTGGCTATCCACAGGGAATTGGGCAAGCCGAAAGGACGAATATAACCATTTTTGACACACTGGGAAAAAAACTTGAAGACACAAAAGGGGCATGGTTGGAGAAATTGCCTGAGGTGTTATGGTCTTATCGGACTACTCCAAGACAACAAACTGGAGAAACCCCTTTCGCCATGGCTTATGGGGCCGAAACAGTTATCCTGACCGAGCTAAGGGTACTTACTTTAAGGAGTCAAGCATGGGAAGAAGGTCCAAACAATCAGCACCTAGCCCATGATTTGGATATCCTAGAAGAGAGAAGGGAAGCCGTCGGGATAAGACTAGCTGTCTATCAGCAGCAAGTCAGGGCACGATTCGATCAGAAAGTCAAAAGAAGAGAGTTCCAAGTGGGCGATATGGTGCTCAGAAAGAAGATTGGGATTGTAGGCAAATTACGAGAGACATGGGAAGGACCTTACACAGTGGTTGAGGTTATCGGACGCGGTGCTTATCGGGTTCGGAAGAACGAGACAGGCCGCCTCGAGTCCAACTCTTAGAATGCTTATCGGTTAAAGATGTATTATCCTTAGATAGTTACTTTTCTTGTTAAGAAATAAAACTGTGTCTTACTATGGCACCCTTTTTTACGAAGCATCTGTGCCCGATGTCAACACCTCTGTTTTATGATTTTCAAGTTCATCTCAATAAAGATAGATTCTACTTTTATACAAGTGTTTCATGTTTATTAAAATTTTCCTAAGGGTTTGAGTTCAAACCTGATTTGAACTAACCAGGGGATGAAATCAAGCCTCAGGGGCCAAATGCCCGAAGGCTCCATTCTTTATTAAAATTTTCCTAAGGGTTTGAGTTCAAACCTGATTTGAACTAACCAGAGGATGAAATCAAGCCTCAGGGGCCAAATGCCCGAAGGCTCAATCGTCTAAACAAACGGTTAAAGTACAAGCATTAGAATCAAAACAAGGGTAGTAAAATACGGAAAATGGCGAAAAAGATCTTGTTTATTGATAAAGAGAGAAATTACAAAAAATTAACCCTTTAATGGGAGAAAAAACGAATAAAATTGCCTAAACTACTGATCAGGAGGATGGTATTCTTCCCCCTTCAGGATGGCAACAAAACGCTTCTTGTTCTCAGAGGCAGAAGGGTTTTCATAAGGCACAGGCACTCCCATATGTGCGTCGAATTCCTCTGTGGTCTTGAATTCCCGGGATTCTAGAGGGATATGTTCCATTTCATGCCTCTGTCTCCAAGCCCTGGCCGCTCGGATGTCACAGATAACAGAATATCTTTTGTACATGTCGAGACCTCCTAATCGGCACACTTCTACCTTTTCCCGCTCAAGGGATAGAAGCTTCTCTGATTCTGCCAGGAGCCTATCTGACTCAGCCTTTTCGGCTGCCAACTTCTTGGCAGTTTCCCTCGCTTTTTCCAGCTCAGTAGCCAGAACCAGCTTTTCGGCAGTCAAGGCTCGTTTCTCCGCTTCACCAGTTCCCAAAAAAGTCTTATGTTCAGAAACTGTAACACCCCGTGTTATTTTCCTTTTCCCTGAAATTATATTTAATTTAATTTCGGTTATGACGTCACTTGTTCACGACGTTCATATTATTCATTTTATTTCGCGTGTAAATTTTTCGCGTTTAGTTTAAAGTCAACTGGATGACTTTACGGTTTCTCTTTGACGACTACGTGAATTATTATTCTCGACTACGCGATATCGTTTCGATTATTTCGGTTACGGTATTAGTACTTTTACGGATCCGGTGTGAAGCGTATTAATTTACTTTCTCGGTGGTCCGGTTGTTGGGATCCTAACCCGGTGTAATTCTTTCGGACTAATTTGATTAATTGGCGTCCTGTGGACTTACGGGTTGACGCAATATTAATTGGAGGCTTCCGGTAATTGTTGGGACTTATTATATATATATATATATATTTAATTATATATATATATATTGAAGTGGAGTTATTTCGCAATTATTGACATTTAGAGGGTTGCTTTTGCAATTAGGGCATATATATGCATATACGTGTACGCAACCACATATTCTCCTATCTGCTACAACAGACCATATCTCTTCTTCTCTCCTTTGCACGATCTACTACCCAGCTCTTCTTCTCCATGGCAGCTTGAGAGAGAGAGAGAGAACCGGAGGGAGAGAAAGGCCGGTTGAAGGAGGCGCGACCTCCGGCGACGGCGAGGGTCTGTTGGGCTGTGGACGGCGGCGGCGCTGGTGGCGAGAGGCGGTGGCACGAGCAGCTGGGGTCACTACAGAGCTGGTTCGCGCAGAGGCGACGAGCACTGTAGCAGTTCGCGCAACAGTGCAGTCTGGCCGAAACTTCGACCATGTTTTCGGTCGACTTCCCGAGCTATTTTTGGGCTGATTTTCGGAGGGTAGCTTCGCCTATATGTCAGGTACGACGTGTAAAAAGTTCGTAATTTTACATTGAACGGTTTGTCGGGAAATTCGATTTGAAGTTTCGAATTTTCGTTTGGGCTATTTTAGATTTAATCCAATTAATTAACCGATTATTAATGGGTTTCGTATATATCGTATAGGTTGTCGAGACGGACATTTTGATATATTCGAAATAGTTTTTGGACGATTTTGGTCGGCGGGCTTCATATTCGGGCGCCGGTATTGTGCTGTTTCGGGCTGTTCGGTAATGTCTAATTAGGTGGGAAATTATATTTCTCACTCTGCATTATTGAAGTAGTTTAGGGGTGCAAAACCCTTATTTAATTTAATATAGATATATTAAATCGTTAATTTAAATATCTATAATTCGTTTAGAATCGGAATTGGGCTTAGGAATTAATTTAAGAAAATTTATTAAATTATCTCCTATGTAATTAAATATATTCCTAATTGAATTGAATAGGAATAGGTGACTTAGAAATTTCTTTGAGAATTAAATGAGTTAGTAGAGATTCGTGAAAACTTAGACATTGTGATAGGTTCCCTTTGCGATACGTGAATTAATTGCATTAATTTATTTTAAAGACATGATAAGGGAATTTGAAATATTTTCTAAAAAATTAAAGAAAATATATATTTGAAAACATTAGTTGTATATGAAATTATTTTCATATGATTTAATTGCTTTATTGCATTTTAAAGCATGAAAAGAGATTTTGAGACTTATATTACCATGTGGGTATTTTTATAAATATGATGTATTACATATTTATGATTGAGATATGATTTGATTGTACACCATGTCGTGTGAGCACATGGGTGTTGGTGCATGTAGTGCACGGTTTCACCATTGGCAGTGAGAGTTCATTTGGTGTGGTCTACTTCCTTTGTGCGTGGGGCACGAGTAGACGTTTGTGTCGGATCATCACAACAACTGGCCAGGAGGTATCACGCCTACGGAACTAAAAAGCCGGCAAATGTGAGTTAGGAGTCCAGGTAGAGGCTCATGTTCTTGACTCAAGGGTAGTCATGGCGTACGGAGTTGCAAGTTGGGCTCTCGTACAACCGTCTTCCCTGTTGAAGTGATAGAGAGAAAATCACTTGGGAAAGGTCGGTGTGGTAACTCTACACTATGATGAGTGGACAGAGTTTGTATCCGTTACCCTTGGGAAGGGTGTGTTGTGTGTGAGTATCACAGGGAGTGTTGAGTCACATTACACTGCCTATTATTTATGTGATCTCGTTTAACATGTATATGTGCTAAATTACATGTGATGTTGGAGCATGTTATTTATGAATATATTGTAAATTAAATTCATATTTTATAAATGCTCAGTTGAAAATGAATAATGTGAAACAAGACTTTAAATGTGGTAATTATTAATAAGTATAAATGAAACGAATATATTTATACTTGTTGTTGTATACCTTAGTACCCTTGGGGGAGGTTATGCGTGTTGGCATAGTGATTCATGTGGCTAGCGGAGGCTAGTGGTGGACCGTAGGTTTGACTTGAGTTGAGGCCTTAGAGATTGTGGTTAGTAGCCTTAGAGATTGTGGTTAGCAGCCTTGTGATTGTGGTTAGTAGCCCTGTGATTGTGGTTAGTAGTTTGGTGATCGTGGTTAGTTGTGTGAACTCTTTTGAAGATTTGAGGTTATGGATGATTTTTGTGTCAATTGATAATTGAGGCCTTAGAGAATGCGAGTGATGAGTTGTGTGAGATTTTGATTGATGATAAGAGGTTATGATTAGGGATTCATTAAGTACTCGAGGTACTGTAGTCTGACAGTCTTGATTCTTATGCTTAGTCCCTTCCCTTAAGCATTCCTGGTACTGTGTTTTGTACACTAATACGTGATCGTTGACTTGTATGTCATTCCTTGAGTTGTCGGTTACGGTGTGGTGCCGAACCTCTTCCTCGTGGTGTCATTTGATTTGGTGGAGTTGGAACGGATGGTTTTCTTCCGTGAGTCCAACGTGTTGCTCTTCCTTTACTGTCCTCTCGGACATTACAGGAATTCATAGAGTTGTGTTTCTCTTATTTGACTGTCATTTCGAAAACGGTGTTTTCTAAACTCTTTGTATTTAAAAGGAAAAACCCGTTTTCGCCTACCCCCGTAAAATAAAAAGTTTTAATACTTATAAACTGATCTTAGGATCTTCCTTGAAAAGATTTTCAACTTTTAAAAGCCGATGATGGCAACTGACGGAGACCGGGGCCAAGACGGTCATTTTTACTATGTGGTTTCTTAAAAGAAAACTATTTTATTACTTTTCTTGGGATTCTGAGATTTTGGGACTTCTTTCTCAATATCTCATCCTGTAGAGTTTTGAAAGGTGTTCCATTGTTTCACCTTTGCTTCCTATCATTTCTAAGTCTCGGGTATAAGGCTTGGTGTTGTTCAGTGCACACATATAGTGTTGCCCTTCCTTTCTTCTTGGTTTTTGACGTCACCACTTAGGTGATTCGAGTTGTTCCACATGTTAGGGGCATGGATACCGAGTGGATTGGTTTATTTTGTCCGGGTGTTCTCACTAAACACTTGTGGTGTTTTAACCTTGACATTGTTGTCTCGGTTATCTGTTGGTTTAGCATTGGGAAGTTTTTTCCTTTGCTTTGTTTCGGTGACTATTGGGTGGTCGTTCTTGTGAGTTGAGTTTGTGTACTCCTAGTGATTTGATTGGGTTTTCCTCACCTACAGTGAGAGTGTTAGTGATGTGATTGACCCTATTGATGATAGTATTATGAGGTCGATATGATTTATGGTATGGTGATATGATTGAGGTGATCTAGCCTTTGAGAGGTAGATTTTCCTTAGGAATAGGACGAGGTTTGTTATATATATATATTGTACATTTACAATATATATATATATATATAGATGACGATTGTGTTAGTACGCAAGGACGTGAGTACTTTTCCTCCTGTGTTCTCGGGGAGTGAGTTATGAGTATTCCTTGGTACTAGTGGTGGATTTTGATCCTTGTGGATATTAGAGGTGAGTGTGATTCCCTTTGTTTAGATTTTCTGGTTAACGTTGTGAGCGCTGGATGATTGGTTAGATTTGACATCAGTGTCGAGTACCTAGTGTACGTTGGTGAGAGTAGTGTAGACTACTGGCGTTGGTACTGGGAGTATGAGTCTTAGTTGTACATTACAGACTCATGTTGTGTATTTATTCTTATATATATATATATGTGTGTATATATATATATATATTCCCGTTATATACTTACGTACGGTAGTATATGAGCGTGTGCCTTGGGTTTTGCGTGGATGTGATTAGTTGGGCTATATACATATCGATAGATAGTTTAACATTACCTAAACTACCAGAGGATGGGGTAGTTAGAGTATCTTTTCCCACTGAGCTTATTTGCTCACAGGGGTATTTCATTTTCCCCCTGGTATTCACACGCCAGGTTGCAGGAAATATACGGCTATGAGCAGGATGCAGTGCAACGGCAGCTTTCTTTTGTTTCCTTGTTACAGGTTTTGGAGTTACGTTGGGTGATGCAGTTAAGGTTGCAGTACGACTGGTTTGGGGACGATAGGTATCCGCTTTCAGCTTCTTTACCCATTGTTATGGGATTATTATGTATCTCTTTTGGGAGCCAGTCTGTTGACATATCCCTACTGATGTATTTTTTTATTTCTTGTACTTATTCTTTCAGGATGTATTGTATCTATTCCGCACAGTTAGGTGCTTTTCTGTATTCTTATTCGAGCAATAGTGACTCTGTTGATTTTAGAGGGTTTGGAGGGGTTTTGGTTTCTTTCCACTACCTCGACCCTAATAGGATTGATGAATGTGGGGCTTGGAAGCCATTGTGATTATTGAATTGCTATTGGCAGGTTCTTGTGTTGTGGTTGTTGTCCGGATGTTCCATTTACAAACGGAACTCTGCCGGATTTTCGTTAGATTCTGCTGCTTAGTTTTATTAGTCATTTGGGTATGGAATATACCATTTCTATCATTAACCCATGTGTTTTCTTGGTTAATGATGTCTTAATTGGTCATTCGTATTAAGGATCACATCTTGGATTCCTTGGATGTCCCAGTTCGGGAGTCTTAGGGATTTAGGAGCGTGTTTGTTGGTATCTGAGGATACTCTTGTGTTTTTAGTATTCGTGTTGGCATGGAGTATATTCTTATTGTTATTCCATGTACATCTTTGTTATTATTGACTCTAGTAGTCGCTTGGTTTGCGTCACCCTTTAGGGGCGTGACAACATGGTATCTGGGCATTCATTGCAACCCTTTGTGGGTGTTCGATGACTGAATGTCTTTTGGTTCTCGTTTCTTTTTACTTCCGCAATCACTCCCTTAGCTCTTAGGCTCGGGTTTCGGAGTCCTAGGAATTTGGGGCGTGACAGAAACGGTCTGGCGAAGGCCATCCGCCTCCTTGACTAGAGAAACCCGGTGGGTGTCATTCTGTTTTATTTGGGCTTGCATATTGGCCATTTCTTTGACATCAGTCTCCAGGAGGCTGTTGTAGGCCTGAACGTCGTAGAGAAGCTGCACAGTAGGGAAGTAATTATTACACGAAAATATGAGCAACAAATAAAGCTGAGTGCAGAAGATTGAACAAAGTTTTTACCTCCATGACCATTATTGAAGTCCTCTTTGCCAGATCAATTATGGTGATTTTGGTCTCGGCGACCCTATCAGCTAGTGTCCAGATCCCTTTGGGCATAGCCCGAAGAGCTTCTGGCTGATTGAGAGTGATTTGGTCAGCACAGACCGGAGTCCCATCTGGCAGCAGGAATTTCGGCTCCCAGGGAATCAAAGCCCGGGATGATTCAGAAGCAGCGGGAGTTTTGCTTGAGGAAGCATTATCAACTTGTGCCATGGCCCTTTTAGTATCCACTCCACCGGTTGTACTGGATCAGGTCCTGACAGTCGGAGGATTAATAGGAGGTGGGGGTGGAGCTCCAGGGTTTTGTACAGATGGCGCTGCTGGGTTCTGTGCAGGAGCAGATACCGAAGTTGAGGGCGGTACTGTTGATAATGACACAGCATCAACAAGGGGAATCCCTTCAGGAACTTGAGGGATTCTGACAGACATGGGTTTGTCAGGCAAGTCCATCCTGTCAACAGCAGCGCCCAAATTAGAAATCGATTCAAGATTTTCCGAAGTCAGCAGGTCAGTAGCCGATCGGGCTTTTCCCCAGACATGGGTTTTTAGGAAGCCTATCCATTGTCATATAAAAGTAAGGGGGAGGTCCTTATCTTCATAACCCAGGAATTTATAAACAAAATCTCCCCGATGAAGATTGCAGTGTTCGCAAAGGCAAGAGACTTTATGAAGGGGACGGTAGATGGGGAGACGGATGGCACCAAAGACTCTTGGGATCGGGAATATACGTGAGAAGGGATAAGACCAGTTGCCGCTCACTACTACCATCCTTTCCTTCCATCCCTTATCCGACTTTTTAGTATCGGTGCATATGCTACGACCCTGGAAAGGGAAAAGATTATATCTACCCTTACTCTCTCGGGCGTTTTGAAAAAAGTAGCACATGAGTAGATCTGCTAAACCTAAGTTGAGATCTAGGTCCCTATTATACAACAGAAGCATGGACATGATCCTAAGGCTGTTCGGGTTCAACTGAAGGGGGTGTAAGCCCAGCATGAAGAACGCATAGTGGAAAAAGGGATGAAGGGGGAACCTTAGAACCCTAAGGTGGGATGCCGATAGCAAAATGCTACCGGGAGCTAGTCCCTGACTCTGGGTAAAATCAAGGTAACCTGGGTAAGGTGATACGTCAACATCCCTAGGTACTTGGGTCTCAGCCCGAAGGTGTTTAACGTCTACTTCCGGTCGAACTCTTTTAAGTGGGGCCACTACAAACGGTTCGGGGCCTTTAGGATTCACAGTTTCATTCTGGGATGAACCAGGAATGTCAGTATTTTGGGGAATTGTTTTCGAGGCTCCCTGATGACTGGACTGGGGACTATCGCTACTGGTAGGATCGGTACCAGTACCAGTAGCATACGACAAGACGACCTCTTCAATCGAACGGGTATCATCACTATCAGACATAATTCTAAAGAAAGGTAGAAGAGACAGAAGGAGGTAGAGATGAAAATTAAAGAAATAAAAAAAAAAAAGGGACCGGTTGACTTACTCAGATTAGTGAACGAAGAGTCATAGAAGCTTCGGGTAGCAGCAGGTTTCGGTCCTATTAAAAAAAAATCTGGGACGACCGACGAGAAGGATTGTTGCAAGAACAAAGAAACGAGAACCCATAGATAAAGAGCTAAGGAAGAGAGAGGCTTGAGCAGGAAAATGCAAAGTGAAAAATGAGAAATAAAATGGAGAAGGTGTGGGTTTTTATAGAAGAGGAGAAGGAGGCCAAAGGGTTGCACGAAGTCCGAAGGTCCCGACCCATGATGAGCCGTCATGGAGCTACAATCAAGGGAATAGTGGCCGAACATTTCAAAAACCAATAAATGCTCATAATTGTTTGCCAACTCACCAAACCCCCTTTTTCCCTAAAGTGCATGAATGTATGTGTATAGAGTTTGAAATTTTCGGTCATGGGCTTTTTACAAAAGCCCATAACCTCAGGGGCCTATGTAAAGTTAAAAATGTCTGGCCCACTCAAGATGTGCCACAGGATTGATGGGCCGATGGAAGATGGGCTAGCGACTGATGGGCCGAAGACGGATGGGCTGAAAAAGAATGGGTTACAGAAATAACGGGCCTATGGAAAAATCTAGAAGTTAAGTGATCCACAAGACAATGAGTAGTCCAAATATAGAATAAAGAGTCCTAAAAATGGTAGAGTTTATGAAATCCCCTGATTGAAGGGATTGATTAACTTGGATATATGGGCTTGACCCATCTTGATAATTTGGTATAAATACATAGCTTTGATGAATGAAAGAGGATCCAATCTTTTTACTCTAGAGTCAAACACCTAGATGCCAGCAGGGAGCTATGGGAAGAGTGATATAAACAGAACATGGCAACTCACTGCAGCCAACCTTGCATGGAGACATAAAGATTTCCATAAATCATACAAGCTGACTTAAACTTCTAAAAAGCTAACAAATAAAAGCGCAAGTGTTTTTTCATTACCACAAATTGAAGAAAATACCCTTTTTTATTTGAGAACCACGATTACTTGAATCGATCAAAATATATGTAATATCCCGTAATTTTTATTTATTTATATTTCGTAATTTTTATTTATTTATATTGAATATATTTAATTTAATTAATTATAAATTAATTAGTTAATCTTATTAACTAATGAACTATAATATATTTTTGGGCCATCGAAAAGATTAAATATATCAGTACACGGGGCGCAGGGGATGATCAATACACATCCGTTAGCACACAATTTGGAATATGGGTTGGTGGGCATAAGGCTCCGTACATGTCATATATATATATATATATATATATATATATATATATATAGATATAGGCATAAGATATGAGATTTGAAATTTCCCATATAAAGCTAGACTTAGGCCCTGTTTGGTAGGTGGTCTGGTCTCAGGTGGTCTGGTCTGGTCTTGCATTTTTTGGGACCAGACCGTGTTTGGTAGCATTGGTCCCAAATTTTTGGTTAGACCAAGTAAGACCAAATCAGACCAAAATGGCCTTATTTCAGACAAAAAAAAAAGGTGGTTCCTGGTGGTCCGGTCTGGTCTTATTAATAAAATATATTTATAAATAATTAAAAATGAATAAATAATAATAAAAAATGAATAATAATAATAATAAATTAAATAAAACATATTTTAAAAATAAATATCAATAATCAATAATAAACAAAATAAAATAAATAATACCTAATAATAATAAAAAATGAATATAATAATAATAAATAAATGAATAAATAATAAAATATATTTATAAATAATTAAAAATGTATAATTAATAATATAAATAATAAATTAAATAAAACATAATAATAATAATAAATAAATACAATAATAATAAATAAATAAAATAATAATAAAAAATGGACTAAATAATAAGTAATAATAATATATTACATAAAACATATTTAAAAATATAATAAAAATAACAAATAAAAAAAAATGAAATAAATAATAATAATAAATAAATATAATAAAAAATAAAAAATAGATATAATAAAAAATAAATATAATAATAAATAATAAGTAAATATAATAATGAATAAATACTTCATAATAATAATAAAAAATGAGTATAATAATAATAAATTAATATTAAATTAATAAAATATGTTTTTAAATAATTAAAAATGAATAAATAATTTATAAATAAAATGAATTAAATAATGAAATAATAATAAATAAATATAATATATTTATAAATTAATATATAAATTAATAAATAACAATTTAATAATATAAATAATAAAATATATTATAAAGTGAAGAAATAATAAATAAATAAATATTATAATAAATAATAAATAAATAGTAAGACCAGACCACTTACCAAACAGACTTTTCCAGATCAGATTAGACCAGACCGGACCGGACCGGACCAGACCATACCAGACCGCCTACCAAACATGGCCTTAGGGTTCGTTTGAAAAGTGGTCTGGTCTGGTTTTGTCTGGCTCTATTGGTCTTTATTGGTCTTGACTGGTTTTGTTTGATCTTGTGTGGTTTTGTAAAGAGTAGTAGGCAACGGAGTCCACCATGAATTATATATATATATATAGAAAGAAAGAGTAAAGAATAGTGGTCAGCGGGGCCCACCATAAATTATATATAGATATAGAAGGGTAATTTGCACTAATACCCCGTGAGATTTGGTTTTGCTTGTCATGACATCCCAAATGACCAAAATACCCTTCATAAAATTCGAAAATATTAAGGATAATGTGAAATGACCTTTATGCTCCAACCCCAAATATATAAAATTTTGAAAAACATATATATAAATTCGAAAAAATATATAAAATTCAAAAAAAATGTATAAAATTCGAAAACAAATATTTAAATTTTGAAAAAAATA
The DNA here is from genome assembly GCA_963922005.1 of Cornus suecica. Taxonomy (NCBI): domain Eukaryota; kingdom Viridiplantae; phylum Streptophyta; class Magnoliopsida; order Cornales; family Cornaceae; genus Cornus; species Cornus suecica. Next base: position 87,382,357 of record OY998240.1, read on the forward strand.
TATAAAATTAGAATAAAATATATAAATTTCAAAAAATATATATAAAATAAAAAAAATAAAAAATTCGAAAATATATATATAAATTGAAAATTATTTAAATTCGAATATATATATTTCAAAAAATATATATAAAATTCAAAATATATATGTTTTCAAAAACAAAATTCAAAACCTTATATAATTTCGAAAAACATATATAAATTTAAAAATATATATAAAAAATTCAAAAAAATATATAAAATTTGAAATATATATATAATTCGAAAATATATATATATAATTTGAAAAATATATAAATTCGAATATATATATATTTCAAAAAAATATTCAAAAAATATATATTTTCAAAAACAAAATTCAAAAAAATATATAATTTCGAAAAACATATATAAATTTCAAAAAATATATAAAATTTGAAATATATATAATTCGAAAATATATATATAATTTAAAAAATATATATATAATTTAAAAAATATATAAATTCGAAAATATACATATTTTTTGAAATGATTATATGTTTTTCGAAATTATATAATTTTTTGAATTTTGTTTTTGAAAATATATATATTTTGAATTTATTTTTTTTGAAATATATATATATTCAAATTTATATATTTTTCAAATTTTATATATATATTTTCGAAATATATATATATTTCGAATTTATATGTTTTTGAAAATATATATAGATGCAAACCTCAGGGGGTGTTAGTGCAAATTATCATATATAGAAAGAGAGAGTAAAGAATAGTGGCCAGCGAGGTCTACCCTTCATTATATATATAGAGAGAGAGAGAGAAAAAAAAAAGAGAGAGAAAAAAGATGATGTCTAGTGGAATGCGGAGCCCACCTAGGAAAAACATTTGGTCTTAAATTGTAAAAACCAATGTCCATTTGGTCTTTAAAAGAAAACAAAAACAAGACAAGACAAAACCAACCTAAAAATCAAACAAGCCCTTAGTGTCATATATGTCTATGATGTTATATTTACGTTATTATAATATATAATTATATTTGACTCTGGACCTCTCCTAGAGAAATGATCACATGTATGTCCTTATACATATATGGCGGCCTCCGGCGGCGCCAACGGGGGAGGCGGTGGGAGGGGATGGTGTAGATGTATATACATGTATAGATCTATATATATGTGTGTGTATATATGTATATGTGTGCATGTGTGTGTGTGTGTGTGAGAGAGAGAGAGAGGAGGGAGAGAGATAATATTAAATGTTAGTGTCACTGAATGATTTTCGGAAAAGTGAGGGTAAGTTGACGATTATCCAAAACTATAATTATAAGTAATTAGGAAGGGCAATTTTGGAATTTAAATTTTTTTTAAGTCATGTGATATGCATGTGACCGAAAAAATTGTCGGAACAGTGTCGCAGGGGTGCAAAGTGCCCAATCGGAGGATACTTTAGGGGGTTATTTGCACAAAGTGAAATTGATAGGAGTTTTCTGCACCTTTTTCAAACCTCAGGGGTGTTTACTGCCATTCTCCCAATAAATAATCAATAATATATTAATAAATATTGAAAATATTTAAAAATAATAAATAAAGTAAAACCAAATAAATAATAAACAAAATAAAACCACACCAATCCAATTATACCAAATATGGTTTGGTTTTTCAGCTTTACTTTTTCTCACACCAAAACCATTTGCACCAAACATGGTTTCAGTTCAGAATAAAACCACACCCAACCCAACCCAAACCAAAACCAAAAACCAACACCGTACCGCACCGGTTGCCAAACGAGCACATAATGATCTCTCTACCAAAGTTATAGATTCAAGAGATAAATTGTTTGTTGTCCAAGCAGCTATTGATGCAAATCCAAGTAGTAAATAGCTTCATTTGCAAGAAAATGAGAGTTTGTCCACTCATCTTCATCTATCCAAAGTTGAGGAATCTCAAACGAAGCAAATGTCAAGAATTTAGTGATTGCATTTAGGGGATAAAAACACCTCCTATTTTCATAAGGTTGCCAATTATAGGAGGAAGGTGAACTTTATTCTTTCAATAATTGCTAGATCTGGAATAAGATTGGATGATCCTTCTTTAGTGGAAGAGGAAATTGTCAGTTTCTACAAAGATTTATTGCAAGCCAGAGACAATATTTCTTTACTTGATTTGAGTCCTTTTGTGCATCTCCCTCTCTCTTTTGTTCATTTCCAAGAGCATTCTAAGCTTGTTTCTGCTGAGGAAATTAAAAGAGCTATGTTTTCAATAAATGATGGGAAGTCTCCAGGAGTGATGGTTATAATGCGTTTTTCTACAAGCAAGTTTGGCACATTGTGGGAAGTGATGTTGTTAGAGCCATTCAAGCTTTTTTCCACACTGGTCATATGTTGAAGGAGATTAATACCACTGTTATTACCTTGGTTCCCAAGATTGATTCCCCTAATTTGGTTTCTGATTATAGACCCGTTTCTCTTTGCACTACTCTTTACAAATGTATCACTAAAGCCATTGCTAACAGACTCAAAAGTTGCTTAAAGGATTATGTGAGTTTGAATCAAGGGACTTTCATTCTTGGTAGAAACATCGCTGATAATATTCTTTTGGCTCAGGAATTACTTAGAGGTTATCATAGGGATGATGGGGACCCAAGAATTGCAATGAAAGTTGATTTAACTAAGGCTTTTGATACCTTGTCTTGGAATTTTTTGGAAGCTACCCTTTCTGCATTTCAGTTCCCTCCAAGTTTGATAAAGTTGATCATGACATACATTTCAACTCCTATGTTCTTCGTGAATATTAATGGCTCTTATAAAGGGTTCTTTCATAGCCAAAGAGGTCTAAGGCAAGGTGACCCCCTCTCCCCATACCTCTTTGTGCTAGCTATGAAAGTGTTTTCTGGTATGATTGCTATGAAGGTGGCTTCTTCAGATTGTTTCAACTACCATTGGAAAGGTAAGGAGCAAGGTATCACAAACTTGTTATTTGTAGATGATCTTTTGCTCTTTTCAGCTGGTGATCTTGCTTCTGTGAATTGTATTATGTCTGTTATGGAGCATTTTGGCCAGCTCTCAAGTCTTCATCATAACAATTCCAAATGTACTTTGTTTCATGCTGGCATACCTATTGATGTGCTTTCTCAGATTCAGAACAGACTTAGCTTTAGAGTTGGCAAGCTTCCAATGAAGTACCTTGGAGTTCCTTTACTTTCTACCAAGCTAGGCAAAAATGATTGTGATGTCTTTATGGAGAAAATTTCAAGGAGAATCTCTTGTTGGTCTGCCAAGTTTCTTTCTTTTGGTGAGAGATTGCAATTGGTAAAGTCAGTTCTCTTTTCTACTCAAGTATATTGGGCCTTTACTTTTATTCTTCCAAAAGTCATTCTTAATGCTATCAGTGCTCTTTTGAGGAAACTCTTATGGACATGGTCTAAAATGTGCAAGGGTGGGTGTAAAGTTGCTTGGATACAATTACAATTTTTTTGATTTTTTTTAAAATCGAGTAAATGTATTAAAGTTTTTTTTTTAACATAATAATCAAATATTTTATTTTGAAAGTTTAAATCATATTAAGGTTCTTAATTGTTTTTCAATATATTGGACATTTAATTATTTTTTTCATAAGTTTGGCTACATATTTAGATATAAGACTAAATTATTAACGTTTTGAACCTCATATGGATGATCCAACCCTAAAACTATTATAAAATAAAATATACATAGATGAATACAAAGTGGTATGTGTGAAAGGCCTACCTTTTTTATATATAAAAAAATATATAATTTTTTTTTGTAGAATCGTAAGATTCTACTGCTACGATTTTACACGATTCTACATGATTCTTCCTAATTTAGTTAAAAAAATTTCCTAAAATTGCAGAATCGCTCTAGAATTGTAGAATTGTACAATTCTACCCGATTTTATTCGATTCTATTATGATTTTACCTATATAAACAATTTTTGTGTCACACAATTCTACCCCTATAATTATGATTTTGACAACCTTGAGTATGATATTTTTGGCCTTTACATATATCGACTATCGACTATTCGATTATTAACTAAAAATATGTATATGGTTAACTACCTCGTAAACTTATTGGTTGCAGTCCACCAAGTGACAAGACGAAAGGAAGCTCATTTTGTGAACTGTGAGTTTGATTGTTACTAGAAGTTATTGTCATTTGAAAACTAGTAATTGATTAGTTCAAAGTATATTTTTGTCTTCAAATTGTTAGAAAAAGAACTGAAAATAACATTTTCCTAATTTTGTAGTGTAAGAGAAATTGTGAATTGACTTTTTAGACTATAATTTGAGGTTGAAATGTCAAACGATTGTTTCCAAGTATTTTCTTGGAATTGTGTTAAACATTGATAAAGATGCATTTAGTAAAATGTAGAATACATGATCAAAATCCTACTAATTCCTACATAATTGAGAGAGAGGCACAGCCACCAAATACATCAAATATACTTCTTTTTCCTTATCTATATATCAAATTTCCAAGTGGGGTTCTTATACCATTTGTTCGGGCATACCTTATAAAATATCATTATCAAACCAATTAAAAAGTACTTTACTTGTTAAAAAAAAAAAAAACCCAACAATAATCTAATACATGATATTATGTAAGATATGTCCCAATAATCTAATACACTTAGAGCCTATTTGGTAGAACTGTGTTTGTGTTGAAATAAACAAAAAATACGTTTTTTGTTTTTTTGTTTATTCATCCAAAAACATAAGTATGTTTGGTAGGGATGTTTTTTTTGTCAAAACTAAAAAATTAAAAATCAATAAACACGTTTGGCAGAGCCCTGTTTTTCATAACAAAAGGAGAGCCCTGTCAAAAAACAAATGGTGAAAACAAATGATAAAATTGTGAAGATGACATATTCGCCGGTGTACAGAAATTGCAAAAGTAATTGATCTCCAACAGACATATAGATACCTATATATATATATATATATATATATATATTATAAACAAACACACATACCCATATATATGTATGTATATATATATATATATATATAAATACACACAGACCCACAAGAGAGTCACAGGTAAGGGCTTGGTTGCGGCGGAGATGGAAGGAGGGTCGAGTTGAGTTTTTCCGTCTGTGAAGGCGGCGGAGATGGAAGGAGGGTCAGAGAGGGCTTGGTTGCGGCGAAGGCGGCGGAGATGGAAGGAGGGTCTGTTTTCAATTTTTTTCTCTTTTTTTTTTTTGTTTATCTGGTGATGGTCGAGTGTTGCTCCAGGGAGTTAAAAAACACCAAATTTCGGTTTTTTCATTTTGTACTAAAAGGGGCATGTGTTTATTTAATGTAGTTTGAAAACACAAACATAAAAAATCCAACCAAACATGTGTTTTAACCTAAAACATACAAATAGAAACAAAAATAGGTGAACCAAACAGGCCCCTAGGGATGGCAAAATGGTCTAACCGGACCGGGTTCCGACCCGATCCAACCCGACTGGGGCGGGTTTGGTACATTAAAAAATGGGTTTAGGTCGGGTTTGGGACAAAAAAAAAACCCGAAGCGGGCTCGGGACGGGTTCGGGTTTTGCAAAAAAATCGTCGGTAACTCGACCCGTTAGTAACCCGCTGGTAAAACCCGTCAGTAACCCGACCCGGTCTGACCCGTTTATGGTTGTTTAAAAAAAAAAAAACATGTACAATTTTGTATGCCCAAAGTAAGCCTCAAAAATATATAATCATCCCATTTTATAAAAAAATCAAAGTGTGAAATACGATAAAATATATTGATAAATTTATATAAATTTTAAAATAATTATTCTAGAAACATCTTATAAGAATAAATGTCCATAGTCCATTAAACAATATTATAATAAAATATTTCATTAATAATCAAAAGAAGTAACAATATAATGTAACTATTGGATTTCAATTAGTTAGAAATATTCAATTAGTTAATTCAATCAGTTAACTTTGTTAATTGAATAATTATTTAATTATATTATACAATACAAATATAAGAGTCAATTTGACTCAATTGAATTATGAATTTACTATAGAATGATAATTATCACATTATACTATTATAAATAATGAAATATAACAATCTTTAGATATAGTGAAATTAAATCCGACTCAATTGAATTGGTATTTTAGTTATTTGAACATAATTTGACTCAGTTGAATTAAGAATTTACTTAATTTCACTAATTGAACTCAAATTGATTCGACTAAATTGAGATTTTTTTAAATTGAACTCAATTGAATTGGTATTCTACTTATTTGAACTCAATTTGACTTTATTTGAACTCAATTTGACTCAGTTGATTTAGAAATTTACTTAATTTTTATTAAATTGAACTCAATTTGACTTAACTAAATTGGGATATTTATAAAATGACCAGAATACCCTTGAGAGAAATATATGTAATGTGAAATGACCTTTATGACCCAACCCCAAATATATAAAATTTCGAAAAACATATATATAAAATTCGAAAACAAATATTTAAAATTTGAAAAAAAAAAAATTAGAAAAAAATAATATAAATTTTGAAAAACATATATTAACTTCAAAAAAAATATATAAAATTTGATATATATATATAATTATAAAATATATATAAATTTTGAAAAATATTTAAATTCGAATATATATATTTCAAAAAAAATATATTTTCAAAAAAAATATTCAAAATATTATATAATTTCGAAAAACATATATAAATTTGAAAAAATATATATAAAATTCAAAAAAATATATAAAATTTTAAATATATATATAATTCAAAAATATATATATATAAAATTTGAATATATATATAAATTTTGAAAAATTTATAAATTCGAATATATATATATTTCAAAAAAAATTTTAAATTCAAAATATATATATTTTCAAAAACAAAATTCAAAAAATTATATAATTTTAGAAAAATATATATATATTGGTAAAATGTGATATCTTTTCTAATGAAGTGAATCAAACTACTTACCACCAACATCAATTAGTGGCCTTCTTTTATATATATTTTTCCGAAATTTATATGATGTTTTCGAAATTTATATAATATATCCGAATTTTATAAAAAAAATTCAAAATTTATATAAATTTGTTTCAAAATTTATATATTGTTTTTAATTATATATATATATTTCGAATTTTATATATATTTTTTGAATAAAATAGGATATATTTTTCGAATTTATATATATTTCAAAATTTATATATATAGTCGAATTTTATATATATTTTTTCGAATTATATATATATTTCAAAATTTATATATATTTTTGAATTGTATATATATTTTCTAAAATTTATATATGTTTTTCGAAATTATATAATTTTTTGAAATTTGTTTTTGAATATATATATATTTTGAATTTTATATATAATTTTTGAAACATATATATATATATTCAAATTTAAATATTTGTTTCGAATTTATATATTTTTTTGAAATTATATATATGTTTTTCAAAATTTTATATATTTGGGTTTGGGGCATAAAAGTCATTTCACATTACATATATTTTTCTCAAGGGTATTCTGGTCATTTTATTGGCCTAGGGGGTGTCATTGCAGGAAAAAGCAAACCTCAGGGGGTGTTAGTGCAAAGATTTCGTTGACCAGCACAAAAGTGAAATTGACCTAAACCTCAGGGGGTGTTAGTGCAAATTACCCTATTATTTATATATATTTTTTCCCTGTATACATTTATCATGATTTTTTAAATATTAAATATTAATTATTATTATATTAAATTATAATAAAAGATTAATAATAAAACCTAAGACTATCATATATAAGCAGCCTCATTTCTCTCAGCGCCGTCTATGAACCATCTCAGATTTTTTGCTTATTCATCGCCTTCTATACTACTTCGTTCTCGCGTCAAAACTTGCTCGAAATTTTGTGAAGGTAAGATACCAGTTCTTCTTTCTTAATTTGTTAATTTCGCGTTTTAGGGTTTTTAAAAAAAATTTGATTTTGATTTTAGGTTTTGAAACTGAAGTCGCAGGTCATAGACTCCTAACCTCGGCCTCTCTATGCGCTTTCTTGGTTGATTTTCCAAAAGGTAAGATACCTAATCTGCATTGATTTGGGAAGATGGGTTAATCATTTCTTCGATTTTTTTTCCTTCCAATTTTCACTTTCTTTTGAGAACTCTTGATTATATCGTAAGAGTTTGATCTTGTGGATAATGGCTACTCCACACTTCTGATTTCCATACGTGTTGTGACTTTATACTTTTTTCCCTTTTTAAGGAATCAATAATTTTTTTGGGTTTTAAATTGGTGATAATTAATTGGAACTTTTGTAAATGTATGAGGGTATATACCCCTTTTCGACCTAATGGCAATAGGCAATGCCTACACCCCAGTTGCATTAAAAGGTGAAAATGAGAGTTAAAAGTTAAATGATGACAAATTCCCATTTCATGCTATACTTCTCAATTCTAAAAGAATTCATATATTGTAGCTATTACTATCTGATCTTGTGGATAATTTTCCTGTTATAGTTGCTTTTTAATTTTTTGGAAGCTAAATCAATATTTCTTGTTATATGTCTAAGGAAAAACAAATTTTTTTTTGATAAATTGGTGCAGGAACTGAGATGTTGTTCATATTAGTGTTAAATTCTTGCGGAATCATTCCCATTAGTTTCTACAAGGCTTCGGTATAAGGGGTAGAGTTACACAGAAAAAATAAAATAAGAAATGCTGCAAAAATGGGAGTTCATTTTCTGACAAGCTTTATGGTGAATCTCTGCTGCACAAAATCTTATTATATAGTCTTTTATGTGTATACGAAAAGCATAATTCAGTTAATTACATTGGTGAACTGATGAATGAGACACATAAGGGAGTTTGTTTGCTTGCCGTCTGTATTACTTGATATATGATGCCATGTTTGAACCGATGGTAATCCGATGGAACCCGTTTATACCGACGGGGTGAGTTCATTTATTTATTTATTGTAATTACTCTTTTTAAATTTCAATCAAGCAAGTCATATATAAGCATGAATTTATTTTTATTTTACTTTTTTAAAACTTTATCATAAATGTAATCTTTTACTGGATCACATCATGCGTGTTGAAAGAAGTTAGTTTTTACATTGTAAGTATGAGACAAACATTCTTCAAAAAAATTATGTTTACATTTCCTTCCAAGTACTAAATAATATTTCCTCATTTTTCCTTGCAACATTCATTTCATTTTCCATTGCTTATGTTTACATTTCCTTCCAAGTACTAAATTCATACAAGCTAAACATTTCCTCATTTTGTATGCATTTTCATATTTTGGTTCGACTCCAAGTATAGTATTAGTAATCTTTCTGTAATCTTGCCATAAAATATAGTCCCGACCGGCTTGAAATGGCGCTGCAAGCAGTGGCAGAAATGGTGATAGAAAAACTTGCGGTTGAAAGAGAGACAGGTGAAGTCCGGAGCCAGATTAAGTCTGCTGTGGGACAAATGATGCAGGAGGAGGTCATAGAAGAAGAGGTAGAACTCCTTCGTCTTCTTTACGAAGCTGAGGATGTCATCGAAACGTTTGCTCTAGTCCCTCATCAGAGAAGGAGGAGCTCACTGTGGTCAATTGGTGGCTTCTTCAATCCCTTGTGCACTCACCAATTTCCAATCCCTGACATTGGTTTGTTTTCCTGTTGTTTATGCACAAAACAATGATTTCAATTGCTATAATGATATGATTTATATATATATATATATATAGGGTAATTTTCATAAAACTCCCTTGTGGTTCATGATTTAATAAAAAAAAATTTATAGTTCCAAACACCTTCTTGATTTGTATTCCGGTTACAATTACCCCCTTCCTCCTAAAAAGATTGTAGCTTGTGAATTTCCTATTCTGCCACTTAATCACCTTATTTCATAAAACTCCCTGTAGATCATATCCAACTTTGTTTTTACCTCTATCGGTAGCGTACATTGAATAGTAATAAAGTTTCTCTTATTCGTATTAACAGCTATTTCTACACCAAGAAGGCAACTTCATCGGAGAATGTGGCTGAACTCGGATTCCAAAGCTGAGGATGTCATCCAAACGTCTGCTCAGAGAAGGAGGAGCTCACTGTGGTCAATTGGTGGCTTCTTCAATGCCTTGTGCACTCACCAATTTCCAATCCCTGACATTGGTTTGTTTTTCTTTTATTTATTCAGAAAGCAATCATTTCAGTTGCTATAATGTTATAATTGATATATATATATATATATATATATATATGGGATATTATCACGAAATCTCCACGTGGTTTCAACTAACCCCCTCTATTTTTTTTTTTAAAAACCCTACAATTTTCAAATTTGATCAAATTGCCCCCATTCCCTCTAATTTTCGTCAGTTCTCGTTAACGGCATTAGTAAATGACTAAAAATCCCTTACCAAAACGACGACGTTTCACCTACTAAAAAAGTCCTTACTAAATCACAGAGGGGTTTGTTGATCAATTCTGAAACCATATGGGGGTTTAGTGATAATATTCCTTTTAATAATTATCCCCTCTATTAAATTCTTTCCCATTGCCATTGATGCTCTATATATCTATCTATATCTATACTATTAGAAAAGTGTGAGCCTCTTTTTTATTTTTATACATTTTTTAGTTTTTTAATAAATTAAATATTACTTAACATTTAAAATAAAACAATTATAACCTAAAAGTAAGAATGTACATTCAATGTGTTATATATTCATAATAATGTGTATTTAATACCATCTTATATAGAAATTAAAAATTTTATAAAAATAAAAGAGGTTGTTAAAAGTTTGTGTCCTTTTCTACTTATTTTATTATTAATTCATATCATTCATAGTAATTTTATTTAATTATATTCTTGGGTTTAATTTTATATTTTAAATTTAAAATAATATTATTTTAATAGAAAAATAAAAAAATGTATAATAACAAAAGAGGGTCTTCAGAAAGAATTATAAAAAAATAATTAAAAGTTTGTATCTTTTGGTGTAACCATCATATAATAATTCATTAATATTCATAATTGTACATTAATAATTTAATATATTACACATTTAATATATAATTACTTTTACCGTACAGTTTTTATATTCTAAATATTGAGTAATACGAGTTTATTAAAAATAATTAGAAAAAAAAAAGGCCCACCTTTCATTTGAATAATACATTAATATTCATAATAGTACTATGAATATAATGTACATTGAATATTATAATTACTTTTATATTTTAATTTTAAGTAATATTTAAATCATTGAAAAAAGTGTGAACCCCCTTTATATTTCTACATATTTTTTATTTTTTAATAAATTAAAAATTATTTGACATTTAAAATATAACAATTATAACCTAAAAGTAATTATATATATATTCAATGTGTTATATATTCATAGTAATGTGTATTTAATACCAACTTATTTAAAAATTAAAAAATATATAAAAATAAAAGAGGGTTGTTAAAAGTTTGTGTCTTTTTCTACTTATCTTATTATTAATTCATATTATTAGAAAAATAGAAAATGTATAATAACAAAATGGGGTCTTCACAAAGAAAACAAAATGATTAAAAGTTTGTATCTTTTTGTGTAATAATAATATAATAATTCATTAATATTCATAATTGTACATGAATATATCATGTATTGAATATATAATTACTTTTAGCTTAGAAATTTTGTATTTTTCATGTTGATTAATATTAGTTTATCAATAAAATAAAAATTTTATAGAAAAAAAAGCTCCATTTTTCATATGAATAATCCATTTAGTATTTACAAAATAAGTAATTTTGAATTTGACAAAAAAAAGAAGGTATATTCTTAGGAAACCCCATGTGGTTTCAAAATATATCAACTAACCCCCTCCAGGGGCAATCAGGTCATTAAATTAAAATTTAATACTGACATGACAAGCACATGTTCCTAACACTAACGGTCTCGACGGAAATTTAAGGGGAAGGGGGTAATTTGATAAAATTTGATAGCTGTATGGGAATTTTCTAAAATGGAGGGGGTTAATTGATCTTTTTTGAAACCACACAGGGTTTCTTGATAATATCCCTCTATGATACATATATATATATATATATATATATATATATATATAATATACAAGTTCATTTATTTCACCTTGAATAATAATAGTATTTCCCTTATTCGTATTAACAGCTATCTCAAAACGGAGAAGGCAACTCCATTGGAAAATGCGGCAAATCAGAATGCAATTAAAAAAACTGAACCCGAATTCCGAGGTTGCCGGTAGTTTCAGCAGCAGCAGTAGGCATGCAATATCTCAAGTGGGTAATACATTACCACCAATCAACTCTCAACGAAGCTTCGATGATTGCCTATGGCGCCAACCTTCACTGATGGTTAGTTATTCTTTTGATGAAGAAGGAGAATCCAGCACTGTAGGTCTCGAAGAAAACCTGAACAGCTTGGTGAATCAACTGCAAAATACCGAAATTATCACCATCATCGGGGCAAAGGGATCCGGCAAGACTACTCTAGCCCATGCAATTTACAAAAACAGAGGTATCAAGCAGTGTTTCGAATGTCGAGCCTTGGTTTATGTTTCTCAAGGTTACACACTCAAAGATGTCCTGCTCAACATATTGAAGCAGATGAAGACTTTGGAGGACAAAGATGCAGATATGACTGAACAACAACTGCTTCGAAGTAGGCTCCCTGAGGCCTTAAAGAAGGTGAAATGTTTGATTGTCGCGGACGATGTGTCAGCAAGAGACGTGGAAGAACTTAAGCATGCCTTTGCAGATATTAGAAATGGAACCAAGATGATTGTTACCATTAGTGACGAAAAGCCAGCTCTGTCAGCCAATCCACCAAACATCATCCAGCATGAAATGAAGCCATTTAGTCCTCCGGATAGTTGGAAAATGTTCTTGAAAGCAGCCCGGTTGCCAAAAAGTACTGATGTCGAAAGCGATCTGATGGAGGCGATTCTAGAAAAATGCCAAGGTCTACCCCTGTGGATTGTTCTCCTTGGTGGTTTGTTATCGACTAAGAAAACACCAAATTATGAGCGATGGAGGCAAGTGGTGTTTGAGCCTTCGAATCGGGACATCTTGTCATTGAGTTACAATGATGTACCATTTCGCTCAAAGCTTTGTCTGCTTTATTTAGCTCTTTTCCCCAAAGGCTATGACATCCCAGTAAGGAGGTTACTTCGGCTGTGGCTTGCAGAGGGATTTGTGTTTGTTCCAGAGAATGTGGTACATGAATCCCCCAAGGAGGATGTACTGCTGGAATACTTCGAGGATCTGGTTAAACGGAACTTGATTCAGATATCCAAATTGAGGTCCGATGGAAGTCCCAGAAGATGTCGTTTGCTAGGTGCTCTACATGAAAGCTTGTTGTCCAAGGCAAAAGCTATCAGCCTATTCCATATCCATTACAACAATAGCTGTGGAGGAGCTGCAAATCGTCCACTAAGTGTCCGCAGGGTTGTCGAGTATTCAAACATTAAGAATTGTGATCTCTCTGATCTTCACAACTTGCGGTCTTATTTATCATTCAACATTCAGCAGAAGGATACACCTGCAATTGAAGTAGGCAAGTTTCTGAGCAGAATAATTGATTGCAAAGGCTTGGGATTGCTGAGGGTTCTTGATCTAGAAGGCGTGTACAAACCGAGTTTGCCTGACAATCTGGGAGATCTCTTTAACTTGAGATATCTGGGGTTGAGATGGACTTTCTTGGACCACCTCCCTTCCTCGGTGGGCAAACTTCCCTACCTCGCAACATTGGATGTAAAGCACACGAATATCAATAGTCTACCTGAATCCATTTGGAAATTGAAGCATTTGAGACACTTGAATCTCAATGAGATTCGACTTGACAAGCCACCAGAAGGGGAGCTGCTGACATTATGGGGATTATTAGTAGATGACAAGTGTCCGGTAAGAAATGGTTTGGACAAGTTAACTAGCCTTAGAGAGTTGGGCATTACATTCAATTTGAGGTCTGGCCAGGAAGACATAGCAGACTGGGTTGCAAAACTAATTAGTCTTCGATCTCTGAGGTTGAGATCCAAGGATGAGAGGGGACGTCCTTCGGAACTTTCTCTGAAGCCATTGTCGAGTTTAGCGAAACTTTCCCATCTGTATTTGCTGGGAAGTATACAAAAGCTACCTGCGAGATGTGATTTCCCGCCGGTAGTAAAGGTTCTGACTTTGTCAGTCTCAAGGCTGGAGGAAGATCCCATGCCAATTCTGGGGCAACTGCCAGAGCTAACTGTCCTGAGGCTTTTGGCTGACTCCTACCAGGGGAAAAATATCATTTGCCACGGGTTTAGTAAGCTTCGAGTCTTGAAACTTTGGATGCTGAGGGAGTTGGAGGACTGGGATGTGGAGGAAGGAGCAATGCTGAACCTTAAAGAACTGAACATCAGATGTTGTCCTAGACTGAAGAAGATTCCACGGAAACTGATGAAATTGTACACATTGGAAGACTTGATCTTAACAAACATGCCAGTTGAATTCAAAAATAATGCTCAGGTGGAAAAGTTGAAGCATACATCCCTTACTGTTAATAATTGGGAGTTTACTCCTTTGCCGGTGAGTTGCATTCTTTTCCTAGCTCCCCCTATCCCTCTCTTTCTTAGTTTTACCTAGTACCTATTAATTTCTTTTAAAGTACTGCACAAAATATGCATATTGAAAACTTACATGGAACTGAACTCTTTATTTGTGAGCATTGCAGTGGGAACAAGATAGTTTATCGCACAAAAAGAATTAACGATCTGACGATTGCCGGGGATGTTTATCCTGCATTAGCTGCTTGCTCCACAAAAAGCCAGAAACTTGAACTCCACTGTATCAGGCCATTTTCCACATGGGAAGTTAACATTTTTCGCTTGGAATCGCTTTCACCATCTGCTCCATCATGCCCATTCTGTTCAATGCTGTAGGTAGTGCTGAAGGGTCTCCTTGTATGCTCCTTTTTTTTAATTCTGTACTGCCACATTTATATGTTGGGTAATGCAATCCGGATATTTGTACAACTCAACAAGCCTGTTTAACCAACAAGGATTCTGACTTCAAATATTGCAGTGTTAGTTGCAACGAAGGTGAAAACAAATGAACAAATAATAATATAAAAAAAAAATCTCCACGAAACACCAATTGAATAGTAACAAAATAACTGCAAAATTGATGGCATAAAATAACTTTAACAACCACAAAGTTCCATAGGCTCACATAGTGAATCCCTCTGTCAAATGAAATAGATTAAACAAGATAAGATTCCTGACACTAGCATGGCTTAGAAACAGCATCTCCTTTGCACAAGTTAATAGTACTTTGAGCAGAATAGGAAATATAAATGGTTATTAATAGATTCACATATGTATCCTGATATTCTAACATGGAAGTTTTCTACTCTAAATTTTTCATAGCGAAGGTTTACATTTTTCCTAGTAAAATTATTCTAGAGTCAAAACAAAAATGTGTTGTTGATATGCACTCGCACACCAAAGAGGGGGATTGAAATGACTATTCCATGTGTAGTGACAGAAGAATCCTAGTAACTTCCTAATATTGCTTTGTTGGAATAATATAACCGTAAACTCTATATAAATGCATTGTGACAATCTTTTGTATCAAGATACATCAATCCAACGATTTCATATAGTAAAACATGAGTGATGAAATAATAAATAATGCAACAACAAACTGAAGAACTTGTTTCTCCAAAAATAATAGCAGTCCTGCAACTGGCATAGCATGATCAAGCAACTCAGAAGAAGTTAAAAAAGGATAAAGAGCATTCCCTGGTGATTCCCCGGTGATACTTCCTTGTATTTCAAAGTAGGATATCCGGACTTTTAGTCCTCTTAGGAACAATTAGGTGCATTTAATTTGTTTTGCGTATATAAGAATAAATATATATCATGAAGCACCAACATGCTACTGTGCATATTGGCCACTTTGCTTGAACAATGGATGCTCCAATGTAAATAAAAGCTGTAAGATAGAAATCTAAGTTAAATGACATTGACATTGCGAATTATTGGAGGAAGTATATCATATGCAAAAAGAAAGGAACTAGGTTATATAAATTCAGTGTAGAGCCTAATTATATATATGAGATAAAGCAACATATAATATATAGGTATTTCCATTGCTACCAGTAACGTTTGCAGCCTTTCCCGTTAGCTACTTGACAATCAACTTAGCTCTAGCATGGCCTTTAGATATCTGAAACTGTTGTGTGATTCCCAGATGTGCCATTAGAAGCCAAACATGAGTTAGAAGTTCTCCACCTTTCCGGAGCTGCTGAGCATGGTGATTGCTGTTACAATGAGTAGCAGCATACGCAAGAATCTCCACCCACATTTGACTCACAAATTCCCATTTCTTTTCCTCCTTCAACTCTCCCAATGTCTTTGCAAGCCGGCAGGCATCAAACAACACAGATTTACTTCGGTCCCCCTTCACTTTTATAGGCCACACTTCAGTGTTCACCTCAAGTAACTTCTCACAAGCTGAAGTAAAATCATGTCTCGGAACATTTCTTTCTGCAAAAAACTCTTTGGCTTCAGCGCAGGTGTCACGAAACCTCATCATCCCAATCCCCATTGGCAGCAAAGAAGGACACATGACCAGAAGATACAACATGTAGTCTGATATTTGCTTGCTGCTTTTTTTATTAGCATTCATACTAACTGAAGCTGATGGATCTCCCCCACCATCCGAATAGTAGCAGAGGTCAGTAGCAATGTGCCAAATAAGAATGGTTTGGTCGAATTCGATTGTTGTCGCCCAATTAAGTGAGGTACAATTCTTCAGATCAGTGAATATGAGTTGTTTCAGGTGGGAAGAAACTTTTTCATAGGTCTTGTAACGGTGCTTCTCTCGAATTTCATTGATCCGAAGGAGCTTTTGGACTCCATGGAAAACTGGGGGCTTATTTTGGAGACAGACGCTTAGTAAATTGTACTGCGCCATTGAGTTGGACCACCATCGTTTCTTGGATCGTCGCAAGCAAGAGGTGGTTCTAAAAATGCTGCGAAATTTGCTCTCTCTACTCAGCCAATAATAATATGTCCAGTCTGAGAAGAGCATAACAAAGGCAGCATACATTTCCAGCAGAAGTGCCACCACCGTCAATAAATATGTGATTGCTAGATCAATTTTGTGGTAGCTATGCTTGTCAGATAGCACAAAAAAGCCCATCAACACCCATAGAATGGAAGAAAAACTCACAAGGCGAAGCATACACCCTGCAAAAGTATACACCACTGGTGCCTTAGTGTAGAGAATGTCAAAGGCAAATCCGAGCTCAATCTCAACCACGTGGAAAGCATCTTCAGGTGGGAGATCCTCGAAATAGGATCGACTGCTGTCCCGATGATGAAAACTGAGAATAAGATCTACGAACAGACGCTTAAACGTCTGAAACAAATGGTATGCCTTGACTATCATGAATTCACGGTGGCCAAGAGCACCAGCATTAGTAGAAACTGGATGGTCAGTAGGAACTGGAGTTTCAATTACCTCAGCTGCCTCGACATGGAACCCCTCAGCCTTCTTCAAAGTAAACTCCTCCATGAATTTGGCATAATTGGGGCCAGAATCAGGGGGAGTGAGCATGGAGTCACGGAGATGCTCACTGTTAGCAGATCTGAGTGACCAAGTCCGCTCACCATATTTGATTAGACCGGCATTGAGAACAAGCAAGCTCAGCACCGGCAGCCAGGAAGACCCAGGCCATGCCATGAGAAAAATATAGACTGCCACACCCGTCTGAACAACCAGCCCCAGCAAGTGCCTCAACCACAGCTCATTATCCTCCAGAGAATATGCCGTGATGGTGTCAGGACCGCCAAGGTGCAGCAGAAGAAATGGAGCCCAAAACGAGACTAGCTCTTTGGTGGCATTCTCTAATTCAGCAGCTCCAGTAGGCGTTCTTTCGCAATCCTGCTGGCTCGGATCAGTATAAGTTCTGGAAATGATGCCGAGGGCAACGGTCGCGACCAAGTCTGCCAGTAAGTAGGCGGACCAAAGAGCGATCCTGAGCCTAGTCCTGCCAACATACTTTCTTTTGTCTCCGAGCAGAATTAGTATTATCTGCAAGGTAAGGCTCAGAAGCATCATTACACGCAGCTCCCAATCATTCCATACTTTTCTCACACTTTCCGGGAAAACTTCCACTAGCTGCCTTTTCTCCACATACATGAATGCGCTTGCAACTATTTCAATTTATACATAGATACAGATTAATAATAATGTTAGTGAATGACAAGAACAATTGAAGTGTACTATTTTGAATTATAGATTGTAGAAGTACCTGTAAGAAGCATCGTAGGAAAAATCAATGGACACTAGCATGCACAAAGAGAGAGTTCATCCAGCAAGAAGCACAAGTCTAAAGGGGAGTACTTATAGACAGTAGATAGACTTGGGGTTGACTTGTCATCTATAGGGATGGAGTCATCTAAAAATATCTATGTGAGAAAATTATTTCGGGTATTTCCCGGGAGATTTTCAGTAATTTCCTAGCAGGCCCCGCATGTTGAAAGGATACAGTGGAATCTATGGAAAAAATGTTTGATGGAGACACATTGGTAGGTGTCTTTCTTGACTTGGAGGGACCGGGAAGTTGCTGCTTATAGACTGCATGAAAATACAAAGCAAATTGGAATAATTTATTCTTGGTAGCACTACAGTACTACTACATATAATGTTTTTTGGACCATGATATTTTCCAGGTGAGTCTCCAGACTATCTACATGTAACACTTTCATTTGGAACACACTCGAGTGTATCAGGAGGTGGAGATATTTCAGTATGATTAGCTACTTTCCTCCACTGACATTATTCTCAAAATATTTGTAGTCATCAAAGAAAGAAGAGGCATACGTTCGACTGACCTTGAGCTTGGGAGCACCAAATCGATCTTCAAATCTTCAACATAAGAAATGTAAGCATTATAAATTAATAATTGTGGAATTTATGTAAATAAAAAATAATATGAGTGCAAATTTAAAGAAGGAACAATTAGGCTTCATTTTTTATTTTATTTTATAAGTAAGAATATTATATAAAAAGCATCCAAACGGGGCGTCCCAACTACAAAAGACCCTAAGGGCCAAGAGAACCCACAAACTCTAACTTCTCATGAATATAATTACAATTACGCCCCTCCACCCAACAAAACAAATTAGAAATAAAAAATTCTTTAATCACCCCCGAGGGGGACTCCACACCCTCAAAACAACGTCTATGGCGTTCCAACCAAATGCTCCGCCAAAGACAAAGAAGGCTACCCTCCAAAAAGGCCGAGCGTGGGAACCAATCGGCACACTCCTCCATGAAAACAAAACATTGCGAACCAAGACCGGCATCACCCACTAAAGGCCGAAAGGACAAAAAAAAATGCACCAACAGTCATAGACAAACGGACAATTAGGCTTCATGAACATATTAAATGTGTTAAAATTTCAAAATTGCAATGGGTGGTAAGAATCTATAATGAGAGTTGCTGGCACTCAATTCGACTTTAAAATGATGCCATGAAAGCTAAACGGGTCCTTGCTTTTCCTTTGCAATGTCATTGCCTTTTGATAGTTCTGTACTAATGTCCAGTAACTCATATGATTTTTGTCTGCATATTCAATTCTGATTTTGTGCTTTTTGGACTTTGTCGATGTAAATATACAAAGCATCCTTTTTTTTTAAGTCCAGTGTACGGAAAACAATGCTCAAAGATTTTAAATTAAAAAAAAAAAGTTCTTTTAAAAAATTCTAAAAGAGAGTAATATGAAATCAGACAAATCCATAACTGAGTTTTCATGAATTTATTATAAAAAATATATATATAAAAAAAAATTCGTAGATTTTTTTTATTTTTAATTCTTTGAAAAAAAGAAAAAATATTAAAGGTACAAACCATGCATATCTTACTTTACTTTTTATTGTTGATAATGACTGTTTTCAGTCCAAATGCATGCATGTATTGACTATCTTCTATTGTTGAATTTTTTTTATTTTTAATTCTTTGAAAAAAAGAAAAAATATTAAAGGTACAAACCATGCATATCTTAATTTACTTTTTATTGTTGATAATGACTGTTTTCAGTCCAAATGCATGCATGTATTGACTATCTTCTATTGTTGCTAGGTTGACTCATTTTAACTGTTGACCCAAATTCCCAATTTGGATGCAAACACTTGCGAAGACTGCTCAGCTAAATTCCCACCTCCCTCAAGCAACTGTTTGCACCAGAAGTAGTCTAACATTAAAGCTGATATTTCATTAGCACCAGAACCAATTTACCAAAAAAATAATAATAATAAGAGCGTGAGAGTAATTTAGTACCCCTTCTCCATCATGGTGCATGATCAAAGTTAGACCTTCATGCCCTGATGCACCAGAGTCAAACACCTAGATGCCAGCAGGGAGCTATGGGAAGAGTGATATAAACAGAACATGGCAACTCACTGCAGCCAGCCTTGCATGGAGACATAAAGATTTCCATAAATCATTCAAGCTGACTTAAACTTCTAAAAAGCTAACAAATAAAAGCGCAAGTGCTTTTTCTTTACCACAAATTGAAGAAAATGCCCTTTTTCATTTGAGAACGACGATTACTTGAATCGATCAAAATATATACATTCAATTTCCAAGTAAATAGCCTCACAGCACCTTATACATTGGCAGTAACACAAACTGGGAGACCATGATTAAACAACTCACCTGCGGGGAAACAACGAAAAATTAAAGCTACACTCCCCCAGAGGACATTACAGTGCCAGTATACATTACATTTTTACAAGCGCAGCTATAATCAAGGCATTATAGAGTATGTCATAAAAGCAAAAAAAAAAAAAAAAAATTAAGAAAAGCTACAATGCTCATCCTACATCTGACAAAGAAAAAAATACAACCTTAATATCTTATATGATCATCTCGGCAAGATACAATAACAGCCATTGCACTAGAATAAGCCACGATTTTCCAAGCCATGGTACGTTAATGAAATAAACTGAGTTACTTTATATATAAAAAAAAAATCCAATGTAATTTTAAACCAGTGCCTAAGTGGCTAGAGTTATTGACATTGAGGGAAAAGTATATCAGCCTCGCCATCAATTTCAGAGAGACAACAAAGTAGGTCTCAAAATGGTCTAGTGACTCTTTATATTATGAATGGCTATGTTTGTAATTCATTATCCTTACTAAGTATTTATTTATCAACCAGTACACACACTTGCTATGAATATGCTTAACAATGACCATTAAATCTGTCCAGTGAGGCATTTGTATAGAAACAACCATTCATGATTGTGACGAACTCTTCTACATCATAATCTACTGATATCCAAAAGACATCTGCAAAAACTAATCAAAAAATTTCCAAGCCGAGAATTTAAAAAATACATAAATAATAATAAAATGTAAAAGTACTGGGATACTTGTAAACCAGAGAGAGAAGTAAAGACAGAGGACTGCATGTGTGTGTAGGACGTGCGCGCACGCGTGCGCTTTGTGTATATGAGAGAAAGAGAGGTGAGGACAGAGGACTGTGTGTGAGAGAGAAAGAGAGAGAGAGAAGTAAGTAAAAAGGACTTTGTGTGTAGGATCTAGGGGTGTATGTGCGTGATTCCGTATGTGTCTGCGTTTGTGTATGTGTGTGTGTGTGAGAGAGAGAGAGAGGACAATCTGTGTGTGGGGTGTTTTGTGGAGGTGTGAGTCAAATTAGAAATAAGAATGTTACCCAATTCGATTCTGCTATGCAGGGTTCTAAGGGGAGAACTAGAGACAAAAAAAATTTTTTTTTTTGATAAGTAGAACTAGAGACAAAAATAACATTTGGAATACTCAATTCAAAGATAATTACTCTTGGCTTGAACCCATATACTCAATCTTGGCAGACACAACTTTCAACATTAACAAAACGACGACCCCCATTACCGATTGAAACCAATATCGGCTAGCTCAGCAAATTATAGTTGAATAATCACAAAAACTCATTAGAGCAAAATTTTGGATATGATCCAAAGAGATGCAACTTACATACCCTTATAACGCCAAGTCAATATGAGCCCCTAAGGCACATGAATTTTGTTTTGCTCCCCTCCTAGCATGTGTATATTATAATCCTGCAACTGCTAGAAAAACAGATAGAAGATATAACAACCCCAATTACCTATTGAAACCAATCTCGGCATGTTTGCAAATTGAATAATCACCAAAACTGATAACAGTAAAATTCAGCATATGATCCAAAGAGATGCTACTTACATACCTTATCATGGGATTTGTTCAAGTAATGACAGGTCAATATGAGCTCCAAAAAACTTCCATATCCCGTGGTCAACTCTATTGCCAATAGATTATGGAGTACTGTCGGTTTGCAAAAAGTATTGGGTGCTGAAAATGGCTTCTATTTCTTCCAATTCTCTTCTGAACATGAGTGTGAAGTGGTTCTAGATAATGGGCCATGGCATTTTGCCAATCAGTTTCTGGTTTTACAAAAATGGAAGGAGGGCTTGTCTTTGCATAAGGAAGTTGTTTCGACCCTCCCTATTTGGGTTAAACTCTCTGGGGTTCCACAAGAATATTGGACGGGACTTGGGCTTAGTCATGTTGCTAGTGCATTGGGTACTCCTCTCTACCCTGATTCTTTAACTGAGAAAGGAGATCGAATAGGGTTTGCAAGGGTGTGTGTGGAGATGTCAGCTAAGACACCAATGGTGAAGGAGTTTGATCTTGCTATGCCTTCTGGAGAGGTGAGGGTTATACATGTTGATTATCAATGGACACCTCCTAGGTGTGGAGGGTGTGGTGTTTTTGGGCACTGGGATAGAACATGTCCTAAAGTTGTTCTTTCTCAGGAGGCCATTCAAGCTCAGACTAAGAAAACTAATGGAGTTGTTGCCACTGAATGGAGAGTTGTTAATCGAACAAATAAAACAGTGGTGGATGTTGCCTCTCAAGATGATCATATTCCCAATGCTGCAAACTTGGATGGTGTTCACTGTTTGTCTCCTAAAGGGATAATGTGGCTGCTGATCCAGTCCCAAAAGAGGGTGATAAGGTAGCACATTCTACTGAGATTGTGCCTATTAATCATGCCACAGATGCATCTCATACTACTGTGGTAGTTTCTTCTGAGATAGATACTGGTTCTTCATTGCAGAAGGATGGGAGAACTCTTGTTCAAGATCCTAAAACTAAGCCTGGTGAGAAGCTTAAAGGTGCTAAATTACCTCCTTCTAATATTAAAACCAGAAAGGGTAAGGGTTCTACTAATGCATTGGGGAATGCCAATGCATAGAGAGGTTTGCCGTATATTCTTTCATCTTTCTCCATGTCTTTTGGTATTTGGAACATAAGGGGTTTGAATTCTCCTGACAAACAGAATGAGATTGGTGTTTTGATCAAGAGATATCAATTTTCTATCTTTTGCTTGGTTGACACTAAGATAAAGGAACCTAGAGCTTCTAGAGTGCTTAATGCTATGGTTAATGGGTGGAGTTGCATTTCAAACTATGATCATGCCATAATGGTAGAATATGGGTGTGTTAGGACCCTGCTATGTTTACTATTACTAAGATTTTTACCACTGATCAGATTATTATTTGTATTCAGGCTGCAAATGGCTCTTTTCAATGCTTTGGAGGTTTCATATATGCTCTTAATGATGTTGTTGGTAGAAGGAGGCTATGGAGGAATATTTTACAGTTATCTAATTCATATGCTGCTTCTCCTTTGTTTCTTTCTGGTGATTTTAATGCTTTAAGATATCCATTTGAGAGATTTGGTGGTTCTTCTGTTTGGGATGCCTCCATGAGGGAGTTTGGAGACTGTCTTGCTGAAGTTTCCTTGTTGGATTTAAAACAATCAGGTTTGAGGTTCTCTTGGTCTAATGGAACTGTTTTTAGAAAGCTTGATAGAGTCCTTGTGAATGAATGTTGGAATGATTATTTTCCAAATGCTGAAGTAGTTTTTGAACCTAAAGGGATTTCAGATCATTCTTTGATGCATCTTAAAGTTCAGTGTTTATCTTCAAGGAAGGGTGCTCCATTTCGTTTCAATAATCATCTTCTACAACATCCTCTTTTTATGGAGACAGTGCAAAGAGTTTGGTCTATTTCTATTCTAGGTTCTTATCTTTTCCAGATTTCTCAGAAGTTAAAGCTCTTAAATATGAGCTGAAGAGGTTGAATTTTGCTTCTTATAATGATCTCTCTGCCAAAGTTATAGATTCAAGAGATAAATTGTTTGTTGTCCAAGCAGCTATTGATGTTAATCCAAGCAGTAAAGAGCTTCATTTGCAAGAAAATGAGAGTTTGTCCACTTATCTTCATCTATCCAAAGTTGAGGAATCTCAAGCTAAGCAAAGGTCAAGAATTCAGTGGTTGCATTTAGGGGATAAGAACACCTCCTATTTTTATAAGGTTGCCAATTATAGGAGGAAGGTGAACTCTAATCTTTCAATAACTACTAGATCTGGAGCAAGATTAGATGATCCTTCTTTAGTGGAAGAGGAAATTGTCAGTTTCTACAAAGATTTATTGCAAGCCAGAAGCAATATTTCTTTACCTGATTTGAGTCCTTTTGTGCATCTCCTTCTCTCTTTTGTTCATTTCCAAGAGCTTTCTAAGCTTGTTTTTGCTGAGGAAATTAAAAGAGCTATGTTTTCAATGAAAGATGGGAAGTCTCCAGGGAGTGATGGTTATAATGCGTTTTTCTACAAGCAAGTTTGGCACATTGTGGGAAGTGATGTTGTTAGAGCCATTCAAGCTTTTTTCCACACTGGTCATATGCTGAAGGAGATTAATACCACTGTTATTACCTTGGTTCCCGAGATTGATTCCCCTAATTTGGTTTCTGATTATAGACCGATTTCTCTTTGCACTACTCTTTACAAATGTATCACTAAATTCATTGCTAACAGACTCAAAAGTTGCTTAAAGGATTGTGTGAGTTTGAATCAAGGGGTTTTCATTCCTGGCAGAAGCGTCACTGATAATATTCTTTTGACTCAGGAATTACTTAGAGGTTATCATAGGGATGATGGGGACCCAAGAATTGCAATGAAAGTTGATTTAACTAAGGCTTTTGATACCTTGTCTTGGGATTTTTTGGAAGCTACCCTTTCTGCATTTCAGTCCCTCCAAGTTTGATAAAGTTGATCATGACACGCATTTCAACTCCTATGTTCTCCATGAATATTAATGGCTCCCATAAAGGGTTCTTTTAGAGCCAAAGAGGTCTAAAGCAAGGTGACCCCCTCTCCCCATACCTCTTTGTGCTTGTTATGGAAGTGCTTTCTGGTATGATTGCTATGAAGGTGGCTTCTTCTGATTGTTTCAACTACCATTGGAAATGTAAGGAGCAAGGTATCACAAACTTGTTATTTGCAGATGATCTTTTGCTCTTTTCAGCTGGTGATCTTGCTTCTGTGAATTGTATTATGTCTGTTATGAAGCATTTTGGCCAGCTCTCAGGTCTTCATCCTAACAATTCCAAAAGTATTTTGTTTCGTGCTGGCATACTTACTGGTGTGCTTTCTCAGATTCAGAACAGACTTAGCTTTAGAGTTGGCAAGCTTCTAGTGAAGTACCTTGGAGTTCCTTTACTTTCTACCAAGCTAGGCAAGAATGATTGTGATGTCCTTGTGGAGAAATTTTCAAGGAGAATCTCTTGTTGGTCTGCTAAGTTTCTTTCTTTTGGTGGGAGATTGCAATTGGTAAAGTCAGTTCTCTTTTCTACTCAAGTATATTGGGCCTTTACTTTTATTCTTCCAAAAGACATTCCTAATGCTATCACTGCTCTTTTGAGGAAATTCTTATGGACATGGTCTAAAATGTGCAAGGGTGGGTGTAAAGTTGCTTGGAGGAGAGTTTGTGCTCCTCTTGATGAGGGGGGTCTAGGCATCAAGGATCTTGAAGAATAGAATAATGCAGCCATGTCTAAGCATATTTGGAATATTCTCAAGCCTGATTCTACATCTCTTTGGGTTTCTTGGGTTAAGTCTCATCTTATCAAAAGCAAGAATTTTTGGGAGCTTGGTGAACCTCAAAATAGCTCTTGGACTTGGAAGAAATTACTCAAGTTAAGACCTCTCATTAGAAGTGCTTTTAAGGATGGTGATTGGTAATTGTAGATACAAAATTTGCACAACACAAAAAGATGCTTTCTCATTACTCTTCATTGGATTATATACATTTGCCCTCTGGGCCTTTGGCCCATTAGGGCAACATTTTCTATTTAGGAATATTATCCTTACTTTACACGCCAGCTATTTTGTCTCTATACTACGTCACTATCTTGAGCCGCAAGTCTCTTCCAGAATCTTCAAGTTTCTTCTAGAATGCTCTTCGGGTCGGGCCATAGGATGGGCCTGGTGGTCGGGTCTTAGGGCGGACCACAGAACAGACGTGTCGGTCGGGTTATGATGCGGGTTCAGTGATCGGGTCATCATCTCGGGCCTTTCTAGGATTGATCTGATCGGGATGAGGCTTTTTTATATGGGCCGGGAAAACTCACATGTACAGTAATGGTAGAGCAACCTCTCTTTGGTATGACAATTAGCATCCTCAAGGTCCCCTCTATACTTTCTTCCCATCTAATGTCATTAGATCTTTTGGTATTGGTTCTAATGCCTCTGTTAGTAGACTGATTAGTGTCTCTGGATGGCATTTTCCTGCTTTGAATTCTCAATTTTGGCTTGATTTTAAGGCAACTTTTCCTCAAAACTTCCTCCCTAATTTGTCAAGATCAGATAGATTGGTTTGGGTGCCTTCTAATGGCAACTTCTCTATACATTCAGCTTGGGATTGGATGAGGTTGCATTTTTATTAGGTGAGGTGGAAGCATTTAATTTGGTTTGGTTAGTGCATCCCTAAACACTCTTTCCTTCTCTGGGTGGTCCATCTTAATAGACTTCCAACTCTTTATTTCTTGCTTACTATTGGAATTGTGCAACAAGCTACTTGTATATTTTGTGGCCTTAATCAGGAGGACAGAGATCATCTTTATTTTCATTGCAGCTTCACATCTAGATTATGGAAGTCTGTGGTGCATAGGGGTTGTTGGAGTGGCCAGATGGGGACTGGGATACCATTTGGCAGCGGATGTTGGATCACTTAAAAGGGAAGTCTTTGATTTCAGTGCTTAATAAGATTGCTTTTTTAGCCACAATTTATGAAATATGGGTGGAGAGAAATAGAAGACTATTCTGATGACTTCAACACCATAGAGCAGCATCTTAAGAAGATAGTAGATTCTTTGAGATATACTTTGTTCCCTCTAGCTAAGTTTGCTAATACATCTCAAAATAGAGAAATTCTTCAAAGTATGGAACCTGCCAAGTTCAATTTTATTGGCCTGATTTGTAGCCTTCTCACTACTGCTAGAGGAGGTGGGTTACTAAAGTCTCTTTTCTTTTACTGCTTGCAATGAGAGTATTTTGGTGGGGTGTGCTACTTGGGTTGCTTCTATCATGAATTCAGTTTGCTATTCTGCTCCTTCAGTGGTTGATTATCTATTGAGTTTAGCCATTATTGCTGGTTTTGCGTCTACTTTGTTCTCTTGTGGCAAGTCAGTTGTTGTATAATGTTGAGACTATTCGTACGGGTGTGTCATTGCCTATGATGCATTTCGTGTTTGTTGATGTGCTGGTTTACTCCTTGATGCTGTGGTGGTATGTTAGTATGCTTGGATTGTATTGCTCTATCAGGGTGCAGCAGTTTCTCTTTGGTAGCCGGAGGCATGATGCTCATTTTCGATGGTGTTTTAGGCATTCTGGCAATTGCATGAGTGGTGCAGTCTCAGCTTGTGCTCCTTGCAGTGGCATGGTTTCCAATATTTATTGTAATATGCTTGTTTTTTATCTTGTCTTTAGAAACAAGTTTTGCTTTCTTTGGTGGCTATTTGGCTTCCATTTATTTCTTGTATTGCTAGGGGTATGCCCCTAAGTTTTCTTGTAGCCTTTTGGCTCTTCTTTTTATAAAATTATCTTACCATTCAAAAAAAAAAAAAAAAAAGAAATTACAAACACATTAACCCACATAATTTGACCAGTACACTTTTAAAGATGAAGAGAGACATTTCAAGAACAGACACTAAGGCCCTGTTTGGTTCGCGGTCCGGTCCCATGTGGTCCGATCTCATAATGACTTTTTTGGGACCGGACACTGTTTGGCAATACGGTTCCAAAAAAAATAGGACCACTTGGGACCAAAAGGGGTAATTTGAGACGACCAAAAATGATGGTCTCAAGTGGTCTCAAGTGGTCTTATATACAATTGTCTTAACACATGAGACCATAAAATTTGAAAAATCTATATAAAATTAAAATATATATATAATTTGAAAATAATATATAAAATTAAAAAAATAATATAAAAAATTTGAAATAATGTATAAAATTTGGAATATATATATAAAATTCAAAATTAATATATAAAATGCAAAATATATATTTAAAATTTGGGAAAATAAAAAAATTCCAAAATAATAGAAAAAACAAAAAATAATGTATAAAATTCGAAAATAATATATAAAATTTGAAAAATAATATAATTTTTTTAAAATAATGTATTAAATTCGAAAAAAATATATAAAAATCAAAATTAATATATAAAATTTTAAATATATATATATATAATTTAAAAAATAATATATAACTTTTGAAAAATAATATAAAAAATTTGAAATAATGTATAAAATTTGAAAAAAATATAAAATTCAAAAATAATATACAAAATTAGATATATATATATATATATATATTTGAGAAAATATAAAAAATTTGAAAATAATATATAAAATAAAAAATAATATAAAAATTCGAAATAATTTATAAAATTTGAAAAATATATTATTTTTGAATTTATTATATTATTTTCAAATTTTTAATAATTTTTCAAATTTTATATATTTTTCATACTTAATATATTTTTTGAATTTTATATATTATTTTTTATTTTTTATATTTTTTTCCAAACATAAGACCAAACAGCTTGAATAAGACCATAAGACCAGATAGTTTTACCAAACAGACTTTCAGAACACCACCCAGATAAGACCAGACTAGACCGGACTAGATAAGACCAAACCAGACCAGATAAGACCGGACCGGACCGCCTACCAAACGGGCCCTAAAAGAGTAGATTAAAAATAAAAATAAGAACCAAAGGTCTTGTAGTTGATGTTATCACATTTCCTTCCCAAATGAGAGATTAGGGTTCGAGCCCCATGGAGCTATGTCGTGATGTGTGAGTGTGTCCGTTTCTTAATATTCAGGAAAAAAAAAAAAAAAAAACTAATAATTGAAAGATCATAATCTACATTATCAGATGTTTATGGCAAGATATGCACATGAATAATCATAGTAGATGAGATTTTTGGATCATAAATTGCCCTATACCTTCTTTACATCCCTCACCATCAAAAACAGACACACGCGAGAGCGCGCACACACACACATATATATATATATATAATACAGAACACGACAGAAATCACCAACACATTCACACACATAATATACATTCATAGAGACCTTTCAAGAACAGGCAACAAATGAGTAGATAAAAAATAAAATACAATAAAGTAAAAAATCAAAGAGAGAGAGAAACCAAACCAATCCTGAGTTGTGCGTTGAACTTCGCATTACCCCCAAATTCAAGGATCACATTAAATCAGGGCAATGGCAATTCTTAGAAGAACGGAACCCTAGTGTGTGTGAGAGAGAGAGGGAGAGATAGGTTGATGCTGAACTCTGAAGAACAGAACACCATTGTGTGTTTGTGTGAGTGTGTGAGAGAGAGCGAGAGAGGAAAAGGGAGAAGGAGTACCTGAAATGGGGATGGAGGAGAGTCTAACCAATGAGATCGTATTTGAACATGTTACACGAACGGCGCCGCCACAACTCATGTAACTTTAATTCGCGGACTTGATACACGGTTCGTCCAGGTAAAAAAAGTTTCGTTCAACCAACCAACTACGCTACGCCCGCGGGTGGGATGGAGGAGAGTGGATTTGAGGTTATATATATATATATATATATATGGGTCAAAGGCATATCAACTGCTCTATTAGGTCACCGCTGGCGTCAATTGACGCTACGGTGAGCAATGGCTATATTTGTTCACCGGCTGGTGTCCGATTGACGCGCGTAAATTTCAAATTGAAACGCGTTTTGGTCTCTGTGTGTGTTTCTTCTTCACATGATAACCGAACCAGCAAAGCCATTGCTTCTTCGTCGTGTTGATGTAATTAATTGGACAACTGGGGCTCAGTGATTTCATATGGTTTTCAGGCCCAATTTTGAATAATGGGCCCCCAAATTTCAGCACAATATCTCAACCTCAAATTCAAAATAAACAACGGATTGGGCTCAACCCAAATTGCAAGATCTCAACCCGAATTTTGCTTTAGTTGTTCTTGTTCATGAGTGAATTAATTGAAGGATTTTTTTTTAATATAATTTTAACTATATATTAGTATAAAATTAATGCTACTCCCCCATATAGATTGTGTTTAAAAATTAGTTCATGAGTAACAAATTTTGTTCTTACAAAATTCATTTTCAAGTAGTTACAATATAGACTTATTTTTACAAAGGACAAATCACCATATTAACTTGTTTTTTATATATTCTCTTGTCAACAATCTCCTCCCTCCTTTCTATCTCGGAGAAAAATTAGGACTAATTTAGTCACGTCACAACAAAATGACAAAATTATAAAAATATATATATATATTATAAATTCATCTTAGTTTTACACTCAAAAGAATTAAAGTCCCTGGAAAAAGTTTTGTAAGCTAAATAAAGTCCTACTTTTCATTAAAATTTCAACAAAATATTTAATAACTAGGACCGTTGTTCTTTTTTTACCTTTTCCATATATCATCACGTGTGCTGCTCAATACATTTTCTCCAAACTATTATACTTAAAATTAGAGAAAACAAAGTGCTATGTAAAATATTCCGTTGTATCTAATAACTTAAAAGTATGTTTAATCATAAATTTATAAGAGTAACAACAGCGCCCAATCCAATAATCATTTGAATATTATAGAGGAGGTAAAATCCTCTACTTTGTATGAAATTATTGTCATGACACATGAAAATCCAATTTTGTTACATCCTAACTAATATGATAATTAATCAAGGATAAATTGCACTTTCACCCCTATCCTTAGATAATTACAGTTTCGCCCCTCAAGTTTGGAAGTTATAACAAATACCCCCCTGGAATGAAATTTTGACATGATCAAACTCGGTTAATACTAGATGAAATGTTTAAAATACCTCTAAATTTATTGTTATGAACATTTTTGCTCCATTCTACTACACTATTGCTTCATTTTGCTCTAATTTGGACACACTAATTGGACAATTACAGACAAATCAGATAAAAAAAACTCAAATTTTTACACCATAATTGAGAAATATTCAGGGGTATATATGTCATTTCATTTTTTCAATCATCAAAATTGAACTTTGATGACCTTGAGGGGGTGAAACTGTAATTATCCAAAGGACATGGGATGAAACTGTATTAAGTCATATCTCAAGGGGTGAAAGTGTAATTTACCCATTATTCTATTCTGAAATTTATAATAATAAAAAATAAAATAATACTAGTAATTCCATTGGCACTATTTACTAATTTATATTTGAGCAAATTACATCCTTCATCCTGCAGAACATATTGAAGAAGCATAAAATCAGAAACTTAAAAGTTCATTGCAAGAGCAAGCAGCCACTTCCAGAATTATTTAAACTGCACTGACTAAACTCCGGACTCCAGTCCAATAAAACAAAACAGCACAAAAAACAATCCACCAGTGGGTAACCTACAGATTGGACCTTCAGTGTTTGTCATCCTATTTTCTTTTCTTTTATATCACAGCTTTGTACACAAGTTCAACCATCTTCAATAAATTTCTAGTAATCTTTGTTTTCACAAAATGAACAGATTGATTCAATAAAACTACTTGCAATTTTATACAATTAATGTTATCAACAACAAAAAAAAAATATATATATATATATATATATATATATATCATTATCCTAGAGATATTGCAAGAAATGCCCCAACAGGCAGACTGATTCCAGTTCAGATTCTACATAGACCACCAATGCAGCAGACCACAAGGTCAATTAATCTTTGAGGCTAGAGGCACAGATTGCAGAATGCAAGGTCAAAATCCTCATTATGCTACAGGAGACTATACATGAAATATTCACTCCAGGAATTGCTGATTGTGCTTCACATTCGACAGAGATCGGCATTGCTGATGCTGAACACTTACTCTGTGATAGATGGCCATACTTCCCTTTTAAACTCCTTGCAAAAAAACGAAGAGGAAGAGCTGAATCACATGTCACTTTGAATCACGTTCAGCATACTCGGCCCATATAAGTAGACCATCCCGTATATACAGTATCAGAAGGAAAACCAGATGTCTATAGAATACTAGGTTCTGTATCGACATTTTCAGGTAGAAAGCGGGCCACGCTTTGGTAGTCGCATCTGCAAGATTGAAAATTTTGTAACATTTGGGTCGGGATGGCTATAAATTAGAGCTCAAGAAAAAAGAAAAAGAAAAAACTAGATCCTGACCTTCGATTTCGTTGTCCTCCACCCTCCAATGTCACTGTTTTGTGAGGAGTATGAGAATTTCTCAATGGATCTCAGGACTGCACTTTTGTCACCTTCTGATTTGCTAAATGGCAATAAATCCTGCAATTGAGATAATAAATTTGATTCTACCTCCACTAAACAAAGCATGCCCAAGTTTAGTTCATTTCCTTGAAGGGGTCTCGGACATTAATGCCTTTTAACATCTCAACTAGAAAAATTCTCTCCAAAGGCAATATTTCAATTTTATTAGAAATTTGAACACTTTGACAATTGCCTCCGCCTCTGATTCCAAATGCCTTGAAGCAATCCCAGAAATTAATGCCTTTTAACATCTCAACAAGTAAAAAATTTCTTTGCGGGCAATATTCCATTCAAAATGGGGAGGGGAAAGCTAAAGTCAATTGCCTCTGCTTCTGATTTACAAAATAAACTGCTCTAAGTGCTAAATATATATAACGTATGATTTCCTATTATTCCTGAAAGCTGAACAAAAGTGAAACCACATCACAAACTTACCCTGCCCTTTGATGCTTCAAGATTCTTAATTTCCAAACGATCAAAATAAAACAGTATCTGCACATACAACAAATGGTTGAGGAAAATAATAGATAATAAAATATTAGCCATAGTAAGACCAAGATACAACCAAAAACCGCTATTAGTTCGAAGCATCAAACAGATGCAAGATCTTAGCGCAATTGAATTTTGTTCATATGGGACACTTAAATACCTTATTGAGAAAGTGGACATTTGATGCGTCAGTAGCCATGACCCTTACACCAAGACAATTAGAGGGAATACTGCAAAAGGGGCAGAAAATAGTACTGAACACACACCCATCTTCTTGGCACCAAATTCCTTGTCCTGGGACACCTTCAAGGTTTGGGTTACAGAGTCGGTGATCAACAGACGATGAATCAGAAATCACAACAGGTATACTTGTGCATTTATTCAATGCCAGAGTTTCCAGTGTCCCAGTCAGAAGAGATGTCAAGTGACCTTTTGTTGATGAAGTTAAAGAGCATGCAACATAATAATGGTTCTTGGGAAGGCCCAATGGGTTTCTGCACAATGAGCAAAATATTTGCAGTTGTTTGTCCATAACATGACCAGGAGGCACACACGATGAACCGCTATTATTTGTTATGTGCGACTGAGACCCACAAGGCTTCTTGGATATGTTTTCCACACAATTAGTCTCACAACCAAATTCGATCCTATGATTTGCTTCTCCCTTTGTCATTGAGCTTGCAATAAACCTAGCATGACCAAGAGTTTCAGCATCAGGAGCATCTTCTTCTTGGACAAGGTCAATTAATGGTGAGTCCATAGGCTTTCTCCTTTTCTGGGTATGAGAGTTAACACTCAAATTTAAATTTGATTCAGCTTCAGGTGTTAAATTGTTTGTCCTTGAAGTGGCATTTCTTTCAGGGGTGACCACCATGGAATGTGCTGATTTAGCAGTGCTTGAATTTGGTAAGCAAAATGAAGATAATAACAACTTATCAGGAAACTCAGCAGAAGCCTCAACTATGGTAGAACTAGAGTTCCCACCCTTCGAGAAATATCCTGGACTAACTACAGCGATACTGCCATTTATACCAGGGGTTTCCTTGACTATAGATATTTCAGGATCGTCAGGAGACAAGTCCAAGGGGATCTCCATAGTGGACCTGCATAAAGATGAGATATACTTCGAATTTAAGTTGTACTTGTTGTATTGTGCAAAAGAGGAGAAAACCATCAGTATGGAAATAAGTATTCAGCTGCTGTAATGTGCATAAAATCACTAGGTTTTCCATTTGTGTTTGCTATTAAATGTGTTTGTTAGGGTATTTATGTGGCTCGACAATCACCTGGAGTCTTCCTCGGGATCAAGCTCTACATCAACGTATTCTCTACAATTGTTAATATATTTCTCATTGGTCAACATCCATGCTTGATCTTCATTATTATGCTGAGTTTGTTCAGTTTCCACTTTAGAGGTTGAAATTACTTCTCTACCGCACTGATTAGACTTGTTCACTCTCTGACTTCTCTTTCTTGCGAACACCTTGCTTTGGGGAACATTTTTCACACTAATGTCAGAATTTTGTAAAACACCAGCAGTCTCTTTGCCAAGCCTTTCCTGCATGAGTTGAGATTGAGATTGAGATTGCCACTTGGTTAAAGTTGTTCGTCAACTGAAAAGTCTTAAGAAATAAGAAATTGTTCGCGGAATATTGAACGTGAATAGTAAAAAAGATAAGAACAAATAGAGGACCTTGACACCTCTAAAAAAGGACCCTAGTCCTTCTAATGACTCCGCAAATTTGTCATACTGTCGGATGGATTTCCTCAGCCACTTTGATATGCATGTCGTATTCCTTTCTTCACAAAACCGCTCATCTGCTTGCAAAATGAATTACAATTTAAGTACTTGATGACTAGATACAGAAAACAAAAGGGACCTGCAAGCTAAAGTTATATGAAGGCGCATGCAAGGTCTTGAAATCAGAAGCCAAATTCCTTATCACATTATTAAAAAAATTGGTCAATATTCCATTAATAGTTAATAAATGGTTAAGCTACACCCTCTCTAACATGCTAGCAGCTTAAGCTTTTAAAGTAGAATGGTAATTTAACATGGTACAAGAAGCAAACATCTCAAGTTCAAGCCTCACCTTCACCAGGATAATTAAAATTGAAATGATGTTAGATTAGGCTTTTGTGTTATTTTCCAAAGGTCTTTACACTGTCTTTGAGTTTCTACAAATGGTGTCCAAGTCCAATTAGATATAAGAAAATTCTAAAAGTAAATATCTAGTTATGTAATCTCCCAATATACCAGAAAACAGCTTAATTCCAAAGACTTTGAAAGCTGTCAAGATTGTGTGATAAAACAAGCTTTATTTGTAATGTGAAAGATTACTAGGACTGATTCGTCGATTTTTCTTTTCCTCTTTAGTTTCTGCACTTTATACGTGCAACCAGACCTTGTTAATTGATGTTTAGCACCAAATATCCTACTTTAGCAAGCCTACCATTCCTTACATCTATGTTCAACCCCACAAACCAAAAGAAAGCATAAGGAATTTAATAATCACAGATTAATATTCAGAACACCGGAACAATCTCTTAACAGCCCTAAGAACTTTTTTTTCCCAAAACATTATCCAACCAAAGCTCAACCTTTCTACATCAAATTTCAACATCAGTTGCTTTATTCTACTGTAAAACTCAATGTCCACCATCAATCTCTTTCAGGCATAACCAACTCACCTCCAAGTAACAGCAGCAACAAAAACGGTGATGATAGTAAAACTAGATACCAAGTGACTATAAAGATAACAAGAAACAACAATTAACTGTTGAATAAAGTACCTAAGAAGATGATGGCTCCATAATCAAGCCTGTGTCGTATACAACGGCCTGCAGGACAGAAGGCATCAAGTACCATAGTTTAACATATCAAAAACGTTAAGAAAGTTGAACTAAGGCTACAAAGAATACAAAACACCAAAGCATTTAGGGATTTTGACCCGAAGAAAGTACAGGATCACCGTATCTACTAAAACAAGTCAGAAAGAAGAAAAATAAATAGAGTTTTTGCAATTTATACATACAACACATACAGGAAGGGATGGAACAAATGAATGCATGTCATTACAATTTCAGTATCACGAGTTGTTAGCTTAAGTAATATCTCCTGTGAATGCCTATCTAAGAATGTGATAAAAGGTCGCATATTTTTACCTATTGTAATCCAAAATATCCTTGCAAATCCTTTATTGTATCGTATTCCCAGATATAATTTCTTTGCCAACTCTCACATAAGTAATTACAGCAAAATGAAGAGCTTCACAACAGAACTTTCAATCTCCATAAAATAAAAAAATTCAAGGAATCGAATTTTCGGACATAGCCTAGCAAGGCTGATATTGCCCCAGTGAAATGCATGTAATGCTAATATTAAGCTTCACCAAGCAGTCAAGACAACCTTGTAAAGTATGAGACTTACAAAAGACAAGCAATCAGCATACATAACCTGATGAGATACTCAGTTATATAAAAGTGAATAATCACTTCGTGTTAGACATGTTTTACACTAGACAATGCTAAATAAGCAAATCCCACAATTAACCCTATTTAAGATCATGTCGGAAAATAATCCTTAGTCGGAAATGGGGGAGTGAACACAAGCCCATGAGGGTACACAAACATATACAGATAAATATGCCATAATTGATATTTTAGATTAGTTTCTTTTACAACCTCTAGACCTCAAAAGTTCTCTTTATTAGTCTCTTTCTTCTGATTAGGGTATGAATTTATGCGCCATAGAGATCAAGCCGCTTGCTGATTTGCAAAAATATATTTAAAACCAAACCATTCCTAAAAAAAAAAAAAAAAAAAAAAAAAAACTTATCAAAAAAAAATGTCTAGCATCCAGGCTTTCCCTGTTCCTCAGTAACTTCACGGCAACCAAACGAATGTACATGAGATGGAACAATATCCAAACTGTGACAAGTGACAACCCAACACCAACAACCTGTTTCGGCAAGTAGAACAGCCAACAGAGGCCTCAGTTCTTATGAACATAACTCCCAAGTCAAGCTCAATTTATATCCAGTGACCAAACAGCAACTTCAGATTAACTTTAGTTCACACCTAATAGATATCCAAAACCAAATCGAAGGTTTAATTGGATTATTAGATTCCCTTCACTTTCCCCATGTAATCAATATTCCACTTTCTATGCAATATAAGCAATATCGCATAAACGGAACACCCGAACCACAGAATTTTGTACTGATCATCTACTATACAGCTCCTTAAATTAGAATAAAAATGTATTCACTGTGTAATAGCCCATACTTAGTGTGTCAGGAATTAATTGATAGCATTGGCAAACAAAACAAAAAACAAGGAAACTGAAAAATCTAGGTCCCAGGGATTCATAATATAAGAAATGAAAGTAACTGCATCAGAAATCACCATTACCACCACATATCCGCTGGACGAGTTAGACCTAATAGAGAAGTGCTGAAAGTGAAACCAAAGACAGGGCATACCTGCTGCCTGATTAAGAGCTCGAAAGGCTTGATGACAGTACCATCCATTCCCACTTAAAAGGCCTTTAGATGATTTATACATGTCATTGTACTTCTTCTTTTGTGCGACTTGAATATCGTTTCTGATCATGAATTTGAAACAATAATCAGGTATGAATTACAAAATGTGAGCCCCTGCCCAAAAATATAATCATAGGACCCAGAGGGAGGGAGAAAGAATGCTTACATGTTGGGGAAGGGAATGCCAACAATTATCTGAGATCGTTAAGATAGAACAAGTGATATCAATCATTATCTACATTAAATGTAGATAGCAGCCATGTTTCAGCGGAAAAAAATGGTTCCAGCAATACGATTAGGGAATTGCTGTTAAAGACACACAAAATTATACAGCCACTTACTTTTCCTTCACATAATACCCCTAAACTCAACTTGAAAATATGAAGAAAGAGATTTGTTAACCTTACCCCTAAACTCAACTTGAAAATATGAAGAAAGAGGTTTGTTAACCCCAAGGTTTCAGACGAGGGGTTACTTGCTAGTTAGGGGATTGTTGTTTTAAGTGATACTAAGTCCAATATATGGCACTATTGTTAAAGGAGCCCCAAGGCTTCAGGTGCAAGACTTGCGCCTCTTGTCTGCCTCTGACAATATTTGCGCCTTTAATTTGGAATATGTATATTTTAATAGTAAATTAATTTTTTTTTCATTTTGTGCCTCACTTCAATCAGACGCACGCCACGCCTTGCGCCCAGGCTCCAGAGGACTTGTAGAGCCTTATATTTACAGTCTTCACTTTGTTCCTATTAAATATTGCTTTAGTCTTCTCATTAGGTAAATTTCATTGCTCAATAAATGTTTGAGAAAATAATTTTTAACTTAACTAAATCTACTTCCACAGTGAGTACTTGATAAAAGTAGTTTCCTTAGGTATAGCAAGAAATAACAATGTTTGAACAAGATAATCTAATAACCTACATAGTCTTAACTGTGTTTATTTAGTGATACAAGTGTGTATTATACTTAAAATCTTTGCATAAATTTCATAATAGGTTTTCCTTTTAACACAAGTTTTTAAAAGATTAGTCCCCTGTAGTATGCCAAAGACCCAATTCACCCCCTCACTCCCTCTTGTTTGGGCAAACAACATATTCAGAAAAATCACAACTCTATCAGGCCAATTCAGTAGAGGATCTTGGCGATAAAATGGCACCTAAACTTCAATGAAGACAAAAAAAGGATACAACAGTGCGAGCATTATCATCAGAGAAGTCAATTCCTTCTGAAACCTGCACAAATAGCATATTGACAGTTTGAGTATTAAAATCAAACCAGAATCATGTTCTATAATTATGTTAAGTTAATCAGGGGAAGCATTTAGTCTTTCATGTAGTAATATCCTTTTCAATATTTTAGTTATTGTGGGAGATAAATGTCCATACAGAGAAAATGTACTGAAGAGGGAGATCTAGTATGCATAGAGCTGAAGTAGCTGTTACTGCAAACAGCTATTTAGGTTTGAAAGAATCATTTACAAGCTGATAGTGGTGACACATTGGATATCTGTCTAGAGGAAGGGGCCTCTCTAATGACAAGAGGGGCACTATAAGTTTTAGAAGCCAAAGTTGGAGAAAATGCTATGGCAAAAGGAATTTACATAAGAATACTGCCACTTAATTCAAGATTTGTCAAGTGATCCCATATCAGAAAAGATACTCTGACCTCAGACGAGAATTTTTAACTTCAGAGAAGTGGCTTAGAATGATCTATGTGATCCACTTCAAATTGCTTTTGTCCATTATTGTCCACCGCTTTCTTTATAAAATTCACTAAATTATCTAATTTTTGGAGTTTCTGACCCTTGGTTTCCAATTTTTTTCTTTTTTTTTTATTTGAGATGGCATGTGAAAAATCACTCACAGATTTCTGAAGGAAACAACATTACTCGAACAAGAAAAGGACCCTAAAAACCAAAATGGTCCTGGCAGCATTAGTCTGGACTGATTTGGAATGCAGGAAAAGAAAGATATATATGGAAATAAACAAGAGGTTCACAAACCCTAGTGAAACTATGAATGGTTGTCGCATGTACACCAACACAAAACCATTTGCTTATCTATGTTATCTTCATGGAAGTGATATTACATGACAAAATTATTGGCAAGTTCACTGCAATAAACATTACCTTTCCACGGCAAACTGCAAGAAATGCAGCCCCTTCCTTCTTTGCCTTTTCTGTCCACTGCGTCGCATTGAGCTTTTTAAGATCCATGTTCTTAGCCCTTCTCTTTCTCCCACTAGCAAGTTTGTTGCCTTGCCGAATTGAATCATAATAACCCTTCAAAA
Organism: Cornus suecica; assembly: GCA_963922005.1. Lineage (NCBI taxonomy): Eukaryota > Viridiplantae > Streptophyta > Magnoliopsida > Cornales > Cornaceae > Cornus > Cornus suecica. The sequence continues at coordinate 87,422,351 of OY998240.1, forward strand.
CAGGCTCAAACTCTTCCTGGTTTCCTCCTCGTGGTTCTAAACAACGCACAAAACCCCTCAAAATAGATTAGCAAGCTCAGTTCAACAAAGGAAGAACAGCTATAAGACATCAAAGACATAGAACAGCTATTAGCATGCTCAACTGCTGGAGACTTGAATTGCAAGGAAAGTCCTCCAACAGCCACAAAGAAGGCTTAACGTTTCATGACGGTGAGCCTTCTCTGGATTCGTGGGGATCACCCAGAAAATTAGATGATATTTAGTGATAATTCCCAAAAAGAGATTTGATATGCAACAAACTCAACTACTTGAAGAATTTAATGTGCAAGGAGACAGGCATTTAACTCATACCAACAAAAAGGGATTTTCGAGCATTTAACCGAGACCATTGACCTGTTTCACGCCAATGACTGCATAGTTTTTCCATCAGCTTATAGCTGGGAAAGAATACTAGACAACCACCTGGAACTATCTTGCATATTTCTTCCAAGGATGTGCCGAGTGCATCCTTCATAAAGAGTACAAAGATAACTACATATGAGAAAGAATTCTTCCTCTTAATCAACCAGAAAAAAATGGCAAATGTCATTATACCTGGAAAGAAAACACATCGGCAGTCTTGTAACTAGCATTTAAGGGATAATTTCCTGGAGAAGTGGAGATAATGGCAGCCCACAGCTGTAACAAAGATATTGACACCTTTTAAAGATAAAGGTAATTATAATTTCCACAACTAAGCACTCAAGAAATGTCAGCCACACCTGTGATTCAACATCTATTACATGTGGAGCTTCAAGACAAGTTCCAAACTGCACCCCAAGTTCAGATGAAAAGGAGTTCATTGGTGATAGAGTCCTGTAAAGAAGGGTGAGTAAAAAGTGTAACAGAAAAACACTACTCTGCGCATGCAGGTAAATGCAATATGTGGATAACAGAACAACATACAAAGGAAAATAAAAAGGAGAGAATATAAAACAAAGTGTAAGAATGATTGTGAACAGAACACGGAACTTTCTGTAAGTTGTAGGATGACTGAGACGCCATAGGGTCATCATCTCCCATTAATGTAAGGTCGGCGTATGTGCCGGTGATGGTGGGATTCAAGTAAAATTAGAGGTCACAACTTATGTAGAAACATATAAACATGGCATGTAACGAAAAATAGTAAGGCTTTAGGAAGAACAGGATGGCTTTAAGGAATTGAATATCAATCTCATATAAGTACTACAAGGTTAATAGGTACACTTGCTTGCAAGATAGTGCAAAAGAGATGAATACAAGTTTTTACAAGCAAGGCCCATAGCTAGGTGCAACAAGAGTTGAGGAATATTACACAAGCTCTGGCAGTTTTTATACCTCCTTTATACATATATGCCTAAACTTACCCAGATGTTAGAATCACAGACAAAGAAAGATCTGCAACATCTCTGAAGACAACTGCAGGATTCAAGCACCATAAACTAAGAGTATGTGTCCAACCCCCAGCGGCATTTCCTGCATGTTTCAAAAAAAAATACATTATTTACAGCAAGAGCAACGAGAGCAACAACTAGAACTGGGTCTGCATCGAAGCCAGCATAACGTTCTCATTCTTTCAATCTTGCTTCTTCTTGTTTTATCACGTAACTAAACAATTATTTCGTATCTTTTCTCAGTAAATTGCAAGGGTTGCTCTTATAACATTCTATGTGTCATTTACTAATATCCCTTCTGATAAAATTAGTCATTCACCTTCAGCAGCATGTTAAACACTCGAGACAAGCAACTCCAAATACACAGTGACTTTTAGCATTTGGATATACCCTAATTGGCAGCATTTCTGCTCACTGCACAACAAGAGGTGCAGTCTAGAGCATGGTACTCTTGTTGAAACTGCGACATTTGTAATTGGGAATGCAATAACCAGACCCCTAACTTCTAAGTTTCATGCAGTGACAAATTCTTCATCATAATACTTAACTTTCAACTCTTCAGAACATTTCAGTCATAATTAAGAAGACAATTAATTCCTAAATATCAGAAACAGAGAAAGACTGAAATTTCATATCAACAAAGGAATTAAACAATTATTAACTTCTGACATTCATCAAATCACAACTGGTTCGCTGTCAATATCTTCAACGAATTAGACTTGAAACACAACACCATACCACTTACCAGCACCTCTTCTGACAAAACGTTGTAATACAAGCTGATAATCAAAAATATGAAGCCCATTTCCCGAGAAGAAGTAATTAAGCGAAGAGAACAACCCTGGATGATCATACACAGTCAACTACCATATTAGAAACTTAATGATCAGTAGATAAGTCCGAATTTCGTAGACATGAATAAGTACCTTCCAACATTGTTGCTGACATGCCACTTAAATGAGCTACATCCAGCTCTGCATCTGAAGCAACTTTGATAGCCTTGAGAAAAGTGAGAGAATTCAGATGATCATAACAAAACCAAAAACAAATATTGAGTATTCAACCACTACAGTTGGTCGATACAAAGTGCACTCTGATTAGAATTACATTATTACCTTTGTCGCACATTCTTGCAAGAGAGGGAAGCACTGCCGTGAGATGTTAGCATCTTGGAGCTCTTTTAAAGCTTTATCACCTGTCCAACTGGAAAATAATAATTAATCAAACAGATCAAACATCCATATAAACAATGCTAGTGGTCATCCTAAATTCCTAATCAGAGTTATTCAAGAAATATTATGAAAGATATAGAATAAAAAAAATATCAATGTACTATATTAAAAGAGTCAAAATAAATAGAAGAAAAATAATTATTATACGTAAAACTCATGGACAAAGGGAGAGGAATGCATCCTACTACCATTTAATCTCTTGCAGAAAGTGCTATGTAAGCTAAGGTACCAAGGAGCATGCATATTTTGTCTATCAACATTATCCAATAAACCCATTAAAATATAAAATTGTAAGAGGTAAATAAATGACAATAATGCATTAACTAAAAACACCTTTGTTGGATGGTTTCGACATGTGTACAGAACACTAAGTACGCCAGTTAGGAAGAGAGGCATGGTCAATCTCTTGCAGAAAGTGCTATGTAAGCTAAGGTACATCGGAGCATGTATATTTTGTCTACCAACATTATCAAATAATCCCATTGAATATAAGATTGTAAGAGGTAAATATATGACAATGAAAGATATGAGAACATGTGGTTTGACTTGGGCTTGGGCTTGGGCTTGGGCTTGGGTAGTGCGGAATGGAAGTATGTGTAGGGCGATTTAAATATAAAAGTTACACCTTCTCTAACAGCTTAAGCTTCTTGAGTGAATTGTTGTCAACATGGTATCAAAACCAAAGGTCTCAAGATCAAAACTAACCATTACCTTGATACTTAAAATTGAAAAACATGTGTTGGACCAAAAAGAGGGTGTGGGAATATGTGAGGGGGAGTGTTGGAGGATTAAAACATCAAAGTTACACCCTCTCTAATAGCTTAAGCTTTTGGTAATTAATATTTACCAAATCACATGTTAAGAAACATTAGCATAAAAAACAGAAGGTTAAAAAAAACAATGAGTGGTACTGATTTCAGACCTTTATAAAAGATTATTGGATAGAGACCAACAAAGTATCTTAATAACTCACCATGAGAAGTAATGTTGAAATTCACGCTTTTCTAAGGTGTTTTTCCTCCTTCCAATCCAACCCATGATGTCCTACACAATTACGATTGTTACTGACAATTGTCTATAAGTATTTCAGACTTGACCATTATGAATTGGACTGACTAGAAACAATTACCTGAGTCATTTCATATAAAGGTTGGTAAACCATGGGATCTGAAAGGCTGAGCTGCCCTAGTTCCGTCTGCAATTCTTCCATAAGACATGACAACAATAAGAGATGTATCAATAAATTTCTATGAATATAAAATCACAAGCTTTCACTTACGAAGCAAAACATCTTCCTCGAGATCCATACTACCCGCCTCACGAGCCATGTCCTCTATATTGCTGGAAATAGATGAAAGTAATTTAGAATATTGGAAAAAATAAATGTACAAAATTTACCTATATTGATATATATATATATATATATATATATATTTATTTACATATAGAAAGTATTAAACCAACTATTTACACAAGATCAATGATATTACAGGCTTCGATTGATTGCTGAATACAATTATGCAATGCAACGCGAACAACAACCCACCCGCCCCTCCCACTTGAAGAACAAGAAGAAAAATATAAGGTTACAGTTACTATTCATTGGGACAGCTTTGTTCAGGGGAGATTGCATTTACATAGAATGGGAGAGAAAAGATTCCAGACAATTACTTGTATTCACAAAATTCCAGTAACAACGCTGAGCTTCCACTTTTATTCACAAAATTCAATTTTTTAACCCCTGCATTTTCTCAGCATCAGCTTTATTCAGGGGAGATTGCAGTTACATAGAATGGGAGAAAAAAGATTCCAGACAAGTACTTGTATTCACAAAATTCCAGCAACAACGCTGAGCTTCCACTTTTATTCACAAAATTCAATTTTTAACCCCTGCATTTTCTCAGCAGCCCTGCTGGGGGTTTCGAAGAATAATAAGATTATACCAACAGGAAAATGAAAGGCTTCAATACATACTGTGCTTCATCAAGAATGAGAATAGCCCCTTTGATATCTACTTCCATGGCTCTCCTAATAACTGGATTAATGATGTAGTTGTAGGGGCAGAAAACTAATTGTGCATCATCTGCCAAAGAGCGTGCAGCAAAATATGAACAACCTGACCAACAACAATAACAACCAAAAAAAGAAAAAATCAGTGACTTAGCTAACACTAAAACCTTCATATTTAAAGACTCAAATTTGTTTATACATATATATATGAACCTTTCACAACTTGTCCAACTTTTACAAGATCTTCAATATCATGAGCTTCATGGCATCCACCTTTCTGAAGAGATGGATGACTTTTGACTTTATGCGCATTTCTGTTATTTTTCACAAAAGAACAATAAATAAATAATTGCCTAAATACTATTGCCCTACAGCAGAACCAAAGCCTGCAGCAAACACATAGATAATAAACTTACTTGAATTCTGAGCACCCCACTTCTTTGTTCTTCAGAAGCAGCTTACTGGATTTTCCAGCCACGCATATTAGCATGAAAGGAAAAGAAAGGAAAATGGAAACATGTAATTTTTTTGAGGTTAAAAAAGCACCATTGTTCATCAATATTATCTGTCCCACGTAGATGTGTGTTTGTACAATAATGTTTCCGCGATGCCTGAAAGATGAAAAGACAATCAGCGAACAACAACTGCATCTTTAAACGAACTTCAAGGAGGACAAAGTAGCTAACAATTTTAGAAGACGTGTATCATCGACAACTAAAATTTAAGAAAGGTAAAAAGGATTAATAGTTTCAAATGGCAGTTGACTGTTCGCTTAGAATTATTTCAAACATTCTTGCCTTGCTGTAAAATATAAAGGCCAAACACAATGCTCCACCCTTTTAACCTGTCTCTGTACTTAAGTGGAAGTTTTGTTTCCGAAACCATACAATTATCTATTTGCGGTATATGAATGCAATCACAATGTTCTTTAGACATGAAATTATGTTGCATAGAGTTGCATAAATACTCAAGTTGACTACTTATATTGGTACTGCTTAAATTTCAATGTATTACACAAATAAATATAAACATACATATATATAATGTACTACAACCCCATAAGCAATCGCGTTTTTATTTGCACGAATGGGTGCATAGCTTATACAATGTATGTAAGTGCAACATACACGAATATACAAACATTTATATGTGAAACAAATACCCTAAAACTAATTGGCATGTTGACAAGAAAAATCTGACAGATCATAAATATCAGGAGTATTCAATTGCAGGAGTTTGATGAAGAAAAAACGTGTAACCCATTATCAGTAAGATTGAATATGGAAATTCTCAAAGATCACTTATTTCAAAAATAAATAAATAAATAAAACCCCAAAAAAAATATTAAAAAGAAAAAAGTTGGTTTCAAAAATGGGGATGGACCTACCAAAACTGCCATCGGTACCCGATAAGCTGTTTTCCTGTACTCGCTGATCACCTGAGTAATTTGTGAATGTGTCCTCCTTAAGTAAGATAAGAAAGAAAAAAAAACACAACTTAATAAAGTGCAAGCAACATAAGGCATCTAATTATGCAATTATCAAAAAAAAAAAAACCCTATATAGGTACAGCAATTTCCAGTATCTTAATCAACTGGATTCATCCTTGCTCCATATATCCTTCTACTGGAATGTTGCAAAGAAACATTTGTGGCAGTGTTTTGATTCTTCAATGCAATCAAGTTAAAATATTAAAAAACCGAAAAGGTACGAGCTTAAAGTAGAGAGGATTGTGACAAATGAATCAATTATTTCTTAAATCTTCTCAACACGATACTGTGTAGATATCAACACCACGATAAGGTGGTCAATGTTTTAGAATCCAACCAAATACAAGAAATTAGTCTGGTACAATCTCTCGCTGCCAACCACATTAAATAGACAAACTTGTACAAGAAAATAAATATTAAATAAAAGGAAACAATTTTGGGGAACTCATCTTTTTAAATGTAAATATGAAAGTCAAACATAGTAGTGTTCAAAATAGAGAAGTACATAAAATTTGACAATGTGTATGTTATTAGACAAACTTGTACAAGCAAATAAATACTAAATAAAAGGAAAAAAATTTACGGAACTCATCTTTTTAAATGTAAATATGAAAGTAAAAAATAGTAGCGTTCAAGATAGACAAGTACAATGAAAAATGACAATGTGTACAACATTTCCAGTATGTAATTTTCTGACTTCCCATTTGCATATTATTTAAGAAAAAATATGATCATAGCAAAGAAAGAAAAATAGAACTTACGATGCATAAAAAATAGTAGGTTTCTTCTGATTCTTGCCATTTGTCTTTGACTGAGCTGGCTCTGGCATTCCTGAAGCTGAAACACCCAAAATGAAATCCTTGTCAAATAAAAACATCCTCCCAATTGATACAGCAACAGGTCTAAAGCTTTCATTTTTCCCTTTTTCGCTTCTCCTCCAGATAATTCTGTTTAAATCCCATAATGAAACAAAAACATGCCTTGAAGTGGCAATCCCACAACATATAATCACTACACAGAAGAACTCACCATACACCAAGCAAAAGCGTAAAACCTATATATATGGAAACTCAGTGTTGCATGATTTGCATCACACATTCTATAAAGACCAATTCTCATCCGAAAAACTAAAATTGTACTAATTCTCAACCTAAGAATCAATGTGGTCTCCAGCTAAAGCAACATATAACATAAACACCCATGAGCGAGAGTCCAAATTGAACATATCTAAGCTCCAAAAGTCATAATTGCTTAGTGGGTGGGTGGATTTATAAACATGTATCTATATATACATATATCTATTTTTTTATTGGGAATCAATCAAACCTGGAGAAATGAAAATTGTGGGCTTACCTGAAGAAGAGGGTGTCTCGGGAACGAAACCGCCGCCATAAGCGAGAGGATCGGTGAAGGCCTCAGGGGCGGGCTTGGACTGAGAGACATTGTTGGAGCGTTGGTGGTTCTGCTGCCAAGCGAGAGCAGAGCAGAGAAGCGAGAGGGATTTTCCGGTGCCGGTGGGAGATTCGAGCAGCGCGTGACAGTGACCGTCTCTCTGAGCTCGATCCAGCGTCGAGATCACTCTGCCCATGAACGCCAGCTGAGATCCGTAGGGCTGGTAAGGAAATTCAACTGGGATTCCGCCGATGAAATACGCCTTTTTGGGATTTCTAGGGTTAGGGTTAGGGTTCGGCTTTTTGGTTGGAGGATCCATGGATTGGGTTTTTTCTAGGGTTAGGGTTTATTCAGGTTTTTGGTAGAAATTGGGCGGAGTATGATTATGGGTGTGATTTTGGAGATCTCAGCATTTGCGGTCAGTGACGTTTTGGCGGGAAGCTTTGAATTGGGTACGCCGCTACGCGCGAAGCTGTGTTCCCCTCTGTATACTCGTTTATTTATTACGGATATTTATGTAAATACATGACAAATTTGCAAGGGAAAATATCACATACATTCTATGAGATTCAGTGATATTACATGCGGTATCTTTATTGTTTTCAAAAATATCAATTACCTCCCTTAGATGAATCCAATCTAGGAGATAAAATTAGGAAATGACCCTCAATAAACCCTCCTAAACTATTAAATTTTTACATTGCCCTCACCCTAATGGGTAAATTACAGTTTCACCTCCTAAAATTCTAAAAAATATTTAAAATTTAAAAATATATATAAAATACCGTAAAATATATATATAATTAGAAAAAATATATAAAACTCAAAAAAATATATAAAATTTTGAAAAACATATATAAATTTTGAAATATATATCTAATTCGAAATAAATATATAAAATTCAGAAAAATATATAAAATTCGGAAAAAATATATAAATTTGAAATGAGTTTCTTCTTTTCTTCATAATCTCAAATAGGTTTCTTCTTTTCTTCATAATCTCAATTCGGAAATATACTTACTCACTTTGAAGATCAAAAATAATATTGATTTTGCAAGTTCAAACATGCATATATTTGTAGAGGCTACATTAAAGAAATGTGTTAATTTATATTTTATTCAAATTCCAATGTTTGTTGTGCAAAGGGTGAGAAATCTATCAAATCCTAAGCACTTCTTTTTCTAATATATTTTTTTCTAATTTTATATATTTATTTATAATTTTATATATTTATTTCAAATTATATATATATTTTTCAAAAATTATATTTTTTTCAAAATTTATATATATTTTCAAAATTTTATATATTTTTTCAAATTTATATATTTATTTAAATTTTAAATTTTTTTTCAAAATTTAGGAGGTGAAACTGTAATTTACCCATTAGGGTGGGGGGCAATATGAAATTCAATAGTTTAGGAGGGTTTATTAAAATTAACCATAAAATTATAATATAATATGAAGGACAATTAGGTAAAATCACACATGAAATCAGAATTGAGTGGCTTGACTTTAGACGGAGGGGGTGAAAGTAATAGTCGGAGCAAACCTAGAGGGAGGTATCTGCTCGATTAGGAAACAGTAAAGCTATCGCGTGTAATATCACTAAACCTTAGGGGAGGTTAGTAATATTTTCCCAATTTGCAAAATATACAAATTTGAAATGAGTGCAGTGCTACCTTGTTCATTATGGAAGTGATTAGGATAATTACATAATTATCAAAATTATGTAAAAAAAAAATTAATTTAACTGGGAATTAAATTTTTATCATTTTAATTATTTTTTGTTGGTGACGGTTATCTCTAACATTGCAATATGTTAATAATTTTTTTTTATATCGTAATCATGATTCATGTATGTTAACATTTGATTACTATAGGCCCTGTTTGGTAGGTGGTCTGGTCTTAGGTGGTCTGGTCTGGTCTTGTGTTTTATGGGACCAGATCGTGTTTGGTAGCTTTGGTCCCAAATTTTTGGTCAGACCAAGTAAGACCAAATGAGACCAAAATGGCCTCATTTCAGACCAAAAAAAAAGGTGGTTCCTGGTGGTCCGGTCTGGTCTTATTAATAAAATATATTCATAAATAGTTAAAAATGAATAAATAATAATAATAAATTAATAATAATAATAATAAATTAAATAAAACATATTTTAAAAATAAAATATAAATAATAAATAATAAACAAAATGAAAAAAATAATACCTAATAATAAAAAAAATGAATATAATAATAATAAATAAATGAATAAATAATAAAATATATTTATAAATAATTAAAAATGAATAATTAATAATATAAATAATAAATTAAATAAAACATAATAATAATAAAAAGTGAATACAATAATAATAAATAAATATAATAATAATAATAATAAATAGACTAAATAATAAATAATAAAAATAAATTAATAAAATAAATAATAAATTACATAAAACATATTTAAAAATATAATAAAAATAATAAATAATAAACAAAATGAAATAAATAATAACAATAAATAAATATAATAATAAATAATAAATAGATATAATAATAAATAAATATAATAATAAATAATAAGTAAATATGATAATGAATAAATACTTCATAATAATAATAAAAAATGAGTATAATAATAATAAATTAATATTAAATTAATAAAATATATTTTTAAATAATTAAAAATGAATAAATAATTTATAAATAAAATGAATTAAATAATGAAATAATAAATAAATAGAATATATTTATAAATTAATATATAAATTAATAAATAATAATTTAATAATATAAATAATAAAATATATTATAAAGTGAAGAAATAATAAATAAAGAAATAAATAATACATAAATAAATATTATAATAAATAATAAATAAATAGTAAGACCAGACCGCTTACCAAACAGACTTTTCCAGATCAGATTAGACCAGACCAGACCAGACCAGATCAAACCAGACCAGACCAGAAAGACCGCCTGCCAAACATGGCCATAGGTGTATGTAGTTATATCCACTTGACCCCATTTATTTGTAGTAGAAATATAAAATAATTTCTTGCATCAATTATAAAAGCTCCAATTTGAATCCTAATTTTCTACTAAAACTTCAAAATAATATTGAAGATTTATTTTACACTCTTAAGTCTTAACTAGAATAATATCTTAATTTTGTACTAAAATTTCTTGCGGATGAAAATGGAGTAAAAGTGTCTGTTAATCTTAAGTTCAATACAAAAAAAATACAAAAAATAAAAAAATTACCCTCTAAACTAGAAAATATATATATAGAATAAAAAAAATTGACAAAAATAATAACCAAAGAGAAAAAGAATGACACACAACGTTCATCATAGTAATTACCTTACTAAGGTACGCATTACCATATTCAAGCACAACCAGTAGGGAAATGTCGTCTTCACTGAATTTTTTTTTTTGAAATAGCCTAAAATTAAGAATATTGAGATTATGCCCTCACTTACCAAAATATCTAGGTCCGTCCCTAATTATATTATAAAAGCCTTTGATATGTGTTTCCTAGAGTGTATTGAAATTATATAGTGGGAAGGATAACCAATTGAAGAAAGGATAAAAGAAATTAATAATATCCCCTTCCTCAAAACAACTATATATTACACATTTGGAAGAACTTCCATCCTTTGTATATTTTTCTTTTCACTAGAAAAAATGTACATTACAATTTCTACTCAATTTCATTCTTGATTTATGTCATAGGACGTGTAAAAATTTAAAACCAACAATATCGGGGAAAAAATAAATTAAAGGATCAATTGCATATTATTCTCTATTTATAGAACAGATATTACACCATCAGAGATTAAAAGTTCCTTACAACAGCCAACCATTTGATGAATTATTTAAATTGAACTGACTAAAATTAATTCCACAACATCCCAACAGAAAATAAGGATAATCCTAATATTAGTGTTTGCCATCCTATTTTCTTTCATATTAGCTCTTTGTCCACTTGTCTGAACAAGTTTACAGATCTTAAATAAATTTTCTGGTTGCAATACAAATTCGAAAAACAATGTTATCAACAAAAGAAAACAACAAAAAACTAATACTAAACTCACAAGATGACCTTACTTTGCCAGTATACATTACATTTTTACAAGAAATAGGATGTTTGAATATTGCTTATACAAATAACAACTATAACTCAATCTTCAACTCAATGTTGTAGTATGTTTCTTTTCTATATTGTTTTTCATTTTACAAATTTTCTCCTAGCAGATGTGAAAATCTTATCAACTATTAAAATATCAGAATTTACATTATCAAATAGGTTAATGGCAACATATGCATAACTAAACTGTCATAGCGATAGGGAGACCATACCTCAAAATCACAGCAGATCCTTGAGTTTTATGAAAAAGAGAATTCAAGATGACTTTCAACGCATAATGATAATTGAAAAAGAGTATTCATGTTTTTATGCAAGCTGCAAATGAATTCAGACCATTTCTACTGCCATTAAATTGAAATTCCAAACAAATATACTATGTCACAAATATACTATGTCACAGAGGCTACCCCAATAAGACTGCATCCTCTCCTGCTCAAGGTGATTATGCTGTAAAATATTACATTAATAGAATCAATCATGTATCTGTCCGAAAATCATTTTTTATATGGCCCCTATAAACCACAATGTAAGAGTAGGAAACTTAAAGTGGCTAGAGTAGAGTGATACAGAATCGTTCATGCAATACCGAAGTGAATTACCAAGAAAGAATAACTGTGTTAAGTATTCCACATCTTAAAGATTAGTAACAAGGCCTTGTTAACTATTGCAATTTGTGTATGGGTACTTGTAATAGCCAGAAATTACATGGCCCAATATAAATGGGTCATAGGACTGTTGGGCCGCATGACTGATGGGCCGATGGGCTGAAGGACAGGTGGGCCGTGGAACTAATGGGCCCATGGAAGTTTTTAGAAAATGAGTGATCCATAAGTCAGAGACTTGTCCTGATTATGGAAAATAGAGTAAAAAAAAAAAGGGTTTATCAAATCCCATAATTTAAGGGATTGATAAACTTGGATAAATGGGCTTGACTCATTTACCAAATTGTGTATAAATGCATGGTTTGAGGATGAATAAAGGATCCAATTTTTAACCTATTTCATTGCGTATTTTTCTGCATCTACACAATTGGCACCGTCTGTGAGAAACATTATTATTGAAATCTTATTTTTCAATAGCTTCCCATTTTCTACGAAGAGCTTAGATTTACACCATCTATGGTGGTTATCACCCGTTTGCATCAATCCGAGTTACCTCCGAATGGAGGCCAACCTTCACAAACCGAGAACTGAGGTGGATCTACTGGACTTCGTGATGGTGGAGGTACTGGAGGCGCCGGGGGTGCTGTCGAGAGCGGTACAACGTCAACCAGGTTGATTCCTTCAGGAACTTGAGTGCGTCTGGCAGAAAGGGGTCTGATGGGCAAATCCATCCTGTCAATAGCAACGCCCAAGTTAGAAATCATCTCCAGATTTTCCTGAGTTAGAAGGGTAGTGGCATATCGAACATTGCTCCAGATCTTGGCCTTCAGAAGGGCTATCCGTTCTTTTATGAGGGACAAGGGAATTTCTCTATCCTCATAAACTAGAAACCTGTATGCGTATTCCCCCCGATGTAAATCACAGAACTCACAAAAACATGAGGCTTTGTGGAGGGGACGGTAGACAGGCAAGCGAATAGCACCAAAGGTATGTGGGATCGGGAATGTGAGAGAAAACGGGTAAAACCAATTACCGCTAACAACTACCATCCTCTATTTCCACCATTTATCTGACTTTTCCATACCAAAACATAGACCCCGACCCTGGAAGGAAAAGAGGTTGTATATACCCTTACTTTCTCTGGTATTTTGGAAAAAATAACAAAGAAGCAAGTCGGCTAAACCTAGGTTAAGGTCCAGATCCCTATTATATAATAGGAGCATGGACAGAATCCTAAGGCTGTTCGGGTTTGACTTGAAGGGGGTGCAAACCTAACATAAAATACACATAATGGAAGAAAGGGTGAAGAGAAAATCTTAAAACTTTAAGGTGAACCGTCGATAGCAGAATGCTACCTGGTTGAAGTCCCTCACTCTTAGAGAAATCTAAATAGCCTGGGTAAGGGGCCACATCAACATCACCGAGTACACTAGTCTCAGCCCGAAGATGTTTTACGTCCACCTCAGGTCGGGTTTTCTTAAGAGGGGAAACTATGAAGGGTTCAAAAGACTTGGGGTTTACAGATTCATCATTATCATGAGAACCCTTGAAGCAGGTGTTCCCGGATTCGTTAACGAACCCGGAAGGTTGGCATTTTGGGGAACTGTTTTTGGGACATGGGCCTCTTGATGGGTAGAAGGAGGGTTATCACTACTGGTAGGGTCAGTGTCAGTTGCAGAGGACAGAACGACCTCCTCTACTGACCTGGTATCATCGTTGTCGGACATAGTTCCAGAAAGGTAGAAGAGACAGATGGGGGGCAGAGATGAAAATTAAAAAGAGGGAAGTACTATCCGACTTACTTAGCTGATAATAAAGAAGTAGGAAAAGCTTCTGGTGGTAGTAGACATCTGTTATGATGGAGGTTCTTAAGGCCTGCAGGAGAGAATGCAAGAATCATAGAGAAAAAGGCAAAAAACAAAAGTTTGAGAAAGAGAGGAATGAAAAAATGAAATGGTTTAGGGTGGGTTTTATAGAAGGAAAAGAGCATGCCAAAGGACTACACGAAGCCCGAAGGTCACACGTTGCACAATGAGCCGTCATGGTGCGAAGATTAAGGAAGTTATGACCTCTTATTTTGAAATACCATTAAATGCCCAATAATGACATGACAACTCACCACCATCATTTCCCATAAAATATATTAATGTATATATGAGTATATGCAATTTCGGTCATGGGCTATGATGAGAATCATAAGCTCATAACCTCAGGGACCTGTGTAATAGCCAGAAATTACATGGCCCAATATAAATGGGTCATAGGACTGTTGGGCCCATGACTGATGGGTCGATGGGCCAAAGGACAGGTGGGTCGTGGAACTAATGGGCCCATGGAAGTTTTTAGAAAATGAGTGATCTATAAGTCAATGATTTGTCCTGATTATGGAAAATAGAGTCCAAAAAAGAAAAGGGTTTATCAAATCCCATGATTTAAGGGATTGATAAACTTGGGTAAATGAGTTTGACCCATTTACCAAATTATGTATAAATACATGGTTTGAGGATGAATAAATTATCCAATTTTTAGCCTATTTCATTGTGTATTTTTCTGCATCTACAATACCAAAATGAGCTAAGAAATTTAAATATTTAGTATTGTTGGGGTTGTCCCACATTGGTTATGGAAGGGGCTGGTGATCAGTATATAAATGTGAGGAAAAACATCACCCTTTGGGCTAGTTTTTGGGGTGAGAGAGACCCTGATCACCCCAAAAACTAGCTCAAAGAACAAGGCTAACTGAAGGAAAACAGAACAACATAGAGAAGAGAAAAATAAAGGGAATAGGGAACAATGAGGTCTTTAATAGCTTTATTAATCAAACCAAAATATTACTACGTAAAAACCATGGCCCGGCAAAAAGGCAGAAATATGACAACTTACTATAAGTTGACTTCCTTATATCCCCGGCAAATAGAACATAAAGTTGTTCTGCAAATTCTGGTGTAGGAGCTTTTAAGAACAAATTATTGTTTTTTAAGAACCTTGCAAGTATTCGTTCATTTTAAATTGACATAACAAACACCTTTGAGAATTCATTCAGAATAAATTCAATATAAATGATGCTCCCCATGACTCATGACTAGAGGGTCTAATCTATCATACTATAATAAAGAACTACAACTGTGTGATTACCATCCTTAAACTCAACGACTATATTTACAAAGGCTGATACATTCCTGAAACATAGTTCATGAGCATAAAATACCTGCTTACTGAATTAAAAGATAATTTTCCAGAACACTCCCTTGATCATTCTAAAAATGAGATACAACTATAGGTGGACTTAAATATGTAGCATTCTAGGGCTCTTCAAGTCCTTAATCCTTTAGGCCCTGTTTTATAAACAGGTTTGGTGCCAAAAATGTGGTTTTGGTACCAAACCATGTTTGGTAAAATGGTACCAAAAAATGGTACCGTTACTGTAGCAAACCATGATGTCAAATTTGTGAAGGATTTTGGAACCATTTTTTTGATGGTTTTGGATGGTGCGGGTACTGTAGCAAACCACTGTTGCACCTCACTGTAGCAACCTGAATCACTGTAGCACCGAATATAATATTTATATTTTAATATTATAAATTTTAATATTAATATATATATTAATATTAAAATTTATATTAATATTAAAATTTATATTAATATTAATATTAAAATAATATTAATATTTCAATATTAAAATTTATAAATTTTAATATTAATATTAATATAAATATTAATATTAATATTAAAATTAAAATATATATTAATATAAATATTAAAATTAAAATATATTAATATTAATATATTAATATTAAAATATTAATATAATAAAAATATAATATATTTTAATATAATAAAAATATAATATATTTTAATATAATAAAAATATATTAATATATTTTAATATTATAAATTAATATATATATATATTAATATTAAAATTTATATTAATATTAATATTAAAATAAAAATATATTAATATTAATATTAAAATTAAATTAATATTAATATAATAAAAATATATTAATATATTTTAATATTATAAATATTAATATTAATATATTTTAATTTTAATATTAATATTAATATATTTTAACCCATACCAACTTTACCAAACATGGTTTGGTTTTTCAGCATCACTTTTTCTCACACCAAAACCATCTGCACCAAACATGATTTGGAACCAAAATAAAACCACACCAAATCAAATCCAACCCAACCCAAACCAAGACCAAAAACTAACATCGCACCAAACCGTTACCAAACGAAACCTTAGGAAGCTTATTGGTTTAACAAAAAAAAAAAAAAGCTTAGCATGAGTACTCGCAAGTAAGGCCTTTCAAATGCAACTCATCATAATACAATTTAACAGGAACTTTACAACTAGTCTAAGAAGCTTTGCTGATACTTGAAAAAAATATCTATAATGAAGAAAAAGTGAAAAGTCATAAGCCTTTCAACCTCCATGTGACTGCTGCACTCAAAAGAGTCAGAATAAGCAAGAAAAGAAAATAAATAAATTATTTTCTGCCATGATCAGAAAACTATCACCAGACAACTGTTAGACAAGAGAGAAAAAAAAAACATACAAGAATTTATGTGGACATAGAAGGATGTTTTGCAGTTGTAAGTGTGAAAATCTCCGAGCCCACCGAAGTCTATCAGGCTGACAGCCCAACAAGGTTATCGAATGTCCGAAGATTAGGTCCATTTTAGCTTATAATTCCTTGAAAATAGAAATAATTATGTAATAATGATGTAAGCAAAGTAGTGTTGCCCTAATGGGCTCGAAGCCCAAAAAGGAAATATATATAAATGAAGTAAAACCCAAATAAAAGATTATATTCTTGTATTGTGCATTTTTTGACATTTACAGCAGTATATCAATGGTGTATGTGTTTTGTGTGCTTTTGCAAGTTTGAAGAATGCAAAGCGAAGAGTTAAAAATCTCATGTGTATATGATGGGTTTAGGCAGACCACCAAACCAGCAACAATCAGATACGAGACTGACCCCCTTAAATGTGAAAGG
This sequence comes from Cornus suecica, assembly GCA_963922005.1. Lineage (NCBI taxonomy): Eukaryota > Viridiplantae > Streptophyta > Magnoliopsida > Cornales > Cornaceae > Cornus > Cornus suecica. The sequence goes on from OY998240.1 coordinate 87,439,632, forward strand.
AACCTTGAGGTGTGACCATTAAGAACCCATACAATCAACAACAAACCAAAGTCACATTACCCACATACCAATATCAGAAAGCCAAGTTTCTCTTACCATACCAAATGCAAACATGAAATCAGAATTGCTTCAACTTTAAAGAAAGCCTCAGAAAAATAACAGTACCAACATAACCTTTGCTACAACACCTGAAAATCTGAACTAGAACATCCTTAGATCAAAGACAGAAACTATAAACTGTGATTACTGGAGAAACAAAACATGGAAATCAAAATGCAAGGGGGGAGAAGCCTACAACTTCCTAATAGGGTATGCCAGCTGATAATTGAATCGGCCTAAAATATGATGGCAACGTATAGGATCCGTGACATGGGTAAATATGTGTCCAAACATTGCAAATTATTCAAATAACAAAATAATTCAAGTTTTCTGTCCACAAATCATTCTGCTCATCTCCATGTAAAATTTAGTGCAAGAGTAGGAAAGATAGAGTGAACAGAATCATTTATGCAGTACCAAAGTGAAATTACCAAAGCTAGACATAATGTGTCATTGCAAAGTATTCCACATCTTGAATATGTTAGTGAAAATGACTTGTTAATTGTATCATTGCAACATGGGTTCTAAAATGAGCTGAGAAATTTTAACTTCGAAAACAATTTTCTTGACAAAAAAATGAAGGCAACAGAACACAAGGCCTTTCAAACCCTCAAACTAAAACACTATGACATACAAACCATTGCTCCAAGGATTCTTCTTCTATCACAACTCATAAATATATATATATATATATATATATATATATATACTGACAAACAAACCTGTCTCGATCAGATTGCAAAACCACTTCAAAACATCTAACAAACAAATGAGAAATAGAAGATCTGATTGCTCTTACCATCTTAAAGCATCCGAATCTTGAAATATTAGTCTTAACCAATAAGAGAAATTTGTTTAAAAACATTAAACACATAACTCATGAAACTTCCCTTCCTGGATCCTAATTTAAATATAAAAATGGCCATTAACAACATCTATGTTTGAAATAGTCAACGGCATTGTGAGTTATTTTTGCCCTCTAACAGGTTTTATATGTTTTGTTGAATGCTTATCTAGAAGAGAGATTTACTGGAGAATACCAACAAGATAGGGCAGAAGCAAATATAAAGAGTAAATAGGAGAAAATAGAAAAATTGTACTATGCTGGGGCGTGTAAAAGAAGAAGAGTATTGAGTACTTCAAATTAATTATCCCAATAAGTTTAATGCAAAATCAGATCAATTAAATTAAATTAAAAAAATAGGGAAAAAAAAGATGATGTAGACACGAGTTTCAACACAAAAAGGTCAAAGGGAAGATATCGTCTCTAACCGTCTCCAAGCCAAATCCAACAGTGAGAACATGCCGGAACTTGTTAGCTACCCGCCATCTTATGCCATCACACTGAAATTTCAGCCACAATTTTTACCTGATGTGTTATCTATCATAGATTTGAGCTTGTAAACAATAGAAGATAAGAGTGCTTGAAGCAGGTCCGTACCCACTTCTCCAATTCAAAAACAAATGAATATAAATAAAACCTAGTAAATTATTTGTAATACATAGGAGAAAATAGTAAAATTATATTATGCTAGGGCGTATAAAAGAAGTAGAGTATTAAGTACTTAAAATTAGTTATCCCAATAAGTTTAATGCAAAATCAAATCAATTAAATTAAATTAAAAGAAGATGTAGTGACCAGTAGTTTCAACACAAAAAAAGTAAAGGGGAGACATCATCTCCAGGCCTCTCATTCCAACCGTCTCCAAGCCAAATCCAACAATCGAGAACATGTAAGAACTTGTTAGCTACCCACTAGCTTATGCCACCACATTCAAATTTCAGCCATAATTTTTACCCGATGTGTTCTTTATTGTGGATTTGAAATTGTAAACAGTAGAAGATAATAGTGCTTGAAGCAAACCCGCACCCACTTCTCCAATTCGAAAAATGCATATAAATTAACCTTATCTTGACAAATGAAGATATATAAAAACTAATAATGCAAATAATCACTATATTAACATAATATACTAAAAGGCTATAAGACAAAAAGGATGAAAGCAAACTCACGTCAAAATATATATGTAAAAGCAATATAATAAATAGAAAGATAAATTAGTGAAAAAGAAACTGTTAAAACACCTGGACATGAGTTTTGCAACAAATAAGGCAACAGGGCGAGATATTCTCCAAGACTCTCAGTCTAACCAGTTATGCCACTATGCTACAATTTCAGCCACAATAAACACCCAATGTGTTTTTAGTAGTTGGATTTGAACTTGTAAACACTAGAAGATAAAAATGCTTGAAGCAAATCCGTTATTGCTTCTTAAACAGAATATTATGCTTGTCATTTAATTATGTTTGATTTCTCTTTTGTTGTATTTACTAAACTTCTCCTAGGAGATGGAATTAGCAGATCACGGATTCAGATATTAGTTTATAAAAATAGAGAAAAACAATTCAATTATTAAAAGAGAATAATCTACATCATCAATTCTCTTAGGGTTTGTTTGGTTGCGCGGATTTGGAATTGAATTGGAATTGCATTAGAATTAGAATCTCATGGTATTTCAATTCCACAAATGCAATTCCAAATACATTGTTTGGATGTATCTTAGAATTCAAATGTAATTGGAATTGAGTCTCAAATCCAACCCAATTTGAATGTAAAATATCATAACTTTAAAATTAAATTAGACAATATAGATAAATATATATATAGGTATAAGTATACAAATATAAGTATGAATATATATATATATATATATATGTATGTGTGTATATGCATGTGTATGTGTGTGTGTATACATGTATGTATGAGGATGTTGATAAGTTCATTTTACATACATATTTTATCCCCAAATGTATATTTGTTAGTAGGTAAAACTATTTATTTTAATTAATTTAGAAGTGTAATAATGATAAGTGCACAAAACTTAATTTATATAATAAAATTGTTGAATAAATCATTTTCAATGTCATTAAATTACATCTACATTTATGTCTTTCATTTATAGGTGTAAAGTGAGAAATGAATCAAATGCACATGGATGAAAGTTGGAATATTCAAATGCACATGGGAAAAGAACAAAATGTGATGGAAAATTATGTATATTCAAAGAAAAAGAAAAGAAAAGAATATTTCATTTCTCTTTACAAGTTGTAATTTGATTCCAATATTTCTCTATAAATATGGATACATCTTGAAGAAAGAAAGGAAGGAGAAGAAGAAGGAGGAGAGCAAGAAGGACACCAAAGAGGAGAAGAATTTATCTTCAATTCCGGGTTTTATTATTCTTACTTTGTTATTTTCTTTTTAAGCATGTGTAACTAAATCCTCAACTAAGGTTGAGGATGAAACCACCATTTATGAAATAAATTCCTTTTAGTCTTTTATCAATTTCCATGTGTATGGTTTAAATGCTTATGATTTTCGCTTCATAGTATTAATTGTTTTAAATTCCTTTCACTATAAATATCATGTATTTATAGTAATTAAGAATTCTTATCACAATTAATCAAGCTTGAATTTGATGAGTTTATAAGTAAAAATCTTTGATCTTATGTGATCCATTAAATTGCATACATAGGATGCTTAGAATTTTACACTTTAAAGCGAAGGAAAATCTATTTCTTGAAAATCTATTTCATTAGTGCGTTATTGTCAAATCTTGAGAAAGTAATAAGATTGATTTTTAAATTACTACTCTAAAATTGGAATTGATAAAAGAATAATTAGAAGTTTATGGATTAGTGGTGGTGGATTCCGATACCTTACTATTTTCCCCCTATTATTCTCGCTTTAATTATTTGTATTTCGATATTGCATGTTTAGTATAAAAATCACTTCAACAAACAAACTTTGAGAAACTAGGTTAGTTTTAGATTAATTTGAGTTTAATTAAGTTCTCTTTAAAGCATTCCCTTGGGTTCGACCTCGTTCTTGCATAACCTAAACTACAATTGATTCGTGCACTTGCGAGTAATAATTTAAAACACACCAGATGTGTATATATGTGTGAGTTTAGATATATGTGTTTATGTATGTATATATGTGTATGCATATGGCTATATATGTGTGTATGTGCATTCATATTTATATATATATATATATATATATATATATATATAGTCATTTATGAGTACATACATGTGTGTATATATAATTTTATATATAAGCGTGTGTGCATATATATATTCGTATATATATATAGGTGTGTGTGTATATATAGATATTTATTTATACATATATTTGTTGTTGTGAAAATTTTTGTTCTTAGAGAAAGAGTATTTAATAGATTAAGGTTTGAAGAATATGTGGAATTGGAAATCACAACTTCTCCTTATGGAATTCAAGTTGTGGAATTACATTTCAATTCCAATTTCAATATATTTTGTTACATTCAAATAATGGATTTGGAGCCCCCAATTCCAATTCTAATGATCCAATTCCATGATCTCAAACGAACCCTCATAGTAAATGGGATATTTGGATCATAACTTGCCCCCCTATGTTGTCTTCACATTCCTCACTGTCAAGAACAAACATCAAGGGTTTGTTTGGGAGCATGGAATTGGAATTGGGGGCTCCAATTCCAAATCCATTATTTGGATGTAACAAAATACTTTGTATTTCAATTCCAATGACACCAATTCCACAACTTGAATTTTACAAACAGAAGTTGTGATTTCCAATTTCACATATTCTCCAAACCTTGACCCACTAAATACTCTCTCTCTAACAACAAACTTTTTACAACCACAAACATACATACATATATATGTTGGTGGCAGAGTACAATGATACACTCACTTATAGTTGTGTATATTAACCCACAGATTAAGAGATAATGAAACGAACACTCACTTTTATTTCAAACACTTGCAAATACAATACAAGAAGATTTATCTCAAACTCTCTGCCACTCTTTCTTATTTTCTTAGCTCATTAGGTTCTGCATCTCACACTATAATATCACACTCTATTTATAGGTACATATACCTTATCTAAAACCATATAACAAATAAGATTCAAAGACGTGTTTGAACCGTGTGTGGATGTTCAATACCATATTTTATTCATGGTCAGTGGTTTTGTCTTCTTGAGCTTATCCAATCAACTTTACTTTTCAACATCCCCCCTTAAACTTAATTCTCCACATTTCTATATTCCTAACATCATCTTCAGTTTGTTAAATATGTTTTGCGTCAACGGCTTTGTAAAAATATCTGCAATTTGATCATTCGTCTTGCAAGATATTAATTCCACTTCTTTGTTCTGCACATGCTCCCTGATGGAATGATATCGTGTATTGATATGCTTACTTCGTTCATGAAATACCGGATTATTCGCAAAAGCAATTGCTAAATGATTATCGATGAATATCTCCGTAGGCTTTTCCTGTGGAAATCCCAGATACTCCAAAACATTTCTCAATCAAATAGCATGACACACAGTTGAGCTGACTGCTACATATTCAGCTTCGCATGATGATAAAGTAACTATCGGTTGTTTCTTGGATGACCATGTGAATGTTGTATCTCCAATAAAAAACACAAATCCAGTTGTGTTTTTTCTTTCATCTAAATCTCTACCCCAATCGCTATCTGAATAGCCAGTGAATCTAAATTCATCAGTTGAGGTATATAGCAAACCATCATTGATCATACCTTTGATGTGGAAGAGTATTCTCTTAGCAACATTCAGATGTGATTGATCTAGTTCCTCCATGTATATGTTGATTAATCCAACTCCATAGAGTATATCAGGTCTGGTACAAGTCAAGTACCGCAGACTTCCAACTAAACTTTTAAAGTATGTTGGATCAACATTTCCTTCGCCTTCATTATTTCTAAGTTCCAAGCTACTTTCCACTGGAGTTGATACTAGATTGCATGATTCCATTCTAAACTTCTTGAGGATCTCCTTTGCATATCTTTTTTGGCATATCGAAATCCCTTCAGCACTCTGTTTCACTTCAATTCCAAGAAAGTGTGCCATTAGACCAATGTCTATCATCTTGAATTCTCTGATCATTGTCTTCTTGAATTCTTCAAACATAGTTGGGTTACTTCCTGTGAAGATCAGGTCATCAACGTACAGACCTGTAAATAGTACATTTCCTTTTGCATCTTTCTTCATGTATAATGCATACTCATATGGACATTTCTCGAATCCATTATCATGGAAATACTTATCAATTATTGAATTCCATGCACGTGGAGCTTGTTTCAGTCCATAGAGAGCTTTCTTCAACTTGTACACCTTGTTTTCATGTCCATATTTTATGTATCCCAGCGGTTGTTCAACATAGATTTCTTCTTCCAGAAATTCGTTCAGAAATGCTGACTTCACATCGAGTTGGTACAACTCCCATCTATTCTGAGAAACAATAGATATCATCAACCTGATTGTCTCCAATCGGGCAACAGGAGCAAACATTTCACCATAGTCTAGTCATTTTCTCTGTTTGTAGCCTTTTGTTACTAGGTGAGCTTTGTATCTCTGAACTTCGCCTTTTTCATTCTTCTTCGTCTTGTAGAACCATTTGACTCCAATAGGCTTTTGACCTTTTGGTATACTACATAGCTCCCATGTATCATTCTTCTCTATGGCCCTGATTTCTTCATCCATTGTTGTCTTCCATTTCTTATCTTGGATGGCTTCTGTGAAGCCGACAGGATCACTATCCAGAAACAAGTATAACAGATTCTGGTTTTCATCATCTTCAGTGGCTTCATATAATTCCCTCAGGCTTCTTATTTTTCTGGGTCTTTCATTTGAACTTTCATCTGATGATGATGATGAAAGATCATTTCTTGCAGGTACAGGAGATGGAAGAGTTGTGGCTCCGTTGCAACCTCTTTTTTTATTTCTTCTTTAAGCACGAGCTTTTTAGCTTTGCCATCTTCATTATGGTCCCAGTTCCAAGCTTCATCTTCTTCAAAGATCACGTCCCTGCTCATAATTGTTTCCTTGGTGACAGAATTAAACAGCTTATATCCCATTGTTCTGTCACCATAGCCGACAAAGATGCATTTTTGTCCTTTATCGTCAAGTTTAGTTCTTCTGGCTTCTGGGATCTTGGTGTAAGCAATAGACCCAAAAATTCTGAAATGATTGACGCTCGGCTTGTACGAACTCCAGGTTTCTTCAGGTGTCTTGAAACGGAGTCTTCGGTTGGACACCTATTCAGCAGATAAACAACATAAGATACTGCTTTGGGCCAAAATTTATTGGGCAATGACTTTCCTTTCAGCATACTTCTAACCATGTCCAAGATCATACGATTTTTCCTTTCAGAAACACCATTTAGCTGAGGCGTATAGGATGGTGTTGTTTATTGTCGGATGTTGTGCTCTTTGCAGTAATTCTTAAACGCATTCGACATATATTCTCCTCTTTGATTTGACCGTAACGTCTTCATATTGTAACCACTCTACTTCTCGACAAGAGCTTTAAACTCTTGGAATTTTTCAAATACTTCTGATTTCTTTTTCAAGAAATACACCCATGTCTTTCTACTATAATCATCGGTGAAGGTAATAAAATATTTATTTTATCCATATGACATTGGCTTCAATGGACCACACATATCTGTATGAATGAGCTCCAACGGCTTTGTTGTTTGTTGTGATACCCCCAATTTCCGCATGTGAGTTGGCCAGGCTCACACACAAAGATCGGGAAATACCTTGTAATTGATATACAAAAACATATAATACAATAGAAAATTTGCGAAATAAAAAAAAAATCATAATGGAAGCAACACTAACGTCAAATCTTACAAAAGACTTTAAGATACAACCTGAGAATCCTGTTAAAGAAGGACCCCTAAATAAAAAATTACATTTTTAATAACATTGCCTAATTTACAACAGTTGTACAACCAATATACACTGTAAACCGAAAGTAGGAATGGAGTAGACGATCACGAACAAAACTTGATGACTCAAAACCTTAACCCGGTGGCTGAGTTGTCCCATACCTGAAATGATAACAACAATGTGGGTTAAACCCACGAGCAAGTCCACTATTACTACAACCCAACAGAGAACCGATAAAGCCAACATCTCTGAACGAAACAACATGGATATATAGACCTTATTTAATAAGATTTATCTTTCACTTTCCATAAAACCTGTAGAACATTTCTTTTCTTTTCATAATCACATAAAAGATATATAAATATATATATATTTATTTATTTTTAAAAAAATAATCAATGCATCATATGCATAAACATATTTTATAATATCTTTCCCATAATCAAATAAAAGATATATTATTATACCTTTTAAAATAAATAAACCATACAATCCATGCATAAATATATTCTCATATTCAATTAAAAGATATATAATTATACCTTTTAAAATAAATAACCAATGAAATATGTGCATTAATATATTTTCATAATCAAATAAAAATATATAATTATCCCTTTTAGGATAAATAACCCATGCATACCATGTCTCACCAATATCATATAAATGAACCTATTAATATTCATAATCATTTTCTTATGCCAATAGACAATGTATCCAAACCTTATTTTAACCACGTACCCGACAATTCACCCATGTCATGACAACTCAACCATGTCCCGTGGTACTCATAAGACTGCGTTAATAGTCAGCCTCTAAGTAGTTCCTTAAACATCATCAATCCATATTTATTTAATTAAATATTATGATTTATCAATTTATCAATTCCCTTGTATTATTTATTTCATCACATACATTACCGCACACAAATATTCTTATTAGCATAATAAAGGTGAATATCATATGCATCACTGTACATCACATGCTACACATATGTATGAAATCATACATAATAATTTATAACAACATAATAAACCATTATATCCAATAAACAACAAATATCAACTTCCATAATATAATCATTGATAAACCATTCTAATGAATATATTTAACACCATTATAACATTAACATATTTTATGATAGGTTAATAATGAGATCCGAAATCACAATATTAGTTATTTAAAATATAGGGATCCCAAATATCTTTTTAAGAAAGATTTGGGGTGTAACTGTAATACAGTGCAGTACAGGAATCCTACTGTAACTTCATAAATGTTATGGGGACTAATCTGTAATGTCCGTAAATATAGGGGTCATATTGTAATTAGTATAAACCTAATGGGTCAAACTATAATATAATTAGGGGTTAAACCATAATTAAAGTAACATCCAGGGGTATATCCATAGTTATAGTAATATTCAGGGATTTGAATATAATTTCAGTGAAGTTCACATGCCTACTGTGTGCGTATTTACACAGGATCATTTCTAATATATTTGGATGATTTTAGTTGGTCAAAGTTATGCTTAGTGTGTGCATACCTGCACGAGATTATACCCAATAACTATAGTTTACTTCAATGGTAAGGATTAAAGATTCCATCTAATCCTATGGTTACAAAAATGAATACATTATAGTAATCTATATCCTTCCACACAAGATTTCAGTACTCTTATATAATTAAATCAAGGGCTTCAATTAAAAGTTCATATAATCATATGGTTAGAAAAACAAGTGTATCATAACAACATACAATCAGCCATACTAGATTGATATAATTTTCGAAAATTACCACAATAATTCTTAAAATTCCTAGAAAATTCAAGAAGCCTATTTAAATAATTTTAAATATTAATAAAGCTTCTTAACTAGTATTTGATGATAAATTCCATGATTATATATGTATTTTATAATTAAAATATAATTTAAAGATAATAAGAAATATATGATAATAATCATTAAACATTCATCTATCCATATATATATATGCATTTATATACATGATAACACTTATATAATTATTTTTATAGAAAATTAACTATGTATAAATAATATATATCTATTTATACATATTATTTCACAAAGGTCATGGATTTATAAATCCAAAGGGATAGAATAGAGTTATAACTTGCCTTAAATTATCCAGCTTCGATTTATTATCTTCAAGCTCAAATCCCTCCAAGAGCAATTCCTTATCGCCAAGAACTCTCTATATTCTCCTTCTCCCAATTTTCTCTCAATGTTTTGAGAGAAAGAAAAAAAATGAATTCTTCTTACGATTTGAAAGACACCATTTGAAAGAGAAAGACTTCAATTTAATATTTTTTAAAAAAAATATTCTAAAGACACATGACCTTAGCCATTTGCCTTTGTCCCTCATCATTTCCACTTTACCTACTTTCCACCTCACTCCATCATTTTATTTCCTCTTTTCCATTTATTTTTATTATATAAATATATATATATATTTATATCATCCTCTACTCTAATATAAATTATTCATTACATTAATAAACACACCATAATTATACATTTATATATATAAATACACATCACAATTACCAACTTACCCACCATAATTATTAAATTACACAACACAATTACTAAATTACAAATCACAATTTAATTACACACATACACACATCATAATTACCAAAATTAATTAAATACGTAAATTAGGGTTATTACATTCTTCCCTCCTAATAAAGAAATTATGTCCCCCGGAATTCACCACATGCTTGAACTAAATAACTCAGTAAAAGTCGCATTGATTTCATTCCCCCGCATTAATATAATAATACATATTCTAGTATCAGAGAAATTTCCATAGCATGGAGCAAAGAAAAAAAATATATAAACCCTTTGCATATTTTTCGACATAACTAACCCATATGCCACTGATCATATCCAGTCAGTAATTACAAAAAGATCCATAAAAGATGTGATAATTTTACCTTCTTTCCAAAACGCATTTCTCCCTTTATGGGATACACCGTGGGTAAAAACTTAATACCACACATTAAACTCTAATATTCGAGTTTAATAATTAGCATAATTGTCACACCCCGAATCCAAAGACTAAGAGAATGACTAGAATACCCAGCATTTTATGAAAAATCAACTAATCAAATCTAGTCAACCAATACGATTTACGTGATTACTATTCACTATTACGGAAGCGAATTCAAAAAATATTATAAATAATATAGTTCTCGAAAATCAATCAAAGTACAAGCATGAATATACTAATCCATAGACAATCAATTACAAATACTCAATACAAATAATACACCAAACAAAATCTTTATTATTACATTAAGATGTAATTAAGTTAGGTTCACATCCCACAATTATTCTTTATTACCCCAAGAGCTCACGCATCATCCAACAACAGTTCTTTCCCTTTTTGCCTACTCACGTGATAATGTCTTCCTTGATCATTATGCTCAGCCCTAACAGTATCATCCCTCCACCCCTGCACCAACACGCGTCGCCTACTATTTCTTCCCAGAACATCCATCTTCTCATCAGCGTAAAGCACCCGTCTCTCCCTCAACCCATCGTGTGACGAAACACCCATCTTCTCCCTCAATTGCTCAAAATGATAAGAAGGTACACCACCTAAGAGCTCCTTCGCCTTCACCCATGGAACTTCAGTCCCTTAAACCCGGTCCATTTCATCATTCTACTCAGACAACCTCCTCAAAGTCGTGACACGATTATTAGACAGTGGATGAGCTTTTGTCATAACTCTAGCGGTTATTGGAAAAACATCTCCTTTGAAAGATTGATTTCTTCCGTCGTGATTATTTCTTTATGTATTAAAGTTGTTTCTTCCGCCGCCGCCTCTGAATCCAGCACCTAGTCCTCGATAGTCATGACCTCTACCTCGGTCTCTTTTTGAACGTTCCCATCGCTCTTCTTTATTTTCTTTAAATGTTAGATTTGACTGGAGAACTTGTTCTAGAGTATTTGAGGTGTTTTTCTTGTTGATTATTTGTTCATGGATTTCCAGTGTGGCCAACAGCTCATCCACTGTCATTGCATCGAGGTCCTTCTATTCTTCAATAACAACAATTACATGCTCGAACTTTGAGTTGAGGGAGCGCATAATTTTTTTGAGCGCACGAACATCTTCAATCTTGTCGCCATATCTCCTGATTTGATTCACGATGGTCAATATTCTGATAAAGTACTCATAAATTAACTCGGTGTCTTTCATTTGCAGTAATTCGAATTCCCCCTTTAGGACTTGGAGCCTAACTTTGACTGTCTTCTCAATTCCTCGATATGTTTTTCGAAGAATTTCTCATGCATGTTTGGCGGTGTTGACGGCGGAGATCTTTTTGAAACTTACTTCATTTACACTTTAATAAAGCAGATATAACACCTTCTTGTCCTTCTTTTGGGCTTCTTTGAGCACTGTCTTTTGGGTATCGCTCAGCCTATCTTTGTCTTCTGGTTCGTCATACCCATTTTTGATCAATTCCCACAAGTCTTGTGAGGCAAGCAAGACTTTCATTTGGATAGACCAATTTTTATAATTGGTTTTGTCCAACCGCGGAAGTTGGGGCTGAAAGAAGTTGCTAGAAGATGCCATCGAATTTGCCTAATCACTTTAGGTGCTTATTTTTACAAATCAGTGAGGAATTTGGCAAAACGGACTGTTTGAATGCGTCTGTAACGTTCCAATTAGCTAAGAACAACTTTTCATTTACTAAAAATGGAATTAAAACAACCCCGTAAACACCAAATCAAATTTCACCGGAAATTGGATTGATCTAGAACAAACAATAACTGGCCGGGAAAATTGGTGGTCGCCGGGAAACTTGCCGGAGAATATGACCAAAATTAATGGAGATCACCGGAAGTTCAGTCGTCGGAGAAGAGAACTCTCGCCGAAATAAATCGTCGTAAAAATCAGAAACTCGCCGGAAAAGACGCGTGAGCGCGTGGAATCGCAACAGCTTTTTTCCAGTCACTTATTGGGGCGCGTGAGGGAGCGTCTATTGCTGTATCGGGCTGAAGTTTATACTGTTGCGTTCGTCTTCAAAAGAGCTTTCCAACGATATGCTACACGACCTTGTTTGAGTAGTTTATGGATGCGAAAATAAGGTCGACAACAAGACTGCTCTGTTTTGCACGGAGATTGACGTACTGAGACTGGAGCGGCGCGTGGAGGTTCCGTTTGGTGTGTTTTGTTCACCGTTACGTTCTTCTCTGAACGAAGAAGCTATTATGGTGATCAAACTGTTGGTTTGGTCACTTGGCAATCATGAATTGAGCTCGAACAGTTTGGTTCTTTTTTCTTCTTTTTCTCCTGGGTTCTCTTTCAAGCTTCACTCTAGCTCTGATACCACTGTTGGTGGCAGAGTACAATGATACTCTCACTTATGATTGTGTATATTAACCCACAGATTGAGAAATAATAAAACAAACACTCACTTTTATTTCAAATACAATATAAGAAGATTTCTCTCAAACTCTCTCCACTCTTTTTTATTTTCTTAGCTTATTAGCTTTTGCATCTCACACTACAATATCACACTATTTATAGGTACACACACCTTATCTAAAACCATATAATAGATAAGATTCAAAAACGTGTTTGAACAGTGTGTGGATGTTCAACACCATGTTTTATTCATGGTGGGTGGTTTTGTCTTATTGAGCTTATCCAATCAAGTTTAGTTTTTAACAATATACACACAAATACCATATATATATATACATACGCATATATATATATACACCTATATATAAAAAAATAGAGAAAAAAAAAAAAACCAAACCAATCATTCCGTGAGTTGTGTGGAACTTGGTATTACCCCCAAATTCAAAAAGATTCAAATCACATAAAATCAGGGTACCAAAATCTGATGAGGTCGATGTTTACTCATCTGCTTCCGGAAGAAATTGCAGAATCGATTATCTGAAGAACAGAACCCTAGTGTGTATATTCGCATATGTGTGTGTGTGAGAGAGAGAGAGTCGATGGTGATTCTCTGAAAACAGAACACCGGTGTGTACGATTGGGGGTGAGCGTTTGTGTGTGAGAGGGAGAGGGTTGATGGTGAATTCTGAATAACAGAACTCCATTGTGTGTGTGTATGTGTGTGAGAGAGAGAGAGAGAAAGAGGGAGAGGGAGAGGGAGAGGGAGAGGGAAAGGGGAAGAGAGAGGGTTGATGGTGAATTTTGAAGAACAGAACACCATTGTGGTCGATGATGACTTCTGAAACCAGTATGTGTTTGTGTATGAGAGAGAGATAGAGAGAGGAAAAGGGAGAGAGAGTACCTGAAATGGGGATGGAGGAGAGTGGGTTTTGAGGCTATATATATATAGATAGATAGATAGATATAGATATAGGGACCTCAAGGCAACGGCTATATCTGCTCACCGCGTAGCGTCAATCCGAAGTTATGCGGCAAAATCAAATTACACGCGTTCGGGTTATATATAGCAACGGCTATATTTGTTCATCGGCGTCAAGCGGACGCTTTGTAGCAAATTCAAGTTATACGCCCGAATTTCAAAGTGAAATGCGTTTTGGTCAAACTTGGACTCTGTAACGGTCCGATAGGTCCCTTCTCTTCTCTACGTGTGTTTCTTCCTCACCTTTACACCATTCTCTATGTGTGTTTCTTCTTCACCTGAGAACAACCAACCAAGCCATTGTTTCTTTGCTCTGCCACGACGTCGTGTTGGTGTACGTAACTGGGCTACTGGGCCTCTGCGATTTGATACGGTTTTCAGGCCCAATTTTAAATATTTGGCCCCCAATTTGCAGCACAAGATCTCGACCCGAAATTCAAAATAAATAACGAATTGTGACCGCATGCCCTTTGAAGTTTGCACATATATAAAATCCACGGTTAAGTACTCAAAACATCCGTGTAATATAGATATTGTGCGTATAATATTCATTAGTTTCAAAATATTTATATTTGCACCTATTTTTTTGGGACAAATGCTTAAAACATGCTTGTAATATAAATATTGTGTGTATAATATCCATTAATTTAAAAATGTGTGTTTTGATTAGGGATGCACACGGTTTGATTCAGTTTCGATCGAAATCGTCAATGCAAGAAACTGAAACGAACTTAATCATTTTTTCAGTTCGATTTCGGTTTCTACTATCAAATTTATTTTTTATGAGGAGAAATGATCATTCTTAAACTATTCAGGAACTTTTAATACTGAACTTATTTTATTTTTGGCAGTGAAAACCTTGCTACTAGTATGTATTATTTTTTGTCATGTCTTGTTTTGTGTTGATACATGTTGCTTATAAAAATAATCCTAAATTGAATATTACGCATTCATGAACCACTATTGTAGAAAATAAATAATTTAAGTCGACTTCTTTAATTTGAAAGAGTTGAATTCGAACTTAGATATATCAATACAACGAGGAAATAATTCACTTTTCTCCGAGAATACCAAATTTCACCCAACAAAGCTTAATTCCATTCATTTTAACAAACACAAAAAAAATATGCTATCAAATTTATTCAACCAAATAAGGAAATAAGGAGGACTCCAAAGTACGAAAAACCTCCCATGAACTTTCCCAACGAAAGATCAGTAGAGCAAAATACAATGTCGCTTTGCATTATTTTTTTTAATACAATGTTGTAATTTATAAATAATAGTAATTTTGCAATATGATTATCAATATTGTATGGATTGGGTGGTGGTATGCGATCCAATAAAATAAAGCTAGGTGGGGGAGGAGGAAACACACTGAGAGGGAAAGGGCATGGCTTGATAGCCTAGTTGTTTCATAAAATATTTAAAGGGGGTGTACTATCTCAACCATATAATACCGCATTATTTATATGTTTAGGAATGTTTTATTCCTCTTAAAAGAAATAATAATGAAGTGACAGTGAAATTACATTATAATAATTGTGATAGATGTAATTGATGTTGATATAAATTATAACACGAATTGCACGGATCATTATAGACTTAAATAAGTTGAAAATTGAAAGCATAAGACAATAACCTTTGGATCATTTAATTTTAAAATGTGTGTTTTGACTAGGGATGCACACGATTCGGTTCGGTTTCGATCGAAACCGAAATTGAAACCGTTAATGCAAGAAACTGAAATGAACTGAATCATTTTTTCGGTTTCTACTATCAATTTTTTTTTATGAAAAGAAAGGATCATTCTTAAACTATTTAGGAGCTTTTAATACTGAACTTATTTTATTTTTGGCAGTGAAAACCTTGCTACTATTATGGCCATGTTTGGCAGGCGGTCTTTCTGGTCTGGTCTGGTCTGCTCTGCTCTGCTCTAATCTGATCTGAAAAAGTCTGTTTGGTAAGCGGTCCGGTCTTACTATTTATTTTTTATTTATTATAATATTTATTTATGTATTATTTATTTATTTATTTATTATTTCTTCACTTTATAATATATGTTATTATTTATATTATTAAATTATTATATATTAATTTATAAATATATTATATTTATTTATTATTATTTCATTATTTAATTCATTTAATTTATAAATTATTTATTCATTTTTTAATTATTTAAAAATATATTTTATTAATTTATTATTATTATACTCATTTATTATTATTATTATGAAGTATTTATTCATTATCATATTTACTTATTATTTATTTATTATTATATCTATTTATTATTTATTATTATATTTATTTATTATTATTATTTATTTCATTTTGTTTATTATTAATTATTTTTATTATATTTTTAAATATGTTTTATGTAATTTATTATTTTTTTTATTAAATTTTTTTATTTATTATTTAGTCTATTTATTATTATTATTATATTTATTTATTATTATTGTATTCATTTTTTATTATTATTATGTTTTATTTAATTTTTTATTTATATTATTAATTATTCATTTTTAATTATTTATAAATATATTTTATTATTTATTCATTTTTTAATTATTATTAGGTATTATTTTTTTCATTTTGTTTATTATTTATATTTTATTTTTAAAATATGTTTAATTTAATTTATTATTATTATTAATAATTTATTATTATTATTTATTCATTTTTAATTATTTATGAATATATTTTATTAATAAGACCAGACCGGACCACCAGGAACCACCTTTTTTTTTGTCTGAAATGAGGCCATTTTGGTCTCATTTGGTCTTACTTGGTCTAACAAAAAATTTGGGACCAATGCTACCAAACACGGTCTGGTCCCATAAAACGCAAGACCAGACCAGACCACATGGGACCAGACCACCTACCCAACATGGCCTATGTATTGTTTTTTGTTGTGTCTTGTTTTGTGTTGATACATGTTACTTATATATGTTTGCTATGTATTTTAGGGGAATAAAATCAAGCATTCTAATTTTGAAATGACTCTCCAGCAAACATTGTATTTTATTTCATCTATGTTGGATTACTATTTTGCTGTGAACCTTAAAGAAGATAACTATTTGTTATGTTAGTAGATTTCAGAAAATGTACACTTCATCTATGTTGTAATAGAAATATATATATATAAAAAAACTAAAAGAAAAACAAAACGGGTTCGGTTCGGTTTTAGGTGATTGAAAACCGAAACCGAACCAAAAAAATCAGTTTTTTAATTTTGAAAATCGTAACCGAACCGAATCATCTTGGAACTGAACCGAACCACTGGTTTCGGTTCGGTTCTTCGGTTATTTCGGTTTGTGTGCTGCCCTAGTTTTGACACCTACCTTTTTTTGGACAAGTGCTTGAAATACCCCTGTAATATAAATATTGTGCTTATAACACCCATTAATATTAAAATGTGTATATATATATATATATATTTTGAAGAAGTAAGCTTTATATATATTATCAAAGAAAAGGCTTAAGCCAAAGAAATAAAATTGTGTATTGACACATAAATTATTATGAATAACTCAAATTGTATATATATATTTATTTTTATTTTTTTTAGTTTCATGAGTTTCTAAATTAAAATTAAATCTATTTTTTGTACTCGTATGTTTTTATAAGGGGCGATCCTTGATTTCCCATATTAAAAATTCAAAAATATGATGTCAACAATTATTTTGGTATTAATTAAACAAACCTATTTTTTGGGTAAATAAACCCACCTATTTTTCATTTTTTCTAAAATGAAAACATAAAGGAGATAATTACCCCAGAATGGTGCGTGTTTTTAACTTCCTATGATATGCATATATTGGGGTGAAATAGAATTACAGGAGATTATACGCACTATATGCATATCATAGGGGGTTAAAAGCTCGCGACCCTAAAATTTCATTATAATTATACTATATATGCTTAAATATTACTAATCTATGATATCAATGTAAAGATTATAAGTCACTTAGATGGGCAATTTAATAATTTTATATTTCTGATGTCAATAAATTGTTCGCTTTCACGATAAGGGTGTATTTGATGAGATTTGAAACCGTAGAGGATTGGGTGATACCTCAGAGGAATTTGATCAAAAATTAAAATTTCATGGAATTTTATAAAAATAATCCTAAATTGAATATTATGCATTCATGAACCACTATTGTAGAAAATAAATAATTTAAGTCGACTTCTTTAATTTGAAAGAGTTGAATTCGAACTTAGATATATCAATACAACGAGGAAATAATTCACTTTTCTCCGAGAATACCAAATTTCACCCAACAAAGCTTAATTCCATTCATTTTAACAAACACAAAAAAATATGCTGTCAATTTATTCAACCAAATAAGGAAATAAGGAGGACCCCAGAGTACGAAAAACTCCCTTGAACTTTCCCAATGAAAGATCAGTAGAGCAAAATACATTGTCGCTTTGCATTATTTTTTTTAATACAATGTTGTAATTTATAAATAATAGTAATTTTGCAATATGATTATCAATATTGTATGGATTGGGTGGTGGTATGGCATCCAATAAAATAAAGCTAGGTGGGGGAGGAGGAAACACACTGAGAGGGAAAGGGCATGGCTTGATAGCCTAGTTGTTTCCTAAAATATTTAAAGGGGGTGTACTATCTCAACCATATAATACCGCATTATTTCTATGTTTAGGAATGTTTTATTCCTCTTAAAAGAAATAATAATGAAGTGACAGTGAAATTACATTATAATAATTGTGATAGATGTAATTGATGTTGATATAAATTAGGGAAAATTATATAAACTATCCCTGAACTATGATATAATTGCACGTGGTATCTCTTACGTTTCAATAATATCATAAACTACTCTTAAAACCACATCCGTTGTAACACTTAGCCCCTTCCATTAAAAGTCAACCCCTTCCGTTAAAAGTCAATGACGGAAAATATGAATTTTGATCAATAAAGCCTATTTTTGGAGTGAACTTCCAATTTTGCCCTTATATATGCATGTTCCAATTTAACCCTAACTTTTTTTACCAAATTGCCCTCACAATTTCATTTAAAAAAATATAAAAATATTTTTTTTTTTGAAAAATACATATTATGTTCCAAAATATGATTTTTTTTTGCGAAAAAGTATATATTATGTTCCAGAATATGATTTTTTTTCCGAAAAATATTTTTTTTGCAAAAATTATATATTATGTTCCAAAATATGAATTTTTCGGAAAAAAATTTATATTTTGGAACATAATAAATATTTTTTTGCAAAAAACTATTTTTCAGAAAAAAAAAATCATATTTTGGAACATAATATATATTTTTCGCAAAAAAATTATTTTTCGAAAAAAAAATTCATATTTTGGAACATAATATATAATTTTTGCAAAAAAATTATTTTTCGGAAAAAAATCATATTTTGGAACATAATATATATTTTTCACAAAAAAAATATTTTTCGTAAAAAAATCATATTTTGAAACATAATATATATTTTTCGCAAAAACATTATTTTTTGGAAAAAATCATATTTTCCGAAATATATATATATTTTGAAATTTATACTTTTTACAAAAAATATAATTTATAGAATCTTTTTATTTAAGTTTCTGGGGTTTAAACTAATATTGATGTTAATGGAATTTGCTAAAACATTGATGTTTGTGTTTTTTGGAACAAGTAATTTCAATTTTTATATTTTTTTAAATGAAATTGTGAGGGCAATTTGGAAAAAAAGTTAGGGTATTTAAGTAATTTTGTATGTAAAAGTAAGAGTTAAATTGGAGCATATATATAAGGGCAAAATTGCAAGTTCACTCAAAAAATAGGCTTTATTGACCAAAAGAAAA
Source organism: Cornus suecica (assembly GCA_963922005.1). Taxonomy (NCBI): domain Eukaryota; kingdom Viridiplantae; phylum Streptophyta; class Magnoliopsida; order Cornales; family Cornaceae; genus Cornus; species Cornus suecica. The sequence goes on from OY998240.1 coordinate 87,459,721, forward strand.
TTTTTCATCATTGACTTTTAACGAAATGGGTTGACTTTTAACGGAAGGGGCTAAGTGTTACAACGGAGATGGTTTTAAGAGTAGTTTATGATATTATTGAAACGTAAGGAGTACCGCGTACAATTATGTCATAATTCAAGGATAGTTTATGTAATTTTCCCTATAAATTATAACACGAATTGCGCGGATCATAGACTTAAATAAGTTGAAAATTGAAAGCATGTGACAATAACCTTTGGTTTAATTACCATAAAACATTGAAATGTCATTGTAACTAGTGTGACAATAACCTTTGGTTTAACTACCATAAAACATTGAAATGTCATTGTAACTAGTGTTCCCCCAATGATATACATATATATATATATATATATTTATAATGGAGAGGCAAATCTTGGAGCACATATACTGGTCCCCTAGAGTGGGGCCGAGGGTCGCTTTCTATCTGTAAATAACATGGATTGATTAGGTCACATACATGAAAAATCCAAGAACAGTGGCAGAAATATAAAAAAGGAAAGCCTAACCAGGTCTGCATATTATTATACAACACAACATTGTAAAGCGTTTACATGCCAAGCAAAATGACAATGCTAAAAACAATTCTGAGACAAATAATGCCATAAGGTCAAACAATAATAAGACTAATTCACAGCTAGGACAAGGTGGTTACCATATATTTGGGGGACTCTAATGGTCACAGGCCAGTGATATAGAGGACAACCAGACAAGTTGGACTCATCCCTCATGTAGCTCTTTCTTTCATATCTCTCACATGGTTGCCCACTTTACAGATCTGAAGAGAGGCAATCTCACATGTGCATTGTTTACATATATATAATCTGATTTTTTCCTCAGCCTCTTCAAATGTTTATTTCTTCTTCTTCTTCAGGAGGAATCTTAGGTGGGAGTTTTTTTTTTCTCTCCATTTTAAGAGGCAACTTTAGAGACATCTCTGCTTGATCTGTTGTATTTCATGTGGCTCTTGACAAGCTGCCCAGCTGCAATGGCAGACATCAAAGAGAGCTCCCCAGCCAGAACCGAACCAGCTACAACGCTGGCCAATAACCTCGAGTTTGATCCGGGTGACTCTTTGCTTGCACCTTTGACGCCGAGAAGATTCAGGCAAGCTGATTGAGATGCAAGTTGAGTACCACCTCCAACAGTACCCACCTGTAACAAACGAATATCAAGTTAAGCTATTCAATGTTCGGAAAAAGGATAATTCAATACATCAAAATCTAATATAGGACTGTTCGGTTCAGTTTTCTGAACAGTACAAAAAATTGTCCGGTAGACAGCCTTATACTACATCAATTGAAGACATGTTTCCGTTTTCATATAGTTTCAAAGACAGAACTATTAGAAGGACGATAGAGAACTACTTGACTAGCACTTCTGCTGGAGAGTAAACACAGACAGATTTCTAGCTGACTTAGGGAGAGTAATGAAGTACAGAATCTAACAGAAATGCACTCTGCTGAAAGAAGTTCCAATTTTCAAAATGGTACCATGCATTGCCTTTAACTAATCAATACAAAAAACCTAGTGGATATCACCTGCTATTCCTATAAATGCAACCCAGGTTTGTTTTTGGGAACCCAATGGACAGAACATATAGGAACACAGAGTTCTAGTGAATCTCCAATGGAAGATTTAGAAGGAATTCATTACCTCGATGGAAGGCATGGTCACTGAGACGTGAAGATCTTTCCCATCATTGACGGCCTCCATCATAGTTATGCAGTGGGAACTTTCAATGTTTTGTGCTGGATCCTGTCCAGTGGCTATAAATACTGCAGATACTATATTGGCAGCATGGGCATTGAAGCCACCAAGAGCACCAGCAATGGCAGAACCAGCAAGGTTTTTGAGCATGTTAAGTTCTACAAGAGCAGGTACAGTGGTTTTCAGTACCCCCTTTACCACCTCTTCAGTGATCGTAGCTTCACAAACAACAGATTTTCCACGCCCTTCAATCCAATTAACCGCTGCTGGTTTCTTGTCTGAACAAAAATTTCCTGGACAATTGGGAATTTGGGATACATGTTACAAAAGGATAACACTAAAACGGACAGTACATATAAATAACGCTAGAAGTACTAAATACACTCTGACGTTTCTTTTAGAAGGGGAAAAAAAAAACTGATCCCAATTTGAAGGTCAAAAGGAAGGCAATAACAGGAAAAGACACTCATATGTCTGCATATTTAGAGAAACAGAGAGCTAGGACGTGGCTTTAGGCAGTATAAATGATGAAAGTGCTTATAAAATATGAAGATTAGCCAAAAGCACTGAATGCTTAAATTAATTAATTGGTCCTGAAATTTTTTTTGCTCCATTTGTAGAACTAAAATCTTTTAAATAATGTTTTCTAACATGGCACACCTTCTATTACCATCTTGACATCTCCTGAAATTAAGGCCTCTCAGTACTATAAATCTCTCTCCTCCGGAAATATATAATTTAGGAGCCCTAAATTTTATAATTGTCAGTTTTCAGCATTTGGGATGGTTGTAAACAGCTCCCAAAAATGCTCCAAATCAGCTGTATTGCCGTCAAGATTTTCTATTGCGCCTAGCTCTTAGGATGCTAATTAAACAGAAGTCCCAACGATCACCCAAAAAAGAGTTCAATGGAAAACATACATAAATAAATAAAGAAGTTGTTCAAACTATTGATTGACCAAAACTCCATTCTCCGAAAGACTTTAGTTAATAGTTTAAGGATCCAAACAACATAATTTAGTTAGGGTCCGTTTGGATACCCTGTTTTTGTTTTTGTTTTTTTACTGTTCAGAAGACTAAAAAAAAACATGTTTGACAAACGCGTTTACTATTCACTGTTTTTCCCCCAAGAAAACTGTTTTCTGTGAATAGTGTGTAAAAGTGGTGAAAACACCAAATACAACTTTTAGTTGTTTTTTTGAGTTTTTTCATTGTTTAGGTGGTAAAAACAGTGAAAACACCAAATCCATAAAATACAATTTTCACCAAATAAAAGTGGTGAAAACACCTTCATCCAAACCCAAACGTTTTTTTGTTTTTAATTTTTTTCTGAAAAAACCAAAGACAAATACAAAAACAGTTTTTATATTTGAAGGTAGAAAACAAATACAAAAAATAGCTTTCCAAACGCACTTAATAGTCATGAAAAACTAGAGCAACTGTTACTTTGACTTTGCCAGAGGAGGTGAGACAGAAACTAGCAAGTATTCATATGAAGTGCCCAAGAAATTGGATCATTCAATAGTCTTAGAAAGATGTCGAACTAGGACACAACATGGACAAGATCATATCAGCTCCAAACCAAATCCAGCAATGGAATTCACAAAAATTGGGAAAGTAAGTTACCAGAGACGCCAATCACGTCCATGTCAGGGAAATCATTTTGAAGGAACTCCAAAACATTCTGTACGCCTTTGGACACCATGTTCATTCCCATTGCGTCCCCTGTGCTGCAGCAAAATCTGATGTAAAGATTTTTACCAGCAATAGAGCACTGAATGCTTTGAAGCCTTGCAAATCTGCTCGACCTGCAGTGATGGAACATATCAAATAAGAACTCCTGAAAGTGGGTCAGAAAAAGAAGCATGAGATCCTAGCCAACAGAAGACAAAGCAGAAATTGCAAAACAATGTAAATTTTCACAAGCTATGAAACAAACCACCAGGAAAAGTGTAATTCTGCAGATTTTGATAATCAAACCAAAATAGTCAGGCATTATATTTTACACGAATTTAGATTCTGGGTAAAACTATAAAAAATAAAAAAATAAAAATTCAAACAAATCTTACTTGTTAAAAACAACAGCCAATGTATCGAAATTAATAGGATCTTCCAAGAAGAACTTCAATTCTGCAGCATCCTTTGCTGATGGGAATCTGACAACAGGAGCTCTGGTCATCCCATCTCTGAAAACAATGCTGGTGGCGCCACCAGATACATGTATGGCCTTGCAGCCTCTGTTGGTGCTCGCCACCAAACACCCCTCCGTCGTCGCCATCGGCACCGAGTACTCACACCCATTCAGCAACAACGGCCCGGCAATGCCCACCGGAATCTGCACATAACCCACCGGCATCTCGCAGCATTGCCCTAGAATCGACTCGTAATCGAACCCGCTCAACGGTAATCCTGCCAGCGACCTCCCCGTAACCCTCTGCACCGCTTCGCGCCGAATCGAAGCCGCGCGATCGCAGTTGCCCAGCTTCGATTCGAGCGAGTGCGATGGAGTTGTGCCGGAGACTACTGATTCGACAATTTCTTCGTCCTCCGATGGGAGAGGCGGGGACGGAGGCTGATCGAGGAGTTTGGGGAGAGGAGCTACGGCGGCGACGGTGGGGATAGGGCAATCGACGGCGGCGGTAGGGCAAGGGACGCCGAAGTGTTCGGCGGCGTGGCCGTCGACGTCGACGTCCCAGGCGTCGTTGGAAGCGCGGGAGATGAAGGATTGGACGAAATCGATGCCGAAGAAGCCGAGGAGGTAGATAAAGGAGGCAATGAGGGAGACGATGGCGGCGAGCTCGGAGAGGGTGACGACGTGGAGGGGGGTGGAGGAGCGGATCTTGTCGCGCCAACGGTGGAGGAGGAAGTACGCGACGGAGAAGAAGAGGGTGAAGAAAATGCCGTTGGTGAGGTAGAGAGGGAGAGGGAGGGCATCGGAGGCTTTGGGAGAGGAGGCGGAGGGGGGTTCCTGCTGGTGGTGGTGGTGGTGGTGGTGGTGGTGAGGGTGGTGGAGGTGGTGGTTTCCGGGGAGGGTGGTGGAGGGACGCGGTGGCTTGGGGGGTCTCCGACGGACGTCCATGTGGGAATATTCCGGCGGAATTAGAGAGAGAAAGTGGGAAGAGAGAGAGAGAGAAGAAGAATTTTTGTTTTTTTTCTTTTTTATGGAACTATTTTTGAAAAGGGCGGATGACCGGAGGGTTCGGGAGTTTGGAAGAGTATTTATAGAATTTAATAATGAAAAAGAAAGAGTTAGGTTATTATGAGGAGCAAAAATCGTCTACTGCACCGTCTCTCTCCAGTCATGGGGGCCCATAGGTTGAAATTTATAAACTTACCCACCAACTTTATCCAATTCACCACAATACCACAATTTGCATATATATACAAGTTACCCAACAACTTTATCCAATTCACAACAATACCACTATTTGCATATATATATATATAAGGGCCCACCGGTTGAAAAATTATAAAATTATCCACCAAATTTTAAAAATTCACAACAATACCACTATTTTGGTATCGTTAAAAAGTTACCTATCAAAATTTGAAAATTCACAACAATACCACTATTTTGGAAATTAAAATAGTCAAATTTTAAAAACAAATTTCATTTTTTTAAGAAATTCCATATGAAATTTGTTTTTATTATTGTAAGTTTCATCATTTCTATAATAAAAAATACAATACGTAGTATAAAAAACATAGACCAATAAAAAATTCAACTCTTGAATTTGCCATGAAAATGGGTATAATATAAAACACGTATATCATCACTCCAATTTCATTTTTTTAAGTAAGAAACACAATAAAAAAAGTCATTGGATTTACCATCAAAATGAGTATAGTGGAAAATACATATATCATTTCAACTTAACTATAATAGAATTTTATCATTTCTGTAATAAAAAACACAATTCACTGTAATAGAGTTTCATCATTTCTGTAATTTACACTAATAAAAAATGCAGCTCTTGCATTTGTCATCAAAATTAGTATAATGTAAACCACATATATCATCACTAATTTCATTTTTGTAGTAAGAATACAATAAAAAAATATAAGCCTTAAATTTATCATCAAAATGAATATATTAAAAAATATACATATCATTTCAACTTCACTATAATAGAATTTTATCATTTTTGTAATAAGAAATCCAATTCATTGTAATAGAATTCTATCATTTATGTAATAAGGAACACAATACGTAGTATGAAACGTACGCTAATAAACAACCCGGTGGGCCCTTATATATATATATAAGGTTGTGAATTTCCAAAACTTGGTGGGTGACTATTTTAATTTCCAAAATAGTGGTATTGTTGTGAATTTTCAAAATTTGATAGGTAACTTTTTAACGATACCAAAATAGTGGTATTGTTGTGAATTTTTAAAATTTGGTGGATAATTTTATAACTTTTCAACCGGTGGGCCCTTATATATATATGTGCAAATAGTGGTATTGTTGTGAATTGGATAAAATTGGTGGGTAACTTATATATATATGCAAATTGTGGTATTGTGGTGAATTGGATAAAGTTGGTGGGTAAGTTTATAAATTTCAACCTGTGAGCCCCATAGCTGGAGAGAGCCGGTGCAGTAGACGATGTTTGTTCTATTATGAGATCCAACTCATAGAACAACTCCTAATATATATACATATTTTTGTTGATTTTAATTAAAAACAAATTTATGTTTTGTTTTTGGTGTCGACAGAAGAAACAAAAACAACAGATTATTAAAATAATTATGTCAAATTATGCCCGTATGCTTTCTTTTTTTGATAATTATAATTTTCTTCTCACAATTTGATTTTTGTTGATATCCAGCTATCGAAATTTTAAATTTTAATTTTACAAAAAAGAGGATGTTATAGTTATTTTATAATTGAAAAACTTGAGACATAAGCATTAATCACGTTGTAAGAAAGAAAATAATAATTATTCATATTAGAGGGGTGTAGGCATAATTTGATAAATTTGAAAGAGAATTAACTTTAATTATTTCCATTATTTCTCATTACTTTAAACATTGAATGAAGTGAATTTATTGGATAACTTTGAAATCTTTTCGTGATAGAGCAATGCAACATCAAAGACATCTTACAATGAGATGAATATAATAATAAAAATAATTAAGAACCCCCTTTTCAATCTTATTAAATACATTATTATCAGGTTATAAATTATACAATCTTTTACGGGTGTATAGAGAAATATGAAGTAAAAGCGGAGTCCATTGACCGAGTTTCTAAATTCATGCAAGCTACTTCAAAATAATGAGTATAAATTGTAAAAATAATTAAAATGTATTTCTGTCCCAATAAACATAATAATAGGCGAGGTCATTATCTTATGTTCCATCCAACCAGCCCAAAAACAGAGAGGATTATTATCTTATGTCCCTTGAAGAAATGCAAAAAAAATCCTACATATAATTAAATGGGTTATTTGCAGTGAGGCCCTGAATTATGGGTCAATTTCACTCAAAAAGTGATCAACGCAAGTGTTAGTCACTTGCCCCCTCAATTTTAATTTCTCTTACAATCACTCCCCCTGAAGTTGTGAAAAGTCATGAATGCCCTTGTCTTATTTGAGTTATTACATGACACAAAATATCTTCCCCTGAAATGTCATGAATGCCCTTAACTCTTCATGTGAAATGTCATGAATGCCCTTAAATATATATAAATTTCGAAAAACATATATAAATTTTGGAAAAAATATATAAAATTCGGAGAAAAAATAAAATTCAAAAAATATATATTAAATTTTGAAAAAAATATAAAATTCGAAAAATATATAAATTCATAAAATTTGAAAAATTATATAAAATTCGAAAAAACATATATATATTCAAAATATATATATAAATTTTGAAAAACATATATAAACTTTGAAAAAATATATAAAATTCGGAAATATATATATAAATTCGAAAGCAAACTTGTATTTTGACTCTTTGAAGTTTAATTAATATACACTTGTATAGTTGTCAAACATTTGTTCATAATTTTCTACTTTCTTTGACTTTAAATGTTGTTTTGGTGTATTGTATTTTGGTTATTTGTATTTTTTATACTTATATTTGCATAACTATTTACCAAGTACCAACTTGCTTTTTCGAAATTTATATATTTTTTTGAAATTTATAAAAAAAAAAATCAAAATTTAATATATCTTTTTTCAAAATTTATATATATATTTGAATTTTATATATTTTTTGAATTTTATATTTTTTTTTGAATTTTATATATTTTTATGAATTTTATATATTTGTTATAATTTTATATGTTTTATAATTTGCACAAGAATTGCTTGGTCTTTTAATTTAATCAATAAAGATATAAGAGTAATTTTAAATTTTTTTACATTAAAGTAATAATAAAAGAGTAATTTTAAGTGCCAAAACACCTTCACAGTGTGTGATTGTAAAAAAATGAAAATTGAGAGAGTAAGTGACCGACACTTGTGTTGATATGATCACTTTTTGAGTGGAATTGACAATAATAGTTCGGGGTCCACTTCAAATAACTCTAATTAAATAAAGCAAATGAATGAGGTAATGTGCTGTCATTTGGATGTATGTGTTTGACAAGTGTTCAAATTAGTAATAAATTAATAAATAATTCATCGTTGTGGCTGTCATAATCATATCTTTTTTTGGGCCACACGTGGTTGGTTAGGGAACGTGCCACCACTGACTAGGTCAGAAGGTTAGTTTGGGAGCATTTAATTATTCACTTTTTCAAATTTATTTGTGGTGGAATATTTGTCAAATTTTGAATTTTAATATAAAATAATTATATATTATTTAAATTATTTTTATTTATTAACTTTAAAAAGTAATATGTTAAATAAAAATTATAATTATATTATATTGCCAAAGAACAAAATTGAGGGAATATACATTTTCTCTAGCTAATAACTTTCATAGTTTGTAATAGTGATAAAACTTATTGATAAATAAAGTCATTTGAAATCCATTTTGTTTTTTCCGATTCTGATAAATAAATTAATCCAACCATGCTGGACATGGTTGGTTTAATTTTACAACATAACATGATTCTGATAAATAAATTAATCCAACCATGCTGGACATGGTTGGTTTAATTTTACAACATAACATGATTCTGATAAATAAATTAATCCAACCATGCTGGACATGGTTGGTTTAATTTTACAACATAACATGAATTGTTGACACGTTTTGAAGAAAAAATATAAACATAAATTTGATATTATTAGGGAAATAATGATCTTGACTTGAATGATATTGAAATGCAAAATTTCAATAATGCAATGGAAGATTAAACATCATATCTTTCCATTCTACATCTTTTTAAGTACAACTATATAGCACACAACAACAAAAGGTAAAAGAGAAAGATTATAAAAGAATCTCGCAACATGAAAAATCATGTAGCAAACCACTATACAAGTATTGTAGCAAATCACGCTAGCCGACAAAAAACAATGTTCACTACCATAACACTGTAGCATATTTGGCTTTTTTGCATATTTTTTTCTTTAAATTGAGATCCCTCGTTTATATTAATACATCATTTGTTTGTAACATTTTCCTTTCTTCTGTAAAAGTTTGTTTTCCTTTTGTTAAAAATAATTTAGTATTAGAGCCTTGTGACAATTCAAAGAAAATGTGCTTGTTTTCTGTGAGTCATTCTCTATCTATGCACTAATATACTTATGCTTTGATTATCTATCTTGTTTAATTATAAATCTCATACACTTGTTACACTATTTTAATTTCTAAATGGCGTTGATGCTTTGGTAGCTTATTAAAAACCTGTTTGAAATTAAGAAGTATACATAAGGTATCAAGAGGTCTTAAGAACCCTTAATTTTACATGGCAGATAATTTTAAAAACATGGGATGTATATGTGCATGGCTTGAAAGATCAAACAGATTATAATCATGTTATACATATTAGCAAATCTCATCAAACTGATCTAAAACAGATTTATTCAAGTATAAATATGTTATTTGATATTATAAGTAACTGGACAAAAAAAGTAATATTTGATTTTTTGGTGGATCAATAAGAAAGTAATATTTTCAAATAATTTTACATAGGTTTCAAATTCACATATATTACATAACTCCATTTTTTATAATGCATAATTTCTCCAACATATTCACACATATTTTCTTTAATTATTCTAGTGAATCTCCTTAGTATTTCAAACCATGCACATATACATTCCATGTTTTTAAAATTATATGTCATGTTTAATTAAGGGTTCTTAAGATCTCCTGATACCTTATGTCTTACATCTTGATTTCAATCAGCCTTTTAAGCTACCAAAGCATTCACGATATTTAGAAATTAAATTACAGTAACATGTGTATGAGATTTATAATTAAACAAGATAGATAATCAAAGCATAAATATATTAGTGCATAGATAGAGAAGGACTTACAGAGAACAAACACACTTTCTTTGAATTGTCATAAGGCTCTGATATCAAATTCTTATTAACAAAAGGAAAGCAAACTTTACAAAAGAAATGAAACGGAAAGGAAAATGCTACAAACAATCGACGTCTCAATCAGAATGAGATATCTCAATTTAAAAAAAAAAACAAAAAACAAATATGCTACCGTGCTATAGTAGTGAACATTATTTTCGGTAGGCTACTCATACAGTGATATGCTACAATACGACCACAGTGATTTCTACAATATTTTTTCTGTTGCAAGATATTTTTTTTTTTAACTCTAACAAAAACAAAACGAGTCACAAACGAAGAATTTTTACTAGATAAGAAAATGGGTTAATTTCATTTATACTTCCTGAACTATGTCTATGTTAGTCGCACAATTATGCAAAACGTCGATCAGATCCCTTAATTAAAAAATTGGACTCATTTGCATTCCCTTAACTCTTTTGGTACTTTTTCAGATCTGACATAATTTTTAATACCTAAACTACCATTGGCCTTATCCCTATTTTAATACTTCCTCCGTTCCACAATAGTTGTTCAATTTGGATTTTTTAACATTTTATTGACTTTGGTTGACTAGTGTGCAATTTCCAATTTTGCCCTAAATGATATAGTATTATGATGAGATCCTGTATTTGTTTTAAGTTAGTGGAAGAATGATAGTTGAGAAAAATGGAATGTTAAATTACATTAGAATTCAAACTGGACAAGTATTTTGGGACAAATAAAGTTGCAATAGTGAACAACTAATATGGGACAGAGATAGTATATCAATTTGACCCCCTCAAATTAAAAAATGGTTATATTATTCAAAATTCAGGGGTGTGAATGAAATTAACAAAAAAAATATATTTAAATATTTGACTAACACAAATATTTATATTTAAAATATATATATACATTAATCAAACTTGTGAACTAACATAAGTTTTCATTTTTTATTTTAATCTTGAAACATATTTGACTTTACTAATATCTATTTCCAATAATATTAGACATATTAGACATACTTCACAAAATAAAATAAAAATTATTTTATTTTAAATCAAAATAAAAATACAAAATATTTGAATTTGCCAAAAAAATACTAAATTACACACATAAATAGAAATTTTTTATGATACAAATTTTTTTTATGTATATAAAAGATTTAACTTGTCAATTTTAACTTTAATTTTATTATTATTGTACGAGTCACGCACATAAATTCTTAAATAATAATAATATAAAAAATATTTAGTAGAAAAAAATATATTATATTTACATTTAATAAAACTTGTAAACAAACATAAGTTTTCATTTTTTATTTTAATCTTGAAAAATATTGACTTTACTAATACCTATTTGCAATAATATTAGACACACTTCAAAAAATAAAATAAAAATTATTTTATTTTAACTCAAAATAAAAATACAAAATATTTGAATTTGCTAAAAAAATACTAAATTACACACATAAATAATGGAATAAAATATAAAACGTTTTAGTCATACAAATTTTAATAATAGATTAGTATTTTTAATATATTATAATAAAATATAGGGCTATAAACAAACAACCCCTATGATTTCAAATTTTTGACAAACACCCCCTTGAGGTGTCAAATAACCCCCTGTACTTTTCTTACATTACACACAGCCCCCACTCCATTAGTATTTCATTAAAAAACACCCCATGCCGTTAGAATTTGATATTTTATGCCCAAAATACCCCTAAATTGATATTTTATGCCCAAAATACTTCTAAAAAAAATTGGTAACTAAATTAAAAAAAATTAGTAAATTACAAATTATTATTTTTAACTAAATTAAAATTTTTGAGTAAATGAAAAATTATTTTTTAATTTTTTGTTTAAGTTTACTTATTTATTTAAATTCAAATTTGAAAAAATATATTACTCCCTCCGTCTCAAATTATAAGTCCCTTTTGGGGAATTCAACTTTTTAAGATGATGACTTTTATTGTAGTGTTAGTGAATAAAATACCAACTTTACTCGTGGTCCCACTATAATGATGTGATCATTTATAAAGTATATATTTTATAACTTTAATGCTTGAAGGTTAAACTGGTAAATTGATCAAATTAAGTGATTTGACTTTTCAAAATGGACATTTATTTTGGAACGACTAAAGAAAAAAAGTGAACACTTATTTTGGGACGGAGAAAGTACAAAATAAGGGTAAAACCCTTTTAAAATTTCTATACATCTATTCTCTTAAAAAAATCATTTAAAGTGTATTATTATCAATAATGTTTTTTATATATATAATTTATACTCCCTCCGTCTCAAAATAATTGTCCACTTTGAAAAGTCAAAACATTTTATTTTGTCAATTTTCCAGTTTAATATTCAAGCATTAAAGTTATAAAACATATACTTTATAAACGATCAAATCACTATAGTAGACCACAGGTAAAGTTGGTATTTTATTTACTAACACTACAATAAAAAGTCATCATCTTAAAAAAATGAATTCCCCAAAAGGGACTTATAATTTAAGATGGGGGGAGTAATATATTTTTTTAGTTTTTAATTTAAATAAATAAGTAAACTTAAACAAAAAACAAAAAAATAATTTATAATTTACTCAAAAATCTTAATTTAGTTAAAATAATAATAATTTGTAATTTACATAAAAATCTTAATTTAGTTACCAATTTATTTTAAGGGTATTTTGGACATAAATTTTCAATTTAGGGGTATCTTGGGCATAAAATATATATTTTTAATGATAGGAGGTTGTTTGTTAATGGAATATTAACGGATAGGGGATTGTGTGTATGGTAGGAAAAGTGTAGGGGGTTATTTGACACCTCAGGAGGTGTTTGTCAAGAATTTGAAACCATTGGAAGTTGTTTGTTAATAGCCTTAAAATATATTATAATTTATATAATTTTATAACAGTTTATTCACTTCTCTCCCTCCTCTCCACCTCCTCCCACCACCACCATCAAACATTTTGCTAATCCGTGTGCGATTCATGCTAAGAGGGTGACCATCATGTCCAAGGAAATTCAGTTGGTGAAGGATTAGGGGGGAGAGGGCTTAGGGTTTGGTGGTGGTGTTGATGTAGATTTGTAGGTTGAGGAAGTGGTTTGTGGGGACGGAGGCGAAAATTTTATAGTGGAATATATTTCAATCATGTGCAAAATTTATTCTCCTTTTATTTTAAAATAAACATATAATAAAAACATATGTTATCCTAAAGTTGAGTTTGGGCCATTGAAAATTAAATGAGGTAGCACCATACAGTGTACTCGATGCTTACGGATTTTATTGCAGCAAAATAATTGAAGGGGGAGGACGAAGGTGGAGGAGTGGGGTTGAGGTGGCCGTGGTGAAATTAGGGTTAGGGTTTGGTGTAGAGGGGTTGAGGAAGAAGTGAGTGTTTGGGTATAAAGATAGTGGGTGTTTGGCTAGGGTCTAACATATCCCAGTTATTCTATACTGAACATATTTATCCCTTCGATATAAGGTGTTTGGGTAAGTGTATTTAAGTCATTTTCTTCAAAGTCAGAGCCCAAAAAAGTTAAGGGGGTGCAAATGAGTTTAATTTTCTTAATCAGGGGGTCTGACTGACATTTTACATAGTTGGGGGTGCAACTGATGTATAGACATGATTCATTGGGTGTAAATGAAATTAACCCTAAGAAAATATCTAAGAACACCTATGAATACTGTAATAGTCAAATTTTGTGGCCCATCTTTATTGGGTCATGGACAAGGACTGATGGGTCTGGCCCATAGAAGTCTCTAGAAAATGAGTGATCCATAAGTTATGGATTTGTCACAAATATGGAAGATAGAGCCCAATAAAGAAAGAAGTTTATCAAATCTCATGATTTAAGGGATTGATAAACTTGGGTAGATGAGTCTGACCCATCTACTGAATTATGTATAAATACATGGCCAAAGGATAAATAAAGCAATTCAATTTTAACCTAATTTGTTGTGTATTTTTCTGCATCTACACAATTGGCGACGTCTGTGGGAAGCAGTCCTTAAAATATTTTTCAACAGCTTCCCACTCTCTACTAGGAGCTTAGATTGACATCATCCATGGCGGTGATCACCCGGTCGCAACAATCTGAGTTACATCCGAACGGAGACCAACATTCGCAAACCGAAGATCTGATCAGGCGGGCCTTGGAGGATAGGACCGCTGAGTTGGAAAGGCAGAACGCCGAATTGGTGGCAAAATTGGCCCTGTTGCAAAACCCTCGAGAAACCCAGAATGGCGAATAGTCCAACCAGCAGAAGCGATCTGCGGGTCGCCAATCGGAAAGGGACAACCACCACATAAAGTCCAACAACGATCAGGAGGAACACGCAGAGTCATCCTTACAGGTGTTCGGGATGCACAATCTCGAGGAAACTTTGACCATGAAAAAATTAGAGGAAATTATGATCAGATTCCAAAGGGAGGTGCTTAAGGATCTGAAGATTCAGACCCCCAATGATTTGGCCTCTGAGGCATCCATCGACGTTGTGCAGACACCATTCACACTGGCGATCACCAGCGTGCCCTACTTGGAGAGGTTCAGGCTACCGAAGTTTACCCTATTTGACGACACAAAAGATCTGACGGAACACATCTACCATGTCCATACAAAAATGAACGTCTACAATGAAAACAAAGTCTTACTCTATAAAGTCTTTCCCACCAGCGTGACCGAAGCAACCCTGCTATGGTTTAGGAAGCAACCACCCCGATCTATTGGAAGCTGGCTCAGGTTCTGTGAGTTGTTCATTGCCCAGTACTTTAGTAATAAAAGATAAAAAAAGACCATCTCCAGTTTATTTACCATGATCCAGGAAAAAGGTGAATCCCTGAAAAGCTTTGTCTCGCAATTCAATGTCGAGATGTCCTCGATTAACAATTGTGATTAACACTCAGTTGTCGAGGCCTTCAGGATGACCTTGATTCCTGGAACCAAGTTCCACCAATCTTTGGTCAAGAGGCCACCGGCAGACATCGGGGAACTCAATTCCAGGGCATAAGGGCATTTCCGGATAGAAGAAGAATTGGTCATACGCTAAAGAAGGGTAGCGTTTGCAAGCGTAGAGGCAAGAGCATCCAAACCTAAAATTAAAGATCGGGCACCAGATCGGAAGCGGCCAAACGCTACTCCTGCACCCTCTCCAGTCCTAGAAAAATGTAAAAGGTTCGAAGACAAGATCACTCCATTAAATATTAGCATGACCAAACTATATCAAGAGACTAAGGGTAAAGGAATTTTCCGGTCACCACCACCTATCAGACAACCAATGGAACAGAGGGACATGTCAAGGCACTTTGTCTTCCATGGCGAGTATGGACACCACGCCAATAAGTGTAGAAGCCTCAGGAGGCAAGTAGAAGCCATGATAGCAAAAGGAGAATTAATCGAATACGTTGCCAAGGAGGACACCCGATCAAATCAAACATCATATACGCTCGTCAAGGGGACAACGGGTCAACCCGTAAAAGTTATTCACATGGTTCACGGAGGGCCAAACCGATCAGAAGTAGAGGAAGCCAGTAGATCCCAGATGCGTAAAGCCCAGAAACTGCGAAGGGTTGGGGAAATCAACGAGTTTTGAAACCCGAAAGAAGATGCACGGATAACTTTCTGTTCTGCAGATATGTAAAACATTCAATCACCCATGACGATCCCTTGGTGATCTCCCTCATGGTCTCAAACTGCTTGATCAAGAGAGTAATGATTGACCCAGGAAGCAGCGCCAACATAATCACCAAGTGGGCTTTTGAGAAACTAGAGATCAACCCCCAGGAGATAGTCCTTTTCCAGAAGCCTGATAGTCGGATTCGATGGCAGAAGAGTGGAACCCGTGGGAGAGATCCAATTTCCAGTAACAGCAGCAAGACGCATGCTCAGAGAAACTTTTGTGGTGGTAGATGTCAAATCCTCATATAATCTCCTCATGGGCAGGGGTTGGATCCATCGAATGCACAGAGTTTCTTCCACCATGCATCAAGTCATGCGATGCGTTGATCCAAACGGAATTGATATGATTTACATCAGGGGAGATTATGTGGTGGCCAAAGAATGTTACGCCATCACCTTGAAAGGTCCGATGAAGAGGACAAAACCGGAACGAGATTCACGATCCAAGGCAGTACCCGATGATCAATAACAATCACAGGACGAGGGTGCGGGGTCATCTATAACAGCTGAAGCTTTGCTATAAGTTCAAATTTTCCCTGACCACCCTGAAAGGATGACTTACAATAGGTCTGGCCTCAATACATAAGAAAAAGAAAAATTGGAGTCCCTCATATGCTCCAATGTTGACGTATTCGCTTGGGGCCATATGGATATGCCCGACATCGATCCTTCAGTGGCCCAGTATTCCCTCAACGTGGACCTCGACGCGAAACCCATCAGACAGAAACAGAAACGCATGGGGGCCCACCGGAACCAGATTATAGTTGAAGAGGTTGATCGGCTTCTCTAAGCCGGATTCATTAAAGATGTGCAATACCCTTCCTGGCTGGCAAACGTGGTTGTGGTTTAGAAGAAGAATGGGAAATGGAGGGTGTGCGTGGACTTCACTGATCTGAATAGAGCATGCCCGAATGATTGTTTCCCCTTACCAAAGATTGAATCAGATAGTAGATGTCACCGTAGGATTCGAAAATCTGAGCTTTTTGGACACGTACTCTGGGTATAACCAGATACGAATGAACCCAGATGACGAGGAACATACCGCATTCATCACTGAATTTGGTACATATTGTTATCCAGTTATGCCTTTCGGACTAAAAAATGCAGGTGCAACATTTCAAAGGTTGGTTAACAAAGTTTTCCAGGGAATGATGGGATCTACTATAGAAGCCTACATTGATGACACGGTGGTAAAAAGCAAGGCAAAAAGTGACCACCTGACTGATCTGCAGTAGGTGTTTGACACCCTCAAAAAGTACAAGATGAATCTCAACCCATCCAAATGTTCCTTCGGAGTGTCCTCGGGCCAGTTCTTGGGACACATAGTTGATCGGACGGGAATACAGGTGAGCCCATCATAATTCAGAGCTCTCATGGAATTAGGAGAGCCGAAGTCCCAAAAGGAAATCCAAGTATTAACCGGGAGAGTAGCAGCCCTCAGCCGTTTTATCTCTCGCTTAACTGATCAGTGCCGGTCATTTTTTCATTTAATAAATGCGGCAAAATGAGAGGTCTGAGGGCCAGACCAATCAGAAGCTCTGAAAAAGCTCAAGAGCTACATGACAAAGTCTCCCATATTGGCAACACCTGAAACAGATGAGCCGTTACACTTATATCTAGTCATATTTGCAACATCTACGACCGCCGCTCTGGTCAAGGAGGGCAAGGGGTACCAGATGCCAGTCTTCTACACCAGCAAAGCCTTTGTTGATGTAGAAACCCGTTATTCCAAACATGAAAAACTGGTACTATCACTGATCAATGCAAAATGACGTATTCGGCATTACTTTGAAACACATCCGATCATGGTACCAACTTCAACCCCGATCAGATGAATAATAGCAAAGCCCGAATTGTCAGGGAAAGTATCCAAATGGGCAATATAATTAGGAATCTATGACATAATCTATATCCCCTGAACTGCCATCAAAGGACAAGTGGCAACTGACTTTCTGTTAAAAACAGAAACTGCAGACTCTCCAGAAGAAAATGAACCAGGCTTATGGGTTGTATTCGTGGATGGATCGTCAAATATCAATGGAGCATGGATTGGTGTATAGCTCGTAACACCCGATGGAACTAAAATTCAGCAATCCGTTCGATTGGAGTTTCCAGCCTCCAACAACGAGGCCGAGTATGAGGCCCTTCTAGCAGGAATTCGGTTGGCCCGAAGTCTGCAAGTACAAAAAATAGAGATTCGAAGTGATTCTCAATTGGTCGTATGACAGTTGAATGGGGAGTATGGAACCCGTGAGCCTAAAATGGAAGCATACAGGAATTTGATACTAAAAAAGGCTGAGGAATTCCAACAATTAACCTTTGAACAGATCCCCAGAGAGGACAATGTCATTTGGTTAATCAGGCCTCTGCAGTAGGAGAAATTATGACTCAAGCAGCATCAGTGGACTTCATCGTCCGATCAAGCTTGGAGCCCTCCGAGGACGTGATGGTCATTCCATGGGAGCCAATCTGGATGGACCCCATAACAGACTATTTGAGGATGGGTGCGTTACCTAAGTCAAAACCAGATGCCCGAAATATAAGAATGAAAGCCGCAAGATACGTTCGATACAACGGCCAACTTTACCGCAAGTCATTCTCCGGGCCATATTTAAGATGTCTCACACCCTCCGAAGCTTCTGCAGTCATGAAAGAGATACATGCTGAATCGTGTGGCAATCATTCTGGGGGAAGGTCTTTAGCCCATAAAGTCCTCACCCAGGGGTACTTCTGGCCTTATCTGTCAAGAGACGCTGAGGTATACACCCGACACTGTAAAAAGTGTCAATTTCATGGTGATGTCATTCATCCACCTCCGGAACTATTAAATCTAACAATTATCCCTCACTCATTTGCCCGATGAGGAATGGATATTGTGGGTCCTCTCCCATAAGCCATACGATCTACTACACATGTTCTTCTGGCTACGGATTACTTTACCAAATGGGTGGAAGCCGAGGCATACTCAACTATCAAAAGTAGCCACGTTATAAAGTTCATCTAGAGTCACATTGTTTATAGATTCGGTCTACCCCGAACTATAATGATGGATAATGACACCAACCTGGATAACAGAAAAGTTCAAGCGTTCCTGGAAAAACATGGGATCAATTAGAACACTTCTTCCGTTGGGTACCCACAGGGAAATGGACAGGCCGAAAGGACAAACAGAACAATTTTCGATACACTTAGAAAAAAGCTCAAAGAAGCTTGGTTGGAAAAATTACCCGAGGTCTTATGGTCCTATCGGACCACTCCAAGATAACTAACGGGAGAGACCCTTTTCGCCATGGCCTACGGGGCCGAAGCCGTTATCTCGACCGAATTGAAGGTGCCTACGCTAAGAAGTCAGGCCTGGGAAGAAGGTTCAAACAATCAGCACTTGGCCCATGATTTGGACCTACTAGAAGAAAGAAGAGAAGTGGCTGGGATAAGGCTGGTTGCCTACCAACAATAATTCAGGGCTTGGTTTAATCAAAAGGTCAAAATAAGAGAGTTTTAGGTAGGCGATATGGTACTCAGAAGAAAAATTGGAATTATTGGCAAGTTATGGGAGACATGGGAATGACCTTATACAATAATTGAGGTCATTGGTCGTGGTGCCTATCGGGTACGAAAGAATGAAACAGGCCGCATTGAGCCCAACTCTTAGAATGGTTATTGTCTAAAGAGGTATTATCCTTAGATAGTTTTTCTTAAACAGTAAAATAAAACTGTGTCTTGCACATGACACTTCTGCTGATTATAAAAAAGCATATGTACCCGATGTTCGGCACCTCTGCTACATGTTTCCCAAGTTTTTAATAAAAAATCACATTATATATGAGTTATCATACCTTGTGAAGATGCCATATTAATATAAAAATTTTCCTAAGTGTTGAGTTCAAACCTGATTTGAACTAACCAGAGAACATAAACAAGTCTCAGGGGCTAGATGTCCGAAGACTTCATATTAACAAAACAATTTCCTAAGTGTTGAGTTCAAACTTGATTTGAACTAACCAGAGAACATAAACAAGTCTCAGGGGCCAGATGCCCGAAAACTCCATATTAATAGAAAATTTTCCTAAGTGTTAAGTTCAAACCTGATTTGAACACACCAGAGGACATAAACAAGTCTCAGGGGCCAGATGCCCGAAGACTCCATATTACTAAAATGAAAATTTTCCTAAGTATTGAGTTCAAAAATATTTATCTTGAGCTAGTCAGTAGCTAAACTGAAGTAACAAGAACAAAATACCACAAAAATTGGGAAAATCCATTTCATTAGAATAAATAGGAAATACAAAAATACATTTCTAAAGGGGTAGTACATAATGAAGTGCAGAGAACCTAAGTCCTATTTAACTCAGGGGCAAAACTAGTCTTCTCCCTTCAGAAGGGCAGCAAACCGTTTCTCATTCTCAGAGGTCGGTGGGTCTTTATAAGGAAGGGGCACTCCCATGAAAACATCAAAATCCTCAGTAGTCTTAAACTCCCGATCAGCCAGGGGAATATGCCCCATCTCATGCTTATCCTGCCATACCTTTACCGATCGAATGTCACAGGTTATGATATACCGTTTGTGCATGTCCAGACCACCAAAACGACACATCTCTACCTTAGATCGCTCAAGAGCCAGAAGATTATCTGACTCTGCCTTTTCGGCAGCTATCTTTTGCTAGGTTGCCTTTGCCTCTGCTAGTTCAGCGGCTAAGGCCCTCTTTTTAGCCTCTCCGCACTCTAGAAGGCTCTTGTGTTCAGATACACTCTGGCAAAAACCATCCGCCTCCCTGGCTAGAGTGATACGATGTTCATTATTCTGCTGAAATTGACCCTACATCTTGGCCATTTCCCGGACATCGGACTCCAGGGCATGATTGTAGGCCTGAATCCCATAAAGAAGCTACACAAATAGGGAAAAGGGTGCATGATAGTGCAGAATGAAGTAAAAATAATAAGCTAAGGTACAAAATAAAAGTCGAAGCACCAACCTCCATGGCCATCGAGGAACCTTTCTGGAAAAGCTCAGTCCTGGAAATCTTCGACTGAGCAGCCCTGTCAGCAAGAGTCCAGACTCCTTTCGCCATGGCCCGAAGAACATCTGGCTGACAGATGGTAAGATGGTCAGCACATACCGGAGAGCCATCTGGAAGGAAAAACTTTGGCTCCCATGGAATTACGGTACGGGGAGTATCCTGAGCCTGAGGAGTATCGCTCGTTGAGGCATCGGTACTCTGAGTCCTAGGTCTTTTGTTGGCCGCTCCACCACCCATACCAGATCGAGACTTGGTGGTTGCAGCATTTATATGAGGAGGCTAAGGTGGATCAATAGGACTTTGTGTAAGAAAAGGTACCGGAGGTGCCGAGGGTGCTGTTGAGAGTGGTATGGCATCAACCAGATTAAGCCCTTCAGGAACCTGAGTACGTCTGGTAGAAAAGGGCCTGATGGGCAAATCTATCCTGTCAACAGCAACGCCCAAGTTAGAAATCATCTTTAGATTGGCCTTAGTCAGAAGAGTAGTAATAGATTGGATGTTGCTCCAGATCTTGGCTTTTAGAAGTGCAAACCGTTCTTTTATGAGGGATAAGGGAATTTCTCTATCCTCATAGCTGAGAAATCTATACGCATACTCTCCCCGATGTAAGTCACAAAACTCACAAAAATAAGTAGCTTAATGGAGGGGACGGTAGACAGGCAAACGAATAGGGCCGAAGGTGCTAGGGATTAGGAATGTCAGAGAAAATGGGTAAAACCAGTTGCCACTAACAATTACCATTCTCTCCTTCCATCCTTTATCAGATTTTTCCGTATCAGAGCATATGCCCCGACCTTGGAAGGGAAATATGTTGTACCTACCCTTGCTTTCTCTGGCATTTTTGGAAGAAATAACAGAGAAGCAGGTCGGCTAAACCTAGATTAAGGTCCAGATCCCTATTGAATAGAAGAAGCATGGCCAGAATCCTAAAACTATTCGGGTTAAGCTGAAGAGGGTGTAACCCTAGCATAAAAAAAGACATAATGAAAGAAATGGTGAAGAGGGAATCTTAATATTTTGAGATGAACCGCCGATAGCAGAATGCTACCTTGTTGAAGTCCCTCACTCTTAGAGAAGTCTAAATAGCCTGGGTAAGGGGTTAGACGGACATCACCGGGTACATTAGTTTCAGCCCGAAGGTGTTTTACATCCACCTCAGGCCTTGTTTTCTTAAGAGGAGCAATCGAGAAGGGTTCAGGAGGGTTGGGGTTTACAGGCTCATCATTATCATGAGAACCCCCTGCAGCGGGTGTTTCTGGATTCATTGATGAACTTGAAAGGTCAGTATTCGGGGGAACTATTTTGGGAGTAGGGGCCTCTTGACGAACCGGGGAAGGACTATCACTACTAGTTGAATCAGGGTTGGTACCAGAAGACAGAACGACCTCATCTACTGACCTAGTATCATCACCATCAGACATGGTTTCAGAAAGGTAGAAGAGACAGATAGGGGGTAGAGATGAAAATTGAAAAGAAGAAAATGCTATCTGACTTACACAGTTTAGATAATAGAGGCATGATGAAACTTCAGAAAGGGTTAAGAGTCTGCCCCAATGGAGGTTTCTAGAAAATGCCGGCTGAGAGATTATAGGAATCAAAGAGGAAGGAGCTCCAAGAATGAGAATTGAAAGATAGAGGCTTGAATAATGATTTGCTGAGAATGGGGAAATCAAATGATTATAGTGTGTTTTTATAGTGAGATAGAGGCAAACCAATAGTCCACACGAAGCTCGAAAGTCGCACGTTACATGACAAGCCGTCATGGTGCGAAGATTAAGGCAGTTGTGGCCTCACGTTTTGAAATTCAAATGAATGCCAATTAAAGACTTGTCACATCACCACCATCATTTCCCATAAAAATATTAAATGTATATGAATAGATATAATTCGGTCATGGGGTATGAATTGACCCATGAGCCCATGACCTCAATGGCCTGTGTAATAGTCAAATTTTGTGGCCCATCTTTATTGAGTCATAGACAAGGACTGAAGGGCCTAACCCATAGAAGTCTCTAGAAAATGAGTGATCCATAAGTTAGGGGTTTGTCCTAAATATGGAAGATAGAGCCCAAGAAAGAAAGAAGTTTATCAAATCTCATGATTTAAGGGATTGATAAACTTGGATGGGTTAGGCCTGACCCATCTACTAAATTATGTATAAATACATGGCCAAATGATGAATAAAGCAATTCAATTTTAACCTAATTTATTATGTACTTTTCTGCATTTACAAATACTCTTCAGGTATGCTTTGGGCTCAAAGTTTTGGTGGGTTGGAGGCCTTTGGTTGGGCCATTGATTATTTGGGCCTCAGTGGGCCGAACTATTGGTTATTTTGGTTGAGTGGACCACTTCCTCAGTCCTCGACTCCTCACCAGTCACCACAAACACTTATCAATAGGGCCTTGTTTGGTAGGTGGTTCGGTTCCAGCTGGTCTGGTCTGGTCTTGTGTTTTATGGGACCAGACCATGTTTGGTAGCATTGGTCCCAAATTTTTTGTTAGACCAAATCAGACCAAAATGACCTCATTTCAGACAAAAAAAAGGTGGTTCCTGGTGGTCCGGTCTGGTCTTATTAATAAAATATATTTATAAATAATTAAAAATGAATAAATAATAATAAAAAATTAATAATAATAATAATAAATTAAATAAAACATATTTTTAAAATAAAATATAAATAATAAATAATAAACAAAATGAAATAAATAATACCTAATAATAAAAAATAAATGAATAAATAATAAAATATATTTATAAATAATTAAAAATGAATAATTAATAATATAAATAATAAATTAAATAAAACATAATAATAATAAAAAATGAATACAATAATAATAAATAAATATAATTATAAAAACTGGACTAAATAATAAATAATAATAATAAATTAATAAAATAAATAATAAATTACATAAAACATATTTAAAAATATAATAAAAATAATAAATAATAAACAAAATGAAATACATAATAATAAAAAATAATAAATAGATATAATAATAAATAATAAGTAAATATAATAATGAATAAATACTTCATAATAATAATAAAAAATGAGTATAATAATAATAAATTAATATTAAATTATTAAAATATATTTTTAAATAATTAAAAATGAATAACTAATTTATAAATAAAATGAATTAAATAATGAAATAATAATAAATAAATAGAATATATTTATAAATTAATATATAAATTAATAAATAATAATATAAATAATAATTTAATAATAAAAAAAATAAAATATATTATAAAGTGAAGAAATAATAAATAAAGAAAGAAATAATACATAAATAAATATTATAATAAATAATAAATAAATAATAAGACCAAACCGCTTACCAAACAAATTTTTCTAAATCAGATTAGACCAGACCAGACCAGAAAAACTACCTACCAAACATGACGATGTTGTTGTAATCGGCCATTATTGCATACAGTTAAGAAAAAGAGTTAAAAAAAGCATTGTCACTTGTTAGAGTAATGGAGTTAATGACATGACAAGAGCGTTGAACTTTGTTTTCGAACCCATCACTTAGTTCTGTGCTAAATGATTCATTATTCAAATAAGTACAATAATTTAAAAAATGCAACAAGTTAAAAGAGTCAGATCAGTTTTATTTTAATTTGTGAAAATTAAAGATTTTATAGATAGTTGTGTCTCTTCTAGTTTTCGAAATGGATTGTGAGATTTTTAAATCTCATAGATAAATACTTGATTTTGTTGTTATTCTTGATAGGTCTGAGAAAAAGAGAAAAAAAAAAAAAATAACTTGGGAAAAAGTTAATTAAAATCAAACACACCAAGCATTTATTGTAATCCGACCTCAATGTCACTAGTTTTTATTTTTATGACACGAAAATAGTGCATACTTTATGACACCCGCAAACTATTATTAAAATGATATTATTAAAAAAAAAAAAATCATCTCAAAACAGAATTGTGAGAAAGTTACAAGAGTCTGTCAAATGTAGTTTAATTTGATTCCTAATTAAAGAAATAGAATTTAAAAGTTAAATTAATAGGAATGTATTTTTAATAAATTTTGATAAATTTTACGATATGATAATAGTTGCACTATTTGTGTTGTTATCATAACAATAATTATAAATAACAGATTTGTCGTATATGTATGTCCGCTTGGCTTCGGGTCGGCAAAGGGATGACTAAGCGTGAAAATCATATAGCCATGTACATATCATATATATATATATATATATATATATATGTATATACATTATACGAAGTAACAGGAGGATTCAGAGAGATGGCAGAGTGTGTGGAGAAAGAAAGAGTATGCGTAACAGGTGGAGGAGGGTACGTGGCATCATGGGTGGTGAAGTTTCTCCTTTCAAATGCTTACATGGTCCATGCAACTGTTAGAGACCCCTGTATCTATCTATTCAATCTCTTCTCCTCTGCTTTTTAATATCATCAATCATATTATAAATTCGTTTATTATTAAAATCTAAGTCAACATAAATTCAGAACCGTCAGAATATTTTTGCTAATTTCATAAAACTAGATTTTTCTTCGATTTGGTTGATGCCTAATAATTTCCTTACCCTTTGTGACATTCCTCTTTTGGATTATTTATCCAATTCTTGGATGAACCATTTTTTTTCTTCCTGTCTGATTGTTAGATAACATATACATATACATTATGATTTAGTCAATGCAACAATTTTTAATCTTTCTTAAAAAATTTGTTGCATTGACTCGGTGACATTTTGAGTCTTCATTTCAATTTGATTCCAAAATTGGAGAGAATTTTTTTCCAATTCTTCCATTAGTTTCTGTTGTCTGTTTTTCAATTCATTGCAACTTCTTGTTAAAAATGGTTTTCTAGGTAATGAAAAGAAGAATGGTCATCTGAAGAAATTCGAAAACGCATCGGAAAACCTGCAACTCTTCAAGGCAGACTTGCTAGACTATGAAGGTCTCTGTGCCGCCACTGCTGGTTGCACCGGGGTCCTCCATGTTGCCTCTCCAGTTCCTTCCCTCCGCGACGTGCCTAATCCTCAGGCAAGATTTTACTTGTCAAATTAGTCATCATCAATGTTGTTAAATGCACCCTTAGGCGTGTGTCGGGACTCCAGGTTCCTTGAGGCACAAGATTTGTGGCTATTGTGTGCGTATTTGCGCATTTGACAACATTTGTATTTGTGTCTTTATCATGGAATATGAATGTTTTAATAATAATTATATTTTTTTATTGCATTTTTCAGTGTGTCTCTTGTGCCTAGAATAATCTAGTTTTTGGTTTGTGACAACTTGGTGCAGTGTAGTTTATAAGAATATAATTTAGTCTTTAGCTGAATGGCTAGACAAGTAACATTTGACACTGTGTAGATCAAACTGAATATTTCTTGTTACAATGGTGCATATTAAACTGATATGGATGTGTGAATGCGCAGGCGGAACTGTATGAACCAGCTATAACCGGAACGCGCAATGTGTTAAATGCATGTCTGAATGCTAAAGTGAAGAAGGTTGTGGTTGTGTCTTCTGTTGGTGCCGTTATGGCGAACCCCAATTGGCCCAAGGATCAGGCCATGGACGAGAACTGTTGGACGGATGGCGAATATTGCAAAACACTTAAGGTATTTCATTGCAGGATTAACATATTGTAAATAGCAAAAATTGACAAGCCCAAGTCCGTTTGTGAAGTTCAAGATTGGCTAGGCTCATGTACTAATGTGTGATTGATTGACCCATGATTTAAAACTCATGTAATAGGGTGAGCCTATCAGCACTATACCACTACCTAAAAGATAGGAAGTAACAACCCACTAACAGTAGTGGGTGATAACCAACTAAGTGGGTCATGATTCCATATAATTGGGGACATGACCCTGTAAAATAGGAAAGAAACCCATGAACATGAGATATATATTTGGCTATTGGAGCCTCAATAAAATCATTCTTGATGTGAGCAAAAATATACACTTACATTTAGCGCCGTCTGCGGGAACGAAATTATTTATCTCATTTGTTTCCACCTTTAGAACTCTTTCATTTTCATTCGGCAAATAACTATGGTATCTACTCGATCCGCAAACAATGAAATTCGGTTCGAGGAGGTAATGAGGCGATTGGAAGCTGTAGAGCATAGAAACGCCGCCCTCAAACAACAAAATGCCGAGCTAATTCATCGGGTGGCACAAGGGCCGTTTTCCCTCCGAAGTTCCAATCCAACCGAGGGTACAGATCAACAAAGGAATGACGGACTAGAGCCCTCCAATTCTCATCATGGGCGAGACGTGTCAGCCACTCGAACATACAAAGTGCCGATGGAAAAAGAAGAATCCTCCCACCCCATGACGAGGGAGGCCCCGACGACGCATGTCCCGACCCTGAATGACCTACACGAAATGGCAGCCAAGATCCAGAGAGATGTGATAAAAGATTTGAAGATGCAGACCCCGGATGACCTGGCCATCCATGCAACAACAGACATGACCCTATCCCCGTTTACAGAAGAGATTGAGATAACCGAATTCCCCAGGAGGTTCGTGTTACCAATCTTCACACTCTACGATGGTACGAAAGATCCCCTCGACCATATCTACCAAGTGCAGACTAAGATGACCGTATATGGGAGAAACCAAGCACTTCAATGCAAGGTATTTTCAACTAGTTTGACATAAGCACCCTTTTTATGGTTCAGGAAGCAGTCCCCCGGATCAATTAGTAGCAGGAATGACCTCTGCAGACGTTTCATCGCTCAATACTTCAGCAACCGAAGGCAAAGGAAGATGATATCAAGTTTTTTCACCATGACACAAGAGAAGGGAGAGAGCCTCAAGAGCTTTTTATCCAGGTTTAACGTGGAGATGTCCTCTATCGATGACTGTGACTAATTGTCAGCAGTAGAGGCATTCCGTATGGTGGTCATCCCTGGCACGAAATTTCACTATTCGTTAGTGAAACGCCCATCTGGAAATATCAGCGAGCTCAATTCCAGAGCATAAGGCTAACTCAGAATAGAAGAAGAAGAAACAGTCAGGCAAAGAAGGGCCTCTCTGGTAACTGTGGAGGCAAAATCCAAAGAAATAATGAAGGATCAGAAGTCTCAATGATCCAGACCATCCCAGCTAACCTCATCCTCCAGACAGCCTGACAAACGTCAGCAAACAGAGGAAAGAACAACTCCGTTCAAGACCAGCCTGGGAAAACTCTTTCAAGAAAATAAGAGCAAATGGATCTTCAGGCCTCCTCCACCGATCAGACAACCGATGGAGCTAAGGGATATGACTAAACACTGCGCCTTCCATAGTGAGTATGGGCATCATATAAATGATTACAGGAACCTCCGAAGGCAGGTGGAGGCAATGATCGCCAAATGAGAGTTTGCAGACTACCTGATGAAGGACCAACCAAGGACAGACATATCAAATTGAACACCACATAGCAACCCTACGACAGGATAACTAGTGAGGGTCATCCACATGGTCCAATGAGGCGATGAAGATGTTGAGTCTGAGGGAAGTCGAAGGTCAAAATTACGACAGGCACACAAATTCAAGCGTGTCGGTGAAATTTATCAAACATCCATCAGACAAGAAGAATCAAGAATTACATTTTTAGAGGCCGACATACAGAATGTTCAGACACCCCACGAAGACCCTATAGTAATTACTCTTTTGGTGGCTAATTGTTTGATCAAGCGTGTGATGATAGATCCAGACAGCAACACTAACATCATGACCAAATGGGCTTTCGATAAGATCGGGATTGATGTGGCACATCTATGTTTGGCTCGGATCCCTCTGACTAGTTTTGACGGACAACGTGTGGAGCCAATATAAGTAGTCCAGTTGTCAGTATTAGTCGCACAGCTAACCCTGAAGGAAATTTTTATGGTGGTAGACATCAAACCATCATACAACCTATTGATGGGACGAGGCTGGATCCATAGGATGCAGGGAGTTCCTTCAACTCTCCATCAGGTTATGCAGTGTCTTGACCCGAATGGGGTAGATGTGACAGACATCCCTGGAGACCAAGTAACAACAAAGGAATGCTACTCAGTAAATCTGAAGAATCTGAATCCTAAAAACAAACAAGTCATGGAAGAGTCAGAGAGACCCTCATACAACAAGAAATAATAATTACAGTCAGACCCTTCCGACGAGGGTTAGGAAACCGAGGCAACTACAAAGCCCTTAGAAGAGGTGAACATCAGTCAGACGAACCACATCAAAGTCACATTCATTGGTTCATTCCTCCAGAAAGAATAAAAGAACAAGCTGGCCCACTTCCTCCAATTAAATTTAGACATCTTCGCCTAGTCTCACCTTGATATGCCAGGCATAGATCCCTCAGTCGCTCAACATAACTTGAATGTGGATCCGGAGATCAGACTGGTTAGGCAGAAGCAGAGGAGGTTTGGCGTAGAAATGAACCAAATTATATCTGAGAAGGTGGGAAAGTTGCTGGAAGCTGGATTCATAAGAGAAGTCAAATATCCATCATGGTTATAAAATGTAGTGGTGGTCAGAAAGAAGAACGGGAAATGGAGGGTCTGTGTGGACTTCACCAACTTAAACAAAGCCTGCCAGAAGGATTGTTTTCCTTTGCCGAAGATAGATCAGATGGTTGATACCATAACAGGATATGAGAGACTTTCATTCCTTGATGCATACTCCGACTACAATCAAATTCTGATGAACCAGGCTGGTGAGGAGAAAACATTCTTCATTACCGAAAAAGGTACGTATTGTTATAAAGTAATGCCCTTCGGACTTAAAAATGCAGGTGCCATTTATTATAGGTTGGTCAGAAGAATATTCAAAAGTCAGATGGGGATCACGGTTGAAGCCTACATAGATGACACAGTTGTAAAAAATAGAAGGAAAGATGACCACTTCCGGCATCTCAAAGAAGTGTTCGATGCACTCAGGAAATATAGGATGAAGCTCAACCCTGCCAAGTGTTCGTTCGGAGTCTCATCCGGGAAATTCCTCGGCCATATCGTCAATCGTACGGGAATTGAGGCCAACCCCTCACAAGTCAGGGCTCTGATAAGTTGTGAAGAGCCAAAAATGCAGAAAGATGTCCAGATCTTGACAAGAAGAGTAGTTGCGCTGACTCGATTTATATCTCGACTTACAGATAGATGCAAGCCATTCTTTCAAGCAATCAGATGAGGAAATGAAGCATATGGGGGCCAGAACAAGCTGAAGCTCTTCAAAAATTGAAGCAATATCTCCAGAATCCGCCAATCCTAACCTCACCGTACCCTGGAGAGCCATTACATCTCTACTTGGCGGTATCAGCAGCTTCAACCAGTACGGCGTTGGTGAAGGATGATAAAAAATGCCAGAAACCAGTCTTTTTCAGTAGTAAGTCTTTATTTTATGCCGAAACCAGATATACTATGGCGAAATGAGTCGTTATGTCACTGATCAATGCAAAGAGACGCTTGAGGCACTATTTCGAGACCTATCCAATTGTGGTGTTAACCACCCTACCCATAAAAGCCATTATGTCCAAGCTAGATCTGACTGGGAGAATCACCAGATGGGCGCTGGAGCTCGGAACATTCGACATTACATATGTGCCAAGAACATTCGTTAAGGGTTAAGCCTTAGCTAACTTTCTGCTCGAAGCAGAACTTGAGTCAATTTTGATCGAGTCAGATGAACCCGAGTGAACACTTTTTATAGATGGCTCAGTTGGATCAGTGGGGTCAGGAATTGGACTCGAAATTATAACACCGGATGGAACCCGTATCTATCAGTCAATCTGTCTGGAGTTTCCTGCTACCAACAATGAAGTTGAGTATGAAACACTTTTAACAGGACTACGACTAGCTCAGAGCCTATGTATCCAACGACTCCGAATGTTTAGCGACTCACAACTACTAGTCAAGCAAGTTCAAGACGAGTATGACGTGGGAGAAAAGTTGTAACCCTATAGGAAGCTGGCTCAGATGGAGCTAGACAGATTGGAGCAGTACACCCTCAATTAGATCCCCAGAAAGGAGAATGAAAATGCAGATTGACTGGCTAATATGGCATCCGTCAATGATCAGAATCTAACCAGAGTCGCCCCGATTAACTACCTCGATATCCTGAGCATTCAGCAGCCAGATACCGTGTGCATAATACCTTGGGAACCAAGTTGGATGGACCCTATAGTAGAGTATCTAAGGAATGACATCCTTCTAGACAATAAAGCAGAAGCTCGGAAAATTCGCACGAAATCAGCCAGATACGCCTTGCTGCATGGGCAACTTTACAGAAGATTTTTTGGTGGTCCATACCTTCGGTGCCTCACACCTTCAGAAGCATCAACAATAATGAAAGAAATACATGAGGGATTATGCGGAAATCATTCTAGATGACGAGCACTAGCCCATAAAGTCCTAAGTCAGGGGTATTTCTGGCCTTATCTCTCTCAAGATACTAAAACTTATGTCAGAAGGTGCAATAAATATCAATTCCATGGAGATAACATCCACCCACCCACCACCAAAGTTACCGAATCCCATTTTCAGCCCACATCCATTTGCGCAATGGGGGATCGATGCGGTAGGGCCACTTCCAATGGCCCTCAGATTAGTAAATCAAGCTCTAATAACAACTGATTATTTCATGAAATGGGTTGAGGCGGAGTCCTATTTCACCATAATTCATAAACACGTGATCAAGTTCATATGGACAAACATCATCTGCAGATTCGGGGTGCCAAGGGTAATAGTGATCG
The DNA here is from genome assembly GCA_963922005.1 of Cornus suecica. Lineage (NCBI taxonomy): Eukaryota > Viridiplantae > Streptophyta > Magnoliopsida > Cornales > Cornaceae > Cornus > Cornus suecica. The sequence goes on from OY998240.1 coordinate 87,491,329, forward strand.
ACAACGGAACGAATCTGGATAATCGGTGGACTAGGTAGTTCTGCAATGAACATGGAATTCAGCTAAAAACTTCATCAGTTGCATACCCTCAAAGGAAAGAAGAAGCTGGAAGATCTTAAGGGCGCGTGGCCGGATAAACTTCCAGAGGTACTCTGGTCCTACATTACCACATTAAAACTCCCCACAGGGGAAACACCATTCTCGATGGCTTATGGAACAGAGGCAGTCATTCCAACAGAGCAAGTGGTCCCAATTGCCAGAACGGAGTTGTATCAAGAGGAACTGAACGACCAACAACTTGTTGATAGGCTGGATTTACTCGAAGAAAAATGAGACCAAGCCGCTATCAGACTGATAACCTACCATCAGAGGGTCAGGAATGCCTTCAACAAGAAAGTTAGAAGGCGTGAATTCTAGGTGGGCGATATGGTTCTAAGAAAGAAGATCGGATTAGTCGGCAAACTCAGGGAGAATTGGGAAGGACCATACACAATCATTGAAGTCATAGGTTGTGGGGCTTACCGACTCAGGCATAATGATGCCCATATGGAGCCCAACTCACAGAATGCCTCACGACTAAAGATGTATTATCCTTAACAAGCCCATCTCATTTTTTGAATAAAATATATAGGCAGAGGTACTCAAGCCTAGCTTTATTTCTGTGTTTTTTCAAGTTTGTTATTCTGGCTGAGCCAGATCATGCTATTTTGTAATTTTCTCATCAAAATAAAAGATCATCATCCTTTATCTTATAATGAGTCGGAATAACAAAAATTGAATAAAATCCAAGTATGGGATCGACAGAGGCACAATAGTCTAACCATACTAAAAAAATGAAAAATATTTTTTAAGTGTCGAAATGACAAAGGCAAATAACCTAATTCACACTGATAGAGGAACAAAAATGAAAAATATTTCCTAAGTGTCGAAATGATAGAGGTAAATACTCTGACTCACACTATATGAGGAACAAAATTGAAAAATATTTTCTAAGTATTGAAATGACAGAGGCAAATAGCCTGATTCATACTATTAGAGGAACAAAATGAATGATGAGATGACAAAGGTAAATAGCTAGATTCATAAAACAAAAAATATGGATGGAGGTATAAGCAGTTAAAACAGTTGTTGTCATTTGGATATTATAAAATTGCTCGAAAGGCACAATAAAAATTACAATATTGGACAAAAAACAAAAATTTAAAAGGCCTAAGTATGGCTTGGACCGCTGAAGTCCTTCCCGAATGAATCGACATGTTGGGTCGGAGGGAAGAATTCCATAGAAGGGTTGAGAAGGTCAGCAGGAAGATATCCCTTGATAAATTCAATGAATGGATTTTGAGCATGACTAGCTTCAAGACTGACGTAAGGCTTCTTGACCCCTAAGAAATCATCCATGGCATCGAGGTCCTTGAACTGCCTTTTTGCCGGATCTTTCACACCACCGTTAAAACCTTTTCGCTAGAATTCCCCAGCCACTATCCGGTTCAGCCTCACATAGTGTTCATGCATATCAGTTCTACCTTTCTTGTACATCTCCAGAACAAACTGAGAGATGCCGAACTGATGCTGAAGGGCTTCATGGTCAGAGGCTACCTTGTCATTCTCATTGGATAACTTAGCATTCAACTCCTTTGCCTGAGCGAGTTCAACTTCCAACTCAGCAACCCGAGAAGGAAGCTCCCTCAACTGAGCCTTCAGTTCTTTTTCTCTTTCATCCCTCTCGGTCAGATCAGTTTTGAGGCTGTTGATCTCCTTAAGATCAGCCTCATGAATCAAGCACAAGACATTTGCACTGAAGAGAGCCTGAAAAAATTCAAGGCAAAGTGGATCAGCAGAGAAAATAAAGCAAATAACACAGTTTGAAGTCAAGCAAACACTTATCCCCATTATAAGGCCAGGAGTCCTACCAATAATTTCATCTGGATTAGTTTATCTTTGAGCCTTAAGCTCCTCAGGCGTCCAGAGGTCCTTAGCCCGGGCCATCATTACACCCATCGAAGTAATACTGGGAACAACTTGATTAGAGGACACTGGGCTCTTATCCTTGCCCTTATTCTTCCTCCTTTTTGTGGGCCTATCTTTGACCACGGGTCTGGTTCAGGCAGAAGAAGAATGGAGTAAGTCAGGGATTGTGGTCTGCATGAGCACAGACCCAGACGCATCATCCGCCACTGCAACTGTCAAAGCTTGAGGTTCAGAAGTTGGGGCCACCTATTCATTCCCCATAGGTAGCGCAGTTACTTCTTCCACCTCATCATTATCATCCTCAATTATAGGCCTGATCGGATTCATCATTATCCTGAAGCTAGCGCCCAACCTTGATATACCCTGCAAAATGGCATAAGTAAGTAGGTCAGTGCACGTTTTACGATTCGACCAGACTTTAGACTTTAGCAAAGCAAAACGAGCCTCTACATCTCGAGCCACTATCTCCCTATCGTCAAAACCTAAAATTTATATACAAAGTCTGCTCTAAATTGATCACACCCAAAGCAAAGGCATGTCTCCTTATGCAAAAAAAAAATGGAAGAAGGGTAAGACGCCCAAAAAATTTAGGGATCGGCCATTCTTGAGAGTGAAGGTAAAACCAGCCCCCTTTACCAGAATCATCTTTTCTTTCCAATATTTCTCTATCTTTTTTGTTCCGTTACAAATGGACCGACCCTTGAAAGGGTAAAAATTGTATCTCCCCTCAGAATCCTTCAGATCTACAATCTTATAGCATAGTAGCAGATCCGCCAGACCAAGTCTCAGATTCTTATCCCTATTTATCAATATCAACATAGATATTATCCTTATGAAATTTGGGTTAACCTGAAGAGGGGCAATTCCTAGGGTAGAGAAAATAAAGGATGAAGAGGGAACCAAAGCGCTTTGATATGAAGAGCAGACATCAACACCTCATTTGGACCCACTCCATCTCCCATCCTAAAATCATAAGAAGGGTCATACTCCTCCAAGATCACCTCCTTAAGGATCTTGCAATCTCTCCTCAAGCTCTTGATATTTACAGCCTTCCTCTTATGAGCTTTAAGGGGCTCGTCCATAAATGGGACGGATCCAGTGGAGACCCCTACAGGAGGGACTTCGGATGCATCTACCCCTATAGAAGGGACAAAAACAGAAGCCCAACGGGTAGAATAACAGGAACAACTACCCCTTCATGCATTCCAGAAGCAGAAGGTCCCTCATGGATGTTTGACACATAAATTCCTAGACTAGATGGATTTGGGCGATTCAGTATGGGGGAGGAAGAAGAAGGCGAAGATGAAGAAGAGGGGTTTACAGAAGGAGGGCTCGGAACATCAAATCCTCTGTATTCCCGAGGAATCATCCCCTTGGTCGAAATTGAGGTATTGCTACCAGACATGATGAAAAATCAACCACTTACACAGAATATCCCGACGAGAAGGTTGAAGAACTCCGGCAACCAAAATACAGAGAACGGCGAAGAGTTGAAGATGATCGCTTAAAGCTACAGTCAAGAAATGAGAAAGTAAGAATAAAAAATGAAGCCAAAAGAGGGCTTATATACATACAGACATATCAACCGTCACCGTTAAATGGTTGAGGAGACACACTAGTTCCCAATGCCTCAAACATGGAGAAAGAGGAACAGGCAGTCGCTTTTTCAAAATTCAAAGGGCACACGACTCTTCTCAATAATTATGCTGACATCATCAAGTACAACTATAATCAATCAGTCAGTTCAATGGAATTCGGGTCAAGCCCACGAATCTGTATGCTAAACCCGAATGGGGCTAGTGTAAATAGTAAAAAATGACAAGCCCAAGCCCGTTTGTGAAGCCCAAGATTGGTTAGGCCCATGTACGAATGTGTGATTGATTGACCCATGATTTAAAACCCATATAATAGGGTGAGCCCATCAGCACTATACCACTACCTGAAAGATAGGAAGTAACAACCCACTAACAATAGGTAGTGGGTGGTTACCAACTAAGTTGGTCATGATTCCATATAATTGGGGGCATGACCTTATAAAATAGGGAAGAAACCCGTGAACATAAGATATATATTTGGCCATTAGAGCCTCAATAAAATCATTTTTGATGTGAGCAAAAATATACACTTACACATATATACTATTGTGTATGTCTTATATTTTGATCAAGGTTTGCTTGAATATATTTTTCCCCTTTTGCAAGCGTTGTTCATAGATTGTTTTGTATGGTTTTAATTACTAACCTTCCAAGACCATGTATAGCCTCTCTGCACTAGCCTATTTACAAATATAATTTGCACCAACTGGAACTATATTACTCTAATTTTTTTCTATTTTTACTTTTTCGGTTCGAATATATATATATACATATATATATATATATGTTATAATCTGAGCTTCTTTTTATATTGAATGTCAGTTATGGTATTGCATAGCCAAAACTTTGGCAGAGAGTGAGGCTCTGGAGTATGCAAGAAGAAATGAACTCAACATTGTAACAGTGTGTCCATCCCTTTGCCTAGGCCCAATGCTGCAATCCACAGTCAATGCTAGTAGCTTATTTCTCCTGCACTATTTGAAAGGTTTTCACATATATTTATAATTCTATACATATCTCTTTAGCTTTTGTTTAGTATGCAAAATCAAATATGCTATGTAATAATTAGATCACTGTAATCCAGACATCCGATCATACGGTGTGAAAAATCTTGATCAAAGAACTTTGTCAATAGTCTTTCTCAATGGGCATTGGAATGTATATATCGAACACAATGTGATTGTTGGCATTGAAATTAAGGGTTGACACTTTTCGGTTCAAATCATTTACTATGCTGTATTACTGAAATCCTTGAACTGGTATGGAATCAGATGGGAAGGAATCGGTGGAAGACGCAGACCATTTTGTTGTAGATGTGCGCGACGTGGCCAATGCAATCCTTCTCGCATATGAAAATACTGAAGCAGAGGGGAGATATATATGTTCATCACACGCGGTTCGATCAAGGGTTTTGGTGGAGAAATTGAAGAGCATGTATCCCAATTATAATTACCCGAAAAGGTATGTAGAATCACTATGTTATAGATATCAATTCCTACAAGTTGAGAAATTATTACATGGTTCAGGATAATCACAGTTCAACATTCAAACAAATGTCTCCATAAAGCGGACGCAAACTGTGATTCTTTATAACCATATATTATAAGACCGCCCATTTCTCCACTCTTATCCATCATCATGTAGCACTCTTATTATTAGATAATTTACTAATATTTGTATCCTATGATACCATTACAGTTTTAATGAAGTAAAGCGTGATGCGAAGATTAGTTCCGAGAAGTTACAGAATTTGGGATGGAAATTTAGGCCATTGGAAGAGACCATTTTCGACGCTGTTAAGAGCTTCGAGGAAAGTGGAGTGTTGAGTAAAAAATAGCAACATATGTTGCACATATGTATGTGATATAAGGTTGTCCATATATACCTTAATGTGTGTATCTGAATTCTACAAGTTATCTTCCTGTTGAAACATGTATCTATACTTTCCTTTTAGTATATAAGTTGTTGGAAAAATGGTTGAATGAAAAACGGATCGGGGTCGGGTTTTTAGACGCGCGGGTTACCAAATTAGTTGTGATTGTCCTAAACTATGCTTTGACAGTTGGACAATTGAGGTATCCCTTCCATGGATTGTCTTGACAGTTTATATAACCATTCGTTCTCTATAAATAATCCATGCATGCTTTTCAAAATGAAAAAAAAAATATAATACCTGGAAATCATCTTTTCACCTTTTTTTCCTTTCCATCTCTTTCTGCATACATATACAGATATATTAGTATAGAGTAGTTCGAGTAAAGACACATAAATTATGTTCGTTGGTCTGATGAGATTGAAGTGTTGCATCTTCACGGACGAAATTCGTTCTATTTTGGGAGACAATTACTCTCGTATACCTTGAGCACCGGAGATGGAGCAAATTTGCCTTAAGAAAACTGTGGTTGCACAAGGCTGGAATTTATTTTCTGTTTTAATTTCTGATTTCTGGAATGTACTGTAAGTTCTGCCTTCTTTCCATACAACTTTCCTTCTTTTTATAAATATATTGAATATGCATGTTTATGCCTATATATATGTTTGGTTTCTGCTTTAAACATATATATACATACATGCTTATGTTAATGCTTCTGTTTATTGTATGCTTAGTATATATATATATATATATATATATATATATATATATATATATATATATATATATTATTAGTATTAGACAACAACAATCAATTCCTACATAAGTTGTAGTGTGAAAGAAAAAAACTTTGAAGTTTCAATGCTCAATTCATTAGGGTACTGAATTGGCTGTGTGTGTTTGCTTGTGGCTTAGCAATGGTACATATTAGAAACATTTTAGCCTTGTCAATGTTGTTGTTGCAACATGAGAACAGTTTTAGAAAGTACTTGGACATCCTTTGTTGTGGTCCCAATTTTGGTGCACCAGTACTGTATGTGTGGCCCAGGACAGGTGTATTGGGACCTCATCAGACCAAACCCTAGCCTCAGGCTCGAAAATGGCTGTAACTGTACTGAATCCACCAAGGCACTGAGTGTGACCCTTTTGTTCTTTCCTATCAATATAAAAGTGGCTAAAATTACATGTAGATCGAGTTAATCAAATCGCGGGAAGCAGGAAAATTATGTGCAGAAAGGAGGGATGGAACCGGTTTTTATTATTGGTAGGAAGCAAAGGTCGGAAGGATGAGTCATCCCTCCCTCCCGACCTAATGTTATGTTCATATTGGAGAGTGGGAGGAAAACATGAGAAGGAAATAAAAAATATTTTACATAAATTTGATAATATCTCCTCCGATTTCATTTTAATGCATAGGCTAATGTATTCAACAGTAAATTATATCACATATAATACTTTTATTTTCTTCCCGACAAAAATCATCACCTTAAAATTAAGGTTCATTCATTCGTCTCTCACTTTTATGATTTTCTATCATGCATACCAGAAAAAATATATTTAAACAATAAATTTTGTGGATTGACTTGGTTAGAATTCAAAATTTCTCTTGAAACATGTGAGGAACAGGGTGAATGTAATTTGAAATGGGCAAGAACATCTTTCAAGGGTTTCAAAATTAGAATGGGCTCCAAAACTGTTAATCATTGTTCTGAATCAACCAAGTGAAATATATATATATATATCTAAACTTTTCACGAAAGAAAATAATAATTTAAGTCACAACCCAGAAAGTCCATCATGTATTGTGAGGGTCCCATGAGGCATAAAAGTAATGTTTTGTGACAACTTCATTGAGGCTAACCAAATAGTGTAGAATGGAGTAAATCTTTAAGATAAACCACTCCCTTATTTATGTAATGTTAAGAATGAAGGTGGCAAGCTGTGCATATATTAATATATATACGTCCACCAACCATACAATATAAATCACATTTAAAAGAAAGAAGAGGGAGAGAGAGCAGGTGCTTATAATTGTGATTTTTTTTCTGTTTCCCGGGCTTATAATTCTGATTTTATTTTACTTTATTTTTGTCAAAATAATTTACCCAGGTTTGAATGTTATTATTTTAATTAATTTGAACTTTGTGTTAACGCGTGAGGTTCAATCACATTTCGTTTCTGAGTAGAGTCATCCGCACCTAGGGCTGCAAATGAACCGAACCGTTCGTGAGCAGGTTCGGATTCGGCTCGTTAAGAGCCCGGCTCGTGCTCGTTCGTTTAGTAAACGAATTGAGCCTGAGCATAATTTTTAGGCTCGTTTAGTAAACGAGCCGAGCTTGAACATTACTAAGCTCGGCTCGCCAAACTCGTGAACAGACTCGTTTAAGTTAAATAGTAAAATTATATCATATTTGGCAAAAGAAAGTGTTCAAATTGAACAAATTATAAAGATTATAAAAATTAGGTGGTCATAACATAAAATTCATTCATAAAAAATTATACTAGTGGAAATATGTTAAAACAGACATGCAACAACTCAATCCAAACAATTATTAGGAATATTAATATATGTTGCACTAAAACGAGTCGTTCGTGAATAAGCTCGGGCTCGACTCGTTAAATCTGGCGTTCGGCTCGGGCTCGTTCGTTAAGCAAATGAGCCGAGCTTGAACACATTTTTAAGGCTCGTTTAGTAAATGAACCGAGCTTGAACATTCCAAAGTTCGGCTCGGCTCGGTTCGTTTGCAGCCCTGCCCACACCAATGTTAACAAACACTAATATTTTGTTTTGAACTATGGTGAAGAAGGATCATCCTTTTTTGAGCCTTGTCCAAAATTATATTTTTTTAACAATCTTTTTTAATACGAATAACAAGAAATTTTGTTCAATAATACGTGCATAGTATCATTAATTTTGTCTTGAAAAAATTTATTATTCGATGAACAAAAATAAAGATGGAAAGTATTCAAATTTTATTACAAGTAGAGAATGTCACTATTATAGAAGTAAAATTTCATAAATAATAATAAAAATAATAACTGAAAAATGAATTAAAAAGGTAGATAGAAACACTAAGAAAAGAAATAAAAATCATTTTCCATCTAAAAATTTCTCTTTGTGGATAAAAGATCATTTTGTTTTTGTCCCTAACATAGAAAAAAAAGGGGTTAATTTCACAAAATCCCCCATACTATCCAATTTAATCAACTAACCCCTACTGTGTTTATTTTGCCCCTTATGCTATTCAATTTCATCACTATGCCCCCTCCCCTCATATTTTGAGTCAAAATATCTAAACTATCCTCAATGGTATAGGGGTTTATATATATATATATTGGAAAATGATAGATTTTTGATATATATATATAATTCGTCAAAAATATATATTTTTCGAATTGTTTTAAAAAAATATGATTTTTTTTTGAAAAATATTTTTTTTGCGAAAAATATATATTATGTTCCAAAATATGATGTTTTTGTGAAAAATATATATTATTTTCCAAAATATGAGTTTTTTTCGAAAAATATTTTTTTTGCAAAAAATATATATTATTTTCCAAAATATAAAAAATATATATTTCGGGAAATATATATATATATATTGGAAAATGATATATATTTCAGAATATATATATATATATATAATTAGTCAATAATATATATTTTCTGAATTGTTTTAAAAAAATATGATTTTTTTGCGAAAAATATATATTATGTTCCAAAATATGATTTTTTCCAAAAGATATTTTTTTTTGCGAAAAATATATATTATTTTTTCCGAAAATAATATAATTTGTTTCTAAAATATATATATTTTATATTTTGGAAAATAATATATATTTTTTGCAAAGAATTATTTTTCGGAAAAAAAATCATATTTTTGAACATAATATATATTTTTGCAAAAAAAAATATTATTCAGAAAAAAAATCATATTTTTTGAAAATAATTCAAAAAATATATATTTTTGACGAATTATATATATATTAAAATATATATCATTTTCCAATATATATTTTCCGAAATATATATTGTTTTCGAAAAGTTTTTTTTTTTTTGAAATATATATATATTTTTGAATTTATAGTTTTTACGAAAAATATATTTGATTTTCGATTTTTTTTTTAAAGGATTGATTTCACTAAATCCCCCTATACTATTGAGGATAATTTAGGTATTTTGACTCAAAATGTGAGGGGAGGGGGCATAGTGATGAAATTAAATAATATATGGGGTAAAATGAACACAACGAGATTTAATTGATTAAATTGGATAATATACTAGAGTTTTGTGAAATTAAAAAAAAAAAAAAAAGTAAATTAGGGTTTTGAAAGAGAATGGCAGAGTGGGTCCCACCAAGTCTTCCTTTCTTTCCTTGAGAATCAAGAGTTTTGGAAGGCCAAAGCCGTTATCATACATCTTTTTCCTTACTCTGTTCCGTTATTAGTAATAATATAATGGACAAGCCAACGTAAAATAAATTCATTCCCTTCCCTTTCCTTCCTTCCCTTCCCTTTCCTTCCCTTTATCAATCTCCCCTAACCCCAGAAGATTCTCCAACTTCATTTTCCTCTTTTCCAATTTGATCCTCTCCTCTTTTGTCCAATTCAATTCTAGGGTTTGCTTTCTTTTTTCTCTTCCCCTTTTATTGAAAATGATTGATTCATAGCTCTGTTTTGTTAAAGGGATCACTGTGCTCTTTGATCTCTTTTCTCACTCTCCAATCACACACACCCTACTCTGTTTCTGTCTCTGTTTCTCAATTTCAAGTAGTTTGTTTTCAAATTTAATTGATGATCAGTCTAGGGTTTTTCTAGGGTTTTTTCTTGGGTCTACTTTACTATCAGTTTATGGTTGAACTTTAGTGAATTTGGGTACCCTTTTCGTTGTTGTTGTTGTTGGTTTCTGTTTGTGGATCAAAGTGAGTCAGTGTCTTCTTCCATGGCGTATCAGGCACCTGTTCCTGGTCCGAGTTCGGGATCGGGATTGGGGTTTCAGTTCCTGAATTCCCCTTTTGGTGATACCACCTACACCAAGGTGTTTGTGGGTGGACTTGCTTGGGAGACCCAGAGTGAGACCTTGCGTCGCCACTTCGACCAGTTCGGTGACATCCTCGAGGCCGTTGTCATCACCGATAAGAACACCGGCCGATCCAAAGGCTATGGTTTTGTGAGTATCTATTGTTTTTTCCCATCACTTCAGTTTCAACTTATATATATATATATATATATATATATATATATATATGTATCTTATATATATATATAGCTTATATATATGATCCAATCAAACCCCAAGTGATGAAATGGAGGAATTGTTGAATGCGGATGTGATTGACCAATGTATGTGAATGGGTTACTTAATCAATACATGGATGGTTTAGTTTGATGATGATGTTATAGGCATATATGAATAGGGCGAATAATTAAATGACTCGGTCTTTGTTGGTATTTGTATGGAGGGTTTAGGTGACTTTCCGGGACCCCGAGTCTGCAAGGAGAGCCTGTGCTGATCCAGCTCCAATAATTGATGGTAGGCGGGCAAATTGTAATTTGGCTTCACTTGGACGACCTCGGCCTCCAATACCTACCGGTATCATATCTTATCTGCCACCATTTCTGATTGTGCAATTGGGCATTAAAGAATACTCATTTTCCTTTCTGTAATTAGGTGTAATAATCACAGTCTTTTTTGCTCTCAAAAGACCCATAAAGGGGTCAAATTAGTCCTGTCGTTGGGTTCTAATATTGTGAAAGATAAAACTTTTATAGGGGAAATCTATGTTATTTACACTCTTTCTTCCTTTCTGTGTGGTTCTCTACTAGAGTCGGCACCTTTTCATCATCTTTATATCTTATGAAATATGCACATTTTCACCTATAACATGAAGGGGTTAGTACTTCATGCGTAGTCATTACATTCATAACTCTCTTTTTTTTGAAAGGTCATAAAAAATTATTCATTTTGGAGCTGCCAATATTTACGTTGTTTTATTGAACTGACGTCAAAATAACCTCTTGGATGCTCCAAGACATGAGTTCAGCACCTCCCTGATATGTTTATAATTGGAAAACAAGATTTATTACTCTTGGAAACATGTCTTAAAAGTTATTTGTAGGATGTTAAAATCTGACCATTGGGCCTTGCTTTTCATCATTATTATTATGATGATGAGCGAAAGAGACCTAAATTGTAAGAAAGTTAAATGAAAGGTTTATATATAACATCATTTAAAGTTCGGCAGTATTAAAACAAATTAGAAGGTGAATGAAGTTTTTCTTGGAGGATTGGAGGTGACAGTAGCAGAGGAGTTATCAAATCCTATCTGTACGTATACGAGTCATATGACATAACTACTTAAATTCCCAAAAAACTTTCTTTTCTATTCCATATTGATGGTTGCAGAATGTGGCGCATAAGACTATAATTACAATCCCCCCTGCACAACAAATTCACACACCCATTTGCTCCCATGCGGACTTGAGTCTTCTCACCTCTCCCTTTGAAAGGCAGAGGAACCAGTAGGAAACAGCTCTTGGTACAATTTCATGTTACATACATATTATTGTATTGTGAAACATTAGGTATCATATACATATATATATATTATATTTTTAAAGTTATATAATATCTGTGCCGTTACTGTGTTTGAGTATGATTTTTTTTAGATTGCTGGGTTTTATGTCAAAGTGCTTGTGTTCATCCTTTTTGTTAATAATTCTTCCAATTAAAGTTGAGATGCATCAGTGTATATATCTCCCTTTTTGTTGCTCGCAGGACGTCTAAGATCGCCAACCCCATACGTTGGAAGTATGCCACCCGCCCGTGGGGTGTACATTGGAAATTTTGGCTACCAACAACCAGTTTCTTACAACTACCAACAAGGGTTTATGTATCCTCCATATGGGTGAGTAGTTTCCTTGACAAAGAATGCATAATGTACTCAAAATTTTGAGTATAGAGCAACATATGTTGGCTTGGATCTCTAGTGTTCAGATTCCTGTCATTTGAAGTTCTCCATGATATATACACACACCTATTTTAGCCCATGTTACAATGGGAGTTCACCTTCTCTCTTCCTTGGTCATGGCTGTCTATCTGTGGAATATTTGGTTGATATGTCTTGTTTTGTGCTTTGTTCTATTGTAAAAATTGCCTGGACGAATAAACTTAGGATTGAAAGAAGAGTATGTGAACTCAGATGTTGTGCACTTACTAATTGGGATCTTTATCACTTAATATTTGTTTCTTCCTATATATATGACATGATTTATTTATTTTTTTTGAAAAATTATGTCGTGTTGTTTCCTACCCCAGTTTTTGTCATTTTTTTGCATGTATCTACTACATATGCAGGTGTTACTGCATATAAGGACAAGTAACATGTGTGTGTGTGTGTCATGAGATTAGGTAAATATCCTTTTGGTTTGTTCCAAGGAAAAATTCTTTATGGGCTGTTATATCATGTTATCTCTATGTCCTCCACATAATGTGCTTGTCAACCTTTGCCCAATTGCTATCTAGCCAAAAGGCCCAAAACCCAATATCAAAAAGGAAAAAACATACACATTGACTCCTGATATTCAAAGTGATAAGAAGCATGCACATCGATTCTGCAACTACTTTTCCTTCCAGCCAAAACCCAAAACCTCACCCCCAGCCATTTGGAAAGAGAAAATCCCTTCTCTGTTTTGCAGCAATTCTTGTATAGCAATAACAGGTGACATAATGTTGGAGTGTCTAGTCATTCCATAGAAGTTCAAAATTGATTTAGTACCAAGTACAGTGATGTGTTGTGGTTTAAATTGGTAATGCAGGGTTCTGTAAACTGCAACTACGTATATAATGTGCCCATCTCAATCTTCAGCTTTGAACAGGTAAAAAATCATGATCAGGGAACGGATAAGAGTGAGAAAAAGGAAAGGAATGTGAAATGACTACGATAAGTTGTTTAGCTTGGGATCCTCCCAAATTTATTTTCATGCACTTGCCAAGCATGAATTGGCTCCTTTGGATAGTATCTATTAGGCATACAGAAAGAAAAATAGGTGTTGCATCAATTAGGTTGTTAATCTTACTATCCTCCTGAGTTCATTTTTCATGCACGTATTGAAAGCAAAATATTGCTCAAATGATAACACTCACAAATATCTATTTGTTTGGTTAGTTTTCCCTTCATATAAACCATATGCTACACAGTCTGAATTCCTCATCTCATGTTCCTTCTTAGGTTTGAACTCTGCCATCCCATACAATACTGTCTTGGCTAACTAGTGGTTGTTCATAGGAGCACACTAACTAATTGAAACAGTAAGAAGGCTTGGTAAAGGTGATTGCCAGTCTGAGGAATGTTATTGCTGACACCTTCTAGATACTGCATAGCTCTTTTTTTCAGTAGGATCACTTTACTTTATAGTTCAATAAGGAATCTGGATTCTTCTAACTTGATGAATCACGAGTCTATTATATTGCTTTCTTCTTGCAATATTTTTGTGAGACAATATAATTATTTAAGTCGCACCTCTAATAGTTCATGCCTTTAGAGTAGATTAACATTAACATAACATTAGAGCAAGCAAGGTCCTGAGTTCAGACCTCATCATGATCTTGGTAATTAAAGTAGAACATTCATTGGACCAAAAGACAGTCATACGTGAGAGGGCATGTTAGAGGATTAAAATTTCAAAAGTTTTAGACTCTCTGGTAGCTTAAGCTTGTGTAGTGGATGTTATTTAGCAATCATTTGTCCATGATGTATGGTCATAATACATCCAGATGCCAATCTTCTAAATAGATGTTACGATTTTATTTGTGCAGGTACGCCACATACGGTCCTGATTACGCCTATCAACAGGTCAATATTGCTCCAAAATGGCATCAGTTTGAAGCTCATTGTTAAATTATTATTGTTATTGTTGTCTTTGTTGTTATTATCTGGTCTAGAAATTTATATGGTATAATTCTATAATGTTTTTCTCTTACTATCTTTCTGGTAGGGTGTTTACAATCCTTATGCGGGTCAGCAATACCTTCATGTATATGGTGCACCTGGAGCAATGAACTCAGCAATGTATCCTTATAGCCAATTGGGTCAGACGATTCCTGCCAATCGGGGTTATGCAGCACTGCAGGGCTATGCAATGCCAGGTCATCAGATTATGCAATTTGGTGGACCTAGTGTCAATGCAGTAACAACTTCACCTGTTCCTACAATTCAGGCACCATATCCTACAGGTAGGATTTACTTTTCTTGAGAGCTGTCTTTTGTTATTTTCCCTAGTAAAATCTCTGTATAGTGCATGAACCATATGCATAACATGTGTATGTGTGTGTGTGTGTGCGTGCGCATGCTCATATATATAAGAGCGATACAGTTGTTTCGGGTGAACAGGTCTTAACTCGTGAAAAGGGATTTTGTGATCTGTCACAGGCTTTAGCACGTTTAGAAATATATTTATGACAAAGGATGATTAGGAGGAAGGGGACAAAAATTGAGGTTTCTTCTTAACTCTATACGTAGGTTAAAGTCAGATAGATAGACCTAATTAGGACATGTACCTTGGCTTTATCAGGCATTGCAGCACCTGTGCCAGCACAACCACAATTCATAGTTCCTGCTCATTCTCCTCAGTTCATGCAAGGTAGCGGTTCTGACCAAACAGCTGGGTGATGGGTTGATCAAGGTGTGTGGTGCTAGTTAATTCTGGGCTTCGAGTTCTCTACGTTGTTTGCCTGTCCTTGCCACCAGTGTCATTTATTTCATATGGATTTTTGGTTTAACATTGATTACAGGTATCCTTAGATTGCAGCAGGACTAAGAGCAGCGGTACTGCTACTTGAGTGGCAGATTCCGGATCTAGCCTTGCAAATTATTTATTTTGCATTCTAGTGGTACAGTCCTATCTTGCCCATTGTGCATGAATGTGAGTCATAATATTGGAATCCATCCATACGTTAAACAAAAGTCGTCAGCAAGTTTAAAATACCCACAAAATGGGTCATTTATCAAAATAAAGAGAATTAAAAAAAAATGGATGTTTTAAGAGAAAATTAGTTGGGAGAAACCATGAAATTGAGTGAAGCAAATGTATAAATAGTTATTTCTTATGTCAATTGGAATGTGGGAAGTATTAGAGGTGTTGAACTTGTGGAGGTGGTCCATACCTATTTTACCTATGCTTGGTGTTGGATTATTTTCCCTGACAAGTCTATTTTATATTAGAGCACAACACTCCAACTTTACTTTTCTTGTTTATTGCTGTCTTAGTTAGTTTTTGCCTTAAACATCTATGGCATTTGTGTGATGCAGGTCATACATAGTCATGCTCACCAGAGAAGTCATATGTCTGAGTTTCTCCAGTTGACGGAGAAAGGAACGTGGAAGATGCAGGCTGCTCTTCCTTCATCATTGTGTATTTAAACCCTCGTTCACGTATACTGCCAGTTCTATGGAGGACGGGTAAATCACGGTCGCCGGAATCGGTTTCCGGCTACCGTGTATTAATAAACCTTTGTATAAAGTCATTAGAATCAAAATATGATTCTTTCATAGTACAGTCCCTGCATTTTGGGTGTGTAGATAATCTCTGGTGTTCTTTCTTGTGTTGTTGGTGGTTCCTGCATTGTATTTAAATGTCATTTGTCTTGTGCATAGCAGTAGTTGGACTTTGTAATTTGGATTTATTTCAAGAGTCTGACTTAAATCCATGGCAGAAGCTCCAATTCTGTAGTAAGGATTTTCTACCTTTGTTATATTTATAATATATTTGATTAAACTGCAAGACTAGATATAATTTTCTGCATTGGCAATTCATTGTCCACACCTCTACTCTACATGGGATCGCTATATTATCAGATGATCCTTGGTAAATATTGAATTGATTATATATATATTGAAATTGATTGCAGACAGCTCCAATCCATAAAGTTTGCTATAACTTACGAGCCAAAATTGTCAGATTATTGAGGCCCATAAATATTTTTGAAAAAAATAATAAGCAGCTAGCTTTCAGAATTTAATTACAAACGACGGACAAACATTTTAGGAATTTGATATTTTAGGGAGGTAAATGAACAAAAATATTTAAGGATAAAATAGTGTTGATGCCTGATTTGGGAAGAGCATAAAATTCTATTTGTCAAATTAAGTTTAACCATCTCCAATAGACCCCTCAGGTACCAAAGGAGTCGTGGGAGTAGCTTCCGAGGGAGGCCCCCCAGGGAGGTTCTAGCCTTCCTCAAAGGGACCTCGCCCTATACTCAACGGCTTTGAGGGAGGCATTTGGGGCCTTTCCCGCCCCCGCCCTCCTTCTACTTGTTGGCAAGGGAGGCCCTCGCGTGAGGCCCTGAGCTTTCCCCGAAGAACCCTCACACCCCTCGAGGGAAAAGTCCCGCTCCAATTGGATGAGTACTCCTCACGAAGGGGTTGGATTGGTACCAAAAAAATTTGGATATGCGCGTGAAATTTGGTTTCTGCCTCCCGTAAGAAGGGTATGTGATGCTGCGATAGGGGGAACATGGGAAACTAATTAGCAAGGTCAAAGAAGGCTAGGCCATGCAAATTGGTTTCTCCCCTCCTCGTTCAAAGATGACGAACGTCATGGACAGGAAGTAGGGATCAAATGGTAAGGTGGCTTGGATTTGAGGTATCAGCTGGAAGAGGGTGTGTTCCTCGGGCCTACTACAATGGGGGAAAGATGTGGTTAGGTAACGACATGCCGAGGGGAATCACATTAATTAGGTAACGTGACTAAGGGGATTTGCATTTAATGCAGCCTGCATCCCCATGCATAAAATCGGGAGAAGGCAGCTTGGTATCCTTGGGTCCGAGCCTTTCCTCCGGTCTAGGAAAATGAAGGGCCTCCTGGATATAAGGTGCAAAGCTTCCTTTACCCGGAGGGTATTATCCTCTTTATAATTAGTATAAATAGAGGAGTATAGGCCTCATTTAAGGGACTCAGAAAAACATAAATACAAAGACTTTAGACTTTAAAATTTGTGATCCCAGCGGCATGAGTAACCAACTACAAACATTTTCTTTCTGATCCTTTGAAAGAGGGAATCCCTTATAGTAACCTCAGATCCTCACCTTAATCATCTTTCTCAAGTTCCTTGATCACTTAGAATTACATTATCTCATTGATCCTGATTTAATAAAAGGACCCCTACAAATAGTCATTTATCATTTTAGGTTCAATTAAACAGATGGAAGTGGTTAGTCTTATTTTAAAAAAATAACTGGAATTTGACTTGTTTAAGAGGAGCTAAATATTAATATTCTTAAATTTAAACAATTGTCTAGCTATTTTTACTGTTAAGAGAATATTATTAGTAACAATATCCATATATATATATATATATAAATAGCTCATTTTCTTAGTTAGATTCTGTGTGTCATTAACAAATGGAAGCAGCAACAGAGTCACCCCCAAAACCACCCACACTCCCACTCCCACTCCCACCAACCCCCACCACCGTTGCCTCGGAAATTCAGGCCACCGCCACCGCCACCGCTTCCAAGCCACCGGAACCCTCTCCCGCCACTAACCCTCTCGTCCACATTCCCAGCTATTCCCGTAAGCAAACTTCACATGAAATCCAACAATCAACACATTCTTATGGTAATTGTGAAAAATTGATTTTATTTATTGATTTATTTTTTGGATTTAGGTTGGTTTTCATGGACAAGCATTCACGAATGCGAGGTTCGATGCGTCCCGGAGTTCTTCGATGGGAGATCGGCGGCGGCGAAGAACCCTAGGGTTTACAAATACATCAGGAATGAGATAATCAATCGGTTCAGAGAAAACCCCACCAAGAAGCTCACCTTCACGGAGGCTCGGAAGACGATAATCGGCGATGTTGGGTCGGTGAGGAGGGTTTTCGATTTCTTGGAGATATGGGGTCTCATCAATTACTCTGCTTCTACCTCTGCCTCCAAACACCAGCTGAAATGGGAAGACAAGGAAACCAAACCCAATGCTCTGTCTTCTTCTTCTTCCTCTGCTTTGCAGCAACAGCAACAGAGCAATGAACCCAATTCCAGTACTGTTACTGCTGATTCTAGTCCTCCCAAGAAGAGATTGTGCAGTGGGTGCAAGTCTGTATGCAGCATTGCCTGCTTTGCTTGTGAGAAGGTAACCTAATTGTCCAACTCAATTTTGTTTTTTTTTTTTATCATTTAAGGTCCCAGATGTAACATTTTTTTTTTTTGGTTAAAATTCTAAACCCATATGAATTTCTTTCTACTAATTCTGTTAATTAGCTCATTGTCAAATACTTATTCTTATCGTATTTTTATTCTAAAAAAGTTGTATTTTTCACTAGTTTACTTTTGATAGGTTCACTTGATTTGGGTTCTCTCATTACTTGCTTTTCTTTGCAGATTTAGTTTCCTAACTATATATATATATATGTATGTATATTTTGTGGTAAGTGGTTTCCTAAGTGTGTTAGGGAGTGGAAAGATCAGTCATCCTGAATTTTGTTTGCCTTCAGAAGGGCTACACAACACTATCTACAGAGATCAGTCCATCAGGATTCTCTACTTTGATATATTCTTTGCTTTCCTGTCTTGTATGACAAGATGCCTACACGTTCCCTCTCGTATTGTATAAAACGTAGCCAGTATCTTTTTAAGATGAATAACTTTACTGTTTTCCTTATTTATCTTAGTATCTGTTGTCATTTTGATATATCCAAATTCCATGTTCCAAAATAAGATGGGAAACTACACCATTTTGTATAAAAGCTAGGCCAATGTGAGTGTTCGATTCTCTTCAGAGTGACTTAGTCCCTTTTATTTCATTTAACCAGTATATTGGTAAAAGTTTAGTAGCAAACAAAACTCTCTTGGTTTTACTTGATCTAGGACTATTTCTAAACAATAAGAATCCGAAATTCATTTATTGGTATAAAAAATAGATGTTAAACTTGTTATTTATCTTTCTTTAAAATATTTTGTTTTCTATTTATGTTTTGTGCAGTATGACTTGACTCTTTGTGCGAGATGCTATGTTCGTGGTAATTATCGAGTTGGTGTTCTTTCATCGGATTTCAAACGGGTAGAGATCGGTGACAATATCAAGGAAGATTGGACGGATAAAGAAACTTTGCACCTTTTAGAAGCTGTTATGCATTTTGGTGATGACTGGAAGAAGGTTGCAGAGCATGTTGGTGGTGGCAGAAGTGAGAAAGACTGTGTCACTCGGTTTATCAAGTTTCCTTTCGCCGAGCAATTTATAGGACCTCCGGATTCTGTTGAGGTCGATGACAAGTTTTGTCAAACAAAGGACCAGAGTGATGCAGAATTTGGATCGCAAAGTATTGCGTCATCATCCCCGACCAAAAGGTTGCGTCTTTCTCCGCTTGCTGATGCAAGCAACCCAATCATGGCTCAGGTAAATATTTTATTTTTTGGTAATTTTGTAAAATAAGTAAAGAAAAGGAACCATATAACAGCAGCACCGTAAAGATGCGGCCACAGTAGATTGTGTACCAGAGTCGTTTCCGTGCATTTTTCGTTATTAGCTGGCTACTAATCAATGTGAAGGTTTTGGTTCTGAGAATATAGATTACATAAAAGACATCAAATGGAACCTATAGACCATATGAAGTCTTCAAACAGTATCCGGCATTGATTATGATAGCAGTTGAGCTTATTTAAACAGTGAAACTTCTTTAGCTTGTCAAAATGTTACTGCTACTACTAGTTAGGCATATATGAAACCTAAAATGTCCACCCTGACCAGAGCACGTCGTTTGGTTTTTGATCTTTTTATTGGGAATGGAAGACTGGAAAGATTTTTAAGTGCTCGGTTTAGTGAATTGAGACTTTGGCTAATCCTGGAACATCATTGTATTGTTACTGTATTTGTCCGCTATTCATCTTTATTTTTTGCGCTTGAAATCTTTATCAGGCGGCTTTCCTCTCGGCTTTGGCCGGTACAGAGGTTGCAGAAGCAGCTGCTAGTGCTGCTGTGAGAGCTCTTTCTGAGGATGATTACAGAGTAACTAAAGAAATTCTTGGTTCTTCTACCAGTGGTGCAAGACAGCAAGGGACAGGTGATTTTTATGCAGAACGAACTTGAGATTTCAGGATTTTTTTTATTTTTTTTTCATATTGCAGATAATAGGCTTGTTTTTTTGTTAAATTAGAATGGGCTGGCATGAAGCAGTCAGCTCAATTTTGAAAATTTGCTTGCATTTGGTTTTAATTTAATTTTGTTGTAGTCAGTACTACTATAGAAGTGCCAACTTCTCCTCACACCCCCCACCCAAGTTCGTTATGACTTCACAAACAACCCCTCTTGGACCTAGCGGTAGTGTGACCCCCATGGGTTTGTGTACTTTCCCTCCATTTTGGTTTTGGTTTAACCTGTTTTTGGAGTATAGAAAATCAATTTGAGGAAGGTCATCGCCTCAGTGACATAATTTTTTTGTAGTGAACTGCTGACACACCCGTATAGTTGTGTAACATAGCCCCATGCTGCTCCTATAACGGGAAAGAAAAAAATGGGTATAAGAAAGGGAAGGCCATATTCTCCAGACTCGAGCTTTCCAAATTGATTTTTTATACTGTGTAAATCTGGTGGGCCTATTTTCAAGTTAATTTCCTAATCAAGAGTCCAGACAGAATTATTGTACTCCCGCCTACATGGAATACTAGTAGGGAAAGCTAGGAAATGACCCTAACTCTAGGAACAAGTGGCTTCATTGTGTCCTCGCTCATGCTAGTTTGTCCGATTCTTGTTGCACCCTGTAATGTCCCTCCTTACATATAGATGTATACAACCATACTTATTTTACGAGTGTTCATATACCATAAATATTTAGATTTAATGTGCTATATTTATGCTCTATGTATTTATGCGTTCATTTTCGTTTAGAGAATCAAGAATGACTTCCTTTGTGATGTAGAATGTGAAGTTGCTTCCGATTGTGATAACACGTCAAATACAATGGAAGGAGCTCGTGCAGATGCACAGTTGCTGCTTGAGAAGGAAGACCAGGACTTGCAAAAAGCAGTCTTGGAAATTACTGAAGTGCAGGTGTGTGAAACTCCAGATTACTAGCCTCAGCACTCATGATGATACACTACTTTCCTAAATGCTGTTGTGGGGTATAATCTCCTCTCTGTTATACGTTTTGCAGATGAAGAAGATTCAAGATAAGGTTGTCGGTTTTGAGGAGCTTGAATTACAGATGGAGAAGGAGTGGCAACAACTGCAACAAATGAAAAACCTGCTGTTTGTCGATCAGCTGACTCTTTTTTGCCACAAAACCTCTGTCGCAAAAACTGGAGAAAGAACTGAGGAAAATATAAAATTTGAATGATGTATCGTGAGTTGTGGTTATCATCTTCTCCTTTTTGTGTTTTTTTTTTTTTTTTTGAATATCCATTAGAATATTTTCTTCTAATGTCCATTTGGATTTATTTATATGTTTTATTTTTATCTTTATCTATTTCCAGGGAATTAGTCAAACTAGTGAGAGGATTATTGTTATTCGTGCAGCGCCTATCTGATGATGACTGCTTGTGTGTTACAGTTTCTGGAGAAGTAGAGGAATAGAAATGGCATGGTATGTTATTAATTTACTTTGTAACTGTACTTATAGTTACTGTTTTGGCTCGCTTTTACAAAATAGATAGTTATATGAAAATTAGTAGTGAAAAAAGGAGATACTTACAAGCAACACTCAACTATATGGATTATAGCCTGTTAGTGTTAGCACTTAGGTGCAACGTACCATGTGCAGATCAGTTTGTTTTAGCAACTACAATCTAAGCTCTCTCTGAGAATAAAAGAAAAAATATATATAGAACAAATTGCCCTCATTAGATACAAGAATAATTAATTAAAATTCAGTTGAAACTTGACTCTTAACACCAGTGATCCAGAGATTTCTCTCAAGATTGAAATCTATTCATACTAGGAGTAAAGAAAAATCTTGAAAATCAAGGCTGCAAAACTTAAAAAAAGTATTTCATTTCACTGTGTCAATGAACATGAGACATTTCATCTGTATAAGAAACCAGGTAAAGTGAATAAAAAAATGTAAGACATAAAACGCACACACAACCTTTGGTATGCATACACACATATATATGTATCCACCCAAGCAGAAAACAAAAAAGAAAAAAGTTCTAAAAGAAGCTGAAGTTGTTAAATCTCAAGCTTGCATAACTAGTAGCACTGGCATATGCATTAAGGAGCTCATTCTGGGCAGACCAGAAGTCAGCTTTCATACCACCTCTCCTCACTGCTTTCAGTATCTTGTTCCTATGTGCATATCCAGTCACCACAACCTTCTGACTACTAGCATCCACTTCTACTTTCTCTATACCTGCACATGCCATATGTTATTCAAAATCAAATTCTGTTACAAACTACGCAAATTTGATCAAAGAAAATACGCATTTATGTTGCATTTGGGAGCATCGAATCTGCGCCTTCAAAGAAATTTGAATAAGTTGCCAATTCGGTGCTCTCAAACGTAACAATTATCTCCTAACCCAGTCTACTTTTGTATATATATATGCATTTTGTTGAGGAGGAGCAAAAGATAGTACACAAAATTTCATACCCTTTATTTTGGAGAGACATTTTCGCAGTCTTTTTTCATGTATGCCAACCATCTCTACCTTCAATTCAACAGTCTGCAAAGCCAAGTTTCAGTTGATAAAAGAACCAAGTAGAATTTGTTTTTTCATATTGGAATTGGAAAGGATATATATATATACTTTGTGTGTGTGTGGGTGTGTTTTCCCAGTTGGCCCATTGGACACTCGTACTCTCAATCAACTGAGTAATCCCTTGGCAATTAATGAATAGATTCTATTGAACAAAGAAACCAAGGAGACCTGTGCTCAATTTGATGAAATGGAAGCATTTACATCATTTGTTAGAAAGTTATTAATTATTTTGTATCCATAAATCTTTATAGGAAACTGAGCCAAAGCAATAAAATACGAATGGAAGAAAAAGAAAAAGGAAATGGTATGCCTTATGAGTTATAAATGATTTTGAAAAGCAAGTGCAAGAGATAACATAGAAGAATACATTTGCTACTAATTAAACAAATCAATGGACTATGAGGAAATATATATATATATATATATATATATATATATATATATATATATATATTGATGATAAATATCACAGTAGAAAAATGCATGTACAAGGGAAATAAAACTATGAATGTACCTCCATATAGTAAGGAATGATGAACTTGATGATGATTAGCAAATAGAATGAAAAGAATGTCAGGTTATGGGTTATATAAAGTGAAGTGACGGCAATCTGGGGAGGAAGGTGGATCTGTGAAGGAATGGAATGAGCAGACTGTGGGATAAATGTCAGGTTATGGGTTATATATATAGCAGAGGGGACATATATATATATATATGAAAAGATGGAATAAACAATAAAGTGTTCATGGGGCATTGTGTCTGTCACTAGAACTAACTGAAAACATCTGCTTTGTTTCCCTTTGCTTTTTCAAAGAGAAACATTACACAAAACAATAAATTGTTGTATTCTCTGGAACTGCGTAGTTCTTAATAATCAAACTTCTGAGTCGAAAAAAAATGTGTTAGACTTCATATAAAATGTATTTGTAATTGTCCGAAATTATGTAGAGGAAGATCATTCAATAACTTATTTGGAAATATATATATATGTGTGTGTGTGTGTGTGTGAGTGTACATATATGTGAAATGGGTTATTTGTAAGTTGAAAGCTCAAGCTTCAAGGGCTTTACTTCTGAGGAAAGCAATGTGAATCTTAAGCATCAGATCAAATGATTGGCTTTGACGGGTCCAACTTAACTTTTTCTTGGTGATCTATATCTATATCTATATCTATGTCCTCTCCTCTCTCTTGTTGTCCATCTTTTGGGTTGGATTGAAAGAAATAGCAGTAAAAATGGTTATCTCAAAGAAAAAACAAAACAAATTATATTGCGAGTACAGGTATTTCCTCTGGAACTTGCATGCAACATATACACACACACGAGAAGTATATCTAGCAATATTTTAAAATTTTGATGAATGCATGTATGTATCATTCAAATTCCAGAGCTGAAAAGGAATAAAATATTGAAATAGAAAGAGAGAATAATATAACCTGGTGCCCACAAAAAGAAATGAACTAGAGAGCAAGTTTGGTATTTTTGGGCAGCCAGCCTACCTAGTTTACTCGAACCAAACGTATTTAATTTTTTTTTTATTTCAATAAAATAAAGACAAGTGGATATTATGGAGCCCACAGAGATGGGATCCATAAAATGCTTGGGAATCTGGATCTTGAATTTCTAAAGCAAACTTGTCTAGAAAGACGAACCCAGATTTTGATTAGAGAATGCTCTACTTCTTTTGAATGGTTTTGAGCGCTTCAACTATGCTCAACTCATACCCAATCCAAGGAATGCAAGCGAGCAAAAGAGAAGAACTACTCCTCTTGAAATTTAAAATTTTAAGATGATAATTTATTGTATTTTTTATAATACTGATAGTGAATATATTAACAAATCTATTTTTATTGTTTTATGATGATGGTATGGTTTTCAGTTGAATTGGTTTTATATGTTTTATAAATTAATGTGGTAAAATTAGTGGTCCACAAAAAAATTGTAGAACTTAACCGAACCTGTACTTTGGTTCCGATTTTAAATTAGATTGGTTTACTTCTGGTTTTTAAAAAGCGAAACCGTTCTATATTGGTTTGGTTCCGGATTTAGACTGCCCAGAAATGAACTGAAGTGGAAGGTACCGATATATGTATTAGTATATAACTCATGTATACAATTCATTACGCAGAGTTCATTACCAACTTACAAATACACATCACGCTGAATGCACAAAACACATAATGTAGGAATATGGGTCGAGTGTGTCCCAAATCCCATACATATGTTTGCAAAACATGTTTGCTGAAGATAACAATATATAGCTTATATTTATGGGCGTATAACACATAGAACACAACAAACAATGATCTTATTCTTTATTCTCACTCTGAATATTTCATTGGGTGCCATCCATCAATCCAAGGATTTGGATTGTGGAAATATGTAGGGGACTCTAGTAGCCACTCTATTGACAAGAAAGATAATCAGCAATCTTTCACACGTTGGTATCAAAGTTTGTCATGCTTGTTGTTCGCTGTATATGCTACCTTCTTGAATATGCATGATTTAAATTTTGATTTAGTTGAAGATGATATTTATTGTCTGCTTTGTGAGTAACCACGCATGTTCTATATATAGAGAATTGAAATAGCATGTTACATATATAAAATTAAAATAGCATGTTCCAAAATCAATAGAATTAAAATACTCTTTGGGAATATTTTAAATATTAGATTCTATATATATGAGAGTTTTTGGTATTATAGTTAAATATCATAAAACTATTTGGAATATTGGTTTATATTAGAATCTGACATAAACGTCCCCATTCACTAATATAGTTTTAGTAAGATAAGTGATTAAATATTTATTTATGTGTTATTATAAATATTTTTGTTTGTTAATTGAAAACCTTGATTTTGTTGAAGATTATAATCACACTTAGTGTTGCGAAAATAATTTTTGCGCACAAAGAGTGTGCAATATTGTGTAGTGTGAGTTGCATAATATAATAATCGTATTTGCTACGATAATTATTTCACCCAACAAAATTGTGTAATTGATAGATATAAAATAATAGTGATACAAATTGCATATGATTGGAGTGTCTCACTGGCTAGTTGTTTTCGGTTAATAGTCGCGTTTGTAACGCAGACAATTGATTTTCTATCACAGTACTCAGAGGTTTTCTGTTAAGAGTATGTATAACTCACTGTTATAAGAAATGGGTTAACAAGATTTACTAAATAAAAAATAAAAATATAATATATATTTTTTTCTTATTTAAATCGTGTTGTGCATTTTTTTTTTCTTAGGTGAAAAATTATCAGAAAATTAATTTAGGCTAAGTTCAGATCTAAAAAATCACATATATATAATTTGAATTATACGTGATTGATGATATTTAATGTTGATTATGTTTATCATATTAAATTGTTATTTTAAGATTTTTTGTGTTATGTATATATATGTGACATTTATCACCTACTCCCACTGGGATGAGTATGGAGATAATTTAAATTGTTGTGATATTTATTTGTTACCTACACCCACTAAGGTGAGTATGGAGCAGATTTAAATATTTAAATTGATATTCTAGCACACGTGTTTATTTGTTGTTGTATGTTTACAAGATATATTTTGTAATATATGGGACCATGGTGTGACATCCTCAATTATTTATTTGTAGATTGATGTAGTAGGTTTTTGTGGGTTGTAATATTTAAAAGTGATGTATTTATTATTTGTAAGAACATTGTTTAGTATTGTTTATTTATGGCATGTTTTAGACAATAATCATGTTAAGTGTTAGATAAGTCATTTTGGTTTCAACGACATCTAAAAGTTTCAACAAAGGCAAAATCAAGCATTGAAATAGTAAAGAATTCAAATGTAGTGCAAAAGTGAGCTATTGAGGAACAATGTCTCTTGGAGAGCAAAAACGGAATTTTTTGAAGTTGTCACTTAAGGCAAAAAGTATCGTGGAGTCGAGATGGTCATTTTGGCGCAGTTGCGAAGAAAAGTGGTTTTCACAAAAATGCCTACGCTTTCAGAAGGAAAAAATGTCCAGAAAATGAAGTTTTATGCTTGAACCTACGCTTAAAATGTAACTAAGTTACGCTTAAAGCGTAACAACGACAGAGATTTTGAGATTTTCTTATATTTTGCCTGTTATGCCCTCGTTTTGATCTGATGATACATGGACGACTCTTATACCTTAGTATACGTGCAATAAACATAATATACATCGGAGATTAGAGTTTTGCTGAGGTGAATGTGAAATTACCAAAAAGGGCGAATTTAGGGTTTGTTTCATCATTTTTTATAAATACCAAGATCTACAAGAGAGGAGACTGAGTTTTTGAGGAAAATCTCTGCAATATTCTATCGTTCATATTTCTTCTATAGAGATAGAGATATGAAAGAAAATATCATTGAGTGATTCTTTTAGTTCTTTTTTGTTTTGTGGTTGATTCTATCGTGCTTCTACATCCACGATTTTATGCACTATTGAATGACCTAGATTATGAAAAATCTACACACCACTGGTTGTAACTTGGTTACGTTGATCCGTTTTGAGAAGCAGAGCCATCTGAGTGCGGAGATCGAAGCAGGAGGTTTCGTGGTGATTTGATCCGTTGAGAAGCGGAGTCGTCTGAGTACGGAGTTCAGAGCGAGAGCTTCGTGGAGCGCAAGTGAGTCTAGACTTTCAAACGTCAAGTGAAGAACAACGAATTACAGTGGTTGTAAGTTTTGTTTTCATAGAGTCTGTACAAATTCTCTGATTCATAGTGCATCGATACCCGAGTGTATCCGTGGTTTTTACTTGGAGTTTTTTCAAGGTTTTCCAACGTAAAAATCTCTGTGTTTTCTCATGATTTATTTTATACACTTATATTCATAATTTCTTGATTTATCTTATTAGAGAATTAGGGTTTGTGATTGATTAAAATTGAATTTCCGCTATATAATTTTAATTAACCGTAAAATCGACTAAAAGCCTATTTACCCCCCTCTAGGCTAGTTTCATTAATCCTCTAGATAATTTCAATTGGTATCAGAGCAGGTTGGCTCGATTTAGGTTAACTACCTAGGGTTAGATTCTGAACTTAGACGATGGAGATGCCTCGTGAAGGAGGTTCCATATCTAGGTCTCTTTTGTTTGATGGCTCGAATTACGTATATTGGAAAACAAGAATGAAAGCATTTTTAAAATCGTTAGATGAGAGAGCTTGGAATTTTATAGAGATAGGATATTCACCTCATACGGTGAAAGATGATGCGACTAACGAAGTTAAAGTGAAACCGTCAAACGAGTGGACTGCTGTTGAGATGAACAATGCAAATTGAAATTCAAAAGCTTTGAATGCGGTGACCCTGAGTGAATTTAAGAGAGTCGCTACGTGTGAGGTTGCCAAAGAAGCTTGTGATATTCTCCAAGTGACCCATGAAGGAACTTCAAAGGTCAAGCAATCAAACTTCAAATTTTGAATTCTCAATTTGAACAGCTGAAGATGGAGGAGGGTGAAGTCTACGCTGACTTTGAGGTGAGACTAACTGATATTGTCACAGGTTGTCATAATCTAGGTGAACCTATTCCTGATACAACCATAGTGAAGAAAATACTTAGGTCTCTACCTGAACGTTTTCAATCTAAAGTTACTGTCATCTCAGAGGTTATGAGTCTTAAAGAAATTAAAGTTGAAGAATTGGCAGGAAACTATAAATCTTATGAAATGGATATGTTCAAAAATCCCCCTAAGAAGGCTAGTGGCAGAAAAGAGAAGAACATAGCTTTCAAAACCACTAGGGAGGATCGTGTTGAATCAGATGGAGGAAGTGAGTTGAGTTTGACTGATATTGTTATGTTTGCTAAGAGGTTGAATAAATTTGTTAAGGCTAAGCAGAGTGACCAAGGACAAAAATTTGGAGATAAATTGGTTGAGTCTAGAAGTAGGAATAAGACTAAAACTCGGAAAGACAAGTTTGATCTTAAGAAGAAAAAACCCCAATGTTTTGAATGTCAAGGATATGGTCACATAGCTGCAGAGTGTGCAAACACTTTGAAAAAATCCAAAGGATTAGCCGTCAGTTAGGATGATGAATCTGATAATGGATCTGCTAGTGATGCAATATACTCAAAGGTAGGTGATGATTTTGAGAATTTCACCGTGTTTGCTGCTCAAAGCAAAGAGGTTAAAGAAGTTACTACAAGTTGGGCAATGTCTGAAGAGGAAGATTTTGAGTGTGATGAAGATTGTGATGACACGCTTCAAGAGTTGTATGACAATTTACTTGATAAGACCACACAACTTCATAAAAATCACATGAAACTGTTGACTAAAAATCTTAGCATGGACAAAGAATTAAATTCTGTAAAAGACGAATTAGTAAATAGTTCTCAAACTTTAAATCTCCTACATACTCAAAAAGTCACATTGGTTGAGGAATTGAATAAGACAAAACAAGAAAGAAGTCAGGCTTTGAAGATTGTAGATGATCTCAAAAAGGAATTGGTTGAGAAATCTGCCAAGATTGGAAATTTGGAAAAGGAGTTGAAGGATGCTAACTCAACTATTCATAAATGGTCTAGTGGAACTCTTAAGCTTAATCATATGTTGGGTATGAGAAAATATGTTGGAAATATAAAGGGACTGGGTTTTGATGGAGTATAACATAATTCGAACATTGGGTCAAAAACCACCTTTGTAAAGGTTTCTCAAGTAGCATCTAGTTATTCTCAAGGGAATTCTAATGTTAAATCTTTTGTGAGAGGACATCTTCAAAGAAAGTCAGTTTTAACTCTAGATATCCTATGAGGTCAACTGATGGAGTTCATAGGTTTGTTCTTATATGTCACCACTGTGGTGTCAAATGTCATATTCAACCAAGATGTTCAAAGCTAAGAGGGAAGATTTTACAATCAATGAAGGAACAAAGAACTCGACGAGGAGATTACGTTCAAGATCAAATCCGAGTGTTGAATGAAGGGATGAAGAATTCGTCAAAGTTGACAAATAAAGCTCCAAGGATGAAGAAGACATGGGTCAGAAATGGTGAGCTACAATGTTTTGTTGTTTATTCTGCACTTAGAGCACATAATTTGAATTCATGGTATCTGGATAGTGAATGTTCGAGGCATATGACTGAAGATAAGTCATTATTTGGATTTCTCGAGGAGTTTCATGGTGGGATAGTCACTTTTAGTGATGGAGAGAAGTCTACGGTTCTAGGGAAATGTACCATTGTGGTTTCTGGTCTACCTAAGCTAGAAGATATGTTGTATGTTGAGGGTTTGAAAGCAAATTTGCTAAGTATAAGCCAGATATCTGATAACAATCATAATGTCAATTTATCTCCTCATAAATGTTCAATCATTGACTTTTATGGGAATTGCGTGATTGAAAGGATGCGTTCATCTGATAATTGTTATTGCATTGTTCCTGATTCTCAGTTATCTGGCAATAGAGTTAAACTTGATGAAGTTGAAATTTGGCATCAGCGAATGGGACATGTTAATTTTCGTGATTTAACCAAAATCAGTAAAAGTGAAATTGTTAGAGGTGTTCCTAAGTTTGGTTTTGAAAAAGGATAGTGTGTGGACCATGTTAGAAGGGTAAACAAGTTTGATGTCAGCACAAGAAGATAAATTCCATTCGTACTTCCAGACCCTTAGAGTTGTTGCATATTGACTTAATGGATCCCACTTGGACCATGAACAAATGTGGTAAGAAGTATATCTTTGTTATGGTGGATGATTACTTTAGATTTACATGGGTTGGATTTTTGGGTACAAATTCTGAAGCTGCTGAATTTTTTTAAAAAAAATTGTTTGAAAATTCAGATTGAGAGGAATTATCGCATTATTAGAGTATGGAGTGATCATGGAAAGAAATTTGAAAATTCAGAGATTGATACTTTTTGTGATGAAAGAGGAATAAAGCATGAATTTTTAGCACCATGTACTCCACAGCAAAATGAAGTGGTTGAGAGGAAGAATAGAGTTCTTCAAGAGATGACTAATGTTATGCTGCATGGAAGGAAGGTTCCTAGGTATTTTTGGGCCGAGGCGGTGAACATAACGTGTTACACCTCAAATAGAGTTTATCTTAGACCCGACACCTTAAAAACTCCCTATAAATTGTGGAATGACAATAAATCCAATGTGAAATATTTCAAGGTTTTTTGAGCAAAATGCTATATTCTTAGAGATCGTGAATCTTTTGGGAAATTCGAGTCTAAGAGTGATGAAGGAATATTTATGGGGTATTCATTTACTAGTCGGGCATATAGGGTATTTAACCTTAGAACTCAAACGATAATGGAATCTGCGAATGTAGTGGTTGATGATTCATGTGTTGATGAGCCGCTAATGTCTATTGAGGAGGAAGATAGTGAGTCGTTCTTTCAATTAGGAAATGATTATTCAAATGTTGATAAAGAGGACAATGTGGTTCATGATGATAGTTCTAGTCCTATAGAATCGCATGATCAAACTTGTGATGTTCAGGCTACTCCTTCTAAAGAATCATTTGTAAGGGCAAAGTTGTATCATCATTTGGATAATGTTATAGGATCTGTTGATCAGATGATGGTAACCCGGAGAAAGGTTAAGAATGAGGTCTCGTATGTATGTTATACATCTTCTTTGGAAACCTAAAAATATCAAAGAAGCTCTTCAAGATAGTGAGTGGATTAATGTTATGCAAGAACTTTAGCAGTTTGTTAAGAATGATGTGTGGTATCTTGTGCGTAGACCGAAAGAGATAAATGTGATTGGTACCAAGTGGATTTCCAAGAATAAAAAGGATGAAAATGGTACAATTATTAGGAATAAGGCTAGGCTTGTTGCTCAAGGTTATACTCAGTTGGAGGGTATAGACTTTGATGAGACATTTGCTCCAGTGGCTGAACTTGAATCTATTCGAATATTTTTTGTTATTGCATGTTATCTTGGATTCAAGTTGCATCAGATGGATGTAAAGAGTACATTCATGAATGACATTTTTTATGAGGAGGTGTATGTGGAGCAGCCAACATGATTTGAAAATCCTCATTGTCCTGGTCATGTGAATAACCTGAAAAAGGTTTTGTCTGGGCTAAAGCAAGCTCCGAAAGCTTGGCATGAGAGGTTGACCGACTACCTGTTGGGAATGGGTTTTACTCAAGGAGGAGTGGACAAAACACTATTTATTCATAAACTTAAGAGTGATACAGTTGTTACTTAAATCTATGTGAATGATATTGTGTTTGGTTCCACTTCTGATCAACTTGTTCATTATTTTGGAGATCAAATGACACATGAATTTGAGATGAGCATGATTGGTGAATTAAACTTCTTTCTTGGGCTTCGGATTAGACAGTTGTGTGATGAGATTTTCATTTCTCAAACTCGTTATGTTTTGGAATTGGTGAAGAAGTTTGGTTTGGAAAAGGCTAATGATGCTCGTACTCCCATGAGTACTAATGTCAAGCTTGACATTGATACTAAAGGAAAAGATGTCAATCTTACACTTTATAGGAATATGATTGGGAGTTTGTTGTACTTGACTGTCATTCGACCTGACATTACTTTTAATGTTGGTTTGTGTGCACGTTATCAGGCAAGTCCTAAGGAGTCTCATATTACCGTGGTAAAAAGGATTATCAAATATGTTACAAGGACGGTGAATTATGGATTGTGGTATCCATCAGGGACTAACACTGAAATCACATCTTTTTCTGATGTTGATTGGGCCGGTAATGTTGATGATAGAAAAAGTACCAGTGAAAGGTGTTTTTATGTTGGTAATTGCTTAGTTGTTTGGCATAACAAGAAGAAATATTGTGTTTCCCTTTCCACTGTTGAGGCTGAGTATATAGCAGTTGGTAGTTGTTGTACTCAGGTGTTGTGGATGAGACAGATGTTGCAGAATTATGGTTTTTCCCAAGGCATGACGACTGTGTTCTGTGATAACACGAGTGCGATAAACATTTCTAAAAATCATGTTCAACACTCTAGGATTAAGCATATAGATATTCGACATCATTCCATTCGAGATCTTGTTGAAGATGGTATAGTGTCTCTAGAGTTTATATCCACAGATTCTCAGTTGGAAGATATCTTTACAAAACCATTAGATTTTCAAAAACATGTTAGTCTTAAGAAATCTATTGGTATGCTTTCTTTATAATAGATATCTTTTTATCTATCATTTTAGGAGGACATTGCATAATTTTCCTAGAATTGATAGATAATCATGAATTTGTATTATATTTATTCATGCATGTATTTTAAAATTTTATATATAATTTTTTTATCATAAAATGAATTATTTTTTGGAATAATGAGTTTGGATAAAGTACAAACAGTTGTCATATTTTACTATATTCTCATATTTACTTATCTAATTATGCATATTGGAAGTAGAGGTATCAACCTGATCTAAGGTTTTTGAATGTTTACTTGGCATGATTATTTTATGATAAAAAATCTTAATCTTAGGTGCATGTTTACTTCAGAGATGGTTTTAATGCATGTTGAACTTGTTAATCTATGTTTTTTAATATCTTTTGCAAGTTTATGAATGTTGAAAGGAGGAAAAAATGAGTTGTTTAAATTATAGAAATGCAAAAAATAATTCTTCGATCTGAGTAACCGGACCTCTTGCCTCAGTAAAC
Organism: Cornus suecica; assembly: GCA_963922005.1. Classification (NCBI taxonomy): domain Eukaryota; kingdom Viridiplantae; phylum Streptophyta; class Magnoliopsida; order Cornales; family Cornaceae; genus Cornus; species Cornus suecica. Next base: position 87,525,059 of record OY998240.1, read on the forward strand.
ATTGAGTGTTCGCGTAAAAACAAAAGAGAAGACTAATGAGCATAAATCCTATAGAAGAAGCTCTGGCTCAGTTGGTTGGGACTAAAAATCCTCGCTGGAAAGTCTGGAGCTTAGAAAGACAAAAAAGGATAAGGTAAAAAGGTACAAAAGATTAATTTATTTGAAAATGGTGTTTTTTTTTTGCAATAAGGTTCAACTTAACAATTTGACTTCTGATTTGGATTTTGGACTGAATCATCATCACGGTTGGTGAGAAGATTATCAGAATTAATTTGTATTATTTTCTTCTTACCTTAGTGCTTGCACATGAGAATTTTCATATATATATTTGCAAAACTTGACTTGTGCATTCTTGAGTCTACAAAGTATGTGTGCTAATTTTCTTCACTACCATGTGTATAATGGCTGAATTAAATCTGAGAATATGATGTGGTCATGTTTAGCTTAATGTCTCTACTACCTTGCTAACATATTTTAAAATACAAAAATATTTATTTATTTATTCATGACATTTTGCATTCATGCATTGTAGAGATATTTGTTACTCGAGAATCTGGATATAATCTTATAGAGTACTTTATCTTCATATTTAATGATTGGTCATAGATTCTCTAGTGTCTCCTTTAGTATTTTTTTCCTATGTTTTGATTGGTATATATTTGATTGTCATTTCAGTGACAAAAAAGGGAAAATGTATTTAGTAAGGGGGAAAGATTGTTTTATTAAGAGAGAAAATGTTTTAGTTAGGGGGAGTATATTCCCAAGGGGAGAAAGAGTATGGTTGATGATGATCATTATGCTTGCATTGTTGTTATGTTATTTTTTTTATGATCATTATATCTATTTTTCACATTTACGTTTAATGGTTTGTTCAGTGTTATGATTACAGGATTGGTAGACCGTCATGAAAGCAAAGTAACAGTTTATATCTATGTTTATCGGTGTGTGTTCATAGGTATAGATGTTATGTTGTTATTTGTGAGGCTATATTGTAAAACATGGTTTTGTCTCAGAAATGTCAAGGGAGAGATTGTAAGAACATTTTTTAGTATTGTTTATTTATGGCATGTTCTAGACAATAATCATGTTGAGTGTTAAATAGGTCATTTTGGTTTCAACAACATCTACAAGTTTCGACAAAGGAAAAATCAAGCATTGAAATAGTAAAGAATTTAAATGTAGTGCAAAAGTGAGCTATTGAGGAACAATGTCTCCCAAAGGGCAAAAATGGCATTTTCCGAAGTCGTCACTTCAGGCAAAAAGTATCGTGGAATCGAGATAGTCATTTTGACGCAGTTGCGGAGAAAAATGGTTTTCATAAAAATGTCTACGTTTTCAGAAGGAAAAAATGGCTAGAAAGTGAAGTTCTACGCTTGAAGTTATGCTTGAACCTACGCTAAAAGCGTAACAACGACAAAGATTTTGAGATTTTATGATATTTTGCATGTTATGCCCCCGTTTTGATCTGATGATACATGGATGACTCCTATACCTTGGTATACGTGCAATACACATAATATACATCAAAGATTAGGGTTTTACTGAGGTGAATGTGAAATTACCAAAAATGGCGAACTTAGGGTTTGCTTCATCATTCTCAATAAATACCAAGGTTAATAAGAGAGGAGGCTAGGATTTTTTAGGGAGATCTCTACAGTATTCTATCATTCATATTCTTCTACAGAGATAGAGATAGTGAGATAAAATATCATTGAGTGATTCTTCTAGTTCTCTCTTGTTTTGGGGTTGATTCTATCGTGTTTCTACATCGATAATCTTATGCACGATTGAATGACCTAGATTCTAAAAAATTTACACATCGCTGGTTGCAACTTGGTTGCGTTGATCCGTTTTGAGAAGCGGAGCCGTCTGAGTGCGGAGATCGAAACATGAGGCTTTGTGGTGATTTGATCCGTTGAGAAGCTGAGTTGTCTGAGTACGGAGATCAGAGCGAGAGCTTCGTGGAGCGCGAGTGAATCTAGACTTTTAAACGTTGAGTGAAGAACAACAAATTACAGCGGTTGTAAGTTCTATTTTCATAGAGTCTGTACAAATTCTATGATTCATAGTACATCGATACCCGAGTGTATCTGTGGTTTTTACTTTGAGTCTTTCCAAGGGTTTTTACGTAAAAATCTATGTGTCTTCTCATGATTTATTTTCTACACTTATATTCATAATTTCTTGATTTATCTTATTAGAGAATTAGGGTTTGTGATTGATTAAAATTGAATTTTCGCTATATAATTTTAATTAAACGTAAAATCGACTGAAAGCCTATTCATCCCCCTTTAGGCTAGTTTTATTAATCGTCTAGGTAATTTCATTATTGAAGCCTTGTAAGGGGATATAATTTCGCACCATACTCGTATATTCAAAATTGTCTTGGCACGTGTAACTAGAATGTCAATTGGGCTCAAATGGAATCCATATATATTTATTATTGTCTATTGTGTGGATGGATTAAATATGTTTTAATTCAAAATTATTTGCTCAAAATAAATATAAAATATATTTTTATTTTACATAATTGAGAGATGATTATGAGCATAACAAAAATTTTGATCTCAATATGTAGAATAAAATAATATTTTAAATTGAATTTTTGGAAGCAAAATAATATATTAATAAGAATGTATGCTTAATGTCACCTTGCGCAATTTGAATGTAGATGGCATCAAAGAATATAATAGTTGACCTCACAAAAGGAGAAAAACTTGTTGGTACCAATTATGATATATGGCATAGGTAGATTCATTATTTGCTTAATGAGCAAGATGTCTTAGAGACCCTAACCAATAACATGGTCTAACCTGAGGATGGTAATACGACCCAACACCGTCAAAATTTGGAAACCTACCAAGAATGGGTTAAGAAAGATCGATGTGCTCGTTTTACTATGTTAAGCAGCATGAATAACGATCTTATTGGGGAATTTGAGAATTGCCCCACAACCCAAAACATGTGGGACCAACTGAAAATTACTTTTGGAGGGACTACTATTACAAGGCTACGTGCCTTAACCCTTAAGTTTGAGGGGTATAAAATGGATTCCAAGCACACTATGGCTGAACACTTAAGGGTGATGTCAATTTTGATTCGGGATCTTAAAGCTGCTGGAAATGATCTTAGTGATGAACAATAGGTCCTTGCAGTGATCCGCTCCCTGCCTGATTCCTGGAACCAAATGAAGCAAATTTTGACTCATAATGAAAACATAAAAACCTTTTCTAATATTTCGTGTCATTTGGAGCTAGAGGCGGAGCGCTAAAAGCCTATTCACCCCACTGTACTTGTCGCCCAAAGTGGTAAACATAAGGCATAAGTGCCTAAGCGACAAGGCGGTAAGAAAAGGCAAACTGGAGCAGGAAACTTGGCACCAAAAGTGAACAATTTTGCAAAACTCCAAAGGGGTAAGCGTGGAGGCAAGAAAGACAAATCCAAGTTAAAGTGCTTTAATTGTGGAAAAGTTGGACACTTTGCCAAAGAAGGTACCTACTAACCTAAACTCTCTTTCTATATTTGTTTGTTCACATGTACTTGTTGCTCATTCATCTCCTATGTGGATATTGGATACAGGAACAGTCAAACATGTCATGCAAGAGCAAGTAGGTTTTTTGGACTATCGTCGGATACCAGCGGGTAGCCAAAATATTTTCATGGGAAATAATACTAGTGAAGAAGTTCTTGGGCTTGGTATTTATCAGCTTAGACTACGCTCAGGGCGTACGCTGATTCTGCATGATGTGCTTTATGCGCCTAGTATTCGATTTAATTTAGTTTTAATTTCAGCATTAGTAGAACTTGGTTTTTTTTCCCGAATAAGTGATAAACAGTTGGATAATTTTCTAGATGGTGATGTTTTTGGACATGGTTTTCTTTTCAATAATCTCTATAAATTAGATTTATTTGATTATAATTCTTCATCTAATTTTTTGGTATGTGATGATTATGTTAATGATTCTGTGAAATGGCATGCAAGACTTGGTCATATTGGACAAGATAGAATGGCTATATTGGCTCGAGAAGGCCTTTTGAGGTCTCTTGCTAAGGTTAGCTTACCAACATGTGAGTCTTGTTTGGCAGGAAAGAACTGTCGAAAACCTTTTGGAAAGGCTACTAGAGCTACATGTCCTTTGGAATTAGTCCATTCAGACATTTGTGGACCATTAAATATGAAGGCACGTAATGGCGCCTCTTATTTTCTCACTTTTATAGATGACTATACACGATACAATTATGTGTATTTGATTTCTCACCACTATGAAGTTTTAGATTGTTTTAAACGGTTTCTAGTAGAGGTTGAAAATCAAATAGATCGAAGATTAAAGGTTCTTCGAACTGACCGTGGACGCGAGTATCTATCAGATCAGTTCAAGGAACTTTGTGAAGAAAAGGGGATACGTAGATATTTAACGATTCCTACAATGTCGTAACAAAATGGTGTTGCGGAGCGGCATAATTGTACATTGCTAGACATGGTTAGGTCAATGATGGCACAAGCTAATTTCCCTATTAGTTTTTGGGGGGATGCATTGATGACTGTTGCCTATATTCTTAACTGTGTGCCTTCTAAGTCAGTTCCTAAGTTCCCTTATGAACTTTGTCATCGTCGGAAGCCAGAGTTGGGACATTTACACCCATGGGGATCAACTGGTTATGTTCACAACACTTCTCATCGATATGGGAAATTAGGCCCTAGAGCTAATAAAAGTATTTTTATTCGATACTCTGAAAGCTCAAAGGGATATGTGTTGTACGGTGAAGAACTCGGAAAAGGAATGACTACGATTGAGTCATGAGATGTCACCTTTATTGAAGAGGATTTTCCAAGCATTGGTGAAGCAAAGAGTAACTTTGAGCTGTATGAGATGGTGGAATTTCAAGATATCTTATCTCTTCAAGGCGAGGGTGGGGAATTTATTTCTCATCCTGAAATCGCCTTAGTAGATAGAAGTAATCTTCAATTTAATAGGAGTCCACAAATGGATTCTTAAGTGAGTCAAGTTCGCAAGAGTGAACGTGGCACAATTCCTCGTCATCATTTTGAAATTGAGGGAGAAACACTTTTGTGTACTCCATTGGATTTAGATGAGCCATCTTCTTATAGTGAGTCTCTTTTTTCACATGCTTGTAAAGAATGGATTATTGCCATAGAGGACGAAATAAACTATATGGACAAAATTCATGTTTAGGAGTTAGTTGATCTTCCTGTTGGGCGCAATGCCATAGGATCTAAGTGGATCTTTAAGGTAAAGCGCAAAGAGAATGGGTTAATTGAAAGGTATAAAGCGCGTTTTGTGGCAAAAGGTTATACTCAGAAAGAGGGTATTGACTATAATGAGACTTTTTCTCTTGTGGTGAGATTTGTCTCTATTCGCCTTATCTTAGCAATTGTCGCACATATAGATTTAGAACTTTTTCATATGGATGTTAAAACTGTATTTCTCAATGAAGAACTAGACGAAGAGATATATATGACTCAACCAGAAGGTTTTGTAGTCAAAGGACAAGAGTTCGAAGTTTGTCGTCTCAAACGTTCTATCTATGGTCTCAAGCAATCGTCAAGACAATGGTATATGAGATTTCATAACTTCATTATATCTCATGATTTTGAGATGTTAGAGGAAGACCATTATGTGTATGTGAAACGATCCAAGAAAAGTATTTTTATCCTTACTTTATATGTAGACGACATTTTACTTGTTGGGAATAACATGAAGGAGATTGTCGCCATTAAAGAGTGGTTGTCCTCTACTTTTGAGATGAAGGACATGGGAAATGCTAGTAATATTTTGGGCGTGAAGATTGTGAGAGACCGTTCAAAGAGACTTCTGTGTTTGTCTCAATAGACTTATATTAAAAGAGTCCTTGAACGATTTTGGATGCATCACTCTAATCCTATTGACACTCCTATAGAAAAAGGATGCGACTTACATCTTGGACAGTGCCCTAAGACAGATGAAGAAAGAAAACAGATGTCCAAAATTCCTTATGCAAGTGCAGTGGGTAGTCTGATGTATGATATGTTGTGTACTCGACCAAATATCTATTTTGCAATTGGATTGGTTAGTCGGTTCCAGAGTAACCCTGGACTTGCTAATTGGAAAACGGGAAAAAGAATTTTTCGTTACCTTCAAGGTACCGTTGATCTCATGCTACGTTATAGAGGTGCAGACCTGAAATTGAGAGGATATAGTGATGTTGATTGGGCTGGCAACAAGGATGATCGTAAATCCACATCTGGTTATGCATTCATACTCTTCGGATGAGCTGTTTCTTGGTGTAGCAAGAAACAGACTTGTGTATCATTGTCCACAATGGAGTCAGAGTATGTGGCTTGTAATTTTGCAGCTCAAGAGGCAGTTTGGTTGTAAAAATTCTTGCATCATTTTGATATAGTGCCATATAAAAATGATGAAGTTGTCATTTATTATGATAGTATGGTAGCTTTAGCATATGCAAAGGATCCCAAATATCATGGGAATACCAAGCGCATAGAGATTCATTTTCATTACATTCGAGACATGATTGCGAAATGGGAGGTGGTCCTGAAACATATATCCACAGCCCATATGGTGGCTGACCCATTGACAAAACCCATTTCTATAAATATATTTATATCTCATGTTAGGAGTTTGGGTTTATTTAGGATTTGATGTTATGGACACTATGTGACATTTCTTTTTCATTAATAAATATGATTTTATTCATCATTGAGGTGATTATTTTATTATTTGAGCATACATTTCTTGAAAAATGTCACCAATCATAGATTGACTCTCTCACACGAGTAATCGCCTTGGCGCTTTAGAAGTGAGCAAGATGAGACAAGGAATTCTTAGATAATGGGATAATTCAAATGAGATAAATGTCACCTTGATGGGGTCAAGATGAGATTCTTATAAAAATCGAACATGAGAGTGATCCACAAACTTCATGTAGCTTATAATTAGCCGAATGTGAATCCCCAAACTGGCACTGAGAAAGTGATAGTGTTGGAAAATTTGGGTTAGGCGCTTAAATAACGACTAAACTAAGATTCGTACGATGTTTTATAAGCTTGACATGCCCAAATTTAGTGGAAGCTTCATCGTAACATACAAAACATACTGTATGTGTTATTTATTCGACCACTAAAAGAGAGTGGCTTAATATATCCCTATTATGTCACTGTGTGAGCTCTAAGAACCATATTATTTTGGTTCCTCTTATGCCTTTATAACCTAGGACTGTGTTATGAAGAGAATACTTAATGTCGCTACTTTAGTATGTACCTAAAGGACCATGATTGATGCAGTCCGGCGGGGCATATCTAGGAAAACGGTTAGGCCATATTGGATTTACATGAGTAGCTGGGGATGATAATTCTGTGATACACTATTATATTGTGACTCATAGCCCGAACGACCTTGTCAGTATTTGTTTACAGATATGGCCATGAGTACAAATTGTGGGGTTCAAGTATCGCTTTGAGATAAGTCTCGATTGGGATAAAGGATGTTGAATCTGGTGTAGCAGAATTGTCTAGGGCATAGACGAGATTACTTGTTTGCAGTGAGGTACTATGTTAGTTTGATGATAGCTTAATATAGTACTCATATTTTTATTTTTCTCGTATGGTCGCACGATCCATTTCCTGTATATATATGAGATATAAAGATGAGAGATCTGAAAAGTTTAGAACTCAACCTATGTGGATGAGTGGGAGATGTAAGAATATGGGTCGTGTGTGTCCCAAATCCCATATATCTGTACATCCAAATATTTGAGTTCAAATTATTGAATTCAAATTATAACGACATGATAAGATATGATGTTCATCTTATCTTGTGGGTTGTTACAAGATAGTCTTATCATGTGAGTTATTACATGATGTTCGCAAAACATGTTTGCGGAAGATAACAATATATAACTTGTAAGAACATTTATAGTATTATTTATGTTTGACATGTTCTAGACAATAACCATATTGAGTGAATTGTCATGTTGAGAGTTTTGTGTATTTGTAATCGAGTTGTTAGTATGTTCATTTCTATCTTGAGAGAGGATTCAAGGGGTGTGTTAGAGCAAAGAAGAGCTACCGGAGGGCAAAAATGTCATTTTTAGACATCGTCACTTTACCGGAGGGCAAAAATGTCATTTCCAGATATTATGACTTCAACAAAAAGCATCAGGATTTCGAGATGACCAGTCTAGCTCAAATATGAAAAAATTGCAAAAGATGCAATATACCTACGTTGACAGAGGCTGAAACAGGACAAATTAGCTCTGACCTACGCTGTGGTTTTGGAGCTGGGAGGGGACCTTATGCCCTAGACCTACACCCAAGCGTATGTCCCAATGCTTGGTCACGTGATCATTTGTTATGCATAATTTGTTTCGGGGTGCTTTCGGATTTTCCATTTTGGTCTCTCCTTCGAGTTTTTAAGTTATCGACGACTTCATACCTCTACGTATAGGCGTATACACATATTTACATAATATTTTAGAGGATTTATCAACATATTGTGAAATTACGCAAAAGGGCAATGTTAGAGTTTTCTTTAACTTGGTCTATAAATACCAAGGTTCTACAAGAGAAGAGACTACGATTTTTTACGATAATTTTTCAAGAGGGTTTTTGGTGAGAGCTCTGCAATATTCTATCATTCATATTCTTCTACATAGTGATACACATAGAGAGGTGATTATGGAGTGATCATACATATTGGTGTTCTCTCTTGTGTTGAGGTTTTCCAATTGTGTTTTTACACTGAAGTTCTTAATGCACGATTGGATGATCTAGTTGCTGAAAAATCATCACACCGTCTTTTGCAACGAGGTTGCTTTGATTCGTTGAAGAACGAAGCCATTTGAGTTCGGAGATCGGAGCGAGAAGCTTCGTGGTTATTTGATCTGTTGAGAAACAGAGTCGTCAGAGTACGGAGCGGAACGAGAGCTTTGTGGAGCGCGAGTGAATCTAGACTTTCAGACGTCAAGTGAAGAACAACAGATTACATTGGTTGTAACTATTGTTTTAATAGAGTCTGTACAAATTCTCTAATTCATAGTGCATCGATACCCGAGTATATCCGTGGTTTTTACTTGGAATCTTTCCAAGGTTTTTCACGTAAAAATATCGTATGTCTCTTGCTTTATTTTCTGCACTACATTGATGTTTGTTTGATATTGCTTGAATGATGTGGTTTGAGAATTAGGGTTTTGTGATTGGATTAAAATTGACTTTTTCGCAATTAAATATTAATTTGTCAATAAATCCACAAAAAGCCTATTCACCCCCCTCTAGGCTATTTTCACCATCGTCTAGGTAATTTCGTAACTTATATATATGGGCGTATAACAAACAGAACATAACGAACAATGATATTATTATTTATTCTCTCACTCTGAATACCTCATTGGGTGCCATCCATCAACCCAAAGATTTGGATTGTGGAAATACGTAGGGGACTCTAATAGCCACTTTATTGACGGGAAAAGTAATTAGCAATCTTTCACACGTATTAGTGCGATTTCGTCAGTGCGGGTGGTGTTCTTGATTCATTCGCTGGTGGTTGGAGCAGTTCGTAACATAAGCTCATTGATTGTACGCTTCGACGGTATTCGGGCAACTGAGGTAACCCAAATACCTTATGTATGTTTATTACATGTTTTCCTTCACATACAAATGATAAAACAAAAATCGATCACTAAGTTATCCCCACATTTGAATTTTATTTAATAAAACTCTAACTTCATATAAATTTATAACACCAAATGAATGTTTTAAATCAAATCATAAGTTCACCCTAACAATTTTATAATATTCAAACAAAAATATTACACGCATATACATAAAAGCCCTGTATTTTATCATCTTTCACATCCATTCTTACCGCCCACCACCATAAGTCCCCTCCTCTCTCACCTACTGACTTGGTTTCCCTTTACAAAAGGTTTGTTTCTCTCTATATTTTTTTCTTTGTTATTAGAAAATTAACCTTTTGGGGGTATAATATCGAAATTCGTTATTGTGTATGAAAAGAGGTTCATTACTTATTTAATTTAATTTTCTTTTGAATATGATAGTGCTTAGTACTTATGGTTTTGATGTTGAAGCAATGTGTTATAATTTTAATTTTGGAAATCAATAGTGTAGTTTTTGGTTTAAGAAATTCTTGTTCTTAGTTTTGAAATTGACATGATTTTTTTTTTGCATAACTTATGTTATATATGTTATATATGTAATATATAGTTCTGAATTGCTTTAGGGTGCGTTTGGTAACGGTGCGGTGCGGTGTTAGTTTTTGGTTTTGGTTTGGGTTAGGTTGGATTTGGTTTGGTGTAGTTTTATTTTGGTTCCAAACCATGTTTGGTGTAGATGGTTTTGATGTGAGAAAAAATGATGCTGAAAAACCAAATCATGTTTGGTAAAGTTGATATGGGTTGAAATTCTAAAACCAAACCATGTTTGGTAACTTGGGATGATTTTACATTTTATTTATAAATATTAAAATTTTGTAATATTAAAATATATTAATATACTAATATATTAATATATTAATATTAAGATTAAAATATTAATATAATATTAAAATATATTAATATTATAATATTAAAATATAATATTAATATTAATATATTTTAATATTAAAATATATTAATATTAATATTAGAAAAATGGGCTTTGGTTTGGTGTGGGTGAGATGGTGCAACAATGCTACAGTGTTACAGTGGTATGGGGTACTATAGTGCCCGCACCACCCAAAACCATCAAAGTTGATGGTTCCAAAAATGACTCAATTTGGTATCATTGGTTTGTTACAGTTGTACCAACATCAATCTTACCAAACATGGGTTGATACCATTTTTTCACACCAAAACTAAAAAATTGGTACCAACCCATATTACCAAACATGACCTTAAGGCATCATGGTTCGAAATCGAACCAAACCGATCTTTTATGATTTAGTTTGGTTCATTTACTAAGGTTCTGATTTCGGTTCTTGTTTTCAAGAAATTGTTAAGAATAGTTTAATTCCAAATATACTATATAGCAATTATATAACAAAACATAAAAATGATTCAAGGAAGGTTCAAAATTCAAATGGTCCCCTTTAATTTACCCAGGAAAAAAGGTTCAAATGGTCCGGCTTCCTTTTCAACAGGCCGAAGCCGACAAGCAAGGCCAGAGGCCCAAACTTAACCTAACTTGAAAAATATTTTTGGGCTTGAATTGTGAAAATCACTACTCAGTCCGGACTGGGACATACAATTTTATTTTGGGCTTGGACAATTTTTTAGAAAACTAAAAGCCCAACCCACCCCGAAATTGAATATTTATATGCATAAAAGTGCAAAATACCCCCATTGAACTATCCCCAATTAGCAAAATACCCACTTGTACTATAAAAGTGAACAAATTAGTCCATCAAGTTCTCAAAATTGAGAAAGTTACCCCCCAGACCCATTTTTTGAATGTCAAATTACCATTATACCCATATATTAACCTTTTATAAAACATTAAAATAAGGGTTAACTTCATTCACACCCCAAAAGTTTATTTTATCTTCAATTAGATCCCTTTGAGTTTGACAAACTTCATTTACACCTCTTATTTTTCAAACTCACATCATTTAAACCCCCTAATTCCACTTAATACCTAATCTACCCTTAATGGTGAGATAAGTGGTGTTTGAAAACAAGGATTCAATTTTTTTACTACCCTCAAATTTTATTATCTCTATCCATTATTTTCCCACTTTTAACATTATTATCTAGTTATAGAAATATCTTTATATATATATATATATATATATATATATTTTACTATAAACAAATTTGTTTTTTGATATATGCCACGATAAAAAATAAATGCGAGATATTTTGTTATTCAAACTACCAATTAGGATATATTATTTTCTCTCTTTTAATATTATTATCTAGTCATATAAATTATTATATATATATATTACTATAAATAAAAAAAATTATGCCAAAATTTGACTAAAAGATTGGTTATGTCTATTGACCGAAATTTGATCAAAACATTATTGTCGAAATTAATGGTAGTTCGAAAACAAAAGGTTGGTTCTGTCTATTGACCAAATTTTTTTTTTTATCAATTATCACTTAAAATTTGATAATTTTAAAACACATTTTTTATTTTAGTGATAATGACTCAAATTGTCAAACGACGGAGTCGTGACTTCAAGTAATGAGAATAACCCATTTGGGCATAAAAAATAAATAAATAAATAAAAATAAAAACTTCAGCATTAATTTTTTATTTTTCCATAAAAAAATGGTTTATAGTAATATATATATAACAAATAATTTATATAACTAAATAATAATGTTAAATTTGAAATGGTCTAATTGAATATAAAACAAACTTTAGGGGTATAAATAAAGTTAACTCTTATTTTTATATTTTACAAAAAAGTTAATATATGAGTACCATGTTAACTTGACATTCAAAAAGTGGGTCCAGGAGGGAAACTTGCTCAACTTTGAGAACTTGAAGAACTGATTTGCTCACTTTTATAATACAAGAGAGTAGTTTCCTTACTTGGGGATAGTTCAGGGGGTATTTTGCACTTCTTTTTTTTTTAAAAGTAAAGAAACTCACGCAAATGTCTCTACTGAGGCTCGAACCCTTGACCATTTGAGAGTAAGGACTTGGTACCGCATGGCCATTAGGCCTTTGGAAGAAATTAAATATATTGTAGTGTAACTTGACTTAAATAATGAAGTTATTTATATATACACACCACAATAATTTTTTGTTTGCTTCTGAGTAAGAAAATTCATCTAACCAATCACAATAATTGTTAAATGTTCTTGTTGTGTTGGTGATGTAATTTTCATTTTATTTTTTATTGTTTTGTCATATCATTTCATCATTATATTTGGAGTGGATGAATTTTTTGTTTACCGGCCGGTAATATGTAATCACTGGCTTCATATAAACAAATATATACATATATAAAATATTGCGGTAACACATGGTCAAAGTATACAGACCATACCAGAATTTAATGTGTATCGACATGGTTGTTATTTTTAAAAAATGCTGTTAGTCGCATGATTTGTTGTTGGTTCGATTTTTTTTATTATATGAATTTGAACCTTAATAGGTAGTAGCATTGATTCTCGTACATAAAAAGAAACAATTTTTCCCCCCCCCCCCGAAAATTTAAGTAATTTATAAAATATATAAAGTTAAAATAGTCCATATGTAGTAGAGAGGGCAAAATCAAATAAAGGCTAATAGCCCAAACAAGAATAGCCCTAAAAAATCAAATAAGACAAGTACGTGGTCAAATACAAAGAGAGATCAATATCATTGGATAATGAGTACTAGAATCCAATGAGCCCATTTAAGGATCTCTAGCTAATAGCCTAATAGCTGTCTGGTGGTTTCGGTCGCGGTCTGATGAAGAATGACGATAAGTCCCATGTTCAACGAGCATGTTGAACAGCCAACCCATTACGATCGAAATGATTAAGAAAGCAATCTCTCACAAACCGTGTTGCGAATTTCAGAGAAAATAAGATGTTATAATTCACAAGAGACCTTGAATATGCGGGAAGTTCCTTTTTATATCTATAGGTGATTGTTGAAGTTGTCACGCCCCAATCTACCATACTTGAGGGGTATATAGTTCTTAGTCGATTTAATTATTATGCAATCATATGTATATATGTATTTTTATATTAGTATAAAAGCACGTGCGATGCACGTGGCCTTTAAAATGATTAATATAAGAGAAATTATTTTCAAATAATGAATTAAGTATTGATTTAATCAACGTGTTAAACAATATTTTGTCATGTTTATTTTTTTCAACACGTGCTCACGTGCCCATATAAAAACAAAATATAAAAAATTAATAAAATTATTATAGAAAATTTATTACAATATACTATGATCAATAACAAAATTAATAAATTTACATTTATCCGATATGAAGTTTATGTAACAAATTCTTAAGCAAAATATTTGTCTATGCAACAAATTTTTACGCTTACATCTATCTACAACTTATGTTATGAATTTCGATACATATCTTTAGTTTGTACATGTATTAAAAATCAAGCAAAATAATAAACAAATAGAGAGGTATACGCTTTTTAGCAATGACATATATTATCATGGATTTAAGATCCGAGAGATATGGACGGAGGATGAATGAGTTAAAATTATGTTCGTTGAGTGGTAGATGTTAACATATTATATTAAAGAAGGAATGTTTATATTCATTTAGACTAAAGAAATAATAATTTAATCATCACAAAAATTAAATCAAAGTTTAATAATAATTTTATTTGAAAGATCTTTCATCCCTGATCATGATTCATCTATTGATACTGATTTAGGTAATAGTGACATGAATTATGAATGAATATAATTTTTTGTGACAAAGAGAAATGAAAGAAAATTGAATTAGAGGAAATATGAGATTGAAATACTCTTGAACAATAATGATAAAATTAAGTAAACTGTAATCAATTATAGAGTTTACAAATACACGCATACCTTCAAATAAATAACTTGAACAATAAAATCAAGTCTGCAAAAAAGAAAAAAAGAAAAACAGTTAGAGAGAAAACAAATTATACTAATTGATCAGTGTAGAGATGAAATACGTGTAAATATAATTGTACATATTTATACATAAAATTCTACAGTTGTAGAATCTTAAAAGTCCAAAAAGTATACTATTGAAGTTTTGAAGAGTCATAAAACTTCTATTACTCTAGAGGGTTCTAACCGCTTAAAAGTTTATCTTAAAGGACTTTTAAATGTATTTTGGGTAAGAAAAAGAAATATTCAAATAGAGTGAATCTTACAAATGAGGAAATTTTCCCTCACCTTCAAGCTAAAAAGGGAAATAAAGTCCCTACTTCTGCTAAGGAAGCTCTTCTTAAGGAGCCTCCTCCTTTTATTCCTAATACCAGGATTACTCAATATGTCTTAACCTTGGAACCTCAGGATGTCCAATGGATGCCTGATCCTAGGGAGATCAAACGCCGTTATCTTGGCGATGTGCAGAATTATGGTGCACCTCTCAATAAAGAGAGATATGTCTATGAGATGATTTTACAGGAAACAAATTCTGTCATCATCACCCATACTTATGAAAAGTCTGATGACAAAGTCAAAAGCCCAATTTCATATTCTAAAGTTGTTATCAAAAGGGTAATGAAACCCACTGATTGGGGGCTTGACCCTGCAAGGCCCAGGACTTTTTCTCGTTCTGGAAAAATGTTTTCATTTAATTATTGGGATTATAAAGAAGCATGGAAACATGCATTTTTATACCAAAATGTCAAATACAAGCATACTTGATTTTTTAAATTTTGTCATGAATCTTTAAAAACCTCGTATCCAAATTGGATTTTCTATTGGTGGCGTTTATATGGCCCTGAGCTTGATATATTACCTAAGCTTATTCGTGATGAATTTAGTGCTTGGGCTGTCCATCATCCTCAATTACGAGGACAGGATAATCTTCCTGAAGGATTTTCAAAATTACTCTTTTTTGCTGAATTTGGCATTCCTTGGATTTCCAAATGGGAATTAAATTGTAATTTTGATGGTTTGAAGGTTCCTACTCTTTATAGAGAGTTTTCTTATCGTTGGTGGTCTTCTGTTTCTTCTGAAGATTTGGCTACCCAGATTATTGAGAAAACTAATGTCTATGTTGAGAATGTGCAGAAATCTCAGCTGGTAATTAAACCAGTTTCTAATCCATTTGAGGAAATTAAGTCCTCTTTCAGAATCCAGTTCCCTAATTTGGGTGAATCAGAATTGATGGTCAAATGTATGGAATTTATGAAGACTCAGTTCATGAGTTCTTTTGTTCCTTCTACTTCTGCTATTCCAGATTCAGTTCCTGATGATCAGTCTATGGCTAGTCAGGATGATGTTAATGCTTATTCTTGTCTTGCTGGCGAAGCCCAGAATCCAGAGGATGAGCTGGATGATGATGGTGAAGCTACCATGGGTGATTATTGGGATGCAATGATCACTGCTGTATCCACCTCTGCCCCCAAGGGTCATTGTCACAAATGACGTTTGCCATGATGTCACATGCCATATGACGTTTGCGATGACGTCAGCCCCAATTATCAGACTTTTGAGTCTTTTGTCGTTTTATGATAATTGTGTCAATATGTATCAGATAATAATGATCTGTCTTTTATGTCGGTCCGTGATTCCCGGATCTGGTCGGGTAAAGTAGTTTGCAATCACTGTCGATGGGGCCCCTTGTGCACCCGAGGATTGCTTTTCTGACTTTACTTTTGCTTTGCTTTCTTAGGTCTATATAAGACCAAGTAGGTTTTCATTTGGGCTTCTTCTTTTCTCTCTCAAGTTTTCAGAGATTGTTTTCTCTCTTCTTTGGAGTGCTTTTAGTTTGTAATTTGTTCTTCAGTTTGTAATAATAATAGTTTGTAATAAAGACAACCAGTGTTGCAGTTCATTGTAAGTATATGCTTCTGAGCTTCTCTTTCTCTTTCCGCAATTTGGTATCAGAGCCATGTTAGAGTAGTTTTATTTGATGATGTATGAATCTGTATAGTATGATTTATATTGTTTAATGTTTCTAGTATTTATATAATTTTGTTATTCTGTTAAATGTATATTTGAATTATCATCATGATTTTATTCTGCGGTTATGGGTCGTCATAAAGTCGCGTGTGGAATGTTTAGGTATTTTTGCATTTGATTGCTCCTTGTACCATGTTTCCCATAAATCGTTGACAGTCGAGTAACCATAGGTTTAAAACGAATCATGATAGTTCAGGTAACCATTTAGCATAATAATAATAAAAAAAAATAAATAAAAAAAAATAAAAAATAAAAAAGGAAAAAATTTGAATTTTATAAATCACTCTATTATTTTTCATATATCATCAAACCTATTCTTCATGAGTAGTTCCAGTTCTTCCACGAAGAACAAAGAATTGATTTCTTTTCATAACCAAAACCAGTTAATGAATGACTGGACAATTCATCGGGTTAAACCCAAAACCATATATAAATATGGTATTTTCGAAATGATAAGTACCATGGCAATTAAAACCATGGAGCAGACCATAGGTCTAGATGATCAGGACACTACACTTAAGTTGTTGAGTCCAAAAGATTTGGAAAATTATGGTTCAAATTATAAATTTATCCATATAGGGTTAATCCAAGTTGCCTTTCGGCCTTTAACCTTACTTGGTATGAATTCTGCTCTTCAAGCCACCTTGAGAGATGGTAGGTGTCTCGATTTTAGACCCTCCTTAATGGGTGTTGTTGAAACTAGTCTAAGTCATGGACCAGTTTATTTCAATGTTTTCCCCAATTTGTCATTGTCTTTGACAGATCCTAATTTATATGAAGCACTGAATCTTCGTATTCAAACTCATGGGTATAATTACATGCCTGGAACTGAATTAATATGTGTTGACTATAGGATACAGTATAAGGTGTTAAATACCTTATGTCCTAAGGTTCGAACCATGTCTAGTTCAGGTCAAAATGTGTTAATTGACACCAATTTAATGACTTCTAAGGTTGCTACCCCTAGGATGATCCCCTGGGATGAAGTTGTTTTCCCTGATACTTGGACTATACAAAATGCTGTTCCTCCAAGACCTTTAATTGATCATGATATTAATTCAATCATTCAACATGTTGATGGTGAGGTTGTTTTAAATTTCAAACAGTCTGATATTTTGTCTCGTAGTCTTTCTACTAGAGAGTCGTCTCTTAGGAGTATTCCTCCATATAGAGTCTCTATTCCCTCTAGTTCCAGGAAGTCTAATGTTGAATTGAATACTGAAGTCTCCTCTGAAGAAAATGTGTCTTTAGATGGTGTACGTTTATCTGACCAGCAAATTCCGCATGGTATTTATACTCGTAGGGAATCTTCTACCCCTACCGCATCTGAATTGAATTTTTAATGGTTTTTATCGTAGATAGAAATACTATTAATGATGATTTTCAGAAACCAGAATATAAAGCTTTTCGAAGTTGGTATTTTGGAATGTTCAATAAAGAACAGCTTGAATTTTATAAAACCCAGTTTTATAACTATATTGATTTGACAAAAGAAATTGTGCCTTTTGCCAAATGGTTTTGTTACTATTATAGTATTCAAAATCCTTCAGTTCTTGTTTTAGATAAACTTCTTAAAACTTGGACTACTTCTGATGGTAAAGTGATTTACTCGGTTCATCCACCTCCAGAATCTTTGAAAATTGAATCTTCTGGAAGTAGTAAAACCTCTCCTGATTCAATTGTTCCCAAACCTATTGAAGCTTCTGCTTATATTAGGCTTGGTAATAATTCTTCTAAGGATCCTGTCACTGCTGATTTTCATAATATTTTCAAACAGAACAATTACACTAATTTGTGTTTTCAAACTGTTGGAAAACAATTGTCTCGAATTGAATCTAATCTTGATTCCATGATTTTGTCTACTGGAACTACTCATGAAGAAATTCTTTTGTGTTTTTTGGTATTTTAAAATTGGTAATGAATATATAGAAATAATGAAAATGTATAAGAGTTGAATAATACATTGCAAAATCATTGGATTTTAAATGTATTTTTAGTAACTATGACTACTATTAATATACTCTTTACCAAATTTGTAGGGAATGTTAAGAGATTGAAAAATAATTACTTCAAAATAACATGCAAAGAAGATTGTTTTGTATTTGTAAAACAAACCCAAACACGTTGAGTAATCTCAAACATAAAAAATCCATTGATATTATATTAGTAATCAATAAATCATTTAATGAAAAAACAAGCATTGAATCAATTTAATGCGTTCACATATCACTCTATGTATTTAAAATAAACACTATTTATATTTTTTTAAAAATGTTTGGAAATAAAAAAGGTCCTTAGACTTTTATAATAAAAATAGAATATAAATATAGATATAGATATAGATATAGATATAGATATAGAAATGAGATAATATTAGTAGGCACTTAATTCCTTTAGCAATTGAAAAAGTGAATACAAAACTCACGACCTTACAAATTTCAAAACTGAAAAATCAGTGCTACACTAATTTTTGTGTACAATTAATATATAGTCATTATGCATTGAATAGCACTAATTTACGCATACAAATAATATATAGCCACTATACATTAAATAGTACTAATTTATTTATAGTATTAATCATGAAACAACACCATGTAATTATTCCTCAAAATAAAACTTTTTTTATTTTTAAATGTATGGAAATAAAAAAAAAACACAATTTATATTTTAAAAAAAACAATAAAATGTATGGAAATAAAAAAACGTCATTAGACTTTTATAATAAAAATAGAATATAGATATAGATATAGAAATGATATAATATTAATAGGCACTTAATTCTATTAACAATTGCAAAAGTGAATACAAAAACTCTGCCATCTTACACATTTCAAAAACTGAAAATTCAGCATTACACTAATTTTTGTGTACAATTAATATATAGCCACTATACATTGAATAATACTAATTCATTTATAGTATTAATCATGAAACAACACCATGTAATTATTCCTCAAAATAAAACTTTTTAATGAAACAGATTTAATACACTTCATTTGAAAATAAAAACAAACATCCTTAGACTTTTATAATAAAAATAGAATATAGATATAGAAATGATATAATATTAATAGACACTTGATTCCATTAACAATTGCAAAAGTGAATACAAAAACTCACCATCTTACACATTTCAAAACTGAAAATTCAGCGCTACACTAATTTTTGTGTACAATTAATATATATAGCCATTATGCATTGAATATTACTAATTTATGTGTACAAATAATATATAGCCATTATACATTGAATAATACTAATTCATTTATAATATTAATCATGAAACAACACCATGTAATTATTCTTCAAAATAAAACTTTTTAATGAAATTGATTTAATACACTTCATTAATGAAATAAATTTAATAAATAATAAAACAAATATTTTTTTATTTAAAATATTATATTAAAATGGAGAAAAATAATCCAAAGACTTACCCTTTTAGAATAATATATATATATATCTCCATATGTTGATTTGTTGAAGTCCGGTCCTACATAAATGATACATTGTGCGCCATGTAGGGCCTGTTTGGGAACTTGGTTTTGGTTTTGGTGGTCTTGGGTGATTTTAGGTAAATCTAAAACCTATATATGTTTGGTAAGGAGTTGGTCTTGGTCTTGATATAATTATATATATATATACTAATATGTATTAAAAATATATAAATATGAAAAATATATATATATATATAATTGGAAAAAAATATTAAAATGAAAATATATATATAATTAAAAAATATTTAAAATTCCCGAAAACATTTGACATTTTTATTTTATTTTTATTCCAAAAAATATATATATAATCGAAAAAAATATTTTAAAATGTGAAAATTATATATAAAATTCAAATAATATATCTTAAATTCGAAAAAATATATATAATTCAAAAAAAATATAAAATTCTGAATAATTTTATTATATACTGAAAAATTTTAAAAATTTAGAAAAAAAAGGATATAAAATGGGGAAAAATAATTTTTTTCCGAAAAATAATTATATATTATTTTTTTCAAAATAATTCATATTCTCGGCCATATATATATATATATATAGAGAGAGAAAAAAAAAAAAGTCAAAATTGGTAGGCCCAAAACCAAGTCCAAAACTCACCAACCAAACATGGTTTGGTCTTGAAATCAAAGACCAAAACCAAAACTAGGCCCAAAACCACCTATCCAAACAGGCCCGTAATGTAGATGGCAGCGTCGTCACTCCATGAAACAAAATGCTGATGATGCATGATAATTAGGGCTTACAATTTTGGGTTACGGATCGTATTTGTGTCGGGTCGAGATCGTGTCGAGTCGAAATCGTGTCGTGTTAAAAAGACCTAGTTAATATACGTGTCAAATATCTTCAACCCTAACCTAACCATGTCGTGTTCGTGTTGACCCACGTGTCGACCCATGTAATCCATTTAGCATATTTATTATAATATTTTAAATTAAATTTGACATGATCCAATACGAAATAAACTATTTAACCTATTATCAACAAAATTAAATTGATTTTGACACGATCCAGTACTATTTTATTGATATATTTCAATCCATGACTAATTAGAGAAAATAAAAATATAAAAATAAAGATAAATATAAATATAATCGTGTCAAACGTCTCGTGTTCGGGTTATCCATGTCGTGTTCGGGTTGACCTTTATATTCTCGTGTCGTATTCGGGTCGATCCTTTTTAGGCCTTAACTCTTTTATGCTCAACTCTAACCTTTTTAAATAACATCGTGTTATTGTATTGTGTCCAATTTTGCCGTAATTGAAAAAAATGGTATAATGCATGCATGGACATGACTGCTGAGTGCTGATGATGCATGGTAATACGGAATTACAGATATTGGTATAGTGCATGTTCTGCGCCACAAAATATATAAGTGGGGTATATATATATATATATATATATATATAATACGGGGTGGCAAGAAGGTGTTTTAACTTTGCAAAAAAGACGAGGGCAGCCAAAGTGGGGTTGGTCAAAGATTCCCCTTTATTTTCTTTCTTTTACCCTTGACTTATCTTTTTATTTTTTTGTTTTTTCCGGAAAATTAAGCAAACCTTTTTCAATTACCATTGAAGACATGTTTAGAAATCCCAAATATTTTTCATTTTCTGTTCTCGTTCTCCAAAATAAAAATAGTTAACAAAAAATATATATATATTTTTTTACCTTTCAGAAAATAATTTTTGACTTCTGACATTATTGTATAGTTTTTTTTTTGTTTTTTTATAGTAGTGCAACTTCAACAAAAAAGAATACTGAAAACTGAATAAGAACTCTTTGAACAATATTAATATGCAAATATATATATATTTCTTTTGTATAACTTTGTTCAAAATTTATTGATTCAATACTTTCAACCATGAATGGATTCATTTAATTACAAGTCAGCTCATTAATATGTTAATATGTTTGCGCCTCTCCAATCCTGAATTCTTATCGTTAAACTAGATCCACCATTTTCTTTAGAACATAACTCGGTGGTTCAATTGGACGAGGGTTGTTACGGAATGTATATAAAATAAAATAAAATCAGAAAGTTTAGCGAACAAACTTTATGTGTGTTGCTTATAAAATTTTAGAAATAACATACAATTACTAAATATGATTCTATTTCTTATTTTGCACTAAGAAATCAAAATTGTAATTTCACTTTTAAAGAAAATAATATATATATATATATATATATATATATCTTTGCAAAGTTACAGATATAACCTCACTAGGTCATTGCCCACGTACAACAATTACTATATCATATGTAATGATAAAGCAAAGCCTCCACTATCTTTACATGCATACTATGAGAAGAGTAAAGCAAGTAGTGCTTTGCTTTTGCAAGTCACTTCAAGCATATATATGTATAACCTTGCACACCAAACCATCCATCCATCCAGTACTCTCGAGCAACACTCACCTTGTTCGTTAGATATACGATTTGAATATCACTGAAAACATTATCTCATATATATATATATATATATATAACCTTGCACACCAAACCATCCATCCATCTAGTACTCTCGAGCAACACTCACCTCGTTCGTTAGATATACGATTTGAATATCACTGAAACAATTATCTCATATATATATATATATATATATATATATATAACCTTGCACACCAAACCATACATCCATCCAGTACTCTCGAGCAACACTCACCTCGTTCGTTAGATATACGATTTTAATATCACTGAAAACATTATCTCTGAGCTAAGTTATGGAAGTGAAGTTAAGCGGTCCGATAACACCACAATGGCAACTGCCAGAGGAAGGGGCTATTCCGCCCATCTCAGCTCCTCCATTTAGAGTCCATTCATCACCTTCCATGGCTCATCAATCACCATTTCTTGATTTTTCGATCATGGAAACCCTAAAAGGCTCTGTAGCGATGAGTCCTCTAGCGAGCCCTATGAAGAAGGCCATTTCAAGCATGAAAAATTGCTTAGAAGAAGTCGGACACCTCACCAAGCTTGACCCTCAAGATGCATGGCTTCCCATCACTGAATCCAGCAACGGTAACGCATACTATGCTGCATTCCACACACTCTCCTCGGGAATTGGAGTTCAAGCTCTTCTGCTTCCCCTAGCTTTCACTGCCCTTGGCTGGTATATATATATATATATATATATATGCTTGATCAAACTCTTTAACTTATATATATATATACATATGTTCATATATACTAGAATTTCTAACTAATTTACTCTTTTATATTTGATGATTGTTACATAATATAGGACTTGGGGGATCATTTGTCTGACACTAGCCTTTGTGTGGCAACTCTATACTCTATGGTTACTCATCCAACTACACGAATCGCTACCTGGGACTCGCCACAGCAGATACCTCCGCCTCTCCATGGCCGCTTTTGGTAAGCATATATATATATATATATATAGATACATGCACACATAATTAGAGTAATGATTTATAGGCCAAATTCCATAAATGTCTTGATTAGGAACACGACAGTCATGTGGTTAATCCAAACATAACAGAATTTTGATATTCACTTTATTAACTTATTATTATATATAGAATCATAGATGAATTGAATTGCATGGTTTTTTTCAGAAGTTTGGTTCAATTATACTCGATATCTTGTAATAATTATATTGACACAATTTTCATGCTTATATTGACACAACCATAACAAATTATATTTTTATTAAACTCCAATATGACAATTATATAAATGATGTGGAAATTATCAATTTTTGTTCTTAATTATATCCAAACCATTTCCTCAGATATGTGGATCCCTCTTCTTTTCAAACGGTATTCAAGTTTCCTTCCTACCCAAATGCACCCCTCTTTAGATTTTGTTTTTCTTATTATTTTTTTTTGGTGAGAAATACACCTCAAAAATCTCAAGAAAAGAAAATTCCTGAATATAACTTGTCAAAAATAAAAATATTAAAATCATAATAGTGCTGCTAAAAATTCTAATGAATGACTTCTTGTAAGGCACTCACCAACCTCGAAACTGGATGCATGGAAAAAAAATTGTATTATATAAAAAAAAAGTTGTATTGCAAGTTATTACCCTATTATTATTTTTTTTGGGTAAATTTTTATTACCTTATTTACCGAAAAAAATAGTTTATTACCTTACGTGTTGGATTGATTTTCTCAAGTTATTTTTTTTATTTTTCTTTTCTTTGAGAAGACAAGTTAGATTTTTACCTTCTTTATACGTGCACACTTTTCGGGCGGTCCAGATAGCCAATAAGGAATTCTATGGTCTAATATGGATCATCCAAGAAGATCCACTCAAATACCATAATTGACCAAAAGGTCCAAAAGTCAAAAAGGAATGTTGGTATTTTCTACTCTTCCCTTATAGATCGATATTACTCTTCCCCTTCCTTTTCTTTTCTACTCTCTCTCTCTCTCTCTCTCTCTATATATATATATATATATATATATATATAAGACTTAGATGTGCAACCAACAGAAACTGTTCTATATGCACCAAAAAAGCAATTGGAAGTGCACAGCCAAGTCGTCGTTTAAAAAAAGTGCAACCAACAGAAACTGTTCTATATGCACCAAAAAAGCAATTGGAAGTGCACAGCCAAGTCGTCGTTTAAAAAAAGTGCAACCAACAGAAACTGTTCTATATGCACCAAAAAAGCAATTGGAAGTGCACAACCCAGTCACCAACGACGACATGATCTTGTATATATATATATATATACACTTTCCATCAATTTTCTAGTAGCAGGTTGAGGGGAATCAATAATGTTGGACTGTATAAACTATTAAAAATGCAATTGAGTCTGGTGTTTCAGAAGAAATTATTAAATAAATTTGGATTCGTTGATCTAATTAGTTCAGACATAAATAAATACGTTAATTTCATTTTATTTTTAATGAAGATTTATTGCCCCAAATTACGTAATATTTTATGCTAAAGCAATTTAGCGATACAATTGGTTATAAATATAATTTTGGCGCTTCATTGTTGTGTTTTAAGGTGAGAAGCTAGGGAAGATGGTGGCTCTATTCCCAACAATGTATCTATCGGGTGGTACCTGTATTGCCCTAATCATGATCGGAGGTGGGACCATGAAGACTTTCTACCACATCATCTGTGGGCCCACAAGCAACCCATTAACGACCGTTGAATGGTACTTGATTTTCACTTGCTCGGCCACAGTCCTAGCTCAGCTTCCTAATTTGAATTCTATTGCTGGTGTTTCCCTCATCGGTGCAATCACAGCCGTCAGTTATTGTACTCTTACGTGGGCCATCTCTGTCACTAACGGTAGGCCCACGGGCGTCTCCTATGGCCCACCAGCACCACCTCAGGCCCAAGGGCTTTTTGCCATTCTCAATGGGCTTGGTATTATTGCCTTCGCTTTCAGAGGTCACAATCTTGTTCTTGAGATACAGGTTAGTCTCATTCTCACAACTCATACAGATTAGTACTAATCATATGGGTAAATGTATACATATAGACACATATAGTAATGGGTTTTTCTTTGTGGTTTCATTTTGATATATGCTGAAATGTGGGTATTTTTTTATTTCATTTTCAGAGTACCATGCCTTCAAGTCCAAGGCACCCATCTCGTATACCAATGTGGAAAGGAGTGAAGTTTTCATATTCAATCATTGCACTATGCTTGTTTCCACTGGCAATAGGAGGCTACTGGGCTTATGGAAACTTGGTAAGCATCTATGATAGTAACATTCTTATCGTGTGTGTATATATATATATGTGTGTGTGTGTATGTACATATCTGAGAAGCTAATTGAACTTGTGGAATGATAACAGATACCTGCAAATGGAGGGTTGTTGAGTGCCTTGTACAAGTACCATGAACGTGACACTTCAAAAGTTGTTCTGGGAATGACAAGCTTATTCGTAGTGATCAACAGCTTGACCTCGTTCCAGATATACGCAATGCCAGTTTTCGACAACCTTGAGTTCAAGTACACCAGCAACATGAACAGACCATGTCCGCGATGGCTAAGAACAGCGCTTCGCGTCTTCTATGGGTGCCTGGCATTCTTTCTATCAGTGGCATTCCCTTTCTTGCCGAGCTTGGCTGGTCTGATTGGAGGGATCGCGTTGCCAGTCACGTCAGCCTATCCTTGTCTAATGTGGATAATGATCAAGAAGCCCAAAAGATACAACACAATGTGGTGGCTTAATTGGGGATTAGGATGCCTAGGGTTGATCCTGAGCATACTGTTGGTATTTGGAGCAATATGGATCATTGTGACTCTAGGCATTGAAGTTCACTTCTTTAAGCCACAGTGATAATCGGCGAAAGGAATAAGTATTTCGAGAGTCACACATTCGACTTTTTTTTTTTTTTATGTGAGTGGGGATGTGATCATTATCGCTTACTCGCACAAATGCAGTCGAATGTGTCAAGACTTGCGGACTCTCTATCACAACTCTCAACCAAATCGCGCTAGACACAAATATATAGTTGAAACTGAACTCGTAGCCTTGATTCTGGTGAAAAAGCTCTATCTAAACTAATAAGCACAAAGCCACTAGTGGTTTCTTCTAGGATCTCAAAACCATCAATTAACCTACTATGATGTACTGGTGTAATGTGAAAAGTGGTCACACGCCACGTATCTGATACATGTATTCTCGCCAACTAATGTGATAATATATGAACATTTATTGCATACTGGACGTATATATACTGTAACTGTAAGCAGGAATTTAACATTTTCATACAAGAAGATCAATTTCAAGAGCACAGAACACTAACTAATCTGTGGCAGTCCTAGAATATGTTCTGCAAAATCTGGAAAATATAATCTTGAACGGGTTATATAAACGTGAAACCAAGCCAAACTACCTCTCAAATTTTCAATCTTCAAAACTTTAGAGAACAATTATATGGTTCGCCAATCGCCACTAGCATAACAAAAATAAGTCAAGTGCAAATATTGACATATAAATTCAGAATGCGTGTACTTGAAAAAGAGCATTTTTATTGACCACTAAAACTTGTTTATTGAAGTTCCATTGAAGCGTACATTAAAATTAGAACATCACTAGTTAAAGCAGTGCACACAAGTAACATGAGATTAATTTACTCATTTGCCATCCAAATCACACAGCGGAGGCAATTCCCTTCAACTAGTAAATCAAAAGCTTTGTTGATGTCTTCAAAGTTCACCTCATGTGTGACAAATTCATCAAGTTGAAGCTCCTAAGTATAGAGGAAAAGAGACAAAAAGAAGGATTAACTGCGTAGAAACATAATGCAACTTATTGATCATATTTATGCAGAACCAGTATTACAAGGCGGGGCTTCAGAATACACCACTTTCTTTTCAAATTTAATTACGGTGATTTAGGTAAGTTACAGAAAATAGCACACCTACATTTAAATGTATTATAGCACATTCCAGAATGGGATGAGGGCAAAAGTAATGGGAATGAGTAACATACATCGTAATTCTTATTAAGAAAATTTCCAACGCACAAGAAACTAGCTTTAAAAACTCTTACAACGCCTTTTCACTAACAAATGGACAAATTCACAACACACTGCCACGTACTTAATTACGAGAGAAACCACCTCATAAAAGCATCTAACACTTCTCAACAATTATGAATATCTAAATCATAACCAATTTATATCTATTATCAATTGTCCACGAAAAAGAGAGAACGTTTGTGAAGTATCAATTTACCTTGTCCATGTAACGTTTGATAAGGATGGGAATATCTGATTTAGCTTTGAGCCCACCAAACAGGGAACCTGTGATGGTTTTCCCACTGTGAAGGACCTCTAAAGAACTAAAGCTCAATTGGGAACCTGGCTTGTCCACTCCCACCACAACTGTCTTTCCCCAACCCTGAACTTACATAACAAAGCTAGTTACTTCAAAAACTCATCCAACCACAAGAACGGAGAAGTTTAATAATAAAAAATAGTTCACTGCACTACAACATAAACTACTAGATATTTTATTTTTCATTCATGTTTTTGTTTTACTATTCGGGTAAGGTAAAGTCTACTAGTGAGAATGTGTGAGAGAGGGAGACCTTTCGACAGCAAGCAAATGCTTCATGCACCAAGGATGCCAAGCCAACACACTCAAAGCAATAGTCTGCACCCCCGCCGGTCATCTCCTTTATCACCTGTTAAATGTTAAACACAACAAATGAAAAACTTACCCAGTTTTTAGAAGCAAACCTATAATTCATGTTTCCTCCACCCCATGCTTCCCCCTTGGACATGATGATTCCAAACAACCTCCTGTTTGTTTTAATACATATATCCTCCTCAAACATCACGATGATGATGATTTCAAGACAACCGTATTCCCATGATATGTTTAGCAGATTGACAAAGTAAAGCAACAACAAG
The DNA here is from genome assembly GCA_963922005.1 of Cornus suecica. NCBI lineage: Eukaryota > Viridiplantae > Streptophyta > Magnoliopsida > Cornales > Cornaceae > Cornus > Cornus suecica. The sequence goes on from OY998240.1 coordinate 87,553,538, forward strand.
GCACTTTCGGGGCTTCATTAGGATCCCGTCCTGTAACTTGCCAAATGCTAAGCATCGTATAATCTCATAACCTTTGAAAAGGAAATACTCGATCACATTGCTAGATCAGAAGAGTAACATTCTCTATAACCCTCCTAAGAAGAAATACTAATTGCTATGAGAGGCCTCCTCATATTTTACCAACTTTGTCTTTTTATTACGATACTAGATCAATAAGGCTTTTTTAAAAGAAAAACAAGATCTACTTGAGGAACATTCTCAATCTACAAAACTCATATCCTTTTACTTTAGCAATTAGTGATTCCATCAAGTGAATAAGAAATTCTAGCTCTAAAGACGAAGTGCATGAGTTAAGAAGAGTACCTCACTCACAGGTTTATCCCCACAGCAGCCAGGGTTGACGAAATCAGTAAGCCCAAATATTTTCCCTGTTTGAGAAAGAAAAGGACAGCAACATTCAAGTCTATGGAAGAAGAGCTCATGTATAGCAAAAATAATTTCTGACATTGACTTTTTGCTATTTGATTTATGTATCTTGTTTCTTGCAGCCATCTTCAAGTAAAAAAAAGGTCCATTTAGTATAGTGGCGACCAGGTTGAACATTATGTATAGTGGCGAAACTTGCAAAAAACAAGAAAAAGTATTTACCCATTTCAAATTTTTCTGGTTTCACATCCACCCCAATAATTCTACATGCTCCATGCACTCTTGCTCCCTCTGCAACCTACAGACCCGATGAAAAAGTGATGCTTTCTCAACAACCTATCCCATGTCACGGTAATAATAATATGGGGTTATAATTGATCAAATAATTAGAATAATACTCTTATGCTATTTGTTGCAAGACCATACCGCTAAACCAATTGCGCCCAGCCCAAATATAGCCACAGTAGAACCTGCTTCCACATTTGCTGTTCTCCAAGCTGCACCTACACCTGAAACCGCAAATAATATGTAATTCTTTCAAGCTCCGGACAATAATTTAATCATGTAATGCCCAGTGTCAGTTTAAGGATGGTGTATGAAGGCCAGTTAATGAGAGTTATCCGAACCTCTTACCTGTTGATACTCCACAGCTGAGGAGGCATGCCCTATTGGGTGGGATTCCAGGGTCAATTTTTGTTACATGAGCAACATCCACCACTGTATACTCGCTAAAACTCGACACATATAGGAAATGATATAAAGTTTCTCCTTTAAGGTCTGTGAATCTGCTAGTCTCAGTTCGATGCATCCAAGGGGAAACCTTGAAAGGGAGTTTTGTACAAAGGTTGCTCTTCGGGGATCTGCAATCTGAACATTCTCCGCAATCTGACATGAATGTTGGGATGACTAAGTCTCCTTCACTTACCTCATCTACACCCTCCCCAACGCTCTCAATTGTCCTGCACAGCATAAACATCATATGGTCAGAATCCACGGCCAGCAATTTCAAACATAACCTATTAACTATGTCCAATATTTGTAAAATGCAGACACCTCTTCTACCCCACCAGTTAAACTTTTAACTAAATCAAAACATTCCAAGACAACAAGCAATTGAGGATACAACCAATGTTCAAAAATCCAATAGTTAACGTCAAAATCTCCCAAAAATCCAGCTTCTAAAACCTTAATTCATACTACATTTATCAATATTTGACACTCCACTCAAAACATTCACCCAACGTTCAAGCCCGTCCTAAGTTGAGTGCAAGAGTTTCTCTTTTAAGGATAAATAGTCAACTCTTTGATTTTCAGCTTTCACTAAGTTAGTTGTACAACTCCAATGAGCTTGAAGCCAATGCACATATAGGCACACCAAAATGATCTATTGATAAATTGTTCAGCAAGAAATTTGTCCACATTAGACTATAACCACCATTAATGTAATTGGTATAATTTCTTAATAATTATTTTTGATGTCTGAAATATGTTTTAGGAAACTTGGAGTATAACATGAGCACTATTATACCAAGTAGCTTGTTCAACTAGTCACAGTGTAGCATTCAAACTTTTTGATGAACAAACAAGTGGACCGTTTTGTGATGGGGTAGCAAATAGCAATGCCATATATCTGTAGCATGCCCGGACCATCCAATTTCTTATCATCATCATTATATACATGTATATGTATATATATATAATTAGATTTAAATTGAATATGAAAAGAAAAAAAGAAAAAGAAAACAAGGGTCCGATAATGGAGGGAGATAGAAGTATTACCCGACAGCTTCGTGGCCGAATATTCTGGGGAAAAATCCGGGAGGATCCTAGAAAAGGAAAATGAAATTTGCAGTAATTAGTATTAGATATATATATACACACGACTTTACAAACGTCAATGGGGATTAGAAATCGATTGTATTAGAAATTGAAAACCTTCATATTCCAGAAAGTGATGTCACTGTGACAGAGAGAGGTGCAAATTATCCGAATCCGAACTTCTCCAGGCTGGGGCGGGGCCACCATCACCTCCTCTATTACAAGTGGCTCCCCTGCTCTCCGACCAACCGCAGCTACACCAATTCATATACATACATATATGCACATGTGTGTGTTTTTAGTGTGAGAAAGACTGATAAGATTGAACTGAGAAATTAATCTCTATTATTTCTGAATCTAGAAAACGAAGTTTGAATACCTCTGCATCGGATGGACTTTCCTCGCGACGACTCCGCTCTCGCCATTGCAGCCGGTCAACTCTTTCCCTCTCACTCTCTGTGTTTGTCCAATCAGTATAAGAGTCCGGTCCGATATATATATATATATATATACACACATCTATACTCAAAGTTTGATTGAGACTGTTCACCTCGCGCTCTAACGACTACTCTCAGTCTCAGACTCTCAGCTCACCACAAACTAACTAAAATTATTGAAAGGTTGAATTACATTGACCCATGGTCTATAAGTAAATTTAGGGTGAATAAAATTAAAATTTTATGAAATAATTGGGGATCTGAAAGGTTTAATTTATACTTTTATAATAGAAACAGATGCATCTTATATGACAATCTAGTCATTGAATTATGAGAACATAAAATAATTTGATTAGAACAATAAAAATGAATTATGTGAAAATATGAATTTTTATAAATGAATTTTTTGAAAATTATTTTCAATAAATTAAACAAAACACATTTTTATACTGTAAAAGTGGAAATGTCCAGCCCAGCTGAGCCCATCTGTCATCAGGCCCATCAGAGCCCATATGTCATCAGGCCCATCAAGCTTCTGGGCCAGCAAGTTTCCTATGAATCCAATAATAAAGCCCATTTAGAAAATGTATATAAAGGGAATCCGAAAATTAATAAAGGGATTCGAAGTAGTATCGAGCATTTTTATGTCTTTACATATACAGTTTCCAAAAAATAGAAAAAAAATTCATAAATACAAAGCAAGCTCTTAATGTGCAAAAATAAGTTAAGTTATATTTGTTAGTCATTAATTTCAACCTTGAGAAAATATTAATATAATTTACCCCATAAAAATATATATTCTCTCCTCTAAAATTGTATTGAATTATATTTTTAAATTCAAGTACATACCAGCGCACAATGAACTTGAATCCTCTAAAAGGACAAGTATAAAATGATAGTATTTAATTTGAATTTTGTTAAACTTAAAAGCCAACATCTAATGTGGCAGATCTTCAAAACAAGAATTTTATTTTGTTTTATTTATCTTCTTTTTTTTAGCAAACATATTTTAGAGTCGAACCCATTTCACCTACCACCTAGGTGATGCGAATAGACAGTATTGCACTACAAAGTCCAAACCCTTTTCCTTTACTGAAAGTTGACTTCTAGCATGTACATGGAACATGGTCCAGAAGTGTGACACAGTCCTCAATTCCCTGATAGCAGATTGAAACATAGAACAAGTTTGATCATCATAGCATAGTGATTGAAATTATTATAAGAGTAATATGTGCAATTTTCTAAGTTATTCCACTACTTTCAATTAGTTTGGCGCCTGATGTGTTACGGTGTTACTCATCCATTTGCCATTTGCATTTCATTATCATTCGGTTAGTAATATTTTTTAGAAAATGTCAATATAATATCATTACGCAATACACATATTCATCATTTTTTAAGATCGATATTGTCCAAGTCCATTACAAATACTGTGACCGCGATAAAAAATACCGCGAACCATGCCTCAAATTCACCCAAATTGCAGCTCAAGTTTGACAAACAAAATAAGATTATAGATACGGTTGATTCAAAGGGTAACTCTTAGTTAAATATGGGAATCATTGAACAAAAATAATGCATAACCATTCAACTGAATCCTATACATAATTTATTTTTATCATTAGCATAGCTTCAACTAACACAGTGGATGCCTTTATATGCTTCATCTATATAGTGCACTTGGCTATGTTGCTCATACACAACTTAGTCAGCCACATGAATTCTCATACACAAACACAAGAAAATATATATGCATAACCAGATAGAGATTTTCAAGTACTGATTTGTCAAGTGATTTATTCAGAGTTAGGTATTTAGATATAGGATTGGTAGCTTAATTTGAACATGTAGTTATGTAACTTATAAGCAGCATTTTATGTCAGTATGAGCATAACAGACACAAGCTTGCCTTGTGAATACTGACACATACGGAGCCCCCAAGCGGAGATGCTCTTGTGCCAACTCAAATCTAGTTTAATAAAAACAAGCAACTCATCCTAGTTTACTGCGAACAATAATAAACTCCCGGACAACAAACACTATATATATGAATCGATTCCGATACATTAATCAGACAAAAAGAAATAAATAAATAAAAGACAAGAAGCTGTCAAAATGTACCTGCACCGATGTTTCAATAGGCTTACTATAGCTTTTGGTATGATCATAGTGTGTTGCTTGGTCACTGATGCTAATGGAGACTACTTGATCGGCGTGGGCAGCTACGACATGACAGGTCCGGCTGCTGAAGTGAACATGATGGGTTATGCTAGTATGGAGCAAAACACAGCAGGCGTACATTTTCGACTTAGAGCCAGAGCTTTCATTGTTGCTGACACTAATTCTCAAAGCGCAAGGTTTGCGTTTGTCAATCTCGATGCAGGCATGGCTTCACAGCTTGTCACTATCAAAGTCCTTGATAGGCTAAAATCAAGGTTTGTAACCCAAAATGACCACATTCTTGCTTTTAATCCGAAAATTCAGATCAATCAATTTTTTATTTTTTTTGGTGAAGGTATGGGAATCTATATAATGAAGAAAATGTAGCAATAAGTGGCACTCACACTCATGCTGGTCCAGGGGGCTATTTGCAGTATCTAGTTTACGATATTACCTCTCTAGGCTTCGTTCCACAATCGTTCGATGCAATTGTAACTGCAGTTGAAATGAGCATTGTTCAGGCTCACCAGAGTCTTAAACCAGGTTCCATTTACATCAATCAAGGTTAGCCATCAATTTCTATGGTCTAGTACTTATCAAAATGTGGGCGACTTGCGAAAATATAAGTGATGTGAAAAAATATGATGGTTATGCAGGGGATGTTGAGAATGCTGGAATAAATAGGAGCCCTAGTGCATACCTGTTCAACCCTCCGGAGGAGAGAGCGCGATATCCAACCAACGTTGATACGCAAATGACCCTTCTCAAATTTGTGGATGGAGAGAGTGGTAAGAGCGTTGGAGCATTCAACTGGTTTGCGACGCATGGGACCTCTATGAGCAAAGCCAACAAGCTCATCAGTGGGGACAACAAGGGTGCTGCTGCTAGGTTTTTCGAGGACTGGTACTCTTCCACAGCAGGAAATGCTTCCACACCCGCCACCTACTTCTCTACCACACCAGGTACGTATGTGGAACCATATATAATACTCCGTCCGTCCCATAATTCATGTGAAATTTATAATTAGAGCTTTCATATGATAGTAAAGATGATGTAAATGCCTTTGATATATGAATGTGAAATAGACATTCGAAGTAGGCTAGTGAAAGCATCAGCAATCAAAGCAACGGGAGGACAATCCTGCAACCAAACGACCAGCCAAAAGTTCAAGGTGAGGAAAAACGACGGGTCCCAATTTGTGGGAGCATTCTGCCAATCAAACGTGGGGGATGTGAGCCCGAATGTGCTGGGAGCGTTTTGCCTTGACAGCGGCTTACCTTGTGATTTCAATCACTCCTCGTGCCATGGAAATGACACGCTTTGTGTGGCTCGTGGACCTGGGTACTTATTATCATCACAATCTAACTCTTTCGTGTGCCTAGTGAAGTGTTACTAACATTCACATGGCCTTGTGAATTTCAATGATAGATATCCAGATGAAACGCTAAGCACGAAGATCATAGGGGAGAGACAGTTCAAAAAGGCCATCGAGCTGTTCACGTCTGCTCAAGAACAATTAAGTGGGAAAATCGATTATCGACATGTTTATCTCAACTTCACAAACCTAGAGGTGGCGGTAGATGGAAACAAGACGGTCAAAACTTGTCCTGCTGCTCTTGGCCCAGGTTTTGCTGCTGGAACTACAGATGGGCCTGGTGTGTTCGGATTTCAACAAGGCGATACAGAGGTCTAACTAACTCCATTCTCATTGAATTCAATAATACAGCAATTAAAACATTCATAGGCTATATTAGACCATGTACCATCACAATGCAAGTGTTTTAACATGTCAATTGCCGATATATGCAGATAAATCCGTTGTGGAAAAAGCTAAGGGATTTACTGAAAGAACCAAGCCAATATCAGCTGGACTGTCAACTGCCTAAAACTGTTCTGCTCTCCACTGGTGAAATGTTTGTACCCTATGCATGGGCGGTAAGGCCAACGTTCACACTTTTATCTTCCAACTTCTCAATCAAAGCCACATTTTCCATGTATAAATCTTCCAAGCCACTCACTTTTCGTTCCGAGGCAGATTGATTTTGAAAATCTGTTTCATTTTCAATGCAGCCAGCAATTCTCCCAATTCAAATGCTCAGGTTGGGAAAACTGATCATACTGTCTGTACCAGGAGGTTTGTTTTTCTTCTAATCTTCATTCAATAAAGTGTCACATGTTTTAGACTTGGCTCTCACAAACAAAAGGGAGTTCTAGTTGCCACTTAGTGCGCTGTATCGCATTTAGTCCCATAGCTACTGAGCACTAACATGAATGAAATGGTTCAATCAATGTCTGAGACTTGCAGAGTTCACAACAATGGCTGGCAGGCGACTAAGGGAGGCAGTTACGGAGACGTTGATAAGTAACGGAAATGGGGAATTCGACAATCAAACACACGTTGTAATAGCAGGCCTCACAAACACATATTCACAGTACATTGCAACTATTGAAGAATATGAGCAACAACGATACGAGGTATATCTGAAATCGTGCAATAATTTTCTCGTTCATCTAACAACATTCATGTTTCGACACATCATATATAGAAGACTAATTTAGCTATAAACAGTAGTCTCTCATCATAAATATAAAACCATAATTTTCATAAATCCTAGTTGTATGCAAATGTGCAGGCTGCTTCAACACTCTACGGTCCACATACACTATCTGCATACATCCAAGAATTCAATAAACTAGCAATCTCAATGGCAAAAGGAGAGAAGGGTCCCAATGGAGGCCTATCACCGCCCGACCTCACCTCAGTTCAGCTCATCCTCTTAGGCGGTCCATATGGCGACTCACCTCCCCCGGGAAGAAACTTTGGCGACATCCAACAAGACATAGTTTTGCCAAAAAGTGGATCATTCAAAAATGGGGATAGGCCAAATGCCACATTTTGGAGTGCAAATCCCAGATATGACCTTTTGACAGAAGGCACATTTGCAGTGGTAGAAAAGCTTGTAGGTGAAAGGTGGACTCCAGCTTACGACGACGATGATTTCAGCTTATTCTTCAAGTGGAATGTAGATGACAGCTTCTATGGCTTAGCCACCATTGAATGGGAAGTTCCAGAGGAGGCTAGTTCTGGGATTTACCGGTTTAGGCACTTTGGATCGGTGAGGAAAACAGAAGCATCCCCTATCCAGTACTATACTGGTGCATCTAGTGCATTTACAGTGTCTTAGAACAAGTGCTAGTTTGAAACATTTGCTTTCTAGCAAAGGGACTAATAAGAACAGTTCCAAGTTTTTATCATACTTAGAACATAGTACAAAGCAAGAACATATATATAGATCAAGCATTAACACTTTGTGTTGAAAGCATGCTGTGATTAAATCAGGAACGAGTGAAAGCATATACATTGTTGGATTACTTATGCATTATATTCAAGTTTCATATTGCTAACATTATTCTTGTGCAATTAATCCAATCAAATTTGGGCACTTTCTTTGAATTAATGTGAATTCTTATTCTTTGCAGTCCTTTTCAATTAAAATATAAAGTTCTTAATCAGTTAATGCTTAAATTAATTGTCAATGATTAAAGGCAAGGACATACAAAATACAAAGGATAAAATACATCTATTTCCCCTTAAATTCGGATCAATTACACACAAAAGTATGATCGGTGTTTATAATACTGGGTACCCCTCCCTATTCTTCTTCAACAATATCATCAAATTTGCTTTAAATATCTCGACAAAATAGTATTTTTGTCAATATATTATTTCACTTTTATCAAGAATATTCGAGTTTAAATAAAATTTCACTAACATAGCTGACTCGGAAATAGAAAAATATCGTTCAAATCATACATCATAATCTCTAACCATACACAATATTATAAATATAAATGAAAAACATAATTGTGATAATTAATTAACCTAAACCTCATAGATGTGAATGTATTTTATTATAAAATAAAAGGACCAAACTGCCCTTGAATGAGTTCTTTTATTAAAATATAAAGGGTATAAATGATAATTCACTTTTAAAAAAAAAAAATTGCTAATTTGTCGTTGGAATGAAGTGAGGTAAAAGTAATAAAAATATGAAATGATCTGTCTATGTAATATTTGATGAAACTTCAAAGAAGGTTTGTGTAATTTTACCCAAATAAAATAAAACTACTTTTGTATACACTACACACACTTACACTACGAGTAGGAGAAAATCATTTACTATTCCATGGCTTCCTCTGCATCATCCCCTACCGGCCTTGAAAACCCTAGAAAGCCGGTGGGTTTCTTAGCACACGCAATGAAGAGAAAAGACAGCTTCATACAGTTCTTCCTCATGACTGGTATACTACTCCTCAGCGTCCGATCTTTGGGTCAGAAGTACCGGATCAACGATCTCCATGAGGACACGTCAGCCCTAAAGCAAGAGCAGGAATCCCTCACCCACCGCATGGGCCACATCAAGCGAAGCCTCCGTGCCCAGGCCGCTCAAGAACCCACCGGCGTCTTTGCTTCCAGGCTCACTCGTCTCTTCACCGACGATCATTGATTGAAGATATCATTTCCTTTGTAAGTCTATTGCCCCAAATGCAATCTAGGGTTTCATTGTGTTTTCTATATATTCTTCTCTTGTTTTCGTGTTAATTTAGGTCTGAGTGTGTATGGGTTATGCTGGTGGACTTTCAATACAAAATGGGTTGCTATTGTTTATTTTTATATGAGAATATAGGATATGAATCTGTATGATTTATGTTGGTTTTTATTTTTTTACGTTTTAATCTAGGGTTTGAATTTATATCGATTATGCTTTTATTGTTCATTGCTTTGTGAAAGTATAGGGTCTGAATTTGTATTGATTCTGTGTGTGTGTTTTTTTTCGGTGTAGGAAAGGGTTTTTGAATGATTTCTGTATGCATGGGTGTGGCAGTATTCAACCTAATTATTATCTGTTGAGTATGAGGTTTTTTTTTTTTTTTTTGGGTAAAGAATTGAAAGAGATAAAAGAAAATTGTATAAATAGAGTAATTATTCTTTCTTAGCATTTTCTCCTTTTTGGAGGGTTGATGATGTGCAATTCGGGGCATAATTTGTATATTTGATTTGATAGCTGATTTGGTTTTATAGGTTATAAAGTTTGGCTCTCGGTTCTATTTTCATTTTTTTTTACATATATTTTAATTTGACTTGGGGATCATTTCATAGTTATGGAAGAACCAATGAGTTCATTAATTTCAAAAAAAGAAATAAATCAAGTGGAGAAGAAAAGAAAAGAAAAGATTTTTTGGAGTCTTTGTTTAGTGTAGTGGTAAAAAGCTCGAGTCGACAAGCATGTGGATGCGGGGCTGAATTCTAGGAGAAATCACTTCATGCAAAATTATGTTAGGTCTGTCTCGAATCTCCATTTTCAAGCACCTTGCATAATGTGAGAAGACCCCCTTTTCTGACGGTTTTGGTGATTGAAAATTTTATCACGAAGATACTTCCTGTCGGACCTCTCTATGTTTCGTTTTACATCCATAGCTTACTGTTGCTGTTTGACCTTCTAGAGAGTCACATACTAGTTCATTTGTTAATAAATCTGTCAAACTCACTCCAGAACAGTTTATCCCAAGATTTGGAATTTTTCTATAAATTGCTTTTGCCAATGGAACTCTCTTAGTTCTAGCATGTAGAACCATCCTCCTACTTAGAAAGCATCACTTTAAAGTGATACAGTTAAAAATGAATTGAGCCAAGATCAAACTAAAACCTGATTGACAACGCCTAACGTAATTGCATGGGTACCCGAGTAGTAGTAGGTCTATGCCATATTTATGGGTTAGAGGATGAGGTGACACGGGATGTTGTGCGAGTGTAGTGGTAGTAAAGGTGGCAGTCTAGGAGAGTTTCGGTGAGGGGCCAAATAAGTTGTAGGAAGAAAGTAGGAAACGTCAGAAAAGTTAGTACCTGCAATACTAAAGAGGGAAGGGGAGGCCAGAGACTCTTGCAGGTTTAGGATTGACGGAGTGATGCAGGACAGGCAGGGCTGCTTAAATATCAAAACTGATGTAGAATGAGAGATGGCTGTGAGAGTAGTTAAGAAGAGATGTGAATAAGAAGTGAGAAAGAATTCTCTCCAATTCCAATAATATTCAATAATCATCAAAAGCTGTGTTTATAACTTGAGTTTTCTTTTGGTGTATAGAGGAGATAGATGGCCTCTGTTGAAAACATTATGAATGCTCCATGCTTCTATTAACTTCAGACTATTATGTTTTTTGGTCTCATAAATATAATTCTTTTTTTTTTCTTTTTTTTTTATAACCTTCATTTCTACTTGATTTGGGAAATTCCAGGACCTAGGTTTCAGTAATTGCTCCATAATCTGTGTTTAACTGTACAATGGTTTCAAATATGTAGGAAGCTTGGCAAACTGGTGAAGTTCCAAGTAGAGAAGGAAGCTTGGCAAATCTGTTATTTGTGTTTTGATTCATTTTAGCATATCTTAAATTAAAGAGTTGTTAATTGGGATGACTCCTTTACTTAACTCAGTATTATTGAAATTTTAGGGATCTATACATAAAATTGTGACTTGTGAGATGCATGGAGTTACTCCAGTTATTGTGTTTGACAAAGACTAGAGCGCGATGACAGTCGTGGAAGAAGGTGATTGATTGGGAAGTAATTACCAAGACAACTGACAGAACAGAAAGGCCAAGGCATGCGCTATGTTAATACCCTCGTGTCAAAATAATTTCTTGAGATGGATGATTTTCCAGTATAAATCAACAATGGCATTAGGTACGGACTGTTTGAATTGGTTTGTGCCTAAAATGAAGTTATCTCATAAAAGTGATTCATAAAGGTATGCTTATGATTTCGTTTATGGTTTGATAAGATCGAAATTGATGCCTGGTGTCTTTCATTTCGAAGTTATAATTTGAATTTTATGTGACGGCTATATAGCTGAACAAAAAATAGAATAAGCTACGCTCGCTGAATAATGCATAACAATCATCCCGCTTTTCTGGTCAAATATTTTCAGGATTACTTTCATGGATAATTTATTTTCTACCACGGACTTGACCTTCGATCTAGACCTATTTCGGAAGTACCACTTGTTGCAGTCCTTGTTGGTGATTTAGGTTCATGTTGGGTTTGTTTCAAGCATGGGTATCTGAGGTCCATGATTCATTGGACATACAAATGAGTTCATATTTAGGTGACAATAAACCATACAGGAATGTCCTGTTAGTCTATGTAAATGATTGGGATAGACGTGCATGGACCACAAGCCTGGCCTAGTAGTTCCCTTCATAATCTCAGATGATTTATATTTGCAGCTAATTTGTGCACTTCGACATATTTTTTATATAATCAAGAGATGATACGATTGAAACTAACGGAAGTAAAAAGTTATTACATCCTGAGAATTCATGTTGAAAAAATAAACATAAACATATATATATATATATATATATTATCACTGCAACTGCATGGTCTCCTATGTACAAGGTGGACTTCACACTTCACGGGATGGGTTCACATTGTGGGGGGTGAGGGTGACACTTACATTCAGTGATCACTACACTTGAGAACTCAAGCTATGGTCTATTCAAGGTTTGTTCTGTATTGTCGAATAGGATATGTATTTGTCTACTAAAGGTTGGATAAGATTTTTGGAAGTGGTGATATGGTAAATGATACCTGGTATGTGATATATTATCGTAATACTTTCGGAAAATTTTTAAAAGGATAATTTTTAGAGCTTATATTGAAAAAACGACATCATTCAAAAAGAAATTTAAGGAAAATATCCACTAACAAACACAATTACAAAAAATACTACTTTAAGTAAAAAAAATAAAAAAATTGACAAGTTTAGATAATTGCAGCACTAAAATACCCTCAACTAATTTGTGATTTTTTTATTTAGAGTTAATTTCAGTAAATCTCTTGTGGTTTCAAAAAAGATCACTTTGTCCCCTCCTATACAGAAAACCCCTCAATGGTTATCAAAATATATCAACTTGCCCCCCTCCCTATAATTTTGGACCAAAATACCTCTGAAATTTAATTAAATTAAAAAAAATCATATAAAATTCAAAATATATATATACATAATTCGTAAAAAAAATATATAAAAATTAAAAAAAAAAAACAAATAAAATTTGAAAAAAATATATAAAATTCGTAAAAATATATATAAAATTCGAAAAATATATATAAAATTCGTAAAAAAAACATATAAAATTCCAAAAAAAATATAAAATTTTTAAACAAATATATAACTTCGTAATAAATATATAAAATTTGAAAAAAAAAAACATATAAAATTTGAAAAAATATTTAAAATTCGTAAAAATATATATATAAAATTCAAAAATATATATATAATTCGTAAAAAAAACATATAAAATTTGTAAAAAATATATAAAATTCGTAAAAATATATATATAAAATTTTAAAAACTTATAAAATTCGAAAAAACCATATTACCAATCAAATAAAATATCTCAAAAACATAAATATCATTTTAATTTTAATTAGGAATAAAATCATATAACTTTATTATTAAATCACATGAATGGGTAGATTATGTTGGACCCTCCATATTAAAAAATGGTTAGTTCAATCTGCACTTTGTTTATTGCATGGAAATGAAAAAAAGCAAATGACTTCTAAAAAAACACTTTTAACACCACAAATTATTTTAAAACTATGACTATACTATATTGTGATATCTAAGAGCATGTTTGGTAGAGTTGTGTTTGGTGGTGTTTACTAACAGGAAACATTTCCTGTTTCCTGTTTTTACTTCCTGAAATGAAGAAGTAAAAGTAAAATCTTGTTTACTAATTTATTTTTACTTTTGCCCTTCAGGAAACGTTTCCTCTAATTGTAAAGAAAAGAGGAAACAAGAAAAATGGTACTTCCTCTTTTTGTTTCCTCTCGCCTTCAAAATGACCAAATTTCAAAGTTGTAAAATTGGGACTTTCATGTCTTTTGCACTAATAAATTTAAATATTATATATAAATAATAAATAATAATAAATAAATTAAATATTTTTATAAATTAAAAAATATTTAATAAATAAAATAAAAGTAAATGAATAAATAATAATAAAATATATTCAATAATACATAATAATAATAATAAATAAATAATAATTATGATTAATAAAAAATGCAAATAATAAGAAATACAAATAATAAATAAATTAAATATTTTTATAAATTAAATAAAAATATAATAAATAATAAATTAAACAAAATATATTTATAAATTAAATAAAAATAATGAATTAATAATAATAATAATAATAAATAATAAATTAAATAATATACAAAATTAATAATAAATAAATAAAACTTATAATAAATAATAAATATAAATAAAAAATAATAAGAAATACATATAATAAATGAATAAAAAGTAAGAACAAAAAAATTTTAGTAAACATAATTTCTGTTTTTTATTTTTGTTTCTGAAAAAAATCAATATTTAGTAAACAAGATTTTACTTTATGTTTTTCTTAAGGAATCAAAAATATAATTCTACTTCTTCAGGAAACGGAAACAGAAAATATTTCCTGTTAGTAAACAGGCCCTTTGTGTTTCTGTTTGTGTTGAAATAAACAAAAAACACGTTTTTTTTTTTTTTTTATTCATCCAAAAACATAAGTATGTTTGGTAGGGATGTTTTTTGGATTAAAATTGAAAACTTAAAAATCAATAATTAAAAATTAATAATATAAATAATAAAAAAAATATATATATAATAATAAAAAAATGAATACAATAATAATAAATAAATATAATAATAAAAAATGGACTAAATAATAAATAATAATAATAAATTAATAAAATAAATAATAAATTAGATAAAACATATTTAAAAGTATAATAAAAATAATAAATAATAAACAAAATGAAATAAATAATAATAAAAAATAAAAAATAAATATAATAATAAATAATAAGTAAATATAATAACAAATAAATACTTCATAATAATAAAAAAAATGATTATAATAATAATAAATAAATATTAAATTAATAAAATATATTTTTAAATAATTAAAAATGAATAAATAATTTATAAATAAAATGAATTAAATAATGAAATAATAATAAATAAATTAATATTATATATTTATAAATTAATATATAATAATTTAATAATATAAATAATTAATATAATATAATATAATAATAATAATAAATGAATACAATAATAATAAATAAATATAATAATAAAAAATGGACTAAATAATAAATAATAATAATAAATTAATAAAATAAATAATAAATTACATAAAACATATTTAAACATATAATAAAAATAATAAATAATAAACAAAATAAAATAAATAATAATAATAAATAAATATAATAATAAATAATAAATAAATATAATAACAAATAAATACTTCATAATAATAATAAAAAATGAGTATAATAATAATAAATTAATATTAAATTAATAAAATATATTTTTTAATAATTAAAAATGAATAAATAATTTATAAATAAAATGAATTAAATAATGAAATAATAATAAATAAATAAATAAAATATATTTATAAATTAATATATAAATTAATAAATAATAATTAAATAATATAAAGAATAAAATATATTATAAAGTGAAGAAAGTGTAAGGGAGAAACACCCCAATAAACAGCAAATTCATGTTTATTGGAATATGCCTAAAATTTGTCTAAATGAAAAAGTGTTTTTTAACATACATATCCCAAAAACACTAACCAAACAAGTTTATAAACACAAAACACATAAACAGACATAAAAACACTACTACAAAACAGGACCTAAATGTTTTTGAAAAAAAAAATCAAATATAGTGGAAGAGCACTTTCTTGGATTGTATTATGATTTTTCCAAAAATTAAATACTATGATTTTCCTACCCTTTTTTTTTTGATAATCTTGTTTGAATATACTATTGTAGTGTGTCAAATGACTATATATATATATACATTGAATTTTATATATTTTTTACGAATTTAATTTATTTTTTTTGAATTTTATATGTTTTTATAGAATTTTATATGATTTTTTTATATATATATTTTTTACAAATTATATATATTTATATCGAATTTTATATGTTTTTTTACGAATTATATATTTTTTTTATGAATTATATATATTTTTTACGAATTTTATATTTTATATTTTAGTTTATATATTTTTTTACGAATTTTATATATTTTTTACGAATTTTATATGTTTGTTTTATATGTTTTTTTAAGATTTCTTTTTTTGAATTTTATATATTTTTTACGAATTTTATATATATATACAAATTTTATATGTTTTTGAATTTTATATGTTTTTTTTAATTTTTATATATTTTTTACGAATTTTATATGTTTATTTCAAATTTTATATGTTTTTTTTCAAATTTTATATATTTTTTACGAATTTTATGTATATATTTTTTATTTTTATATGATTTTTTTAATTTTTATATATTTTTTGAATTATGTATATGTTGGCCTTAAGATCTTAATCTAAGGGTAATTCCGTAATTTTGATGATAACAAATCGTTAATGATGTATTTGTACTAATGACTACAATGAGTATTTGTCCAAACTTGAAAGAACAGGAAAATCATATATGGATCATGCGGACAAAAACATCATGGCGCTGCATTTAAAGCGAACAAACAAGAATATCAAATGCAAAAAGATTGAAGTTCAAAGATGATCAAGAGCAAAGAGATTGAAGCTTAAAGTTAATCATTTCAAAGAGGATCAACCACTACTTGAAGATTGGGTAGATAGGTTGGTGAGTGTTTAGATTTTAACTGTCAAAGTAATTATTTGAATTATTTTGAAGCTCTAGAAATCTAAAATCATTATGCATAAAACTATTTTTTGAAAACAAATAAATACCAAATTAATGAATTTGGATTTGAGAATTAGCATTCAAAGTTTTGCAAACTAAATACAAAATATTTAGAGACTCAGCTCACCCCATTTGCAAACTCAGCTCACCCTATTCTCACAATTTTCAAATGCATAACTCAGCTCACCCCATTCAGGAACTCAGCTCACCCCAATCCCTGAATTGCTTCCCAACGGCTCTATTGCCCTTTCAAACGGCTCTATATGACTTTTTGTCATATTTTATGCCAAAAATGATGAAAATGTTTGCTATAAAAGGACTTAAAACTCTCTTTACAAACCACCTCTTGCAATCTCAATCATACACTTTCATATACACTTTTGTATCATCATTCACATATTTTCAAGTCTAGAGCTTCAATTTTTTGATTCAAATTCTTACTCTAGTCTTGTGAGCAAGAAAGCTACAATTGTACAAATCAATCTTTGAGAGATATTCTAGTGTACAAGATCATTGTATTCAAAGGGTTGGTGTGACCCAATTTTAGGCTAAGAGAGGGTGTTCTCTTAGCAAGGAGAAGTGGTGTGCTTCTTGTGAAGGTTTTGCTCTCCACCCGTAAGGAGAAGCCATAGTGGATTTGAGAAGTCTCAAGAAGAACCTTGAGCCGAGGACGTAGGAATCAAGGGTATTCTGAACCTCGCTAAAATCGCTTGTCCAAGTATTTATAATTCTCTCTCTACTTTATTTTGATTTATATTGCTTTGTGTTTTTATATTAATCATCTAGCATTGCAATTAAATTTATCAATTAGAAAATCGAATTAAATTCCATTGTTTAAGCTAAGACTCTATTCACCCCCCCCCCCCTCTAGAGTCATTTATCGGGCAACAGTATATATATATATTTTTTAATTTTATATGTTTTTTTTAATTTAATTAAATTGCATGGGTATTTTGGTCAAAGATTATAGGGAGGGGGGCAAGTTGATACATTTTGGTAACCATATGAAAGTTTTCTATATAGGAGGGGGACAAAGTGATCTTTTTTGAAACTATAGATGGGTTTACTAAAATTAACTCTTTTATTTATTTTATTTTTTTACCTAATGATATGCTTGATGAAGACGACAATTGTGATAAGGAGGTTGTTTGAGATGATATTGTATGGAAGAGTAGTTATGTTCATTCAATTTTTTTAATTTATTAGAATTGTTTTTAGTAAAATATAAGATAAAGACATTAAGGAAAATAATCTCAATTGGATTCAAGGGCATTATAAACCACCATTGTGTTCTTAAATTGTTTTTTGCACGTTGTCGCTTTTTTAATATAACCTTCAAAAGTAAAGTTGTCGTTTTTATATTTTTTCGTAATACTTTTGAAAGTGGTTAATATTGTTTGTTCCTAATTATAATGGCGTTTAAGTACTAGTACAATTTGCCTGAAATTGGCATGAGGCCATTTTCCGAATAAAGTGTAGAACAAACTCTTACGATTAACTAGGTAGGAGATTTTGTTGTTATTCATCAAATTTTTAGAAATTGTAATTTGCAAAAACACAAAAAATAAAACATTCTCGCACAATATTTCAATAAAGATAATGATTGCCTGCTTTGCTGTATAAAATTCCCACTAATTGCGGTAGGTGGGTCATGCCATGTGTCCTACCAAACTTGCTCCAAAACAGCAAAGCACACACGGATGTCATTTGATTTGAAATTACAATTATCAAATTCAATTTTTTTTGCGCGTAAACACTAATTGGCAGCACAGCAGTATTAATTTAAATTGTGGCTCCATAATTTGAATTTGGAAAGTGTGGTAGATCAATCATGTGGACAATCATGGCACATGCATTGCACACGCTGGATGTTTCCTCACCTTTACCTATTCAGTGTATGTATTTGCGGATCATAAAGTTAGGTGAGCAAAAATAAGAATTAACCAAAGAAGTTAATGATAAGAAAGTGAAATTTACTTTAAAATTATGAAAGAAATCAAGAAAGAATGGCTAAAAGAAATAAAAAAAATTCACTAAATTAATCAAGGAAGCTAGTAAAAATAAAAAGTGAAAATAAGTTAAAAATAGAATATATATATATATATATATAATGTTTACTATTTCATAAAGCTTACGATAAATAAAAGAAAGTGGATTCAAATTAATATGATTTTTTTAAGAATCACCAGTTTGCATAAATAAACTGAATAATGTATGATTGTTAATAGGGTGGGTGATATAGAGAGATAAAGTATAATCAAGGAAAAGAAGAAAAGGGAAAGGAATATGTAAATAAGAAGGTTAATTAATCCTTCTGCCACCAGCCCTTGATGACTCTTTATACCCACTTGAGAGGCTCGTAAAACCTCGACTTTAAAATCTAGCTATTTTGGTCTCGAGAGAAAAGAGAATTAAAGGAAGAATCG
Organism: Cornus suecica; assembly: GCA_963922005.1. Taxonomy (NCBI): domain Eukaryota; kingdom Viridiplantae; phylum Streptophyta; class Magnoliopsida; order Cornales; family Cornaceae; genus Cornus; species Cornus suecica. Next base: position 87,572,617 of record OY998240.1, read on the forward strand.
TTAACTTGTTGACATGTTAGTTGGTCACCTCGAGCATGAACTTGTTATACCACTTTAGGCATATTATCCCCCACCAATAATAAAATTTGACATGTGTAATCAGTTAAACAAATAGTCCTGGTTAATAGTAAGCCTCCTTGACAAAAATAATAAATAAATTTTATTTAAATTAATTTATTTAGTCTAATACCCATAAGTTGACACGACATGATGGTGATCAGAACATAAATTGTTAGATACATTATGACGGTTGATGATTTGATAATATTTGTCGTTGTTTCACCAAACTCCGGTCAACAAAATTTATAATACCTACAAATACTTTACTTAAAATAGTATAGCAATAAGTAGGGTCGAACCACTCTCAACTTAGAAATCGGTTTGAGACTAGGATCCAAAACTATATTTTTCGAGATAAAAAGAAATTACTTAAAACAATTCTTGACTTGATGATTTGTAAACTAAAATAACTAGATAATTATCAAATGATGGAAGAAATCTCAAGGGAAGAGAATCCACCACCCGGGTCTATATAAATAATATTATATATTTCTATTGCAAATTCTCCTCCAACCTATTAAACATAAACATAGATATTGGTAGGCATTCCCCGTATTTCCATTAATTGGTAATCACGGAAAATCCTCCCTCTAATGTTTTGGTTTAAAAATAAATAAATATAAATAGTGGTAGGCATTCCCCGTATTTCCATTGATTGGTAATCACGGAGAATCCTTCCTCTATTTTCAACCTCTATTGTAGGTTTTGTCACTTGAAAGAATTAATTCGGGAAGAGAATTAAACAATAAGAAATAAAATAAAATTATGTATATCTTACCCAATGTGGCTTCATCACTCCCTTGAGAAGATGTTTAAGCTAGCATAATGATATAGGAATAAAACATGATGATAGAAGAAATTTTCATTAACTAAGAAAAATATTACAACAAAATAAAAACTTGATACAAGACTAAATTCTCTCTACAATTTCTCACTCTCTACCATCTAACTCTTTACAATTTCCAACTACTCTCCTATTTATAGAGAAAATTGGAATATAATGACATCTTGTAAAGTGAAGTTAGATCTACTTTTCTTTTCTTTTTCTTTGAATATTGATGCTTTCCAAGTTATTTTCTTCTTTCTTCATGTGCATTATATTCTTCATCTTTCATCCATGTGCATTATATTATTTCTTCCATCCATGTGCATTCCTTTCTTCACTTTAATATATTTTCTTCATCTTTTCCAATTCAAACCTATAAGAAATAAAAAGATATATATAAGAACATTTATGCAATAAAATGGTGAATTAAAGATTTATTTTTGACATTTAAAATAGTGATTTTGTGAACTTATCAAATTACCCCCAAACAAGCTCTTGCTAGTCCTCTAGCAAATAAGGACAAAATAGATTAGTTCGCAAAATTAGACTCTTATTAATTTTAACTAAAGATGTGCCACTTCCGCAGGCTGCTTTCGATTGCATTTACCATATGCAATAAGGCCTTAAACCCCTAGGTTACCCTAGTGGACGAGCAATAGCCTCGTGAGGGTTAGATATATTACCCACAACTTCTTCATTCTTCATTTTCATGCATTCATGCATTCACATATTCATTAATCAAGCCATGATACAATATATAAGATAATATGAATACAAATACTACCACTCACTACCGAACAATAACTATCTCAAGCTAATGATATGAATGATCCCCACTGAAGTAAATAATTTCGTTACTTTCTACTCCCAATCTAGACAACCTTCCGTGTTTTTGTGAACATTCTACTATGGTATGTCAATCTCTCTTCTTCTACTTTATTGATATAACTTTGCCATATTTTTCGTAAAAACTCATTATTTCCATCATTTCACTTCCATCCCTTTTTGTATTTATAAGCTCCGGACTTTCCAGTGAGGACTTTTAGTCCCGACCACTGGGCCCGAACTTCTTCCATGGGATTTATGCTCATTAGTTTTCTCCCCTTTTTACGCGAACAATGATATTGGTGATACCAAGGTCCGGTTACTCAGATCGAATAACTACTTTTTGCATTTCTTTGAAAATAATTTTTTAAAATTTTCTCCATTCTATCTCCCCTTCTATAGCGGCAAAGCTAATTTTTCAACTCCATAGTCAAAGATCAACTGTTTTTCCCATAGTGAATGTGTGCATGTGCTTATAGGTCAAAGCTGTCCTTTTCGGTTTCAATTTCACTAATTTATTTACCTATGTAAAATCACATCATTTCACTAACTCAATCTAATCATTACTCTCATGAGCGGGAATATCGCATCACATACTACGGATATATCATAAACATAAACTTAATCAACTTATAATGCAAAATACTCATGCATAAAAACAAAAAACTTTTCCAAACGAAATCAATTTTTTTTTTTTTTTTTAATAATGAAATTCTATTTTGATTAAATAGATATCCACCCCCAAACAAAAATAACACTGTCCCTAGTGTTTAAAAATACATCTAAGAGACAAATTGGAACAAATTACCGCAATTGAGGTGGTGTTTTTGGAGTATAGTCCCTGCAAAGATTCTTGGCAAAAGAAAAGTCAAGTGATTGAAAATATTATGACATACTTTACCCCCAAACAAAATCCAAACATATCCAAATAGAGTGAAAAAAAATAAAATTGATAGAAAAATTTACACAACTGACTGGGCTGCCTCCCAGTAGCGCTAAGTTTAACGTCTTCAGCCAGACTCAACAGATGTGCTACCCCTAAACAGATCAGTCCGAATAAATCGGATCAATGAGGAGAATTTCCTCATTTTCAGAAGTTTCAAGTTCTAGGAAAGGCTTTAGACGATGAGCATTAACTTTAAACAACTGTCCATTCTTAGGGTCTTGTAACTCAATGGCACCATGACTAGAAATGTGATGGACATAGTATGGACCTGACCAACGTGACCTTAACTTCCCAGGAAATAATTAAAGACGGGAGTTATACAAAAGAACCTTTTGTCCTATGAAAAACTCCTTTTTGAGAATGTGTTTGTCATGTTCCAACTTAGTCTTGGCTTTATAAATTCTTGAACTCTCATAGGCATCATTTCTGATTTCTTCTAACTCATCAAGTTGAAGGGTCCTACGTTGACCGGCTTTATCATAGTCAAAGTTCATGGCCTTGATGGCCCAATAAGCACGGTGTTCGAGTTCAACAGGCAAGTGACAGGCTTTGCCATAAACCAATCGATATGGGGACATTCCTATAGGGGTCTTGTAAGCAGTACGGTATGCCCATAAAGCATCTTGGAGACGAAGACTCCAGTACTTCCTTGTGGGGTTAACTGTTTTCTCTAAGATCTGTTTAATCTCCCTATTAGATACCTCAGCTTGACCATTGGTTTGAGGGTGATATGATAGGGCCACTTTGTGATTGATTCCATATTTGGACAACAGGTTTCCAAAGACTTTGTTGCAAAAATGTGAACCATTGTCACTAATTATGGCTCGAGGTGTTCCAAACCGAGGTAAAACCTGGTCTTTGAAAAAACGCACCACAACTCTATGGTCAGCTGTTTTGGTGGCTAAAACTTCTACCCATTTTGACACATAATCAACTGCTAAAAGGATGTAGAGATTGCCAAACGAGGATGGAAATGGTCCCATGAAATCAATACCCCATACGTCAAAGATTTCAACGACGAGAATCGATTGTTGAGGCCATTCGTTTCTTTTGGTAATCTTACCTAGCAATTGGCATCTATGACAAGCTAGACAGTATGTGTGGGTGTCTTTGAAAATGGTTGGCCAATAGAATCCTGATTGCAAGATTTTTGCAGCTGTTCGTTTGGAACTGAAATGGCCACCACATGTCTGGTCATGACAGAAGGAAATGACAGACTTTTGATCTACCTCGGGAACACACCTACGAATGATCTGATCTGGACAATATTTAAACAAGTAGGGGTCATCCCAGAAATATTCCTTAGCCTTGGCCAAAAATTTATCTTTCTCTTGTTTGGACCAGTTGGAAGGAATTTGACTAGTCACAATATAATTGACAATATCTGCATACCATGGTGCATGAGATATTTCAAATAATTGTTCATCAGGAAAATAATCAGAAATGGGAATGGAGTCACTAGTGGATTCAATAACAAGACGGGACAAATGATCAGCGACTACATTCTCGGAACCTTTCTTATCTCGAATCTCAAGGTCAAATTCTTGAAGGAGTAAGATCCAGCGTATCAACCTAGGTTTTGCATCAGATTTGGACAAAAGATGTCTTAACGCTGCATGATCTGTATATATGATGACCTTAGATCCAACCAAATAAGATATAAACTTCTCAAAGGAGAACACGACTGCTAGCAACTCTTTCTCAGTGGTTGAGTAGTTGATTTGGGCATCATTTAAGGTTTTGCTAGCATAGTATATGACATGTCGTGCTTTATCCACTTTTTGGCCTAAAACAGCACCTACTGCATAATCAGACGCATCACACATAATTTCAAAAGGCAAGTTCCAATCAGGTGAGCGAATGATAGGTGCAGTAGTGAGTGCTGACTTTAAGTACTCAAAGACGGACTTACAGGCATCAGTAAACTCAAATTGTGCATCTTTAGCTAGAAGATGGGTCAAAGGTCTAGCTATCTTACTGAAATCTTTGATGAAACGCCTGTAGAAACCGGCATGACCTAGGAATGCTCTAATATCTCGAACAGATTTGGGGATAGGTAGATTGGAGATTAGATCAATTTTTGCTTTGTCTACCTCAATTCCTGCACTGGAGATATTATGACCTAGGACAATTCCCTTTTGGACCATGAAATGACACTTTTCCCAGTTAAGTACCAAGTTACTGTCACGACAACATTGAAGTACGAGAGAAAGATGGTCTAGACATTGCTCAAATGATGACCCAAAGACAGAGAAGTCATCCATGAAGATTTCTAGAAACTTTTCAACCATGTCACTAAATATACTCATCATACATCGCTGAAATGTAGCTGGTGCATTACACAAGCCGAATGGCATGCGACGATAGGCGAATGTACCGAATGGACAGGTGAAAGTAGTTTTGTCTTGGTCATCAGGGTGGACAGGAATTTGATTGTAACCAGAATAACCATCTAAAAAGCAATAGAAGGCCTGACCAGCTAATCTTTCTAACATTTGGTCGATGAAGGGAAGTGGAAAATGGTCTTTTCTAGTCACGCTATTCAGTTTCCTGTAGTCTATGTAAACTCGCCATCCAGTTTGAATGCGAGTAGGAACAAGCTCATTATGGGCATTGGACACAACAGTGATGCCAGACTTTTTAGGAACTACCTGGATTGGACTCACCCATTGACTATCAGAAATCGGGTAGATGATATTAGCATCAAGAAGTTTGATAACTTCTCCGCGGACAACTTCTTTCATATTGGGGTTAAGTCTTCTTTGAGGTTGTCTACAGGTTTTCGCATTATCTTCTAAGTGAATGCGATGTTGCACCACTAGAGGATTAATGCCCTTGATATCATCAATGGACCATGTTATGGCTTCCCTATTTGTCTTAAGAACCTCAATTAATTGGGACTCTTGTTGCTCAGTTAACTCAGAAGATATTACCACTGGAAAAGTCTCAGATTCACCAAGATACGAATATTTTAGAGTCTCGGGTAAAGGCTTTAATTCAATATTAGGTGGTTTCTTTGCATTTTCAGATTCAGTGTTAACTGGCAAGGACAATGATTCAAATTTGGATTTATACTTGGGTGCTTCAAATGGTGGGGCAGAGTCTAGCAAATCATTTACTTGGCTAATGTTATTAGCTTCGTCCAAATTATCATCAAAATGGGCTAGACAATGTTGGAGTGGATCCTCAGGATATGAGTGGTAAAAGGTGTGGTTGGTCAATGAATCAATGAGACAAACATCTTCAACAGACTCTGATTCAATGGGTTGTTTCATCAAATTGAACACATTGACTTCCACTTTCATGTTCCCAAAGGTTAAGGTCATGCTACCATTTCTACAATTGATCAATGCATTGGCTGTGGCTAAAAATGGTCGACCTAAAATGATTGGAATTTGTTTACCTTGGGTTGGTTGAGTGTCTAGCACAATAAAGTCTACGGGGTAATAAAAATCATTAACTTTTACTATCACATCCTCAATGATACCCCTTGGAATTTTGATGGATAGGTCAGCTAACTGAATTCTAACATCAGTTTTCTTCAAATCAGTCAATCCCAAATCCAAGTAGACTGAATACGGTAACACATTGACACTGGCACCAAGGTCCAATAAAGCTTGACCTTCAAAATTTTCTCCTATCCTACAAGTGATAGTTGGACTACCAGGGTCTTTGTGTTTAACCACAGCTTGATTTTGTAGGAAGGAGGAACAATGTTGGGCTATGAAGGCTTCCTTAGGGATACTGGTTTTCCTCTTGACTAAGTCTTTAATGAATTTTGCATAAGAAGGAATTTGCTTAATAGCAGTGAGAAATGGAATGTTAATCTGGAGATTTTGAAAAATCTCTAAGATTTCACTGTATTGAGAGTCCTTCTTATTGTTGACTAGTCTAGAGGGAAAAGGTGCACGTGGAATAAACAGCTTTGGAATGACATCATCAAGCTTAGGACCTTGGTCCTTTTTGGATTTTTGGGAATTGGGTGGAAGAGATTTGGATGGTTCAATTTCATCACTGATGGGTGGCTCAACCTTATTATCAATTTTGTTTCCTGACCTGAGGGTAATGATGGAATTTACATTGGCATTTGATTGGTCAGAAGTGGAAGGAGTCCCTACAAGATTAACTCCTTGTCTTTTTGGATTGATTTCGGGTTGGCTAGGCAATGTACCCCTTTGTCTTTCAGACAGAGCTGCAGTGAGTTGACTCAACTGATTTTGGAGAGACTGCTGAAATTGCAGTTGATTTTGAGTCAAGAGATCAAAGTTATTTTCTAATTTTTGAAATCTCTGATTGGAATGCTTATTGGATTGATCAAGATTAAGGGCAAGCATTTTCAAAGTGTACTCATAATTGGAAGTATTATTGACCGGTGGGACAGGAGCAACATAGTTGTTCATGGGATCAACTGCTAAATCTCGGCTTGGATTGAACTGGTTATTCCTAGGGAATTGATTTTGAGGAATTATTGGTCCTTGAGTTTGAGGTTGCCTATTGGAGTTACCTTGAAAACCAGACTGACCACTTAAGTTTTGTGGAGGTAAATTTTGCCTCCATGAAAAATTAGGGTGGTTTTTAGTATCAGGATGGTAACTTTGGCTAAATGTATTAGGCAATGGTCTCCTAAAGGTATTGAAAGCACAAACTTGCGCATCCGAAGGTTCAGATGTACAAGAGACCGGACATTCCTCTGTTGGATGGGATAAACCAGAACAAACATTGCATTGTGCAGGGGTAGATATTAGGGCAAATGCATCAAACTTTTTGCCTAAGTCTTTCACTCCCTCAGCAAGACTTTTCATCACAGACTTTAACTCATTTTCAGGTTTGATGTCATAAAAACCAGATGTTCTATTCATTTGATCATTCCTAGAAAATTCATTATCATTTTGGTTCAAATTCCAATTTTGGGCATTTTCAGCTAGTTCCTCCAAAAATATATATGCTTGGTCAGGGGTTTGGGCATTGAACTTTCCTTGGTGCATTGACTCAATCATGGTTCGGTTCATAGGTGAAAGTCCCTTATAGAAGAAATGAACTAGTTGTGCTTTATCAAAGCCATGGTGTGGGCATTTGAGTAGCAAGTCATGAAATCGGTCCCAAGTTTGATGGAATTGTTCCTCAATTTTTCCTCTAAAAGTACTAATGGCATCTCTCATTGATTCGGTCTTTTGCATGGGATAAAACTTACTCATGAATTTCCTTGCAAGTTCATCCCATGATCGAATGGAGTCGGGTGGAATGGAGTTTAGCCATGATGCAGCTCTATCTTCTAAGGACAGGGGGAAAAGACGCAGTTTGACACCCTCTTCATTCAAATTTTGATTTTTGAATGTGTTGCATATTGTTAAAAACTTCCCTAAATGGATATAGGGTTGTTCGCTTTCAAGTCCATGAAATTTTGGCAACATATTGATTGTAGCGGGTCTAATCTCAAACTGGGGTGCATCATTCTCAGGTAGAACAATGCAATTGGGTGGGTTGGCTGTGATTGGGGCAAAGTAGTCATTAAGAGTTCTCGGTGCAGCCATTGATGAATTATTGGTGGTTGACAGATTTAACAAGGTAGTTGATTTTTCTTCTAAATCAAAGAGTGAGAGATCACTAGGAAACCTAACTAATCGCTTGTTAACTCGCAACCACTGGGGCATAAACAAAAAGAAACCTAAAAAGGCTAGATGATAGAAGAAATTTTCATTAACTAAGAAAAATATTACAACAAAATAAAAACTTGATACAAGACTAAATTCTCTCTACAATTTCTCACTCTCTACCATCTAACTCTTTACAATTTCCAACTACTCTCCTATTTATAGAGAAAATTGGAATATAATGACATCTTGTAAAGTGAAGTTAGATCTACTTTTCTTTTCTTTTTCTTTGAATATTGATGCTTTCCAAGTTATTTTCTTCTTTCTTCATGTGCATTATATTCTTCATCTTTCATCCATGTGCATTATATTATTTCTTCCATCCATGTGCATTCCTTTCTTCACTTTAATATATTTTCTTCATCTTTTCCAATTCAAACCTATAAGAAATAAAAATATATATATAAGAACATTTATGCAATAAAATGGTGAATTAAAGATTTATTTTTGACATTTAAAATAGTGATTTTGTGAACTTATCACATTATCCCAATAAAACTTCCAATTTGTCAATAAATAATTATATCATAAATTTTCAGTATTTTGAAACATCTATATTAATGAGTCATTAGCTTGATGTTTAATTTTATTTAATGTATTTAGAAGATAATCCAATTATACTAGTTTTGGGGTTATGAAGTAGTATTAATCCACTATGAACCAATGATTAGGGCAATTAACTCCCAGTACCACTTGTGCATGCAAATAATACGAGTTGTCTACTTATGTCATGTTTGGATTGACTTTTCAAATGCAATTTTTGGCTTTTTGGAGGGAAAAACTGTTTTTAACAATATTTGATAAAAAATTTAAAAGAACTTCTGAGTCTTGGAAAAACGTTTTAAAGAAGTTGGGGGTACCGAGCTTCTCAAAATAATTTTCACTTCTCTTTTTCTTCTGCAAAAAACTAGAAATAGAAGTTATGTCAAACAAACTTTTGCTTGATTGCTTTGAATAAGGTGAAGGTTGGTGCTTAATTTGAAGAATTAAAAAAGCGCACAGAGACATTGCTTTCACTCATGTGCAATTCATAACTAACTCATACTTGTGCATCAAAGACTTTGTTGGTAATCACCGTAGAGAGGGAGGATCAATGGGGTTGAGTGATTGTATTGTTTTCACAATAAGTGATGCATTAACGTTACTGCCTATTGGACTCGCAAGTTGCAAATGTGATATGGTGATTGAGGATCAACTATAATATCCTCTGGACTTGTTCCGCTTGTTAATTTCAATTGACAATATAAATATATAGACATATATATATATATACACACACATGTATACATCATACCTAAAGAATTAAATTATGTTGATAGAAATTTCTAAGGTTCTAAGAATAGTATACATGTGTGTAACTTGTTCGGTTCATGTGCTTTTGTCCGACTTGTATCTACAATTTTGGGCACAAAGGCAAAAACCACTCATGTGCCTATGAAGACTTTAGGCAACTGAAGGAATTACAAGGGCATATCCGTAATTCTGTAGTGTATCACAGGATTATATTTATATTAGACAAAATCCTAACATGGTATTTTTCATTCGTTTGATATTCAGCTGTTAATCCTATATTGACTTTCAACTTTGAAAATATATATAATATATATATGTATATGTATTTATATACAAGACTAAAATGGGAAAATTGAATGGGGAAGCGGAAAGGACGTGGTAGGTGGGCCCCGGTAAGTGTTAACTTGGCACATGCAGTTTCCGTGCAGTGTGTCCAAACAAAACACCCACCACCACCATCACCACCCAGCCCGCCCCAAAATTACAACCATGTGGGACCACCCCGCCCATATAATTTTGCTACGCGTGGACCCTTCACCGACACTGACTTCACTTACCTCGTTCTTTCTTAATTATTATTATTTAATATAATTTCTTCATATTATTATTACTAATTTATTATTATTATTTTTAAATTCTCAACTTTGTTTCAATGATTGAACATAAGATGTTTTAACTAAATTTATAAGAATAATAACTATATAAAGTCATAAAGCAAATTTCTTTAAAAAAAGTAAAAAGAGGGGATTGTATTTTGTAATTATAAATTGAAATATTGGTATAAAATATAGTTACAAAATATAATTTTTAAGTAATAAGGATCGAATATGATTCGCAATCACGATATCATCACGATTATGGCAAAAAAAATAATGTACCATAATGTTATTGGTAGTAAAATATAACTATTAAACAAATATGTTAAACCTTTGATACAGCTATAATGTATTTGAAAGAGAGCTAACATGAAATTTGTTTGATCACGTATCATCATGATAATAATCTTTTACTTAATCCAATGTGCTTCTTGACTTTTAAAAGTAGAATATTGGGAGTATTCAAATTTCAGAATGTGAATGTGGAATTTTCTTATCAAATAACATAAAAAAATAATACAATTATTAATATTTCTTTCATCTCCTAATATTTGAGTGAAGTGGAGTCTAAAAAACATAGTCTGTACCGCACTTTAAATATGCCATTCCTCATCATCCACTTTCCCAACCCCAACCTCCCCTTCACATTCAAAACATATCCCCTTTTTAAATTCTCTTTCCCAACTCCAACCTCTACATTACTAGTACTAGTACTACAATTATACACATCATATAGACACAACTGAATTGTATCTTCTCTGCAATATTTTCTCCAAAAATGCCGCGAAATATAGCGGCTTTGGTTGTATACATTGGTGTTTTTGCCGCCATTGTTGGAGCCGAGGATCCCTACAGATTCTTCAACTGGAATGTCACTTATGGAGACATTTATCCACTTGGTGTTCGTCAACAGGTTGCTTTCTAATTATATATATAATGTGATTAATTGAGAGCTTAAAAATAATTAGTTAGACATCCGTGATATATATATATATATATAGATGATTGGTGATCTGATCCATCTGTTGTTGTATATATGTAGGGTATTCTGATCAATGGTCAATTCCCAGGTCCTGATATTCATTCTGTTACAAATGACAATCTCATTATCAACGTCTTTAACAGCCTTTCCGAGCCTTTCCTCATCTCCTGGTAATTCACACACTCTCTCTCTCTCTCTCTCTATATATATATACACATATATATGAAGCAGGAGTAGATCTATAAATAACTGCCTCTCATTTCAATATCTTAAAATGCAACCCCTGGGTCTCGTGTTTTTAAAATTGAAAGAACTTTACCAATTCAAAATTGAAATTCGAAAAAAATTGATTCAAAATTTCTCTGATTTGAATATTAATGAGTTGAGTTCATGCTCTACAGGTAACAAAATAAGTTGATTCAATACTTCCTAACACAATGCCGCTAAATATTGACATTTGTTTTTTCAATTATTTGTTACACATTTCCTATGGGTTTAAAGATATATTTGTTTTGAAAAGGAAGGTTAACTACAGTTATTGTATATAGTAGTGTTCAGTGTTGTGGGCCTGTGGCATATGTTTCCACTATATGCATGTGATCTGCATAGACAAGACATAGGTCAGGATAATGGTCTCTAGTACTGTATGAGCAAATTATAGTACTATTCGTGCATTATAATATATATATATTTTTTTTTTTTCAACACTCGATTTTTTGTTGAAAATGATGATATGATTCGTCATAGTGGGATTGAAATTGCTTTAGATCCAAACATCGTGTATTGTATTGGTGGAATCTAATAAATAATGTTTGGATGACACTCCAAATTGATTCGATAATTTAGTATAATTTTTATTTCAAAGTATAGTGCATTAGTTTGTATGAATACTAAACACAAACCATTATTGAAGAAAAATGCTTAAAATGTATCCTCAACAATAAGCAAACCGCACTATAAAAGCGTGCCCATTAGGTTGAAAGCAACTCATCCATGCTTCATCGACCATATGACCAAACTAGTGGTCCTCCACTCTCTAGCTATCCCAATCTTCAGCCCCCCCTACACTCCTCCCATTTATGATCTTAATTTATATATATATATATATATATATATAAGCCTATAAGGGATAGGAGCCATTAAACCATCTCATCCATCTGCACATTGATTTCATTTCTATAAAATAAAATAAATTTAAAATGATAGTTTAAAATCAGCTCAACAAACTCAAATCCCACCTCTAATTTTGAAATATTGAAGAGACTTCATTATTGACTATATTACTTCACAATTTTATGTCTTGCATATTATTGTATCATGACAATGTAATATATTTTATTTAATAAATTGAAATTTATTTTTGGTGGGAAAAATATAGGAATGGAATTCAGCAGAGGAGAAACTCATTTGAAGATGGAGTATATGGAACAACATGTCCCATACCTCCCGGGAAAAATTTCACATACATTCTTCAAGTGAAGGATCAAATCGGCAGCTTTTACTACTTCCCTTCCCTTGCATTCCACAAGGCTGCTGGTGGTTTCGGAGGCATCAGAATTCTTAGTCGTCCCAGAATTCCCGTTCCATTCTCCGATCCTGACGGCGATTTCACTGTCCTCATCGGAGATTGGTACAAGTCTAATCACACGGTATGATATATATACATTCCCATTTCTTTATTTTATTTATTGTGAAAATTACTTCTCAATACAAATTACCAAAATTTGTTTTTCAAAAATTATTTTTATTTTTTTGGAGGAAAAAGTTGTTTAAAACAGTGTTTGATAAAAAAATTTAGAAAAATTTCTGAACCTTTGAAAAGAACGTTTTGAAGAAATTACAAGTAATGACATTAGATTATGTAATAGCCATACAATTTTTTTTATTTTGAACTAAAAGCACTATTGGTTTCCTTGATTATAAATGGGCTTAAGTACTTATTAGAAAATGATACTTAAAAGGGATAAACTATATAACTCAAAAGACTTTTATTTATTTGAGGTAGTAAATGGAACACATTATATAATTATATATTATTCACCAAAAATAAAAATGTGACTGGTTGGTTAATAGAGTGGAATCACACATCACTATCTCAATGTTTGCTAGTGTCGGTAAACAGAGTAGGTGTGAAATAATTGACTTTTGTATTCTTCCAGCTATTGACAGCTAATTAATCTTTGGCCCACTCTGAACCAATTCAATCACAATCTTATAACTTTGTATTATTAGCACACTTTTGTTGCACAGAGCCTCTAAGCTCAGTGATTAATCCTAATTTTCCTCTGCACACTGTAAAAGAATTCACTGTCACACAAAAATTCGTATAAACATGTTTCAAATGCAAATTTTCTGATTTTTTTATTTTATTTTTATTATTAAAGTTAAATAAACTAAAGGAATGCAAATTTGACTGAGAGATCCGAGATGTCTCATGGGAGATGCTAACTTATTTTCTCATTCATAAGTGAAAATTTTAATAATTGTGGGATGTGATTTATATGTAAATAAAATGATTATGATATCTGCAATTCTTTTGACATATGGAGTGTATCCTAAATTTATGATCTCACCCAGTTGCCATATTGGGATGTACACCTCGCAATGCATTAACTGCTCGACTTTTAATATACAGATGTGCACCACATGCATTGTGGCATGAGAAATTATTATTGTTTCGGGACCAATTATTAATGAATAAATAAATAAATTATATAAAATAAAATAGGACATAGAATGTCACTAACACTAACATTAATTAATACTCCCAATCCCAAAATAATTGTTTACTTTTACTCTTTTCTCCATTCCAAAATAAGTGCCCCATTTGATAAGTCAAAACATTTTATCATACCATTTTACTAATTTACTCTTCATGTATTGAATTTATAAATCATTACATCACTATGGTGGGATTAAGGGTAAAGTTGGTATTTCATTCATTACTAATAAAACATCTTAAAAAATTGAATTCCCCAAAAGAAATTTATAAATTGGGACAGAGGGAATAGGTTAATTCGTATTGAATCCATCTGTCTTGGCAAGATTTCATTATCGGATGTACATTTGCATCTAAATTGTAGAATTTGTAGTATACATTCTCTTTACTTGTATGTCTCTGTATGAATGATTATATATATATACATGTATCTCTATATATGCAGACATTGAAGGGAATTCTAGATCGGGGCAAGAAGCTTCCATTTCCAGATGGAATCCTCATCAACGGCCGTGGTCCTAACGGTTACTCTCTAACTGTACAACAAGGTAAGTCTTTAATATATAAACTTGATTCACAAGTCCGAAATAATTAATTAATGCAAATGAAAAATGATATGCACGTCATCTTTCACTTACATAAATGTATTTCAGACCTTATCATAATTCTGAAAAATAAACTCATAAAACTTGAATATTATTTGTGTATCTACTAACAAATATTGGCATTTGAACAGGAAAAACTTATAGGCTGAGAATATCAAATGTTGGACTGCAAAATTCGCTCAATTTTAGGATTCAAGGTCACACAATGAGATTGGTGGAAGTGGAGGGAACACACACTCTCCAAACTACGTACTCTTCACTTGATGTTCATGCAGGTCAATCCTACTCGGTTCTAGTCACAGCTGATCAGCCAGGCCAGGACTACTACATTGTCGTGTCCACACGATTCACCACTCCTGTCATGACAACTACAGGGGTTCTTCACTATAGCAACTCGGCTGGACCTGTCTCTGGCCCACCTCCGGGCGGACCTACCATCCAAATCGATTGGTCCCTCAACCAAGCCCGTTCTATAAGGTAATTTCATACCTCGTTTTATTATTTATGTTTAGCTTGATTCATTGAAGTAGGTGGAATTTATGAGATTTAAGGTATAACAATAGT
This sequence comes from Cornus suecica, assembly GCA_963922005.1. Lineage (NCBI taxonomy): Eukaryota > Viridiplantae > Streptophyta > Magnoliopsida > Cornales > Cornaceae > Cornus > Cornus suecica. The sequence goes on from OY998240.1 coordinate 87,587,684, forward strand.
TTTTACTATCACTATAATCTATAGAACTTTTATGGTCGTAACTTTAGGTAGCAATTTACAGTCCACTGCTAGAGGTTATATCGGCATTCTTTTACTCCTTTTAGTGAGGGTTGCAGTTGCCGGTAAAGTCCTTTCTTGTACTGACTCATCAAGAAAAGAGTAATGATAATCACTCCGAATATAAGAGCAATGAGAGGGAGAGCCCAACAAGCTCTCTTCCGAATGCATTCAAGTGGATTCAAATGCATCAAGATTAGGACCGTAGATGACATTCATGATGTGTATCGCAACTTATATTTTTATTTTTATTTTTCTCTCAGGACTAATCTTACAGCAAGTGGACCAAGGCCAAACCCACAAGGTTCTTACCATTATGGCATGATAAACTTGACCAAGACCTTCAGGCTTAGCAGCTCTGCCGGTCAAGTGAATCGCAAGCAGAGATACGCAGTAAACAGTGTATCTTTCGTGCCAGCAGACACTCCTCTGAAGCTTGCAGACTACTTCAAGATCGGAGGAGTGTTCCGCGTTGGAAGCATATCAGATAACCCTACAGGTGGAGGTATATACCTTGACACCGCAGTTTTGGGTGCCGATTACAGAACATTTGTTGAAATTGTGTTTGAAAACACTGAGAACATCATTCAAAGCTACCACCTTGATGGCTACTCCTTCTTTGTAGTAGGGTAAGTTATTTCTTAAACTTGCTGATAGATATCAAATTATTGGTTTTTATTTCTTAAATAATTTTGTAACATTTTTGAAAATTACAAAATGCAGAATGGATGGAGGACAGTGGAGTTCGGCTAGTAGGAGTCAGTACAATCTTCGAGATGCAATTGCACGTTGCACCACTCAGGTGAGGTCACATTATTTTACGACAAAAGTAACGATTACAAACATTTTTTCTATGTAAAAATACAATTCTTCACTTGTGGTCACGACTCATCACAAATTATATAATTTGCGAAATTATATTCATTACTCAGAAAAAAAAATGAAATTTTGCAATTGAGAAAAATTGAGTTGGAAAACGAAATTTGTGTAGTGTAAGGCCCTGTTTGGATTGCCTTTTTAAAAGTTGTTTTTCTCTTTTTGGAGAAAAAAGTTGTTCTGGGCTTTGGAAGAACGTTCTGAAGAAGTCAGGTGTAACAATTTTTCACTTCAAAACGACTTATACTTTTCTTTTTCTTCAATATAAAAAGCAGTGCCAAACATGGCCTAAATGAGGTCATGAAATACATGATACTTGTATAGAAATGCATGAGAGGATAGAAAATTAAATAGGTTGGCTACTCACATGCATGCATAGAAAATGTTCTCATGGTTTTGGTAATGGAATATATATATATGCAGGTATATCCCAAGTCATGGACTGCTATATATGTGGCTCTTGACAATGTGGGAATGTGGAACTTGAGGACAGAGTTCTGGGCAAGGCAATACTTGGGACAACAATTGTATCTGCGTGTATATACAGATTCTACTTCCCTAAGGGACGAGTACCCTATTCCAAAGAATGCACTCCTTTGTGGTAGGGCAAATGGGCGACGCACGAGACCTCTCTAGGGTTCTAAAACTTCCACGTATGGTGTGCTGGCCTAAACTTAGGAGGATTGATTACTATATAGTAGAGAGTTCTATTTATTGGGTGTTATATCAGTACCAGAGAATGTATGACTGCAAATTTAGATGACCTTATCTCAAGGTCACATTCTTTTTTTCACTAAGGATTGTATTTCTTTTTTTTATTATTGAATTTTTATTTATTTATTCACATTTGGCAAGTAATATATACTTCTTCTTCTTGTTGATATTAATATTGTCATAGGTTTTTATTGGTTTTTTTAATGTGTGTGATAAATTTATCACCTTGTTAGTTTGAATTTAAAACTTACCATTGTAAGATTCCTTTTCACTTGAGGATTATAATATAATCTTATAATTTTAGTTAGACAAATACCCTTCTTCATGAGCTTTGCAAATCGAATTCTGCAATATTCAAGATCCAGATCCGCTCATATCATATTTTAAATAAGTTTAAAAAATATGCTCAAACTTGACTTATTTGCTAAATAAACGACAAGCCAAACATTTTAACAAATTAAGTTCGAACTTAGTTCCGAATGAGTCGGTTCATTTGCAATTCCACTACAAACTAGTGGATCGGTCAAACCCACAAGTCATAAGTGTCTATTAATTTGCAAAATGGGCCTACGGGTATATGTAGGCATGGTGCTTGTTCATGTTCCTAAGGCCCAATCTTTGAGCCCATGCACACAAAATGGCATTAATTCTAGAAATGGCTTATAAGAAAAAGTGGCGCCATCTCGAAATTTCCGGTTTGATCTCTCGGGTATTCTTCGGATTTAACAGCTCCCACTTGCTCTGCCCATGGCCCACCCGATTGCAAATAAATTTGACCGTCGGATGCGCGACTTACATGTTGATGCGAATCCGTGGACAACATCCAACGATGGAGAGCAAAGAGGGTTCATGGACACTCATGATCACGGCAAACACTATATCCAGTCCTTCACAGAGAAGCTCTAGTAGGTTGGTCTCCAACTTCGTTTTCTTTTAACTCGCCGCTCTCTCCCTCTGATCACCACCTCTCGGTAATGCTTCACTCTTTCTACCATGCATTTTCATACAATATATATATGTATATATGTTTATATTTATATGTACTAGCTCCCTGAATCAATGAATCCATTTAGGGTTTTGCGCTTTAATATCTGAATTTATTTTGCTTCTTTATAGGCTTATTTGTTTGCTCAGATTCTATCATATGTACAAAATAGTCCTTTGTTGGAATTGTTCTGGCTAATAATAATATTCCGTAATTCTGGAATTGATTACTGCAAGTTTTTTTTTTTTGTTGGATATTGTGTTTATTTTCATGGTGCCTATTTAAGTTGGGTTTAATATGAATTTGTTGTGGCTATAAATCTTGAATTCTATTTATGGGCTGTTTCTATGAACTCAATGATCATCTTAGTATCCCTTGCTGCAATTTTGAATGACTTTCAACGTAAGATATTTAATTCTCCATTATTTTGTTGTTATACTTTATTAAATTATGGTGGTGTTGAAAAAATGCATTGGAAAGTAATGATATGTGGTTGGGTGGTTCTTGGCTTAAGATATTCCGAAATCTTGTAATTTTGTATTCTTCATTCCTTATTCTTTTTCATTGTTTCTTTCAGATAGTAAGTCACCGGAGCACTTGTTGGAATCCAGCTTAGTCTTCTTCTTTTTTCTAAAAATGGCGGTATGTTAAGACTGATTGAGCTTTATGTCACGAGATTATATACATTACTTTTGTTATGTATTTGACTTCGTTGAGTGATTTAGGTATCAAGCACACTTTTTAAAGATGAAGCTACCGAGGAAAAGGGTGAGCGGGCCAGAATGGTGAGTGTTTCCATTCAGGCTTGTTAATGATGAATGCATATTTCAAGTATATGAGTGATATATTCATCTATACCATCTTATGTTACATATGTGCTATGGACGTGTGTTTGCTTATAACAATGTTTTTTTCCACCTAAAGAATGCATTTAATGATATAACACAACGAACTTTCCTCTGCCCTAAACACTAGAGACTGAAATCATAAACATTTAATGATATAAGAAAATAAAGAAGAGCCCATGTGTAATTTTGACATGCTTTTAAGACAAATTTTTGAAGACTCCATTTAACATAGATTTCTAATTATTAATGTGATTATATTGATACTCTGTTCTTGCATACGTAGTTTTTGGTTTATATAATTTGTTCAAGTGTACAACTGTTGGATATTGTTTTCCGTAGTGTTGTATTTTCCCTAAGCAGCATTTTATTACCAACAAGCATCAGAACAGGAACAAGAGGTAAAACCTCTTTAAGCCACTATGGCCACTTTTTCCTGTAGGGTTTATGAATGATGTTCTCTTACCTGTCCTTAAACTCTTTTTGTTTTTGAAAAAAAATTAGTTTTCTACATGATGCAACTCCAGTTTCTATCTTAGTTTCTTATTAGTGAATAAGTATGGCTTCCCTTTTGTTTTAGGCATCATTTATTGGAGCAATGGCAATCGCTGATTTGGTGAAGACAACCTTGGGGCCCAAGGGGATGGTAAATTTTTGTTTGTATCAGTCTGTTGAAAAATAGGATTACACTGCAATTTAGGCATATGCTTCTCGTAATTGGAGTTAATCATCTGCTCTTTAATGTGATTTTTTCTAGGATAAGATTTTACAATCAACTGGCAGAGGGCGCAGTGTTACTGTAACAAATGATGGGGCCACCATCTTAAAGTCCCTCCATATTGATAACCCCGCGGCTAAAGTTCTTGTTGGTATCATTTAAAATCCGGTTCTTTTATATATACTTGTGCCCTTTTGTTCATGGCTTATGAATTATTTGATCTGTGAAATTTTCGGTATTGCTTATGAAACTTGTATGTGCTTATAAATCTATTGTTCACAAAATGTTGTGCGGTAATATACACTTGTAAAATAAAATAAGAAAGCCAGCAGTTAGTTGCAGGTTTGATTATGCCATGATTCTGCTGACACACAGTGTTGCAATACATTTGACACTCATCCTTGACTCAATGCCCAGACATTTCAAAAGTTCAAGATGATGAAGTAGGTGATGGCACAACTTCTGTTGTTGTTTTGGCTGGGGAGCTTTTAAGGGAGGCAGAAAAGTTGGTAGCAACAAACATCCATCCAATGACAATAATTTCAGGTTCATTTAAGCTTCTACCATCTCTCTCGGTGTCTTACTTTTGTCAGCAAGGAATTATTTCATCTGTAGTTGATAGACTGTTTGCATGTGTAAGAAGTTTTTTTTTCTCCAAGTAAATTCATTTTGTGTTTTGCTTAAAACAGAGAATAGATAATTTATAAAGATAGACCTTGTTGATGCCGTTTTAATTGTTGGTCAGTGAATGCAGTCTAATTATGATCAAAATTTGCCTTTTAGTTACCCCTTTTGGTACTAATGCCCCCTGCCATCAACTTCAAAGATGGATTAGATTACTTATGACCTGAAAATCTTACACCAGTAGTAGCTTCTTTCTTGCCTACTGAACTCATGTTCGGTGTCAACATCTTTGCTAAGTATCTCCATCTTTCTTGTTCTATATGCTATTAAACAAAAGAAGTACCCCGGAACCAAACTTAAAACTCTAAGGTGAAATTTAAGTTCAAACCCTGACTGAAACTAGATATGATTTAGCTTCGGCTTAAAATCTGGTTCTAAGTTTCAGTCTGGCTTCAGTTTCGAGTTTCAAATTCAGTTTATGTTCACCTTCAAAATATGGCAGCTTAGTGCAAGTGAATGGCAAACGGTCTAGTGAAACAGAAGAACAACAATATCCATGCAAAAATTTTGTAGGGTATTGGATTATGGGTATAATAAATCTATATTTCTCCTCATAGGATTTTTTTAAAAATACTCTTGTGAACTTGATCTCAATTTATCTTTCCAGAATTAGCTGATGTTCTACTTCCTTTCTTCTATTGGTTGGTTTTTAAAACTTGTTTGATGTCGTAGTTCATTATGATGTTCTATTCTCCAGGCTATCGTATGGCAGCAGAATGTGCTCGCAGTGCTTTGCTGCAGAAGGTCATGGATAATAAAGAAGATCCAGGTACTGCTTGAAGATGTTTGCTACTTCAATTATGAAAAAATTGGTTTATATCCATAGTTAAAAAGGTTCATTTGTAGCTTTTAAAAAAATTCCCTCTTTCTTTTTGTCTGAATAAAAGTTATCTTTTTGTTTATTTAAATTATGTATCCTATTTCATTTTATTTTCTATTGACATTCTTTCATCTTTATAAAATTCCTGATATATACTGTTTAAGAGTTGTAAGATAATATATGGATCAGATAAGAGGGCTGCTTCAAACGGGATGAAATTTGCTTACTGTCAAAACTGCTTTCATTATCTGTATTTTTCCTTACTTTCTGATAGTAATGGTGCTCTAGTTTTGGCTCAATGCAGAGAAATTCAAGTCAGACTTGATGAAGATTGCAATGACTACTTTGAGTTCAAAAATTCTCTCACAGGATAAGGAACATTTTGCGAAGCTGGCTGTTGATGCGGTCATGAGGCTGAAGGTGGGTGTTCTGTGCATTTAGAAGTTAAAAAGAGTGGATAAAAATGCTATACTGTGCATTCTGAGGACATCTTGAATACTTTTTCACTTCAGAACCTATAAATATTACTTGTATAAGAATGCTCGTAGGATACCAAAATGGGTAATTCATGTTGAAGCAAGTTTTAGTTATACCATTGCTACTGTTACAGACGTATGGTGTCAGGTATTTCTTGGTACTCTGCTGGTACTTGTGGTTGACAGAAGACCGACACCCAAGCAAGATTTGGTTTCCATTGTTTGTTGTTCAATTTTATTAGCATGCATTTAATAGGTTGATTTAACCATAAACTCGAAATTTGCTAGAAAGTTCCCCATGAATAAAAATGTCTGCAGCTCCCAAACTAAGGATGGAGTAGTTGATGCATGAGTAGGATATCGGGTTTGTGGGTGGGTCTCGATCAATTATTTGTCATAAGCCTTGCAAATATTGTAATTATCTTTGTACTTCAGTTTTTTCTTTGTACACATGCCTAACTCAAATTAGGCTTGCTCCTGAAACCTTTGTTTTTTGTGTGGATGTCTATCTGGTTTAGGCATGTGTAGTTTTCACCAAGTCTTTTGCCAGACTCCCAAACTCGTGTAGTGGAATTGATTCCTTCAAAAAAAAAAAAAAGATTGTCCAATTTTCTTCACCCTTTAAATATTTGACGTATCTAGCAGATCGCATAATGCAGTTACAAATTAACTTGATCATGTCTTATTTTTTTACTTTATTTTAATATTTTCCATCTTTTTAAAACTTTTGACAGAGAAAAGGACTATTATTGATTTACAAGTTGTTTTATGCTATGAGAACTGCTACTCTGGTTTCATGCTTCTGGTCTTAAATTGTGGTTGAAATATTAATATATTTTTTTCCTGATTTATTATTTCTATTAATTTTTTCCTGGGAAATGGCAGGGCAGTACAAACTTGGAAGCCATCCAGATTATCAAGAAACCTGGAGGATCACTGAAAGATTCGTTTCTGGATGAGGGGTGAGAGATATCTTCATGAATCGAATCTGCTGTGATTCCTGTTGTAGCACTGCATTTGCATTACTCTAGCATATTTTGAAGAAAGGAGGCTTCTTTGTGCTTATGAAGCTCTTGGACCTTTCTAGGATTGTGCAGATGATTTATCCTGAATATTAGAGGCTTCTTTATGCTTTTGATAAGCTCTTGATATCTTTCTTTTAAGCCGGCATGGATGACTCATGCTGAATATTTGTTTTGTGAATATACTCTGAATTCTTTTTTACCCTAAAACACTTGTTGAAGCTTGATCGCCTGTGAGCACTCTTTTCTTTACTAAATCATCTTCTTTATTTTTTCCCTTCTAGTACTCTTTGCATCATAAATTCTGTTCTTTGTTTATGGATTCTCTTTTCTTGTTATCAACATTCTGCTATTTTTTCCTCTACAAAACTAAAATTCTCTTCCTTCCTTTATTTTTTCGTTGACTAATTCTGTCTTGATATAATTCTCTTTCCTTCTCTTCATCAAAGCCCTAGTTTCAGAAAGGGTTCAGAAATTCTACTTTTTCCATTTCTCTCTTCTTCTTTTTTTCTCATTCTTATACAAACTGTAACTTTTATGGATTTAGGTTACAACTAATTTTAAAAAGCGACTTACCACGATCTCTCTTCATTTTTCCTCTTTTCAAATAGTAGAATCCTTGTTGTAGTTGATTTATTAGTGTGAGCTGTGATATTTGATTGATTTATACAGTCCATCATAAAATATGTATTATAATTGTGTGTTCATGTCATTATCATGTATCTGATCTATGATAATGTCCCTTTTTCCCAGAATTTGGGGGAGAAAGACTGTAAGAAAAGTTTACACGCCCCATACTGATTTACTTATTTCTTTTCCTGTGTGCACTCCGTTGCTAAGTTCAGTTTCCTATTATTTTGTCTTGTTTACGATACCATGTTTGCAGTTTTTTACTAGATGGTGTGGTTCTCAATTGGCATTCAACTCCTTCTGCAGATTTATCTTAGACAAAAAGATAGGCATTGGACAACCGAAACGTATAGAAAATGCAAAGGTATTGGTGGCAAATACTGCAATGGACACGGACAAAGTGAAAATTTATGGAGCACGGGTTCGTGTTGATTCGATGTCCAGGGTCGCAGAGATTGAAGGGGCGGAAAAGGATAAAATGAGAGAGAAGGTCCAAAAGATTATAGATCATGGGATTAACTGCTTTGTCAACCGACAGTTGATCTACAATTTCCCAGAGGAACTCTTTGCGGATGCAGGAATACTTGCAATCGAGCATGCTGATTTTGATGGAATTGAGCGCCTTGCTTTAGTTACTGGTGGTGAGATTGCATCAACCTTTGACAATCCAGAGTCGGTTAAGCTTGGGCACTGCAAGCTCATTGAGGAAATTATGATTGGCGAGGATAAGCTGATCCACTTTTCTGGTGTTGAGATGGGTCAGGCATGTACTATAGTATTAAGAGGTGCAAGGTACATTTTTAATGCAATACTAGACCCATGCCTGTAATGTTTGGACATGTTCTCAGTATGTGTTTGACTTGGGCATTATTTGGTTTCTTAACTATGTTTTGAATTATTTATCTTGTCAACATTCTCCCATTTTTCGTTGCAAAATAAGACAGAGATTAGCTCTCTTCATCTCTCATAAAAATGTAATAAATGATGTGCAACATTATTCTCTTTTTGGCAGCTTTCATGTGCTTGATGAAGCTGAACGATCTCTGCATGATGCTTTGTGTGTGCTGTCTCAGACAGTAAATGACAGCAGGGTTTTGCTTGGAGGTGGATGGCCTGAAATGGTGATGGCAAAAGCTGTGGATGAGCTGGCCTGGAAGACTCCTGGGAAAAAGTCTCATGCTATTGAAGCTTTTTCGAGGGCACTCGTGGCAATTCCAACTACCATTGCTGACAATGCTGGTTTGGACAGTGCAGAGTTGATTGCTCAGCTCCGTGCAGAGCACCACAAGGAGGGGAGCACTGCAGGAATTGATGTTATCTCTGGTTCGGTAAGTAACATCTAAATTTGGAGAGAGAAAATTTTACTATGGAGTGCCTGCTTTATCTTCATAGTTTCGGAGAGCACATATATACATGATGATGATTAGGACATTGTCGGAACAATTTTTGAAATTTGTTTTCTGGACATGGGCTCTCTTATGGTATAACTCCCCAGAAATTAAACTTTCATACTTCCAAGGGAAAAAAGTGGGATTACTGGATTTTGTGTCCTGCAAAATGTATGCTGGTCCCTTCAGCTTGTTTATCGGTCATGCGTGGGAGGGGTGTTAACCAGCAATTTAGAGCTAGAGAAATGACTTTTTAAATTACAGCACCCCAACCGGGTGATGGGCTGATTGCCGGTTCCTTTTTGGATCGAGAATTATGCCTTATTGTGTAACCCCTGCCATTGTAGCTTCCACATAACTCTTGACGCTTTATTCTTTGCAATCTTTACATTGTAGCAGAAGGTTATATAAATCCTTGTTTGCTAATTTGTGACATCGCTCCTCTTATGCCTACTTTTGGGTTTTTTTTTTTGGAAGGTAGGAGATATGGAAGAGCGGGGGATATCTGAGTCATTCAAAGTTAAGCAGGCTGTATTGCTCTCTGCAACCGAGGCAGCTGAGATGATTCTAAGGGTGGACGAGATCATCACTTGTGCTCCACGACAGAGAGAAGATAGAATGTGACACCATCGACTTTCAGGGCAGAGGTAAGGACATCTGTCCTCGTGCACTCTTGAATATTTTACCCCTCTTGTGACTAAGTTATGTAGTGTTACGATGGTTGGATGGATGAATGAAGGAGTGTATCTGGGGTTGCAACAGAAGTGGCGTAGGATGTTTGACATGTATCGAAAGCGTATTTTGTTTTCGGATTCCTCTTGGGGTTAATGACATATATATTTATAGATTTTGCTCGCTTCAGTTCACATAATTATCAATCAGGTGAGATTTGCTGTGCATTACACTACTGATAACCTCCTGAAGCAGTAGTAGCACGAATGCTCCCTTAACAGTGAACTCTTACATCTAGAATCCATTTGGACTTGTACTGCTTTGATATGTTGATTGTGCTAATATTTGGAAAATATTTTAGCGTGGTCGTACTAGCAGAAACATCAGAGAAGTGCCTCTTGACCACTAGGTTGCTTTAATATTTAAGTGCGCGATAAGTCATCGGATGTAGTTCACCACTTTTTCCGAACATAATGTGTTTATCGTGAGAGAAATATTGGGTATTCCCATGTAGGTGGCCACAACAAGAATATCTTGTTAAATGACGAGGCAATTTATCCTCATTTACAGCATGCGCAAAATTTGCTAGAAAGGACTTTTTCGTAATTAATATTTTAATTTGTCAATTAATTCATAAAAAGCCTATTAACACTCCCGAGACTTAATTCTCCGTTTTCCAGGTAATTTCAATTGGTATTAAAGCAAGGTTTGCCCTGATTTAGATTAACGATATGGGGTTAAATCTTAAACTTAGAAGATGGACGTTGCATTACTGGTCTCCTTTATTTGATGGCTAGAATTACATCTATTGGCAACCATTCACTCGAAAAGGTAGTTTTATGCGTATTCCCTTGCGCATTTCCTTTGTGATTAAATGGCAACCAATCACTGGAAAAGTAGTATTAGACAGTAGGGGTACAACTTGGGCCCAGCTCAATCTGGGCCCAACCCGGAAATTTCGGGTTTGGGTTCAATTTGGGCCAGCACGGATTGGGTTTTATCGGGTCAATGTTTAAATTGGGTTGGGTTCAGGTTAAACCCGAACCCAATCTGAAACCCGGTTTTGTTAAGAAGGCTGTGATAGGTAGCATTCGCCATTCGAGACTCTGAGATTGAGCTTATTCTGCACATATATGTATCACCATGTTCGTATATATTCACACATCAACTCATTGAAAAAGTCTTAACAAAGATAAATATATATATATATACATGTAATTGAAAACGAAAGAGTACTAGTTTAGTTTTATACCAGCAATTCACTTAAGTTGAAATCAACTGGAGGATCAAATGGAGTCACTTTGCAAGCAAGTGAAAAACAGCTGAATGCAATTAAATTTAAGGTCTCCAAGGATGGGTTCTGCAATCTATATATATACATACATATAGATTTTGTGATTTTTTTTCTATAAAAAAATATATAAAAATAAAAGGCTCAACCCGACCCGACCAATCTATGAAAGAATGGGTCGGGCTCAACCCGAATTCAGGGCATGTCTTAAGGGCTGGCCCGACCCAACCCAATCCGAATCTGGACCAGCTGGGTTCGGGTTGAGCTGGCCCAAATTATAGCCCTATTAGACAGACCCAAAGGAGTATTCTTCAAAGATATCATTTCTGGGTCTAATGGAATTCATAGGTACAGGAAGAAGCCCAATCAAATGTATTCCCTAGTGCACTTCCTTTTGTGAATTGTCACTAATCGGAATATATATATATGTAACGCGTATCTACAATACTTTTTTCAATCATGGCTAAATTTAAAAATAAAAAATAGAAATATAAAAATAAGTAGTTGAGTTTTTTACTATAAATTCCTCAAATTATCATGATGGTTACAATTCAGTTCCTCTTGTCATAACACCGTTAGTTAAATTTAGAATAATTTGAACATGAAATCTCATACTTATTGAGGTACCAAGGCTCAATTCTTTCCCAACGACCCTATCCCTCGATTATATATCGCAAGTATTGCGTACAACTCTAGCTATCATTAGTCATTACACACAATAGAGTACACTTCTGGTGCAAGAAAATGGCTGCTTCCATAAGCTATGACCGGATGGAGAAAATGAAAGAGTTTGATGAGTCGAAGAGTGGCGTCAAAGGCCTCTCTGATTCCGGCATCACCACCATCCCTAGCTTCTTCATCCACCCGCCCGACAAACTCACCAACCTCAAATCTTCTTCCACGTGCGCCGCCTCAATTCCAGTCATCGATCTCTCACACACAAAATCCTAATTCCACAGGCCAACCATCGTCCAACGAATGCGAGAAGCTGCAAAAACTTGGGGATTCTTCCAAGTGATCAACCACGGCCTGCCTATCTCGGTCATGAACAACACCATTGCCGCCATCAAGACGTTCCATGACCAGCCACCGGAAGTGAAGGCGAAGCACTACAAGCGTGAAGAACTGTGCGGTGTCATGTACACAAGTAACAACGATTTGTATAGAGCCGAGGCAGCGAGCTGGCACGACACGCTGCAGGTGTGGATGGGGCCGGAGCCAACCAAGGCGGAGGAGATACCGGTGGTGTGCCGGAACTAGGTGATGGAGTGGGACATGCATGCAAAGGTGGTGGGGGAGATGGTCATGGAGTTGCTCTGTGAGGGTTTAGGGTTGGAGGCGGGAAAGTTCAAAGAGTTAAGCTTTTCGGAGGCTAGGCTGGTGTTGGGACACTGTTATCCTTACTGTCCTCAGGCTGATCTGACGGTGGGGATTGCATCACACAACAATCCGGGGTTTTTGACGGTGTTGATGCAGAACCAGGTGGAGGGTTTGCAGGTTAAGCATGGTGAGGACTGGGTGGACGTCAAGCCTCTTCCCGGAGGGTTGATCATTAACATTGGAGACTTTCTTCAGGTAAGGTTACACACACATAATGAAGATATGAAAAAATTAATTCAGATCTTATCGTCACTAATATTAGCAGGGTAGTTAACTATTGCTCTCATAGAGGATATATATATATATATATATATATATATATGTATTACATTAACATTTTCATAGTCACCGGAAACATAATAATCACAGTAGATGTCATTTAGGCCATGTTTGGTAGGGCCTTATTGTTTTTATGTATTATTTAATTTATTTTGTATATTATTATTTTTATTCAATTTTGATTTTTGGTGGTCTTAATCGTTGTAGATCATGTGGAATCACCAAAAAAACTGGTTCCAAATTTTGAAACTAGTCAAAACAAATATAGTCCGATCTCTGAAAACCAAGACCGGACCAGATAGAACCATAATCACCCATCAAAGACGGCTTTAGTGGTACTTCATCAGCAATAATTCATTCCCCCTAAGCCCCTACTGTCAGCACTAGGGCCTTTGGGAATTATATATATGTGTGTGTATATATATATATATGCAGGACATCACAATCATGCATTTCTTTACGATCCAGTATTTTCAATATATGGGATTGTGGATGTGCATCTAATACTTCTGAATGATCACGGTTTAAATAAATTCTCAAATTTTAATAGAATTAGTGTGTTTTACGAAAATAAACAAATTTGGTGCTCTCAAAAGTCATCAACCCATTCAATAAAATCACCTTTGCACTGAAAGTAAAGCACCGACGCAGGTAAATCTTGAATGATTCTCTCGTCATCAAATCCTTCTCTGTTTTATACAGTTGATGGTGTGTGTGTATGTAATATGTATAACCATACCAGCACAACAAATCACCCACTTGGTTGGGAATCATTCTAATACAAATACGAATCTAAGACTAATTTAAAACCTGTTAATTTCTGAACCTATCCATTTCAGGGGGAAAAAGAAGAAAAAAGAAAAGGCTCTGAAACTTATCCTAATTAATAACCACCTTATATCTACAATCTTCATCGTTTTTGAAATTTATTATTTATTTCTTATAATAATTTCTTATATTTTAAATGGTTGTTAAATATTTCACTATATTTTTTACTTACTCTTTTTTTCAGAATTTATTCAAACTTAAATTGTTTCGTTTACAAAAAGTTATGTAGATTGAGGTGCTCCGACCATGCCTCAATCCCGACAAGAATCGGGTTGAGGCCTAAGTAAATGTATGGCTTTGAGCCTTTTTTTTTCCTTTGTAAAATTTGCTTGCCTTTCAAAAAAAATATATATATATATAGATAGATAGATAGATCCAGGTATGTAGGAGAATGTGGTGCCAAGTATCTGGCCACTGACTCCCACCAGTGAAGCCCATACTAGGGCTCAGAAAGGAAAAATGGCATCAAGAAATTGGCCCAAAATGCATAATGTCACAGGTCTCAACTCCGAAAATGGACCAACACATCGCCACACCAAAAGCCCAAAAAAGACACAAAAAAGGCATGAAGCAACTCATGAACCCCAACTCCCAAGCTGTAAACAATTGAATGCTGGAGAAAGAATGGCGGGGATGGACTATATGTATATAGATAGATTTATTGACATGTGTACATATACGTGTGTGAGTGTGTATATATATACACACCCGTATGATTTATGCTACAGCCTACAGCCTGTGACCTTGTTTTCCATGCAGATAGTGTCCAACGATGAGTACAGGAGTGTTCAACACAGGGTTCTGGCCAACTCCTCTAAGGAGCCTCGTATATCAGTCGTAGTGTTTTTCAACCTGAGCAAGTGGAAAGGATCTGGCTATTATGGACCTCTACCGGAACTGTTGATGCCGGAAAAACCAGCTATATACCGCAATTTCACCATTCAAGAGTTCCTTGAAAACTTCTACAGCAAGGGACTAGATAGCAAATCTCTGATAGCTAAGATCACAATATGAATCAAAAGTTCTTCACTTTTATGTTATAACTATCAGTGCCCGTGTGTAAAGGACTCCATAAGATCTTCACTTTTATGTTATTACTAGTTATTTGCCAAATAACTTCTATCAACATTTTAGTACATGTGGCCTTTAAGGTCTTATTACATAACATTGGTTGATAGAACTTTATGCATATGGTTTAATAAATAAAAAAACTATCCCAGACTTGTAAATTTATGAAGTAACCCTTCAGGTTTTGGTGAAACTCAGAGTGTCTCAGGGTTTCGAACTGGAGAGTTGCCCTTGCCCCTCAAGGTTTCAATGCACTTGAGATAACATTCCAGGGCTGCAGACAAGATTTTGGTGAACCTAAAGAGTGTTTGGTGTTTTGAACACAAAAAATTTTAGACTCCAAGTTTTTTTTTTTTTTTGAATGTTAAGGAACTCACACACCCCCACATGAGCCCTATAGGGCTCAAGCCCCAGACCTCTCCCAATTTTGGAAAGGAACGGAAATACCATTAGACCACAAGGCCATTGGTAGACTCCTGGAAAGGACTTGATCTACAGACTTGAGTACTGTTGAGGTCTATGAGACACTTTCTAACTTGGCATATATGAATCCATAGCAATAATGCTTGGCCCTTCCAAAAACCACATGTTGGACTTAGAAAGGAAAGGGCGAGTGGGATTTATCTAGAATGGGTGTTTTTGCTTCCAAGTATATTGATTCCCAAGTAGATGCCATTCAAGATGAATCACCCCTATTATTGATGTATTAAAATTACAATGGCATAATAATCTCCAATGCAAGATTGAAGATTGGGAGCCTTATTTAAGCAAAAATGTGACAGAACTCCCTCCAGCATGCTGCAGGGAGAACACTGGCACAAAGGGGGAGAGGGTGAGGGAAACCTCTAGGAAACATTACTTGTGCCAAACAGCGTATTTGTGGCCAGAAGTCGCGAGTGTCCACTCCTTGCCAGCAGGGCACCATGACCCATCTCCAATCTTCATGCACACTTTCTCCCCAATGATTGCAGAGTAGAGATTAGGCTGCGCTTCAACGATCCGAATAGGTGATCGACTATGAATGTCCTGACGCCTCCGGACATCCATCTGGATACACATTTAGAATCTTAGAGATGGTAAAAAAAAAATGCCAATTCAGTTGATTGTAATTGTTAAGTAGCATACCAGCTTCACAATTTGGTCATGCGTGGTGTCACCCCAGTCATAAAAATGGTCATAAAAGACTGTTGGTATCCCCGGATGTGTTAGTATGTATGCATAGCCCTGTAGAGTACGATGGTGTCAGCACTCAATCAGAAGACCGAAAACTAGGAAGGATGTCTCTAAACTATGTGGAATATAAGAAGACCAAGTTATAGAGAACTTTGAAGCCACATTGAAAAGGCCCAATCACATCTCATTGGTTGAACTGAGACCAAAATCAACATCGAATCAACAAGGTATGTTTTACTTGTTGCATACTCTTTCATGACAAACTACAAACTCTAACCAATTTGAGGAAGAGAGGGATGATTCTTGCTGTTATCTGATATAGATGTATGGCTGCTGCAGATTCAAAGGTTTTTTTTTTTTTTTTTATCAGTTTTATTATTTCCTCTTCCATCAGGAAATGGATTTCAGATCCTCTCTAACGGAAATGCAAAGGGCCAAAACCGGTAAAATTTGCTGAATGGATCATGCATTCACATAGGTCTCAAACAGCAAAGAAGACTGCTAAAATTATCTGTCGACAGTTGTGGCATGTTTGGACTGAAAGGAATAATAGACTGCATACTGGAATTGGTAGATCAGCTGTGGAGGTTGCAAAATTGATTTTTGGGAAGTCTCGATGTCACTGGCTTACAATTTCAAGACGTGCCACGGGTGTTTCATAGTTCTCAAGGATCATTTTTCTGGCATTCAATTCAGTCAAAATTTGCACTTTCTCTTGTAATAGGGCATGCCCATCTCTTTTGTAGGTATTTCTACATCTGTAAAATTTCTATCATGCCTAGGAAAAATAAAATAAAATTCTATTTAGCACTTTAGCCCATTTGAGTTTAGGACCTAGGAGAAGTTGCTCAGAGAAATTGGTTTTCGAATGTAATGACTGAGATGGGCATCAATTATCCTTTGTGACACTGTTTCACAAATATTAAAATAAAAGCAAAAAATAAAAATGAAAAAGCAAAGCACAAAGAAAACAGGAAAACATGCAGAAAACCACAATCTGGCATGTACTGGCACCAGAAATCAGAGACACACAACATGAAATCCCATGCCTATAAGTACAAGGTATTCTACTTAGCAACTATGAGAAAATCTAGGACTGTAAAGTAATCAAGTGAGTAAATTCAAATCTTATGAGATTTAAATACCTCCATAATATGGTTGGAAGGAAATGGCCAATGAGCCTGCAAGAATCAACGAGTCTGAGTTAGTAGACAGTTGATTACCAACAAAAATTTGATTTTGGGAATGTTTGACTCAAAAGCGACATGGAACATAAGAGCCCAATTACAAGAATAACCAGAAAAAGTTCCAAGTACCTGTGTTGATCCTGTATCATGATTATCAAGGAAAGTGACAGACCTTGAAGGCCACCATCCCATCAATCCTGGTGGATTACCTTTATGGTCACGCAGACGCCAGTATTCCCCTTTTACCGCTTCCTGTGGTGATACATAAATGAGCACTGACAGAAAGTTCCAATTCTTTCAAAAAATTATTGGCACTGAATTATGAGAAAGACAAATAAATTATCTAAACAATGGTTAATTCATACACCGAACATGGCAGACTGCTTCAACCATGATGATTGTAGGTCTAAGGTTCTTTACTCCAAGGTACAATCTAGAGGTTCGATGCAATCCGGGAAAGAGATCCAATGGGAGGTCCGAGGTAGGATCCAAGCTAATTATAGAGGGAATAAACCATGACAATGGGACTTGATATCCCAGGACAAACTCCTTAAACACCCCAAGTCTTCTCACTTCAGTGATGTTCTTGCTCTGTAAGCTTTGGCAGGTCTTGTGTACTAAACGAGGGGAGTGCTATTTATATATGAATGAGTGGTCAGTTTTCAGTACTGGGTAATGTCTTTTTTCTGGTCAGTTATTAGAGCTTGGTCATTGGGTCATCAGATAAATGGGATCCACGGAGAAGTTATATAAAAAGGTAGTAATTTACAGACTATCAATCTGAATACACTTCTCCATATCTACATATAAGTACTCGTGTAGAATTTGCAGTTTGCTATTGTGTAAATTTGCAGGCTTGGTAGGTTGGCATGATGCAACAAATTAAGGGCGAGAGTATGTTTGGGGTGTACATCTCTCAAGGTGTCGTGTCTTTTTCTCTCAAGCTCACTTCAAGGAGCTCCTCGGGGTTCCTGTTAACATTATTAAATTTTGCCAACATGGTGTTCCTTATATTAACACTAATTTATGCTACCATATAGCACTCTCGATAAGAATGCTGAGTAATGTTGACGCGTCCTTTGTACCCACAAGGATAAGCGGAACTATTATGTTGAAATGGGTAGTCTTTTAAAAAAAATAGGATAAAAACGAGAAAATTCTGATTTCACTGAAGATGAATCAATTTATCTCAACACAATGTGTTAGCTGAATACCTGAAGAATTCCCTTAGTTGTGAAGTCAAATGCAGTTGAAAGTTGTCCTGTGCCATCAATCCAATTGATTACCCGCTGCCTATGACTATCTGCATTGGCATTAGTGAAAACATGATACATTAAAATCTAACCTTGATAATATTTTACCAGCAAGGATATCTAGCCAGAATCCAAAATATCATGAAGTGGGTAACACAACAGCGAAGGGAGAAATAGGGGGCAAAAAAACAGGTTAATCCACTACAAGAGTAATCAACAATATCAACATAAAATCAAGTCAGCAGGTATAAATTTTCACAGGGATTCTTTCAATAGACGCAAGCTACCCGGGTTAAAGGATAGAGTCTTATGCTCAACGGTAACTGCACAATATAGGTCAAAGAATAGGATTGTCTCATGTAATGTGACAAATGAATGACCACTCGAAGAAGTTTCTCACAAAAGAAGTACTGAACATGAAACTAAAATGCCGCGATCCATATATTTATGGGACAAATAGTTGTCCACTTCAAACAAAGCGGCACATGTGAATCCATTACCGTGGATGAATTGTGCAAGTAAAGTTTGCTGTAAAGACTGAGATGCAAAACATTGCAGGAAATAAAAAATCTACACTGTCTTGCTAACATACTAAATGATGCAATCAGTTATGCAATGTAATTCTTGCCCTTGCTTCTTACTTTCTTTTCATTCCTTTGACTGTGAACTTTTCTTTGACAAAAATTGTCAGGATAGAGAAAAAACTTAAAAGTAAAAGTACTATCAACCTCAGTTTTTCCTTAATAGTAATGCTATCAAATGAATCATGACTACAGAATGAGTATAGTACCTTGGTTGGAGTCCAAATGGTGACCATTGTACTTGCACGAATCCCAATACTCGCCAACAGAAAAAACTGGCTTTGCACCCTCGATGTATTCTTTTACATATTTTGCTGAATAACTAAATCAGACATTAAAAAATAAATGGAAGGACAATTACAGAGAAAGAGCTATCAAATAAAAAACTTATTAGCACCATCAATGCATTCTTCTACATTTTTTGCTTAAAAACGAAACCAGAACATTGAGAAATAAGATGACTGATAATTACAGAGGCAAAACTATAATGAAAAGGTGAGAAGGGGGGAGTATAGCATACCCTCTCGCGAAATCAAAGCGGAAATCTTGGAAGCCAACAGAATTGCGTAGCCACTGTAGCCACTCAATAATGTCTTTGCGAACAAATTGCTGGGTGTGATCAATATTTGGAACACCTTGAAAATTATCCCCAGTGCTCCGATTACCCTGGAAGATGAAATTAACATATACAAAGCAGCATAGTTCATATCATAGAAGATAAGAAAATATGTCTGCATTTAAAAGATAAACCTAAACACTCAGTTCATGTCTTAATTTACTCGCACAACCACAAGCATACATGAATGCAGAAGCTCACTGATAGAGAGAGGTAATGACACTTAATTGAATAATTTCAGTGATGTAGTCTGTCAGTCCATCAGATCAGATACCATATCTTCAATTTGAGAGTTTTCCAGACAAAATGGACAAAATTTGTATGAACCATGGTCAAATGTAATTACTATATAGCATATCACAAGCAAATTGTAAACAATGGTACTTGCAGCACCATATATTTCCATGAAGTGCAGAAAGAGTCGACTACAACTAGAATCTTACCAATCCACCGGTACAATTGGTAACAGCATGTTCACTCCATGCTAATGGAATTCCATCATAACGGTTATACATTCCACCATGCCCTTGGGTAGTCCCAATACGATGATTTATGACTATGTCAGCCATTGCTCTAACTTTGAACTGCTTCATCTTTTGCAGTAAAGCTTTTAACAGGTGCTCAGAACCATAGGAAGAATTGAGAGAATAAAGGTTCTGTGGAAGGTAACCTACAAAGGAAAAGGAATATAAATGTGTGTGTGTGTATATATATCTTTAGTAATATAGAGAAAACGGAAGTATAAAAAAGGTTTATGTTCTGAATCTTTCTTCCAACCTTCAGATGCGAAGGAATGAGTAGCTGGTGGTAACCAGGCAGAAGTAAACCCAGACTTCGCAATATCAGGAACTTTGTTTGCCAAGTTTTTCCACCAATCATGTTTATGAGACTCCCAGTTGAAAGCCTGTGAAGGGAAACATCATCCAGATGAATAAACTTATAGATAAGGTAATATCTAGACTAATAAAATTCGTATGTGACCACATTGATCAGAAAGCTCGTAGAATCCATACTAAGGACATCAATTTTCCTAAATTAACTAGAGATGTCCTAAAACATAAACAACTATCAGTAAAAGTATGGAGCCACAAGACTAGTTTGAATAGAAGATCAAGTATATTTTCCTATCCTCTCAAGAATTAATCATGATCAAGTTACCTGCAACAAAATTTCCCTTCCACTGCTTACCGCTGCCCCTGCAAACCAATCCAAAACACACTTTAGTAAAAATTCACTATCTTTCCCTAGACAAACAAATTTCAAATATGAGCCATACTGTTAACTTGTTTCAACATATCATAACTGAGTCAAACATAACATTAAAATGTCAAACCAGTGAGAAACTAATTTCAAAGTCCCTATATTGGGGTCACCACACAAGTGTGTTGAAAAATGGTTGGGGGGCAATTGAAATGATAGTGAATTTTAGAAACACTAGTTACGAGCCATGGCCACCCAGGCCACCCCTATCTCCGCCCTGTAATTAACCAAACTGAAAACAAAAGCATACTAGAAGAACAGAATATTGAACTAAGATACTGTAGATTTGGACCACTAACTAAGCCCCCTTAGACTCACCGTTCATTACTTATTACAACAAAACAGAAGCATGAAAGGAAAAAGACACTAGTCCAAAACAAAATGATTTTATTTATGCATAAAAATTCTGAGTGACAACCACTAGTGTTGAGGCAGTAATGCACAAGAAGATAAGTAGTTCTTCTATTATTCAAGGGTTACAAACCCCTCTCTCAGTAACATTAAGAAACATTTATTGAAACGATAACGAACAACATTAGCACAACAACCAAAGGAAGAAAAAAAAAAAGACACTTAGAAAAAGGAAAGAGGGAGCTGCTAAACAAAAATTGATGCCAGCATACAAAATGGTAAAGTTGATAATCTAAAGGAACTGATGAATTGTTCTTCTCTTTTTCAAACTCCAGCATTGTTTCAAGGAAAGAAACTTATATTCAAAGGAAATAGAAAGCATACTAGGATTAGTCTGCTGAAAATCTTCATCAAATCCCTGCATTTTAAAAAGTATGATATTAGAGAAAGAACCACAACAAGCATGTAAAAACACCAAAAAGAATTGATATGAAACACATTTAGAAAAAATAAATAAATAAAAACAAGTAAGATTCCTACATTGTTTAAATAACCCATATTGGATCACCGGTCAGTAGCAGAAACTTTGATGCCGGAATGAACAAAGTGGATGCCAAAAATTGTCCTGCATCACGATTGACTCAATAAAATTTATATAATCCACAAATATATAAGCTTTGTAAAAAGAACCCTTCTATCTTAGAAAATTGAGTCAAATAGCATTATAATTTTGAGAACAGGTATAGGCAGGAGAGTTGAGACATTATCACGCCAAAAATATATGGCACCAAAAGGTATGTCTATCAACATCACAACATGACATCTTCAAAGAATTATATATATATATATATATATTTATGATAATTATATAGGAACTAGAAAGAAAAACAGTGTTTAGAAGGGGAATGCATCCCTCAAGAGCAAAACCAAAGCCAAGAAAGGCCACTTAACTTCCAAGGAAACCAAAAAATCTACAAACTCCTCCATGGGTATAAACACACATAGATATAAGAACTGCTTAGCTCAACTCAGCAAATCCCTTTTTCGACTACTAGTACTTGGAGTCAACAATATGAATCATATTTTCCATTTGGCTCAAATTGAACTGGGCAAAGGATCCATCAAATTTTATTTAAAAAAAAAAAAAAAACATGGGAATAGCAGTCCCATTAAGATATAGTTTTCTAAACCTGCAAACCGTCAGCTTCAAACCCACCACAACCAGGTTAACAGAATTGTGCCCAATCGCTTGAGTTAGAGGGAAGTCATGGCTTAAAAGGGAATACAACAATAGTTAATTGACCATCCACAAAGACAGATCCGATCTTACCCTGTGCACAATCCCATAATTATATTTTATTTTATTTTTGTGTGCATCAAACAACAGTCATTCTTTAAATTGAAACACTCCTACTTCGAAAATGACCATTTTCAGAATACAACACATATTACTTCAAGAATTTTGTTTGCGGTTTTCATCAGCCATCACTCACTCCCACAAACACCTATCGAGTAATGTTTTTATAGTTTGACATCTTTGAACCAAACTCGACAGCAGACGTGAATCACAACATATTGACCAAACACAAGATTTTGCCTTGCTTAGAATCCCCAAAAAATAGAAGAAAAAAAACACACCCTTATTCTCTATTCCGAACAATCCCTCCTCATTATACAAGTAACGCGGCAATTTGTGCCACCCTCCCAAATTGCTCGTGATTCCACTTCTTTCAGCGCTTTAACCATAGGTTTGGAGAGATATCAAACCTCTCTGCCAATGGTTTATGTGTAAGTCGACCCTATAAAGGCCAGTCATATTTCTCTTTGATCCCTTCCCTGCTTTTCTACCTTGGTTAGTACTATTGTTAAGGGCGTTAAAGGTGCTTAAAATGGTTTAAGAGGCTACTAAAAATTCTCTAAACATCATTTAGCATTTTGTCCCCCATTAACTACCCCTGGTGGGGATAATCCGTAAAACAGATTACGTAAATGGGTATTGCTTTCTTGAAGCAGTGGTATTGGATTTTCGACAACAAAGCAGTTTTGATATACACATCAAAGTACAGAAAGAGGGTGAGTGAAAAATCCACTTCCCCGTATTATCAAACATGACACCGCCATTAACAACATTACCACCACAATAAACAAAAGCAGAAAATAAGAATAATTTAGTAGTAAAAATGCCAAGTACTAGTATAACAACGAACATCAATTACCCCTAATATGATATACAACACCACGCCAAATATTCACAATAATATGATGTATAAACGAGAAATTGGCATTAATTTCACGGAAAGATTCACGGAAAATATAATTCAATTTCAGGAAATAAGAAAAAGGGTCAGAAGCAAACCCAAATACTGGTGGTCTCAGCAAAGGCGATCTCAGCGTAGGTCTTGTTTCCTGCTTGCTTACCTCTCAGGTCTCAGCCCATATATACACATAAATCAACATACATGTATATATATACATACACATATATACATAAAAAGTGAGAAAGAAAAGGTGATGGAATGGGCGGAAATTAGAATCAGGATTTTCTAACGGTAGGAAGAAAAAGCAGGTTGCGATTACGAAAGTGGGAATTTATGCCAGAAAGCGTTCCGGTGACCACAACTCGGAGGAATATGAATTTCTGTGTGTGTATAAAACAATTGCAGATAATATATATATATATATATATATATACACGTATGTTTAAGTATATATGAGGAAAAAGGAGATGGACTTTTGAGATTCGACTTTTTACAAATTGGGAGGGAATGAATCATATTCAGAATATAAAGGAAGACCTTGATGGTGACTGCCAATTAGGAAAAAAAAGCTTAAGAGCTAAGCTAATG
Source organism: Cornus suecica (assembly GCA_963922005.1). Classification (NCBI taxonomy): domain Eukaryota; kingdom Viridiplantae; phylum Streptophyta; class Magnoliopsida; order Cornales; family Cornaceae; genus Cornus; species Cornus suecica. The sequence continues at coordinate 87,611,684 of OY998240.1, forward strand.
CACATTTTCTTTTCTTTTTTAAATTAATTGAATTCGATGTTGACTTTTACGGTCTGTTTTCGTCGACAACAAATAAATCGGCCAGCCCAGGTTTAGAGCAAGGGTGTCGGTAGTGTAGAACCGAATTTTACGTAGTAATTTTTCTAAAAATATATTATATATCAAATATTTAATTTAAAAAGATAAATTATATTACGTATAATTTATGATCCGTGGCCGCCTGCCTAGTGGGGGCTATCCGAGTGAGTCCGAGAGTTATATAATCTTAAAATTTTATCACTAAAAATCAAAATTTTGACAAGATTTTGGGTGCGTTTGGAAAGCCTGTTTTTTGTATTTGTTTTCTGTCTTCAAATATAAAAATTGTTTTTGTATTTATTTTTGTTTTTTCAGGAAAAAACTAAAAATAAAAAAGCGTTTGGATGAAGGTGTTTTCACCACTTTTATTTGGTGAAAATTGTATTTTATGAATTTGGTGTTTTCATTATTTTTACCACCTAAACAGTGAAAAAACTCAAAAAATAACTAAAAGTTGTATTTGGTATTTTCATCACTTTTACACACTATTCACAAAAAATAGTTTTCTTGGGGAAAAAACAGTGAACAGTAAACGCATTTGTCAAACGTGTTTTTTTTTTTAGTCTTGTGAACAGTAAAAAAATAAAAACAAAAAATAGGGTATCCAAACGGACCCTAAGAGAACTCAAGCCAGTTTAGGCCCATCAAGTTTTGATTATGGAATGGGCTGGGCCGAAAAGGACTTTACGAAATCCAAGTGTGGTCCTTTGGGTTTGGGATTGCTTAAGCCTCAAACTCCCTTTGACTTTTCCCTTTTTATTTTATTTTTTCCAGAACTTATTGGTGACGCTAGATCAAGTTCAATTTTATCAGGTCAGCGTTGAATGGAAACAAAGTTATTTGTTTGATATGATGGTGGAATGTAACGATCATTCATCATTCCTTTATTTGGTATCATAAATTGAATGCGGATGAACATTCTCAAAAATAAATTTTTATTTCATTACTAAACTAATGCTTAAGGAATGATTTTAAAATATAAAATTATTAAAATATTTCTCGCACATTTTAAGTAAACAAATCATCATCGTAGCCACCATCATCTCTTTCCACCCCCGTCCACTGTTACATCTATTGTCCGTCACTACTATTCTTCGTTACCTTTTATCATTTTTTTTGTAAAAAATTACAAAATAATATTATTGTATTAAAACTATATATTCATCACTCAAGGGAAATTTTTGAAAAAAATTCTTCCAAGTTTATTACATTCCTAATGTGATTCATATTTGCAACCAAACAATAGAACTCATTTCATTCTCACTTGCATTCCATTACATTTGGTACGGTTGAATGAAATGGAATGAAAGTGGAAATGAAATGAAATAATCATTCTCATTTTATTGTTTGGTTATAAATATGAAGCACTTTAGGAATGAAATGAACTTTAATTTTTTTCTCAAAAATACCCTTCTTAGTACTAAATATAAACTTAAACAAAATAATATTATTTTTTAAATTTTTTACAAAAAAAAATGGTAAAACGTAACAAAAATAGTAATGACGGACAATAAAAGTGACGATGGTAGTGGCTTATTTTTTTGAAATGTGAGAGGGTTGTTTAAGTAATTTTATATTTTAAAAGCATTCCTAAAGGAATGGAATGGTCATTCCATACCTTTAGTATAGAATGAAAATCCATTCCCAATAATCAAAATTTATTCCTTGAGAATGGTCATTCTCATTCATTATGTTATATCAAACAAATAAATAAAATAAATGGGCATTCCAATCCATTCCAAGACCTACAACAATCAAACTACTCAAAATCATCCCTTTATGCATATCTCAGAGAATGTTGTACCTTCGGAATAACTTCGAAAGAACTATCTCTGGCTGGCATTCACTAGCCAACCAAAAAGTATGCAAGAATCAACAAAAAGGAATACGGAACGGATGAACAAAAACTGCAAAAGATCATCACACAAGCACAACATCACCATAACCACCACATGAAAGTAACGTTGGATGACCACCACTGAGCTCCATTTTATAAATAGTATAAGCAAGTCATTCCGATTATTTCAGAAGACAGACGATTATAATACGAGGGGAAAAAGGAATTATAAAGCGTTTGAAATGAATTAATTTTCATTTAGAATATCTTAAAATGACATGTAATGTCACGAGCATCCTTAAATCCCTTCTTGGAGATAGGATATTGCCTTCAAACACCATGAGAAACAAAATTTCAATACATGCCCAAAACATTCTGCAAGTAATGTAAACGACTTCTACTTTATATACAGCACACATCAATGATAAGACAAAGGAAAATCTTATCGAAATTAATTTTCACTGTGTTTAATGGGATATTCTGTCACATTTTGTAGGTAAAATCAACGATCAAGGTCCAGCATTTGGCGGTGAAGCAAGTACAGTATGTTCATACAGTTTTGCTAAGACCGTGAAAGAAACGATGCTTTTTCCTTCTAGAATGCCTTTTAGAAGCCCTTGACATGACAAAGGGGATAAAATGCACCTGCATAATATCTTCATTTCAGTATAACAATAATTATGTAAAAAAAAAACTCTCTTTTCATAGATGCCTCGAACTTTAATTGATTGCATAGTTCAGAATTCCAATAAATAAAGCATTCACCATATATAGTTGTTGTGAAATGAATTGAAACCATCCAAACCACAGCGAAGTAAAACAAAGGTCGCGTACTTGCTTAAAAAATCCAAACACGAATATAATGCTGACTCTTCCTCGATGCCAAACAATTTACCATAACAGATGAGTACAACCATAGGTTCCAACTTATCCTTTAAATGACTGATGTTGATTTAGCTCCACAAAATGTAAAGCGTGAACCTTACTGTTTTCAACTTTTTTAGCATCATTCGTGGTGCCTTTTTTCAAAGGATTCCTGCCTTGTAATTACCAACACCTATACATTCATGTGGCACACCCGAGCACATTAATGGCATTCATATTGGTGCTACAACCCTCACTACCCAATATGACCCTCCTATAAACCTTGATTAACCGGAAGCAACATCAGTAATAGTTTCTTAGCAAATAGGGATAGCTTTACAGTTAGAAATAAACACACGTTTTGTTTGTTAATTAAAATAAGAGGAGAAAGAAAAGCAAGGAGTAAGGAAGACAGAAGAAGAGAGGAGAAAGTTCAAAATTTTCATCTAGTTTGGTTAGAGACAGCGAGTTTAGAGAGGATGGGAAGAGAAATGATGGTGCTTACGTACGACATCTTTCATCTACTCGTTATATGTTTTAAATATTGTACTTTTTCTTCCAATCGATCTAAAAAAACTTTGAGTCGGTAACTTTTTGAGGCCAAAAACTATATATTTGTCATACTAGTCACTCCAACGTTTCCTCCTCGCCTAATTATGAGGAAGAATGCAACACTTTCTCTTTAACCTTTTCTTCATTCTAATTAAACACAGTGGAATAGCATTAAAATAAATCGGACAATATTTTGTGAGAACTGAAAAGTATACCTGAGAATTATTACGTATGCCATGATCCTGAAGGGAAGAGTTGTCTTCAAGTAACTTCTCATTATGGTATAAAAAGCAATAATTTGCCCAAACATGCTTCCTATAAAATAAAAATGTTATTAGCTAACAAAACAAGGCATGATCTTAAAAAAAAAATATCATTTCCAAAGATTGCGAAGATGGTTATATATACAGACATATATATATATTAGAACTATTTGTTTTACAAAGGTAATTTGGCATAAAAGTTCAGAAGAAAGGGGTATCTTTACCATGAAATTTGGCGATGACCCATCTTGGACTGCTCTATATCGTTAACCTTTTTCTTGATGGCCAATTTCAAATCCTTTAAAGTCGCAGAATTCATCACAACCACATCTTTACAATTGCAAAATCCCAACAAATTGTTAATACACACACAAACACATAGATTATTTAATGTAGAGAAGGTGTTTGTGAAAATGCCAAGCAGAGAGTATAGATTATATAATGTAGAGACGGTGTTTGTGAAAATGCCCAGCTGAGAGTAAAATGGGTAGTACCGAAGGAGGTGTCGTCCAATTTGAGGACGGAGATGCGCATGGCGCTGCCGAGCTCCAAGCTGATCAGGGCTTCGACGTCGGATAAGGTGGGTTTGATTGGGACGTCTGAGAGCAGAGGGTCGTCGAGGAGAGCGGAGAGAGTGGAATGCAACTTGGCCTTCTTGACGTTGTTGGTGTTGTATTCTGGTCCCACCTTCTCATCTTCCTTTACACCTGATGATGAAGCCATTGGAACTGTAAATTTGAAGTCTCTGTAAAAAATGGATTGCAGAGAGAACCGATGTTTCAGTAAACAGACTAACTTTCAACAACAGAACTGTGACCATGTGGTTAGAGACGAACCAAGTCATCAATTCGTAGTCACTTATGCCCCCGTTTGGTAAATGGTGTGGGTTTGTTTTGGTTGAAAACTAAACCTGTAGTTTTGGTGATGTTTGATTTTATTCTGAACTAAAATTATGTTTTGTGTTAATGGTTTTGGTTTGAGAAATGTGGAGTTGGTGCCGTTTGAAATTTTGAAACCGAATCATGTTTAGTAAATGTGTTTGGTAATGAAAACAATTAGGAATTAATAAATTACGAACTAATTACTAATCGAAATAAAATGAACTAATTTAAATATTTATTTATTTATTTTGTACAAATTTATTTAATCTTTAAATATTTCTGTAATTATTATTTATTATTAATTATTTATTCATTTTATTTTTGTTTATTATTTATTTGTTTATTATTTTTAAATATTTATTACTCAATATTTATTTATTAATTCTATTTTATTTATTTAATATTTTACTCAATTTTTATTTATTTATTATTAATTATTTGATTTTACTTAATTCTATTTTATTTATTAATAAAATGACAAACATAACAATGTAGACTTTTATTGATAATGGAATGGGTTGATACTGTTAAACCAATCCAATGTTGATAATGGAATGAGCATAACAATGTTGACTTTTGTTATGCGTTGTGAACCATAGGGAAACCATGTCAAAACCACCTCCTCATATGGTTTCAAATTTTCACAAACCAAACCCCATGGATTGACACTGTTGAACCAATCCAAATTGTGCCAAACACGATTTGGTCTAAAATTTCATAACCCAAAACTACATTTTCCCAACCCAAACCCTTTACCAAACACCCCCTAAAAATGTAAAAAAATGTGGGCTCCAATTCACTCCCAAAATTGCACCGTTCCATTTATCACACATGTGTTTTATCATGGATCCGGTTTTTTTTTTTTAAAGAATCATAGATCCGGGTTCGTGTAGCGCAAGATGAAGTGATGTGTGCTAACGTCACTTTCAAAACTCACATTAAAAACCAATGGAACAAACACGAAAGCCTTGCTTGGATATCTCCAAAAAATGTTTCCAATTTTTTTTTTGGGATAATCAAAATCCAAAATAGTTTTCTGGTTTTTATGATTGAAAATTTGCTTGGTTGAAAAATATTAAAAAATGATTTTCAAAAACAAAAACTAACAAAACTGCTTGGTTTCTTCAATCCATGTAAATATTCTCTTTCTGCTCAGTCATAACAAATGTTTCTCTTCAATCAGTATAGATATTCTCCCTCTCAAGATCACTCGACCTAATTAATTATTTATTCATTTTATTTTTGTTTATTATATATTTAGTTTTACTTTATTTATTATTTTTAAATATTTATTACTCAATTTCTATTTATTAATTATTAGTTAATTATTAATTCTATTTTATTTATTACTCAATATTTATTTATTATTTATTATTATTTATTTAATATTTTACTCAACTTTTATTTACTTGTGTATTTATTTATTTAATTTTTATTTAAAAATGGTACACCAATATTTATTTATTAATAATAATTAATTATTAATTCTTTTTGTTCGTTCACAAAAATGGTACACCAAAATGATTGGTTTGGTTTGTTGTTAGACCAAACCATGGGTTTTGATTTATATGAACAGTCACCAAACCACCTCTTAAGATGGTTTCTAAAATCTCCCAAATGGTACACCATGGTTAGGGTTGTAAACGAACCGAATTGAGTCGAGCTTTGAAGTATTTGAGCTCGGCTCGGCTCCTCCAAAAGTAAGCTCAAGCTCGATAAGAATATGAGCAGCCAAGATCGAGCTCGGCTCACTCATAGCTTGATCGAGCTCGAGCGGCTCGATAAGCCGCTTGTTTCAAGTGGCTCTGCAAGTAGATTTAAAATTTGAACTAATTTTTAAATGGCTTGTTTAGCCCAAACACATATCAAAACCCTTGCTAAATTTAAAATGGGCTTTTTTACCCAAGATATCACAATATATAAATTATTCTTCCTTATTTATATAAAAACCCATGACACCTATTGTTTTCTCCACTAGACATGTGGGACAACCTTACAAAGTTTGTGTTTATTTATAGGCATCATCCTACACCCACCTTTCCAAATCTACCGACGTGGGGCAAAATATTAGCTTTCCATACATCATTTACCAAAAACTCTAACAATAATTGCCACCATATCTTGTTCTTGGTTAATTTCTCTTCCTTTTGTGTCAGATGCAATATCAATAACCTACTTATGGCCCTTATGGGACATGCTAACACTAATCGTCAAACATCAATCTCTTACATTTTGCACTAATCAATTATAAATCTTCATTGTCTCCGAAGACTACACTTTACACCACTATATGTTCCTAGTTCACAAAGAAAAGTGGCAGGTTCGTCTTGCCAAATTATGCATGACAAGCCTTATAGGTCATGTTGTCAGGGTCAACATTATATTGCCAAATTACCTGTGAACTAGTAACATTGTGATGATTCGGAGTGCCTGTAAAGGAATAGAGACTTTTCAAAAAAATTATATACATTTTATTGAATAACACTATGGGAATATAGTTGTAAACTTTCAGCAATGCTACCTAAAATCTTCCTTTGATGGAGGATTCCACGCAAATCCTATTAATCTTTACCACCCAATGCAGTATGCCAAGGAGGCATGATTTCAAAACATTATAACTAAGAGAAGTATGTACTAAGTATACTACTCATAGTTCCTATTGAATGTCCACAAGATGCTGCAAATCAGTTCACGGGAATGGTGGCCGAAAATTTGAAAAGCTAATTCGTAATATTATTTTAAAAGTTTTATTATATACATAAAATACAATATATACATATATATAAATATATATAATCGAACTTTTTAGCGAGTTTTGTTCGCGAACATTATCGAGCCAAGCCCATACCTGTTTGAGCTTGACTCATTTATGAATCGAGTCTGAAAAAACTATTTGAGCTTAGTTCACTTACTAAATAAACAAACGCGAGCCGAACCCGAGTAGCTTGTCGAGTGTTTGATTCGTTTACAACCCTAACCATGGTGTGGAACTATTGACCCAACCCACAACACGCCAAACATGGTTTGGTATATATTTCACAGCCCAAAACCATTTTTTTCAGCCCAAAACTCTCTACCAAATAGGCACTTAAATTATGTTAGGGTATGTTCGGTTGCGAGGATTTGGGATTGAATTGAAATTGCATTGAATTAGAATTTCACCAATGTAATTCCAAATACATCATTTCGATAAGTTTTGAAATTTATAAAAGATGATAAATTTATAATTAAATTAAATAGTACAGATAAATATATATATATATATATATATAAGTATTTGAATATTTATACTACTATTAAAAGTGTAAATAAGTTTTGGTGTTTCAATATTTATAGTCAAAATTTTGTATGTGATTTTTCAATCCAATTTCTACACAAATTATAACTACAAAATTTGATGGAATTCTATAATTCCAATCCAATTTATACTTGAATTATAATTACAATATTTTATTGAATCCTATTACTCCAATTCAAGTGAATTCTATTTGGAAGCAAACACTTATTTATGTATGAATTATGTATTTAAATTCTATCACTAAGATTTAATTGTATTAAATTATATAAAATATATATTACAAATCCGATTGTGATAAAATACTTATATTTTAATTTATTTTTTATATATATTTTATTTAATTCTCTTACTATGATTTAATTGTAATTATTTATTATATTCTCAAAATATAATTCTAATCCTAAATGGACTGTAATAGTGAATCCTATAAAAATAATCATGAATCACATCTAGAATTGTATTTAACAATCCTAATCCTAAATGGACAATCTCATATTGTATTTAAAAATCATAATTCTAAATTGACTATAATACAATTCTAACCCTATATATAATCCTACGCCCCTTTCTCTTTTTAAGACCCTACGATTCACAAGCCTCTCCCTTTCTCCGCCCCCGTGCTAATTTTTATATTATATATTAATTTTATCCATATTGTATTTTATTGTAATTATGTTGTGCATTGATTGTATTTATTTTATCCCATTATGTGTTTTGTAACTTTGTTTCAAGACAATCATATCATATAGGTATTGTGGTTTGATAAAGTTTATTTATTATTTTTTTAATGGCTGAATTTATATGATTTTATTTACAATACTACCTCAATAAAGTTTTATTAACCATTCTTCTTAAGGTACTATTTGATTTAATATTTATAATTTGAGTATTTGTGATATGGTTAATCTTATTTTGCAATTGTACTAAATATTTTTTTAGTAGTGTATGTTTTTAGTTTTATGTAGACGTTAAATTATGTGCAACGCACGTGTTTTTTACTAGTAGTTATAAATATATATATATATATATATATATATATATATATATATATATATACACACACACGTGTGTATGTACAAGGACGGTCCATCTAAATTTTTATCCTAAAATTTTGAATATTTAGCATTTAGCTCCCACTGAATTTTTTTTATCTTAGATACCACATAATTTAGATTTTTTTATAACTAAGCCCCCATTGAAAATTTATTTTAAGCCCCACTGAAATAAATATGTCATTTATATCCCAAAAATCTACTGTAATTTTTTTTTTGCCCCCACTGAATTGGATCTCTAGATCCGTCACTGTGTATTTATCTGTGTGTATGCATGTGAATGCGTACATATATGTGTGAATCTATACTTATGTGTGAATACATGTGTGGCAATATATTTGTGTGTATGCATATGTATTTATATTTGTATAATTGTATATATCTGCATTTATGGGTATATATGTATATATATGCATTTATGGGTATATATGTATATAGGCATGTATATATATAGGCGTATGTATATATATGCATGCATGCTTTTTATTGTCAAAAATTAATTGTTAGAGAGAGTATATTTATTGTGTTGAAGATTTAGAGAATATCTGAAATTGGAAATTACAACTTCTTATATGGAATTTGTTGTTTGGAATTAGAATGCAATTTCAATAATGGATTTGGATTTGAAGCTCCCAATTTCAAATCCAAAGTTCCAATTCAGTGTTGCCAAAAGGACCCTTAGTAATTTGTTTGAATCCTTGAAATTTAACTTGAACTCATGTAAAATTATTTATCGCAAGTATTAACAAACAAAAAAGACTGTCAATCTTATAAGGATGGAGCTCAAACAAGAGGCTTGGAAGTCGTCCATGTAAATTTTGAAAACTCTATATTTTTTAATTTAGTTATCGCAAGTTATTATAGAATAAAATATACTCACCTTCCCTAAAGTTTAATTTAATTATATATAGTGGTTGTGATTATATTTATTACACATATCTTTACTTTATCACAATATTCTTTAACTACCATGATCAAATTATATTTTTGGTAATACGTAATATATATTTTTATCATATAATTAAGATTATTCTATTTTTCATAAGTAATTCACTAACGAATCTTTTTATACAGGATTGAAGGTGTTTTTCCCTCGACATCGTCTATTATGCTCAACTCCAAAATAATAAGAAAGATCGTCAAGATAGTATTATTAGAGCTGTAAATGACCCGAGTCGAGCCGAACTTTGCAATGTTCAAGCTTGTTTATTTATTAAACGAGCCTAAAAATTGTGTTTAAGCCTAGTTCATTTGTTAAACGAACGAGCCCGAGCCGAACTTTAGTTTTAGCGAGTCAAGCTCGAGCCTGTTCACGAACAACTCAATTCAGTTAAAACATATATTACTCTTACCAATAGTCACCTAGATTGAGTTATTTTATAGATATTAAAGTTTTTGATAATTTTAATATAATAATGATATTGAGCTTAATATGTTTGTTGGGTGAGGATTTTGTCCTATATTAGACTTTAGATATGTTAAAATCGTATATTATATATTACATAATATAATAGTTTATAATATATATATATATTTAAATATAAAAGAACTTTTAACAAGCCTTGTTCACGAGCACATTCACAAGCTTTGTTCGCGATCATTTTCGAGCCGAGCTCATACTTGTTTGAGTTTGGTTCATTTATGAAGCGAACTTGAAAAAATTATATGAACTTGGTTCACTTATTAAATAAATAAACGCGAGCCGAGCTCGAGTTGCTTGTCGAGCGTTTGGTCGTTTACAACTCTGAAGTATTATACACTGTAATAAAGAACAACATAACCGACATCCAAATCTTCAAACATAAATACCATTTAAACCCTTGGACTATGTCTATATTTCACATAGACCGCCTCTTTTCTAAATATTCCCCAAAGACCCCTCTAAGTGACCACCATATATTTTCCTAACTCTGTAAGGTGACTATGCTACTCTAGTTTAGTATATACATTCAAGTGACATATTTTTTGGGTGATGTCAGTAGATTCCATTGGTCAACTGACGGAGGGTCTCGTGGTACAACTTGCCAAAGTTAGGGGGTATAGGTGAAATATTTGATGAAATATGGGGTCTATGTGGAATATAGGCAAAGTTATGGGGTCTATGTGATAATTATCCAATCTTCTATCAGTTAATGTGCGAGGCAAACACGGCCTTAGCCCTGCACCACGCGGGGACAGCTACATAAGCCAGTGGAGAGAATTGGCGCCACACGGAGCAAGAAAACAATTGTTTCAAATAATAAGTTATTATTACTTCTTTTATTTCACAAATAATACTCGTATAACATATATCTCTTCCTTCCTGTAACGCTTTTGCTTTGCACCTTGTTACTTCTCCCGGACATTTTTAGAGAGAGACAAAGCTAGAGAGAGAAAAAGTTAGGGTTTCACAATGGAGGGATTAATTTTGCAGAAAGAGCGATTGGGTGTTTGCAAGAGAACAGAACTTTTATAGACTAACGTCTATAATTATATTACATATATGTATATACGTACACACAATTATAGATAACCGAATCTCAACCCCTTGCATATATAATTATATTGGCGTTTTTAACCTGTCCGGTGATTGGAATTGGATGAATCGTCGAGAAAATGAAGGGATCCAAATCAGGGTTTGGTGGCGATTCACGGAAGGTGGAACAGATTGCCTCGACTCGAACTGTTCGACTCGGTCGGGTCAGACCTCAGGCTCCGGGTTACCGCACCATCTATTGCAATGATCGAGAAGCCAACCTACTCGTCAGATTCAAGGTCTGCTTCCTCTCTCTCTCTCTCTATATATATATATATATGTCGTATGTATATATGCTTACAGTTATGTATGTTTTCTTCATATTGGTCATTTTGCGACATTTGATGTCTTAGTTTTGGAGTTATGAGGAGGCTTAATCTAATTCCATCTAGGTTCACATTTTTTATTTTATTTTTGATATTTTGTGTTTTTTATAGAAGAAAAATTGTTTGAAAAATATAGAAGCATAGATGATGAGTGAAAATATAAACTTCTTTTTGAGTTTGAAGGTGTGTACTTGGTGAGTGATGAGCATTAGCGTTACCCGAAAACTCATTCGTCCGGGCTTATATTTTGCCTACTTTTATTGGAAAGATGTGTTATGGGGTTAGGAGGGGATTATATGAAATTTTCACTAAATTGTATTTAAAGCATTAAAGTTTAATGCCAATTACTTGCAGTTGCCTATGGCTCAGTTGATGGTTTGTTACCATGGGTTGACTAGTTCAAAAGAATTAGTTTTCTAAATATCAATAATGAAGCATTATTGAGCTAGTTTCTTTCGGTTGTAGGAGTTGAGGGATGGTTCACGCTTCTATGTCCTTAGTTCTCCAGCCATTGTGGGTGATAACATACATGGCAATACTCATTAAAGCACGAAAACTCGTTTAAGCATTGAAATTGACATAGTCACAATCTTATACTACCTCTGTCCGGAAGTGCTTGTCCAAATTGGACTTGTCAACGTTTTATTAGAATTTTTCTGTTTCCATTTCTACCCTTAAGATAAGGACAAGTTATCCAAGTGTTGTTTTTTTAGTGGGCCCCATTACCATTGGAATTAGGGGGTAATTTGGGAAAGTATAAAATTATATTGTGTTGGAATTCGAAATTGGACAACTAATTTGGGACGGATAAAGTTGTGAAACTGGACAACTAATATGGGACGGAGGGAGTATCACATACTACGAACATTAAGCATAACATAGGCATAACAATGAGAAAATAATGGAAGTAGCATGACAACTCTCACTGATAACACATCGGATCGTACTCACTACTTACACAACTGAATACGTGCCAATACCTCTTATCCATACATCTTCTCTGCTACTAACCAAAAGTAAACGTCACTCTCGTGGCTAAGCCTTGGGCCTTGCACACAGGGCTCCGGATCTTTCTTAATTCTTTAACCCGATCTGACCCAAAAACTTCTCCAAAATGAAGTATCACACACATAACAAATTTATGTCCAACGTATGCACCATGCTCAATTTGCAACATGAATACAATACATATAACTCAATGTCCAATTTTACACCCAGAGTATCAACTATAAAGTATTCTATTCATATAGATATTTTATCAAACTTATGAAGCACATTATCACATATATCCAATCTACTAGTATTTGTCATTATTGATAATCAATCTAGGCATGCAATTTTAATCTACAGACTAACCCCTAGAACGTATATCTTTTTTACATTTCTTTATACTTAATATCCTACAAATCATTGCTACCAATTCTGTTGAGGAGGATTGCTAGTCATAGATAGGATTTGAGGTGAATAGGTTGGATTCTTCTTCTTATTTGGAGTGGGGATGTGTTTATGTACATGTATACTGTGCGAATTGATAATGGAAAATTTCTTTCCAAGGCAAGGGACCTGTAGTCTGATGGAATTTCGGTATCAAGGGATCTGTATAACGTATATTTACACGGATGTTGGCGCTTGACTTTGAGGCTCAACAGTGAACTCGAGTCAAATCCACAATGTTTTTTTTCCCATTCTTTTGGTTCGGATACACGACTCCTGTGTCACCATTCTATGCTAAGGTCGTAATTCTATAACATGTGACTTTCTCGTATTTTGCTTTTCTTGCTACCTCTATTTATTTTTTATCCGGTCTTCCCTGCCCCCGACATTACTAACATGGATGTGGGTTGCGGGCGTTGTTTCTTGGATTGTGTTAAAGCATACTAGTTAGAACCGTTGTGATAGTGACTAATGTTACTCTACGAAGAGAGTCCCATGTTTTATGGTTCTATAAGAAACTGTGCTGGAAAGAGTTAGCATATCCTTTTTCTTGCTCCATGTCTTGGCCATTTGCTGTATTGGAGCCCTCCTGCAGGGTGTAGTCTGCAATCTGGAGTAAGATCGATCACAAATTCACAAAAAAAGTAAAACATATAATAATTTGTGAATACCATCTAGTTTAAAAGAAATGAGTAGCTTTTACAATAAATGAATATATCTTTTAGCTGAAAGTAATATGCTAATTGATTTCTATATGAAATTATTTAAATTATTTCGTATATTTGTTGTTTGTCACTTAAGTGGTTCTATTTTTATTCTAATTTGATTGAATCTTGTTTATTAGTTTTGGACTATGTTTCAGGGGAATTCTGTGTCAACTACGAAGTATAATATTGTCACCTTTTTACCGAAAGGGTTGTTTGAACAGGTAAGCTAATTTTACAAGTATCATGTTGCTTAATTGTCGCTTTATACTTGTCATTTTGCATTATGCATTATATACCGACCTTAGGTGAGCATGTAATGTATATTTGAAAACATTCCTAATTTTTTATATTAATATCAATTGATATTATATATGTATTTATAAAAAGGTTCAATTGGTTAAATGCGTTTAGTCGACTCACAAGGCAGTAGATTGTAAAAAAGTTAAGTTTGTTATTTGGGTTGCATTGATCATAAGGCAGTGGGTTGATGTAATTAAAGTACTTGGTATGGCTCAAGTTGTGCACAATTTAGACCAATTTATTGGCACCCTTATGTTGTGAATTAGTTTCCTGCTGAAATGATTTTGTGTTTACATTGACAGTTCAGGCGTGTGGCTAACCTCTACTTTCTTTGGATCTCAATTTTATCATGCACACCAATCAGGTACGCTTAGTCAAATTGGAGATTAGTGATTGGAGTGTAATTGACCTGTACCAGCATAGTAACTAGTATGGCATTTTCAAAACTGCATGTTTCATTTAAATGACTGAGTAATACTTGCCTTTATACAAATATGGCTTGACACTAACTTCCCACAATTTCAACCTAATACTCCTGAATTGGGGGATTATGTTTGACTTCTAACTATGATTGACCCACTTTGAACTTGAAAGTAATTTGTTGTTGCAATGTAACAGACTGGAAGGAAGGTGTTCCTAATATATGAATATATGGACACTCTATCTCACGCTTTTAGTTGTCCAATAAAATAAGCTTGGTACATAACCTGTATATATACATATATATAAATATATAACATGTGGGGTGAAAACACTTGGTTATGTGATTTGCCATTTTTTCAGTTCATACAGCTTGAGCACTTTGGGAGTGTGATTAATTGATTTGTGCTCCTTTTTCCCCCCCATGATGTTGTATTTCTACTCCTACTCTTATTGGAAGGCTGTTGATTAATAGGAAGCTCCATTTGGCGTTTTGAAGAATGGCATTAAGCAATTTTGTAATTTGTGGAATATTTATCACCATATTTTTGTGGCAATTTCATCTATTTGTTTCTTACCAACTATGCTTTCGCGTAAGTGATCGCCAAGTAGGGCGTAACATTTTTGAGCACTCTGATGAGTGTAAATATAGTACTTATTCTTGATTAGCACTCACTATTGTATAAGTTTGTAGTCACTAAAAAAATTCTCACCATTTATTGGTGGTAGTTTTGTTTATTTATTTCTTGACAAGTATCCTGTCACATATGTGAGCACTAAATGGAGGGTAATGATTAATGAATAGGTTCAATAATCTAGTTTTTTACTTTGCTATGCATTGGCCTGTAATGAAGTTTCTGTGTCACGCAGTCCTGTTTCTCCATTGACGAATATGCTCCCACTGAGTCTGGTGCTTTTTGCCTCTCTCGTTAAGGAGGCATATGAGGACTGGGTGAGTTAGATTTATCCGTAGACTTTCAGTTTTCAGTAATTTTTTTCTTCATGGGATGACTTCGAAAAACATACTATTGCATATAATTCCAATTTAGTCGAGGCTTGGATTTCTATACATTTATCAGCATTAGTGATTGAAGGATGAAAAATTGCTCACATCCCTCATTTGTTTTTTCACCAAATAGTATACAAAGCACTTTAAAGACTTTACTGCATATCATTCTAGGTTTACTTAAAGCTTGTATCCCTTTCAATCAGTCTGCTGTAGAGTTTGAAAATCAGTAAAGAATTCCTTACACATTTTATTTTTTGTTTTTCCCATTGGTAATTATGTGTAACAGAAGCGTCTTCAAAATGATAAGGTGATAAACAATTCTGCTACAGAAGTGTTGCAAAATCAAGAATGGGTTCGTATACCCTGGAAATTGCTGCAGGTTGGAGATATTGTTAGAGTAAGCACCGTTACTTCAGTTTCTCTTTACGCCAGCCTTCATACAATGAGATCATTGAACTGTGTTTCTTAAGAAAAGCCTCCAGTTCTCTTTTGGGGCTTCCAACCTATACTACTTCTGTTTCTATTTGCTCATATCAATTGCAAATGTTGCATGTGTGCTAGTTATGTTCTTGAGATTCATTACTGTTTCCCAATTAGATCAAAATTTGAAGTAGTTTAAGGTATTGTTTGTGTGTTGAAAGGGCTTTTTTGCTGCCTAATTTGGTAGTTATATGGATATAACAGTGCACGGCTCAGTAAAGCTCGCTATTTCTTTTGTTTTTTCCATCTAACGACCTATATTGATACTGCCTGGATCTTTACATGTTTTACATTGATTATAGGAGATGTAATCAATGTTTCATTCTTTGTTCGTCTATCAGGTGAGAATGGTTTATCACAATCTTCTTTACTGAGGATTAGAGGGTTAATATTTGTTCAGGACTTTCTGATTGGGTGGCAGTGTTGTAGATGCCCAGGATATATGAAATTATTGAAGTTGCTAGTTTTAGAAGGATAAAGC
Organism: Cornus suecica; assembly: GCA_963922005.1. Taxonomy (NCBI): domain Eukaryota; kingdom Viridiplantae; phylum Streptophyta; class Magnoliopsida; order Cornales; family Cornaceae; genus Cornus; species Cornus suecica. The sequence continues at coordinate 87,628,181 of OY998240.1, forward strand.
TCCTCTTTGATGGCCAATTTTAAGGTCAAAGCTTTTTACTTCTACATTATGAAAGCCAGATATTTTGTCTAAAGCCAAGCATAATTACATTCTTGTTGCGAATTAGAGGCATGCGTGTTTGAAGTGTGTAAGTGTCAATCAATACTGCATAAATACATCAATTGAGGTGGGGAACAAGATGCAGGGTGACTGCTCTTTGACTTTTTGAACCAATATAAGAACAAGTTGCATCAAGGTTTCTAAGAGAAAGGATCTTTTTTGCAGCAAGTGATTTTCTAACCCAAGTTGTCATCTTTTTTGCAGCAAGTGATTTTCTAACCTAATTTGTCCAAGCCCATATCGGAAGGGTTAACCTTGGGATAGATGTGTTTAATGTATAACTAAAAAGGTTAAACAGAGTCATCTGAGAGCCAAAATGAATTCCGATGTTGCTGTTTCCATATTTTCTTCGTCATGTTGCACCATCAAGGTAGTTATAGTTGGTATGTGTACTTTCGGGTTAGGCTAGAAAAAGAGAAGATGGAGAAGAGAATTCTGAGATTCAAAAGGTGTGTAGTCAAAATGCTACACCCTTCACTCTTATATATCAAAATGACCATAAGTACATGAAGAATTCTGTTTTTCTTATATATTTTCCAGATCTTACAAGGCCTCTATATATACAATAAATAACAGCAACTAAGGGCAGAAATACATGTACAAGTCTACTAAATAATAGCTATCTCTAGGGTATAATAAGTCAAGATCGGCTGTTGTGTCAAAGGTCCACAACAGCTGTACTTAGTCAAGATCGGCTGTTGTGGCAAAGGTCCACAACAGCTGTACTTAAGCTAAGTCAAAGATCTGCAGACAAGCTGGAATTATGAGTAAAAGATTGCTGTGTTTTTCCACACTCCCCCTCAAGCTGGCATGTAGATATCAGTCATGTTCAGCTTGCCAATTAACTCTTGAAACTGTCTTTTAGCCAAACCTTTAGTTAAGACATCAGCTAGCTGTTCTTCATATTTGATGTAGGGAATACAAATTAGGCCCCATTCAATTTTCTCTTTGATGAAGTGTCTGTCAATTTCAACATGTTTTGTTCTGTCATGTTGGACTGGATTGTGCGCAATGCTAATGGCAGCTTTGTTGTCACAATAGAGTTTCATGGGATTACAACTTCCAATCTTCAATTCTTTTAAGATAGACTTTAGCCATAGCAACTCACAAATTCCCAAAGCCATCGCACGAAACTCAGCTTCAGCGCTTGATCTAGCCACAACCGTTTTCTTCTTACTCCTCCATGTCACCAAATTACCTCCTATAAAGGTATAATATCCTGAAGTAGAGCGTCTATCACTGAGTGATCCTCCCCAGTCTGCATCGGTGTAGGCTTCAATCTCCATATTCCCATTTTTTGAGAATATAATTCCTTTTCCTGGAGCGCCCTTGAGATATCTTAAGATTCTGAGTGCAGCGTTGAGATGGTCTTGATTAGGAGCGTGCATAAACCTACTGACAATTCCAACGGCATAGGCAATATCAGGCCTGGTATGAGACAGGTAAATGAGCTTTCCAACTAATCGTTGGTATCTCTCCTTTTCTACCATTGGACTTGTGGTTATACCATCAAGTTTATGGTTGAAGTCAATAGGAGTATCTTCTGGTTTGCATCCCAATAAACCGGTCTCCTTAAGTAAGTCAAGGAAATACTTCCTTTGTGATAGAAATATTCATTTTTTTGACCTTGCAACTTCTATTCCCAAGAAATACCTCAGATTTCCGAAGTCCTTAGTCTCAATTCTTTTGCAAAAGACTTCTTCAATTTCTCTATTTCGGTGTCATCATTTCCAGTCACAATGATGTCATCGACATACACAATTAATACAGTTACCTTCCCTCCTTTGTGTTTATAAAACATTGTGTGATCTCCTTGGCTTTGCAAATATCTCTCTCTCCGGACAACCTTGGTGAATTTTTCAAACCAAGCACGTGGGGATTGCTTCAATCCATAAAGAGATTTCTTTAATCTGCACACTTTCTTTCCTCCAAAATTGCCTTCAAATCCCGGTGGCAACTCCATATACACTTCTTCCTCAAGGTCTCCATGGAGAAATGCATTTTTGATATCAAGTTGATGCATCGGCCAGTCCCGGTTTGCAGCTATGGACAATAGAACCCGAATTGTATTCATTTTTGCCACAGGGGCAAAGGTTTCTTGGTAGTCAATCCCATAGGTTTGTGTGAAGCCTTTCGCGACCAATCTGGCCTTGTATCGATCAATCGAGCCATCTACCTTGAATTTGATAGTAAACACCCACTTACACCCCACGGTCTTCTTTCCATATGGTAGATCAACTAGTACCCATGTGTTGTTCTTGGTGAGTGCCCTCATTTCTTCCATCACAACTTTCCTCCATTTTGAATCTGTCATTGCTTCCTGAATGGTCTTCGGAATCTTTTCTTGACAAACATTAGTAGAAAATGCTTTGAAGGAAGGGTTAAGATTCTTATATGAAATATAATTGGAAAGTGGATATTGAGTATAAGATCTTTTCTCTTTTCTAAGTGCAATAAGCATGTCGAGATCAGATTGGGAAATATCATAAATTTCATTAGGGAACTCACCTTGTCTTTCCATGATCTCATTGGAATTTGAAGTGACCGTAACTGGTTCAAGGATTGGGTAGTGTGAAGGAAATGTTCCAGCCTCTTTATCCTTGTTTTTTTTTGTATAAACCTTCAGTTCTTTAGGCTGTCCTTCATTCTGTCCATCATCGGTTGCTGGTTGCAGTTGCTGTAAAGGCTGTTGTAGCTTCTGTAAGGGCTGCTGCAGCTGCTGTAATGGTTGTTGTAAGGGCTGTTGCAGGCTGGGAAAGAAGCTCGATTGAAGGTTTAGGCTTTGTGTGGATTGAACATGATTGGGCATCACAATATCATCCCAAAACTGATCTCCCATTGGATAATACTCCCCCTGGAGTGAAGTTTTGGTGAAGAACGATTGGGTTTAAAAAAACGTTACATCCATGGAGACAAAAAAATTTTTGGTAGTGGGGTCAAAACACTTGTATCCTTTTTTTGTTAAAGAGTAACCAAGAAAAACACATTTTATGGCTCTAGGATCCAATTTGCTTTTGTTGGAATTGTGATCATGAACAAAAGCAGTACATCCAAAAAATTTTGGGCTTAAGGAAGAGAATAAGTGTTTTGTCAATGGAAAAGATTTCTTGACTTGGTTCAATGGTGTCTCATACTTAAGAATACGACTAGGCATTCGATTAATTAAGTATGTGGCTGTTAAAATTGATTCACCCCAAAGATATTAAGAACACTCATTTGGATTAGGAGGGCCCTTGCCATTTCAACTAAATGTCTATTCTTCCTTTCGGCTACCCCATTTTGTTGGGGTGTGTGAACACATGATGTTTGGTGGACTATACCATGAGCAGTAAGATAATCACCCAAAATATTTGAAAAATATTCTTTACCGATATCCGTTCGAAGGATCTGAGTTTTTTTTTTTCTGAAATTGGTTCTCGATCATTTTATGAAAGATTGGAAATACTTTGGCTGCTTCAGATTTTTGTTTAAGAAGATAAGTCCAACACATCCCAGTGTGGTCATCAATGAAAGTTATGAACCATTTTGAACCGGAAACGTTGGTGACACGCGAAGGTCCCCAAACATCACTATGGATGAGGGTAAAAGGGCTAGACTCGATGTAATTCAATGCTAGAAAATGCACTCTATGATGCTTAGATAACTCACATGTTTCACACTTGAAATCTGAAATATTTTTATTTGCAAATAACGAAGGAAACAATTTTTTCAAATAGGGAAAATTAGAATGTCCTAACCTAAGGTGCCACAAAAGAATTTCATCCTTACTATCCAGATTGAAACTCCCACATTGCATAGCTTTGCCTTTGCCGCCTTCTTCAGCTTTGCTTCCTTCAAGGACAAACAAGCCATCCATTTCTTTAGCACTGCCAATCCTCTTCCCCGTATACGGTTCCTGAAATTCACAATGAGTAGAAGAGAATTTGGCTATACAATTCAAATCTCGAGTTAGTTTAGAAACTGATATAAGGTTGCAAGAGAGATTTGGAACGTGTAGAACAGATTCAAGGACAAAATCCTTGGAAAGAATTATAGAACCTTTCCCCGCAACTGATGATAGAGTACCATCTGCAATCCTAACCTTTTGATGTCCAGAGGCTGGAAAATAGGTATTGAAGAGGCTGGATGAATATGTCATGTGGTCTGACGCCCCGAAATCTATGATCCAATGGCTGATTTTTGAACTTATAGTTTGTAAAGCAGTGAAAAAATTTCCAGCTTGTGCAATATTGGCTGAAATTGATTTATTTCTGCCATGACTCATTCCTTCTCCAATGCCTTGCAGTTTGTGTTTAGTAACCTGAATGGTAGGACTTTCTATAGGACATAAGGTCTCCCATTAGTCATCTTACCAAATCTGGAGATGAAGGCCAACAAAGGGGCTATGAAAACAGAAGAATAACAACAATTAAGGCTGAGAAAAACAAGTAGGACAATTGGCAATGAAGGCCAAACAACTGGTGAACCAATCTGGGCAATGAAGGCCCAAAAAAAAAAGAGATAATGGTGGAACAAAAAAAGAATCCCAGAACTGAAAGAGGCCAACAATGAAGGTTGGTTAATGTAGAAGGAAAAAGAACCCAGAACTGAAATAGGGCTATGATACCATGAAGAATTTTGTTTTTCTTATATATTTTCCAGATCTTACAAGGCCTCTATATATACAATAAATAACAGCAACTAATGGCAGAAATACATGTACAAGTCTACTAAATAATAGCTATCTCTAGGGTATAATAAGTCAATATCGGTTGTTGTGTCAAAGGTCCACAACAGCTGTACTTAGTCAAGATCGGTTGTTGTGTCAAAGGTCCACAACAACTGTACTTAAGCTAAGTCAAAAATCTGCAGACAAGCTGGAATTATGAGTCAAAGATTGCTGTGTTTTTCCACAGTACAATAATACCTGAATAATAACATTTGACAACCCCCACACACCCCTCCCCTCAAGCTGAAGCATACAAATTAGGCATGCCTAGCTTGAAGCACAATTGTTGAAATGCACCACGAGCCAACAACTTCGTAAGAAAATCATCTAGCTAACTCTCAGAGCAAATATATAGAGTAATCCTTTTTCACATTAGTAAGTTGCAAATAAAATGACAATTAACTTCTGCATTGGTGCGCTCATGAAAATGGTGTTTTTAGCTATAAAGATAGCAGCCTGATTAACGACATATGAGTAGGAACGTCGATGCCCATTTTATGCAGCAAGCAAACCCATAAAATTTCGAAGGCAGTGTGAGCCATAGCACGATACTCACCCTCAATACTCAAACGAGCTACAACATTTTGCTTACTAAGCTAAGTAGGAAGTTACCACCAAGATAGGTAAAATAACCAAAGGTAGATTGTCAGGTAGAGCAACACCAGCCCAGTCAACATCACTAAAACCTGTCACATTAAGGGAATAAGGCTCATACAACAGGCCAGTCCCAGGGGCAGATGTCAAATAGCACAATACACAACAACCAACCTGAAAGTGAGGTTGATGAGGAACATACAGATATTGACTGCCGACACCATAAGTAATATCAAGACAAGTAATTGTAAGATGAGTTAATTTCCCAACCAGACTTTGATATCGACCACCACCACCAACAACTCTCTCTGTTCACCATGAAGTACCATAGGAGTAATCTGTCGAGCACCTAACAAACCAGTCTTTAGATAGAAGATCAAGAACATATTTCCGTTGAGATAGAGAGATGCCCTCATGAAAACAAGTAACTTTAATGTCAAGGAAATGTCAAAGACCGCCCAAAACTTTAGTATGAATTGCCAACTCAAATGACATTTCAACTCAGTAGTACATGCAAAATTGCTCCTAGAATATCATCAGATACACAATCAAAGTTATAGTGCCAGGACAAGAGCAACGAATAGTAACAGAGTGATCAGAAATAGAGCGCTAAGACCACCTGCGATAGCACAACCCTAAATCTGTCAAACCAAGCATGCGGTGACTACTTCAGGCCATAGAGAGCTTTCCGCAATCGACACGCAAGGTTCTCACTACCAGGAGCCACATAACTAGGTAGCTGGTTCATGTAAACTTCCTCTAGTCAGTAGTCATGAAGAAAGGCATTCTTAACATCAAGTTGATACAAAGACCAAAAAAGAAACAATCTACCACATTATCACATAAAGGACCCGCACTAAGTTGAGGTGGACCACAAGAGAAAATGTCTCTAGACAGTCAACCCCAAACATCTGTGCATATCCTTTGACAACTAGAAGTGCCTTAAGGCGCTCGACGGAACCATTAGGAAGATATATATAATGGTATAAACACGGCGACAACCAATAACTTGATTCAAAGGGGGAAGAGCAGTAAGCTCTTAAGTTTGCTTTCTGTAAAAAACACTCATCTCCTCATCCATAGTGTGTTTTTGTTGTGCCCTACTACTTGAATCTACTCAAACCAAACACACACAAACACATAGAGACACAAATATATACGTGGTTCCCCAAAAACGGGTACGTCCACGGAGGGTAGCTCAATATATTCCGGGGAGAATTTTCTCAACCCTTTCACTGCCCATACAGAAATTGAGCTCTCTACATCTTTAGCTCCCCTTTTTAATATACAACATGTATATGTCCTTATATATAGGGCTCTGTGAGTGAGAGAAGAAGAAACCAAAATGGTTACTCCTATGAGGTGGCAGAGAATGTTATCATTTTGCTCACTTCAAGTCTTTACAGCTTTCTTTGACAATCTTTGGTTCATGCATGGAGCTGGCAGATGGTGTAGAAGCTTCCTCAACTCTTGAGTCATCACTCATTTCTATAGTTTCCATCAAGAAAAAGATAAAACTTGCTGATAAGAAGAGGACAAAGAAATGAGGGACAACGGAGCAAAACGATTGCTAGGAGGGAGAAACACGAGCATAAGCACAACATTAGTAACAAAATGTAGAGTATAAGGATGTTTATCTCGACATAATGCAAGTAGTGGATGACGGAGGAACATGAACCTCTGGTTGAGAAAATGTTGCGTCCGGGCCATAGGAAACAAAGGTTTCAGATCTAGATCTCTGATAAACGAAAAAATGAAGATTAGAAGGTGGCAGGGGAGTAAATGGCATCGGAAGTGTTAGGAAAATGATAGGGAAGGTTCCCCCTCACGAGCAGAGATGAGATCTGATTACAAACTCTGACCAGATGATGAACAGAAAGCATTGGACTCAAAAAAGGTAACATCAGCATTCGCAAGTATCACCGAGACTCGGGACTGTATTAATGGTAGCCCCTACTGGGTGTGAAAACATCCATGAAAAACAGATTTACGAGCACACAGAGAAAGTTGGTCCTGACTCCCGAACAGGATCTAAGATAGTTTGTCCAGTGAATGATTTTTTTCATTTGCTTACAGGTTTCTGGTATTATAGGTGGAAAGGACTCTCCAAATTTATACTATTCTAGTTGATACCTTTCTTATCCTTTTGTGTAGTACTTTTGTTGGTCTTCTAAAATTGTGGGAGTATTAACATTTACATATGAATTACTTTTATCATTTCCTTGGCTTTCAGATACATTGCCACAACATTTACTCTTTTTTTTTTTTTTTTCATTTATGCATTACTAATTTGCCGGAACTTCTATCTTCAACTTGTAGAAAGTTTTCTATGAAGATGAATGTTTCTCCCATTGCAGGTTAAGCAGGATGAATTCTTTCCTGCAGATCTGCTAGTCCTTGGTAGTAAAAACCAAGATGGTGTCTGCTACATTGAGGTTTCTCTTTATTTATATACACTCTGCTTAAAGAATTCTTTTTTATATTTAAACATGGTCTTTGGGTTACTGAAAAGGAAAAATGGTTTCCTTCGAAAAGAGCTGATAATTTGTTGATTCTTTTTGTGTTCCTTTTCTTTTTCTTCTTATTTCCTTCCTCGTGTTTTCCTGGTAACAGACTTCAAACTTAGATGGTGAAACAAATCTGAAGATAAGAAAAGCATTGGAAAAGACATGGGATTATATTACTCCTGAGAAAGCCTCTGAATTCAAAGGTTTTGCTTTTCTGTCCAACTGCTCATTAGCCTCTTTGTTTGGCAAAGTTGTTTTGTAAATTGTAATATCCAAGTGAGGTGTATTTCTTGCGCATCAGAATGGTTGTTTTGCCTCTGTTTTTCTTGTTTATATGGTATTGGATAAAGATTAGTCAATTGATAGTCTTTGATTTCACTCTTTTTAAGATTGTTCAGTTCTCTGTTCGAATCTGGTTAACCACGTAATCTTGTAGAAAGCTCTGCTCATGATCTAGATGATGATGATAAAGATTTGGTTCAGCAGATACAGAGGGCTGTCCCTTTTATGATAAAACTATTAATGACAATTACTTTTCTCTAGACTGACTTTCAGATATCCTTACCATTCCCAGGATATATAGAATTCCCAAACCATAATTTAAATTTTAAATTACGACTATGCAATTGTTAATTTGAGACTATTGACTGCATTAATCTGGAAAAGTGTCTAGTTAAGAATAACTTCAGTAGATAGTCTCTAGCCAATGTCTTAATTATGGTAATTGAGACAAACCTTAGGGGAGGTTAGAGTAATTTAACTGTTTTAGCATTATCATTATTATCTTTTTTAAAAATGATGCTTCTTTTTATGACTATTTTTTTTTTCAGTCAAGTTAATTCTTCACTGGTGAAAACTATTTCTAACTCGTTGTGTTAGATTTAGTTTGTACAGGATCTGAGTTAATATGATCTGACAAGTATTTAGAAGCATAAATCATCCACATTCAGATTCAAACTTGGTTATTCATCTATTAATTTATTTTATGATGATTTTTCTATTAACTGCAGGAGAAGTACAATGTGAGCAACCGAACAATTCATTGTATACTTTCACTGGCAATTTGATATTCGAAAGGCAAAGTTTACCCCTTACACCAAATCAGCTTATGTTGCGAGTAAGACTTGATACTTTCTTTTCATCCCTTATAAGTAGTCAGGTATTGAGTTTCATTTCTAGTTACAGCTAAAGTGAAATTTCGGTACTTGGCTGCTTTTCACAGATGTCTCCACTTTGTGTTACCATTTTTTAAATCTTCATTATCTGCCAAGTAATCTTGTTTTGTGAAGTGTACGTGCTTCATAAAACTTTGGAATTCAATTAATTGAACAGCATATATATCCTCTTCTCATTAACTGATTACATATCTAATGTATCTCTATGATTCTTGATTTTCCTTTCAGTCTCCAGTGGTGAAACTGTACTGGTATTACTATTTGGCTCTCACCTTACTTATTTTCAGGGATGCAGTTTGAGGAACACTCTGTACATTGTTGGAGCTGTTATTTTTACTGGGCATGAGACAAAGGTGTGCTTTTTAGTACAATGATGCAATATGTAGTGCTTGTTTTTCTTTCTTTTCCTCCTTCTGCAAGTTGAGCAGTGTGTTATGCATGAAACAAATTTAACCGGGTATCTTTCTCTGTGGCGAAATGATACTATCTTACTCATTTCTTGCTGTAAGAATGTTTTGAAGTAAATTATTGCCATTGATTGCGTCAGGCCCTGGTACCGGTTCTCACAAAGTTTTTTCTATGATTCAGTCCCAATGGAGGGTGTTTGTTTCATGAATCTCTATACTAATATCTTATTGTTCTACGTTAAGTTTTGTTGTTACTATTTTAATTTTTGTTGTTTTTCTTACCGTTAGCAGCTCCGTGTTGCCTCGTCTAAATTGCAGGTTATGATGAATTCAATGAATGTTCCTTCCAAAAGAAGTACGCTAGAGAGGAAACTTGACAAACTTATACTTTCCATTTTTGGTCTTCTTTTTTCTATGTGTCTGCTTGGGGCCATAGGCAGGTCTGACAAGTAGCTAAATTATTCTACATCTGATGTTGTTGTGGAACTTCCTATATGTTTGCAAGCTCTAAAATGATTGACATTCTTTATGTTCTGCAGTGGGGTATTCATCGATCGTAAATATTACTACTTGGGTCTTCAAATATCAGGGAAGTTAGATCCACAGTTCAGCCCTGACCACAGATTTGCGGTAATTGTCACTTGCTTTATTGAGCGGAATCCTCTGAATTTGTTATTTTTTATGCTCATTGTTTTCCTAATCTTTTTTTTCGTTGCTTCTCTGTTGATGTGACAGGTTATCTTTTTAACTATGTTTACCCTATTTACACTGTATTCGCCAATTATCCCCATTTCTCTCTATGTTTCTGTTGAGGTTGGTGTCATTACTGTGAAGTTATTTGTTCTGTCAAAGCTTTATATTATCTTCAATATAAGGGTTTTTTCTGTATTTTCAGATGATCAAATTTATTCAATCCACTCAATTCATTAACAATGACTTGCATATGTATCACGAGGAAACCAATACTCCTGCATTAGCACGGACATCGAATCTCAATGAGGAAATTGGACAGGTAATGCCTTATTGACTTTCTAGAGCGAGGAGTGATAATAGTCCATTTTCTAGTTTTCTCTTTCACTATTGGGAGAAGTTTACTGATGCAGTTCCTATGGAATATGTTGTTGTCATGATCTTATTTCCTTGCTTTAAATCTTGATGTCTGCATTGTTTTTTTTTTTTTCTAATTATAGTTTATCTATTTATCTATTGTATTCTAGTTCACTTTTATACTGCTTTTTGTCAAGGACCTACAAGCCATCAACTTATGTTCCTCTGGCTACAGGTGGAATACATCTTTTCAGATAAAACTGGAACACTGACGAGAAATTTGATGGAGTTTTTTAAGTGTTCGATTGGGGGAGAGGTCTATGGAACTGGTGTCTCGGAAATTGAGATGGGAGGAGCACAACAGAATGGTGTAAAAATTGGGGAGGTAAACTTGGAAATCACCTCTTGGAGAAGTGTTAACTTTATGTGTATGTTGATAATGTTATGGTTATTAAATTTTTACAGTTTGAGAAGGGTTTCAATTTTGATGATGCTAGGCTCATGCGAGGTGCATGGAGGAACGAGCCTAATCCTGATATATGCAAGGTAAATTAGTGTGATTGGCAGGAACAAAATGAATTTGGCATATAGGTACAAGTTATGGTTTAACTTTTCAAAATTTAAGATCATCTAAATATATGTACATTCATTGACTATGATAGTGCTCATTGTCAATTATTGCATCTTTAACACCATATAACGCGTTAGTTTATTGCTTTGGGAAAATTTTCCACATTCATTTGAAACCAGTATAAAATTCAGGTTGAAAGAGAAAAGGATCTTTCACCTCTCATGTGTAATTTCCTTGCATTTATGAACTAATGTACAACCAATATAGCAAGATTACAGCTGCTGTGAAAGATCCTCTCTCAATCAGTTTTAACAAACATAGCAAGTTTTAAATCATGGCGATTCATTACCCTTTAAACTGGAATTTGTGCTATTTGTCTTAATGTATCCATGTCGAATTTCTGGACATTGCTTTGCTAAACTTGATGCTATATTATCCAAGGGTAAAATAGTCTAATCCAGTGGACTCATCCAAAGATCAAGCTTAGCCCTTGTAGGTTTGGTAGGCTTTCTTTTATAGGAATAATCAATCGTGATTTGTCGACCAGAGTAGTTTTGGAGCCTCCAGTAACTGACTCAACAGGATCTTAACAACGTAATCAGGACATGGTTGAATTTGGTTTTAGCTGTTTTGTTAAGAATTGATTTTAGATGGGTTGTTATTCATATTGCAATAAACGGCCATTTGTTGCCTATGTAATTTCTTATATGGCACATGTTCGTGTCAAAATACAGACGCTGTAGTCTAGTGTCTCAATTCTTCAACCATGATACATTTTAGTCAAAACTTTTGTTTTTTGTTTAGGAATTCTTCAGATGCCTTGCTATATGTCATACTGTACTTCCTGAGGGTGAAGAGTCCCCAGAAAAAATTAAATATCAAGCTGCATCTCCGGATGAGGCTGCTCTAGTTACGGCTGCGAAGAACTTTGGCTTCTTTTTTTACAGGTTTATTCCTTTTAATGATTCCTATTCTTTGCTAGGAGTTGTGTTTCCTTTCTTCCCTTTCCCACCTTTTATTTTATAAAAACATTGAATCAGACTTAGTGGAGGTTCTCTGAAAGAGTACGCCATATATATGTGTGTGTTGTTAACCACCCATCTACTTTAAAAGCTGAAGCTATTAGAGTGAGTATAACTCAAGTATTTATGTCATGTTTAGTATGATGGAATGGAATGAAAAGCTCATTCTATCCATTTTTTTGTTTGGTATTGAATGAGAATGGTCATTCTCAAAGAATGAATTCATTCCTTGGAATGAAAATCCATTCCATTAGTAAACCTATGGAATGGTCATTCCATTTCTTAAGGAATGCTTTTAAAATATAAAATTACTAAAATAATCCTTTCACATTTCAAGTAAACAAACCACCCTCACCACTGTGTCACCAACTTCTACCACAACCACCGCCATCACCTTCTGCCGCCTCCACCACCACCACCACAACCTCCAATGTTCACCACTACTATTGTCGTTACCTTTCACCATTTTTTTGTAAAATATTTATGAAATAATAGAATTTGATTAAAATTATAAATTTCACTAAAAGGGGTATTTTTGAGAAATTTTCAATTCATTTCATTCCTAAAGTACTTCATATTTACAACCAAACAATAGAATAAGAATGGTTATTCCATTCCATTCATACGTATCAAACATAGCCTTATATCCTTCAATATGCCCCTCACTAGTGGCCTACGTTTTGGTCCAACTAGTGTAAAAAAAAATTAAATTGGGTGACGGTGACTCTGATACCATGTTTGCTACCCATCTACTCTAAAAGCTCAAGCTATTAGAAAGAGTGCAACTCAAGTATTTATATCCTTCAACATATATGTATACATATACTGGAGATAGTTGAAGTGGTCAAATGTTGCACTAAATGGCATTATACTTAAGCTTTTTGTCATTCACTGGTGATATTTATATCTCTTCAGTGGTATTTGTTTTTGTTGTTGTGGCTACTAATATTCTGTTTGATTTTTATATTTATCATTTCTTTTCTTTTCTTTTCTTTCTTCAGGCGTTCACCTACTTTGATTTATGTTCGTGAGTCGCATGTTGAGAAGATGGGAATGATTCAAGATGTATCTTATGAAATTTTGAATGTCCTTGAGTTCAATAGGTAGGTAGTTGCTTCCAACTTATTATATCACATGTCAATTCATGCTCGATGATTATAACATGGATTGTGGTTTGGTCATGTACTTGTAGTACACGGAAGCGCCAGTCTGTTGTATGTCGTTATCCAGATGGTAGGCTCGTACTGTACTGCAAGGTAGTTGCTTAACGGGGTTTCTCTGTGAGTTGAAAATTACTTGGAGGAAAAAAAAAAGTGACACTTGGACAGTAACTGTGTCGCAGGGTGCTGATACTGTAATCTATGAAAGATTGGCTGACGGAAATGAGGAGTTAAAGAAAATAAGCAGGGAGCATCTGGGACAATTCGGAGCTGCTGGATTGCGCACCCTCTGCCTAGCCTATAGAGATTTAAACTCCAACATATATGAAAAGTGGAATGAGAAATTTATTCAGGCAAAATCTTCTCTACGGGATCGTGAGAAGAAGTTAGATGAGGTATGTCTTAAGTTTGGAAAACTGATGTTTAGCTGTCCAATTTGAGTTGATGACTACAAACAAAACATATTTAGAATTAAATTTGTCGCTTAAACAACATTGATAACTTCAATATTGCTGCTTATAATGCCTTATTCTTTTCTACAAGTATATTCTAAAAGATATACAACAATTTTAGATTTTCACTGATTTTAACCGCATTTATTCCAAGTTAATCCTAATAACATAACTGTGGCTGACATCTAGACAGGAGGGATGGTTTCACTAGAATGGCAGTTTCGCTGCCAAACCTCTTTTATGGATAATGATGTTTGGGTCGTGTTTTAGACCATTGTTCTTACTTTTAATGTTCCTTTTTTCCCCTATAGAAATATATTGTTAATGCTCCTGATGCCTTAAGAATGGAAACATACGATCTACATAACCGACCCCAAGTAGTTTGGGAAAAGGCTTGATTGTTGTTGTTGTTGCGCTCCTATTTCTAAAGAATTGCTGTTTCATTTTTCTTGATACAAAGATTTTTATTGAACACATTTGAAAGTATCATCTGTATACAAATGAAAGACCATGTGTATTATTAGAAGATATAGGAGAGATTTAATTGAGCAATGTCATTATAGGAAATCACTCCTATATATTAGCACTCCAAGTATCAGTGTGGTAGGATACTATATGAATGTTTTGTATAAGGCTTGTCCACATTTTGTGGAATTGACAAGTGAAAGAATCATCAATATACAAATGAAGGACTATGTGTTCTCTCCAAGTAACAGTGTATGATATCATAAATACTGTCCCTTTGTGATCTGTATGATCAGTAAACTGTAAAAGAAGATTGACTTTTTTATTATGTTCTCTAATTTTTCTCCTTCACTGATCCACATCATATGTTTACTGGAGATGTAAGAATAGCTGCTTTCTGCTATTAGTGTTCTTCATCGGAGTCAACTGGTTCCATTCAATCCTATTGTATGACATTCTCTGGTTACTTACTATTCAGATATGAATTAAGACATAATTACTTAAAAAACATGTGAAATTTATACAGGTGGCGGAACTTATAGAAAAGGATCTTGTTTTGATCGGGAGCACTGCTATTGAGGACAAGCTTCAAGAAGGAGTACCTTCCTGTATAGAAACTCTTCGTAGAGCCGGAATCAAAATTTGGGTGCTAACAGGGGACAAGATGGAGACAGCAATAAATATAGCTTATGGTAATTCAGTATTTATGAGATCCCGTTGTTGTTAAACTTAGTGACGGCATTGTCTCCTCCTCCTCCTCTCTCTCTCTCAGCATGCAGGTTAATTAGTAATGACATGAAGCAGTTTGTCATCAGTTCAGAAACAGATGCCATCAGAGACGTTGAAAGCAGAGTAGGTTAAGTTGCTTAACTGACATGTTTGCTGAATGCAATTGCATCAAAGTATATGATATAGTATATCAATGACTGTAAATGTTGGCTTATATGGTCAGGGGGACCAAGTGGAGATTGCACGATGCATCAAAGATGGAGTAAACAATGAGCTAAAGAGGTGCCACAAGGAAGCACAAAACTACCTTCAGACTGCATCTGGACCAAAATTGGCGCTAGTGATAGATGGAAAGTGTTTGATGTATGCATTGGACCCAAGCTTACGAGTAATGCTACTGAATTTGAGCTTAATTTGCAGTTCAGTAGTTTGTTGCCGAGTTTCTCCTTTACAGAAAGCACAAGTGAGATTCCTTATCAGGTTCTTCTTCACATATATGTTGTCCAAGTAATATTTCTTCTCCACACTTAAAGTAGCATTTCACTTAAATATAGATTTAATAGGTAGCGGACCTCCTACTACGATTGAATTAGAACCCATTTGTAATTGACTTTTCATTTGGCTTATATACCCTACAACACTAGTAACTTGTGTTTTGCTGTTTTAACATTGTTTATTATTTCCCTCACATCTTTGATCAGGATGTAGGAATTAGTGACTCAAAGAGCCACTTGCAGAAGAAGCTTCTGGCAGGTGGTTGAAGCCACCTCTCCTACATGTATGCACCATCCTTGTTTGTCAAGGAAAGTGGCTTGAGTGAGCAAGTTGTAGCCAACAACTTGGCTACCTCTTCTCCACTTCAGAGCCTATATATATGAGTGTATACATGTGTATAAGATTATGCTCAATGAATGTAAGAGCAGTGTGAGGGTGGAGAGAAACTCCCGTGAATATATTGAGCTACCCCTTCGTGGACGTACCCATTTTTGGGGAACCACGTATAAATCATTGTCTCTGAGTGTATGTGTGTGTTTGGTTTGAGTAGATTCAAGTTGTAGGGCACAACAATTGGTATCAGAGCCTATTTGGTTCAAAACAGAGTCGTTCCTTTCAACTCTATTTCGAACCAATCCAGTCACCAACACACCAAGACAAACACCCTGGGAGTCGACCCATCTCCAGAGTAATCCTCGGCCATTGAAAACAGGCCGAGAAAGCACCACACGCGCGAACTGAAGAGAGGCGTGTGAGGAGGTCTCGACGTCACGCACCCACGCTCATTCTTCCTCCAGCGCGCGTGAGGCCCACGCTCACCAAACCCCTCACTCGCTGCCACATCAGCAGCAACATGGCCCAGTTAGAGGTTGACACTTGGGCCAACCAGAGGCTGCCACGTGGCAAGAAGATATGCTGCCACGTGGCACAAGTGAGAGACTGCCACGTGGCACGACCTTAGCGCTGACACGTAGACTGACCAGATGTTGACACGTGGCACGGCCAGGGGCTGCCACGTGGACCAACCAAAGGCTGCACGTCATCAGTTTTTGAAGGAAATTATTAGTTTTTCCTTCATCACTGTTTTGGACGTTTCGAGCCCGTTTTAAGTCCGATTTGAGCAAACGAAAGGTCGTTCCTAGCTAATTCGACCGTTCCTGATCCAACAGTGAGCTCCGTTTTTCAATATCAGCAAGCAAAAATTGGAAAAACCGAGTTTTGATTTCTATTGCTCTTGTTTGATGAGTGCAATCATCAATTTATTGTTTCGGTGTTTCATACGACTGAAGCAATGGAGACCGAGCAATCCGAAGTCAAAAAAGCAGAGTTTGAAACCTGGTTAGATTAGTATTGCTCCTGTTTAATGAGTGCAGTCATCAATTAAATGTTGTCTTGTGTTTCATATGGCTGAAACAAGGAGACCGAACAATCTATTTAAGAGAATCAGTGTTGTCAAATGTCAGGACGAGTGGTTCTAAGAGGAGAATCATGATGTCAAATGCAAAGTTGAGGTGGAGAAATAGTACGACACAATAACTTTGGCACGTGACAATGCGAAGGTTCCAGATCTACAGCTTCAAGAAAGTGGGGGATAAGCCTTGGAGACTAAGTGTCAGGACTTCTCGTGCTCCGAGAAAGTGGAGGATAAGGCTTGGATGTCAAGCGCCAGGACTTTTTGGATGAAGATTGGAAATTCGTAAATCGTTAAGCTTGCGGTACAATCAGACAATACTCAAGTTCGGCACAAGAGCTCAGGGGAGGTGGAAGATCAATGGTCCCATCTCCAGGGCAGGAAATCAATCAACAACTAAGATATCATCAGTAAAGACTAGTACAACCTAGTGTTTTACTGAGGTGGAGATTTGCTCAGACATACCAGCTCCAGGAAGCCTAGTACAGCCTAGCCTTCAATCAGCTCTACAATATGAATTGTATGAGAAAGCGGTATCCAGAAGAGCAGATTCAACAAGCAGTTCAAGAAGGGACTGTTTAGACGAGGTCTCCAGTTAGAGATCTCCAGTACCGGTAGCGGTAGCCAGTTAGCAGCTGAAGTGGAGGTGAAGAGTGTTCCATCTCGAGTACCGGTAGCCAGTCAGCAGCTGAAAGGAGGTGAAGAGTGTTCCATCTTCAGTACCGGTAACCATTCTAGCAGTTGATCATCCTGAAGGTGGAAATGATAATCAGGAAGAGTCAACAGTTAGAGAGAGCAGCTGAGGGAGGTGAAGAGGAGCTCCATATCAAGCACCGGTAGTCCAGTCAGCAGCTGAGGAGTGATGAAGAGAAGTGCCATCTCAAGTACCAGGAAACAAGTACCGGGAAATGAGTCAGCAACTGAGGTTGAGTTGAAGAATGTTCCATCTCCAGTACCGGGAAATACAGTACCGGTAACCATTTTAGCAGTTGATCATCCTGAAGGTGGAAATGATAATCAGGAAGAGTCAACAGCTAGAGAGAGAAGTTGAGGGAGAGGTCTCCAGAAAGAAATCTCCAGCACCAGTGATCCAGTCAACAACAGAACAGTTGAGGGAGAGGTCTCCAGTTAGAGATCTCCAGTACCAGTAACTAGTCAGCAGCTGAGAAAAGATGAAGAGAAATGCCATCTCAAGTACCGGGAAGTCAGTTAGCAGCTGAGGGAGGTGAAAAGATGTTCCATCTCCAGGACCGGTAGTCCAGTCAGCAGTTAAGGTTGAGATGAAGAAGTGTTCCATCTCCAGTACCGGGAAATGAGTCAGCAGCTAAGGTTGAGATGAAGAAGTGTTCTATCTCCAGTACCGGGAAACGAGTACCGGGAAATCTGTTAGCAGCTCAGGTTGAGGTGGATAGAGTTCCATCTCCAGTATCAGTAATCAGTCAGTAACAAACTGACCAGAAGAGATCTCCACTTAGAGAACTCAGTTGAGGTGGAGGATCCATGGTCCCATCTCTAGTACCGTGTGACCAGTGAGTAATCAAACTGACCAGAAGAGGTCTCCAGTAAGAGATCTCCAGCATCGGTGACTTAGCAGCAAGATGACTCAGTTGAGGTGGAGGATCCATCTTCAAAACCGATGATCAGTCAGTAGCCAGAAGCTATTGACACTAGCAGATCCAGAAGAGAGACATGATAGCTTATGCCCTTCCAGCGACTTACGATGATGTCACTTACATGGACAAAGAAACAGTACAGAGTACTGATGATACGAAGTGGAAGGATGCAGTGAATGACGAGATGAAGTCATTTCACCAAAATCAGACTTGGAAGTTAGTTCTACTTCCAAAAGAAGCTGCAAATGGTTTATGCCAAGGTGCTTCCAGCATAAACAATATCTCTTGGGGATTAGAGCGCATTGGGGTAGCGTCAATCAGTGGACTCTTTTCGTCATGGTGGAGATTTGTAGGAATTAGTGACCCAAAGAGCCACTTGCAGAAGAAGCTTCGGCCAGGTGGTTGAAGCCACCTCTCCTACATGCATGCACCATCCTTGTTTGTCAAGGAAAGTGGCTTGAGTGAGCAACTTGAAGACCACCTCCTCTGCCAGCAAGTTGTAGCCAACAACTTGGCTACCTCTTCTCCAATTCAGAGCCTATATATATGAGTGTATACATGTGTATAAGATTATGCTCAATGAATGTAAGAGTAGTGTGAGGGTGGAGAAAAACTCTCGTGAATATATTGAGTTACCCCTTTGTGGACGTAATCATTGTCTCTGAGTGTATGTGTGTGTTTGGTTTGAGTAGATTCAAGTCGTACGGCACAACACAGGATAGGTGGAAATTTTGATTAATCAGCAAGTCTCATATTACTATCAAATTTTATTGTGAAATATAAATCGTTGTTTAAGTTTGCAGGTGACAAGCCTGGTTAGGAAAGGCGCACAAAGAATTACTCTTAGCATCGGTGATGGTGCCAATGATGTTAGCATGATTCAAGCAGCTCATGTTGGCGTCGGAATAAGTGGGTTGGAAGGAATGCAAGCTGTGATGGCTAGTGATTTTGCAATTGCTCAGTTCCGTTTTCTTACAGATTTACTTCTTGTCCATGGACGGTGGTCGTATATGAGAATATGCAAGGTTTAACATTTCCGCCTTTTCTCTAGCCTGGAGAACTATTATGTATTTCTATATGGAGTATTACATTCTTAAAGTGTCTGACTGCAGGTTGTGACATACTTCTTTTACAAAAATCTTACATTCGTTTTGGTTCAGTTTTGGTACACCTTCAAAACTGGATTTTCTGGTCAAAGATTTTACGATGATTGGTATCAATCTTTGTACAATGTTATTTTCACTGCACTGCCTGTTATCATCCTTGGACTTTTTGAGAAGGTACTGTATCCTATCAACTTCAGATCAGTATGTTATTCTGATGACCCAATCATCCCATTTCCCTTTGTTACTCTCCACACTGTTTTTGTTCTATATTTAATAAATATATCTTTTATCGTCCGTGGGTGTTCTTTACCAGGATGTCAGTGAATCTCTTTCCAAGAAGTACCCTGAATTATACAGGGAGGGGATGAGAAATACCTTCTTCACTCGGAGAGTTGTGGGAACTTATGCTTTATTTTCAGTTTACCAGTCAGTAGTTTTGTATTATTTTGTGACCACTTCCAGTACCAACGCTAAAAATTCATCTGGCAGGATGTTTGGCCTTTGGGATGTCAGCACAATGGCCTTCACCTGTGTTATAGTAACTGTTAACTTGCGTCTTCTTATGATGTGTAACATGATTACAAGGTGGCATCAAATTAGTGTTGGAGGAAGCATTTTGGCATGGTTCCTTTTTATATTTATATATTCGGCTATTCCTGCCTCTATGGTGAGTCTTTTACTAAAATCTCAAGTTTCTCTTATTGTACTCGTATTCATGCTAACTTGTCTTTTGGTTACATTTTAATGCAGGGTATTTTTAATGTCATTTATGTGTTGATGAGCACCTTCTATTTCTATCTTGTACTTCTTCTTGTTCCCATTGTTGCACTTCTTGGTGACTTCTTATACCAAGGGTAAGTTGTAGGATTTTCTTGAAGGACTTTGTAGCTTCCATGAACAAGTTAGCATGTTCTTGATGGATAGGAAAGCTTGACTTTTCCTGTTAGTCCATTTCATGTTGCTTGCACGTGCTGAAATAAGTAGATTTGATCAAAGCTATATCTAGGTTGGGCTGGGCTGGGCTGGGCTGAAAAAGTACTACAATATGGTCTTTGCTTGGATTGAGCTGAGTTTGTTGAGAGGAACTGAGCTACTGGATGTGGTTTGACCATAATCCTGTGCCATGTATAAGCAGTGTCACCGTGCATGATAATACACTGCAAGAATCCATTTTCCGAGTATGGTTGATTCATCATTTATGCGTACACTTGAATTTGCTTCCTCCCATGCATGTTTGGTCCTTTCCTGAACTAGTAATGTCTCACAAATTTCTAGGCCTAGTTGGAGCAAGCAATGAAAATTTTTCAACCCAAGTGCTGCAGCAACAACTTAGAATTAGGCGATCTTATATAAACCCGACTTCATGTGCACCCACAGCCATGCAATGCAGTCAGGGCATGGCTTTGTCTGCTATGTGGATCTGCAAAATAAAAAGATAACTGTCATGTCATGTAGTAACTTAAGTTTGCTGATGCAGTAGTTGCCTTCAAGTTTGATGCAACCCTTCTGAATGCCCGCTCTTTTTTTAAATCTCATCTTGGTTTTTATAATGATATATTGTTTCTGAAGGTTTCTTTGTTCTTATAATTGACCGGTTCTTTTTTAAGGTCGTCTGATGTTTTGTATTTGATGCTGCAATCAATTATTTCCGTAATTTCTTTGTAAATATTTTTACTTCAGGGCTCAGAGATGGTTCTTCCCCTTGATTATCAGATTGTTCAGGAAATCCACAGGCACGAGCCTGATTATAGCACTATGGGGTTGCTGGAGACTGGGAATCAGCGTACAGAAGACGAGGCAAGGAGCTATGCTGTAGCGCAGCTCCCTCGAGAAAAGTCAAAGCATACTGGTTTCGCTTTTGACTCACCGGGCTACGAGTCATTTTTTGCATCGCAGCAAGGTGTGGTTGCCCCGCATAAGGCATGGGATGTGGTAAGGAGGGCTACCATGAGAACAAGATCAAACTCGAGGTAATTGAATCAGTAGAACATATTTGTACATATTTCATCTCGTTTTAGATAGAAATGAAAGAATGTGCAAAATTAGCTTAAGACTTGTCCTAGTCTTGATTCTTTTATACTGTTTTCTGACCCCAATTTTCTTCCCAACTTAGAACTACACTGTTATTATGGCTATAACAAATGTACTATAATTGGCATATTTTATTCATGAACGTCTTAATACAACAACAATTTTGCAAAAATAGCCTCTTTTTTTTTTTTTCTTCTTCTCCTTTTCTCTCTCGAACCCCAGACCTCTCCCCAATTTGGGAATGGAAATACTATTAAACCACAAGACCATTAGTATAACCTGATTTTTTATGAACTATTGTATTCGCCACAGATATGTGGAGCTCGATTCTTATCTAGATTTAAATTTTAAATTGCTTAAATTTAGAACATGCAGGAATATATATTGGCTAGAAAATTTAATCATTTTGCAGATTGAATCTTTTAGGAAAATAATCCCATGTTTCTTTCAGCATGGAGACCAGATAAGGAGTCTTAATCCTGCTGTTGGCTGAAAAAATATAGATGGAGAAAAAATGATAGTGGTTTCATGCTGATACAAGGGAATCATCAACTTTATAGTTTGATTGTAATGACAAAAAAAAATAAAAAATCTATGAATATATTTACATTATGGACAAAAAAAAAACACAAACAAACAATAAAATAATAGTGTTTATAGAATGTTGTAAACAAAAAACTTTGGAGAGTATTAAGTAAAGTGGAGAGTCAAAGGGGAGAATGACGAGAGTTCAAAGCTGGATTGAGGGTGATCTTAAAGTAAAATAATAATAATAAAAGAACAACAAAAATAAATAATGGAAGATTGTTTAAATAAAGTGTACAACCATGTTAGCATACATACGAACATCTTTCTACCATTTTTAAAAGATAGAGAAGTACATTGCAAGCATCCACTTGAAAACCAAGATCATAAAACATTTTTTTTGCTTTTATTAATCTCAGTCCAATGTTACCAAATCCACTATTTTGACAATTTGAACTGACCAACTGATTCGGACTATATCATACAACATGGTGCTCCAATATGAAAACTACATCTTTAATTTCTCAGTTCTGAAGATAATATAATGTATAATGGATCTTTTAAACTAAATTGTTTTGGTGAAGGGTTGATATGCAATAGTCTAGTACTATTAAATATAAAAACCTCACTACGTACCAAAAAGTGAATCAATTTTCATTGTTGTGATCATACAAAACGTCCCACTGGGGAATTGTTCCAATTCTTGTCCCCCATCTTAAAGGGGGAGGAGATTGGAGGGAATCAGAAATCAGAGTTGAAGAAAATGGTAAAATTACAACATATGTAAGTTTGTATCATCTATAATTATTTCCACCCCTTTGTCTAGCTCCATATAAAGCCATATATGAAACTATCAATCCGAATGGTGGTGGAGACTATGTTGTTAAAGCATCAGGAAGAGTGGTTCGATTTCCGAGCACCTTACCTCCGACATCTGGGAAATTTTCATGGCCAGGCAAAGGACCTACCTTCCCCTCACCATCTACTTCAACTGGATATTCGAGAAGATGTCCCTGCAATGTTGTGTACTCCTCAGCTGTGAACCTCTCCCAATTATCTTTGGCAATCTTGTTCACGTTCGCGACGCAATACAAACTTTCTGGCTCCATGAAGCAATCTTCAATCTTTCCTAGGTGCTCTGCCCACAATGACATTCTGTATCCATATATCTGCAAACACACATCAATGAGTCCAATCACTTGCTAGTTACCCCAAATGCAAAACATCAATGAGTCCAATCACTTGCTAGCTACCCCAAATGCAAGAACGTTGAAGGATTTAAATATTTAAAGTTACACCCTCTCTATCAGCTTAAGCTTTTTTTAATAGTTACGTGGTTAACATGGTATCAGAGTAGGAAGTCTTGTGTTCTGACCTCACCACCTCCCAATTAAAAGATTGTTTCATGTGCAGGACCAAAAGAAGGTCACACGTGATGGGAAGTGTTTGAAGGATTTAAATATTTAAAGTTACACTCTCTCTATCAGCTTAAGATTTTTTTAATAGTTAGGTGGTTAACATGGTATCAGAATAGGAAGTCTTGTGTTCTGACCTCACCACCTCCCAATTAAAAGGTTGTTTCACGTGTAGGACCAAAAGAAGGCCACACGTGATGGGAAGTGTTTAAAGGATTTAAATATTTAAAGTTACACTCTCTATCAGCTTATAGAGTAAATGGGATCAGGCGAAAATACTGAGCAAATTCCACACGTTCCTTAATACCAGTAAGCAATGTCAGTGAATTCCAATACGTTCCAATACGTTGCTTATACCGACACAGCAAGGATGAGGCAGAATCCGCATCATCTTTGGACGAAGGAAGTGAAATGATTATTTAACAACATGAATGAGAATACCAACCTGACCGCGTGGATGTTTTTGCTTCTTAGCCCATGTGTAATGGGGTTGATATGCACCCATAGCTATTTCAGTGTCTCTTGAACCAGCCATAGATCGTTGGTTTATATTGGCAGACCCCAATATCACATACTCATCATCCACGATCATTCCCTTTCCGTGCACATAGATCATAAACCGTCGAAATTTCTGCGAAGCTGAAACCTGCAAGTTCAATTTGAAGAACTTATTTAGGTTGCTTTACACATTTAACCAAAAAAAAAAAACTTGTCTTTGTCTTCAAGAACTCCCTTAATAAACAAAGATGTGAATTCAAGAGCTCTAAAAAAAGCTAAAATAATTCTTTCAGAATATGAGTTAACATACTTTTTATCAGAGGTTAGTGCTACTTCAGCCATTTCAGGAATTTCCTTGATTCTAATTTTGTCCTTCCTACGAAGCCCGACACTACCACGCAAAGAAAAAATGTTTACAATTTCTTCAAATTGCAGAAAGAAAAGAAATAGAAAGAAGGCCAAGTGTATTGCTAGTTTTAGACCTCATAGCATCTCTCTGCTGAATTTCATGTATTAGGAAACAATGTATCATCGGATCGGAGAACTTGATGTTAGTCACATCCTAGTAATCCCACAGTTCTTACTGAAAATGTGATATTTCACGCAACACTTTTTAAAACACAGAAACTTAGATCTATTACTAGCAAACAGCAGAAGATTTGTGTTTGTATCATAAGAACATAATTGTCTCCATGGAAAGCCTTATAGCTGAAAACTTGCATCAGTCTTAGCATAACTGTGCCTATTTTTGTCGGACCACCAGTTGCAGATAGAAGTAATTATCCATGAGTAGCATCTTATAAATAATGATAAATTTATGGTATAACAATTAATATATGACCAAATTAAAAATTGTGTAATGTATAATTACCCCATTGCCGTTCTGATTACTTGAAGATTGATTGGTAGAATTTGTATCTTCTGTGGGCAATTTTTCCCGATTACCAAGACAATAAAAATTTAGGTAGTCTTTCGGATGCAAGTTCTCAAGATGCTGGGATTTCAGCTCATCTGCAATGACATTATACATCATTTGCATTGTTTGTGCCTGCAAAAGGAAAGACAAAACAGTTGATCACATATACGAATTTATTTACTGGAAATATACATTACCAGTAAATATCTGTTAGCGGATCCTATTTTTCTACCAAAAAGAACAGAGAAAAAAAAAAAAAAAGGTACTGTTCAAAGAATGTCAAGGTAGATGCCGAAAAATTAGAGGGCAGGATTCCACCTTTTTGGGGTAGACTACGGGACAGTTTCAGGTTAAAAAGGAAAAGGAAAAAAAGAAGTCTTTCAGTGCCCTAAATTCTCACCAACAAACCTTTTTATTTGTACTGCTATCAAACTTTTCTGAATGTCAAATAAGTTAAGAATTCATATAAAAGATTACCTGCCAATAAAGAACTTCTTGTACAGAAGAAGATGAAGGGACACCTTCAGGCCACATTGGGATGACAACATAAACGGAAAATCTTTCTTTTGCTTTTATTTTACTAGCAATCTTCAATGCCAACTCCATTGGGATTAGATTATCCGCACCTAATGGACAGATAAGTAACTAATTTCAGAAAAAATTCGTTAAGGAAAAAAAAGATGTTCAATAATGGAAGAATATGGCATCTAGATCCTAGACAGCCAAATAAGCAACAACGTATTGCAACACAAGGAAAAATGAACCATATGTGCAATAAAAACTTGTCGTGTAATAACTGTTTTATCCAAAAAAAAATTGAGAGAAAAAGATAACCTTATATGCAACTATACATTGACATGTATAAATAGACTACTCCATATGCAAGAACAGAATTTCTTTACATAATTATGTGTTTTTTAAATGGTTTGAACCATCTCATTGGTTTGATCAAGCAAGCATATTATGTATGTTTTCATGGAGATGGTGAACAAACCTGCATTTTTGTAAGAAGGCCATGCATATGAAGAACCCAGAAAGTATTGATTTTCGATATAT
This sequence comes from Cornus suecica, assembly GCA_963922005.1. Classification (NCBI taxonomy): domain Eukaryota; kingdom Viridiplantae; phylum Streptophyta; class Magnoliopsida; order Cornales; family Cornaceae; genus Cornus; species Cornus suecica. The sequence goes on from OY998240.1 coordinate 87,654,183, forward strand.
ATAAAATGCTGTGCAGATCTTATTGCCTGGATGTATGCAGTTTGGATGCTATTGTCAATCACCAAATTCTTTGCACACACTAGGTTCTGCAATAAACAGAAATGGAACAAACAATTACCAAAATAGGTGAGAAAAACTATTAGACCCTGTGAACGTCCCATATGGAGTCCTCATTTCCCCATCTCCGGTAGCTAGATCAATGGGGGGCACTCGTGACTAAAAATTCATCCTTAGTAATTTATATACGAAGAGTGCATCGAGACAAACCTGAGACTTGGCAACATGAACATCTTTGGGAAACCCTTTCAGAGACCCTGAATCTATAGAGCGGAATACCTGTCAATGTAGCAAGAATGGAACACTATTTAGCAATACTGAAAAATAAAACTCAACAACAGATGCTTTGCCTCAACAAGAAGTCCATACTGATTCACCTGAACATGCCAATTTCCAGAATCATCTTCCTTAGAAACCCATAATCTAGGATCATCCTTTGGAACAGATTTGGAAGGACTTAGTATCCATGACATGCGTTCTATCTTTATTAAAGAATCATCATGCCAATGAGATATCCCTTTAAACCGCCGACCAAACTCTGACCATTTCCTGGCTTTTCTCCACCTCTGTTCAAAGTTTGTGAGAACATCATAAGCAGCCGGCCCTTCAATTTTGCAATGCAGATCATGCCATGGTTGCCTTGGACCCTCAGTTCCTGCCTTTTACGATAGAAAATAAGAAAAATAATATATGAGAAACATATCTCTAAGAATAACATATAAAGCTTTCCTTTAATAAGGAAACATATGATTCTCTAAGTAGTAAGGCGTGGGGCTTCTAGGAGAGCTTTCCATTAATGAGGAAACAGGAGTCCTTTTTCGCGATTTAGGTTTCAAACGGACTATTTCGTGACGCCCTATGTGAGACTCACTCAGTCACTCTGCAGTGAAATGAGACCCAAAAACTCAATAGGAACTTGCAATTTAAATGCCATGGACATATATTCAGCAGGCTAAAGCATATTGAAGTCACAATGAAAGTTAAATGGAACAAATACCTACAGGAAATGTTGGATTGTGATAATCATCCTGGAAAACAGTGTTGAGGTCACGAAATAGTCTATGCTCAGGTGTATCATACCGGCCATCACAGAGGTCCAGGCCTCCTATGAAAGCAGTTATTTTCCGGTTATTTCCATATGCTTGTGTATCCACAATTACACACTTCTGATGGTGTGTATAGAGGGTTCCAACAACCTGCAGTCAAATACAAAAACAGAAAATATCCGCCAATTGTTCATTTTAAAGTACTGTTTCACAGAATCTACAAAAAAAGAAAACTATGGTCGTTTCATCCAAGGGGGAGGGAGCTAGCATAGGGATTGCCACTCAAACCTGAAAGGCAACTTCATGATGGTAGAGTTCTGCTAGTCCAAGGCAGGCTCAACATGGAAATCAGAAAGTTTTAGCAACTCGTGTGACCTGCATTACGTTCTCCTCTATGGATATGCTGCTAAATTTTTTAAATGATTTGACTGTAGATTGATAGGCTCATTAAAAGAGAAAGAGACCAATCCCCCGACTCATCAATGATATTGTATTCTTCATCAGGCTCGAAGAAGCTATTCATTATGCCAAGGTGACAAACAAAATGACCAAGTTGGTGGCCATAGCCTATAGGTCTAGGAAGTAGTCATTCTTCTAAAGATGGGGCAATAGGTGAAGGTGTTTTCAAGCCTCAAAGAAGACTGGAACCCCTAATTTTAACATTCGACCTAGTGGTATGGCAAAATCTCTTATGATATTACAAGCAATCAGTTTAGTATAATTCTACTATCACATATAGCGGGGAAAGAGAGAAATCACTGGACCACAGTTTTAGCATGCCTGTTTCTTGAAAATGCTAAGCTTATTGCTTGCATATCGTGGTGACAGCACACAAGTGACAGATGAGTGCTTGAAAAACTTCCTTGTTTCTTCGTCATGGGTATGCATCACTCCTGCCTGCAAAAAATATCACCATCAAATCAACAACTAGAAGAGGCCCCAACCAAGTTCAAACAAAACTTAACAAGCTAATGATGTTAAAGCATGAATGGGATAAAGAGATTGCAAATATGAAGAGGAATTCAGTTGTCAATTTAAAGTGTCAGTACCAAGATATTATTCAAAGTAGGAATTCTGTTAATTCTTATGGTAGTTGATTCTCCAAGTACAAGCACTTGGTCATTATGATAAAAGAATTGTATTGGGAGTGAAGGTCATTGTAATAACTCGCTCCACAACATGGTATAAGATTGTCCGCTATGAGTCCATATTTTGTACTTAGTTTCACCTAAAAGGTCACAAACTTACCGGGGACAAATTATCATCCATAGGCATTACATCTATGTGTGACGTCACAATCACAACCTCTTGAGTCCCGAAACATCTTCGCCTGTGCGACCCACACACCACTTAGACTAAAAAAAGGAACACCTAATAATCCTTATAGCTCCTCCCCTAATAAAAAAAGGTACAATGGCTTTTAGGCCCTATTATCACTATCAAGAACATTACAATCCTAAAATTGCACCCACCCACCAAAATAAGAGGCAGATCATGAATTGACTGTTCTCCTCCAAATTTGGAAAAATTCAACAACAGCAACAAAAACCCAATTCAAAAAAAGGAAATCTTATATCATATATATACCATGAGAAAAGACAATAATGACTGAAACAAAGACCAAAAATGAAATGAAATAAAATGGATGAGGTTACCAAACTGTGTTAATGAAGAACTTGCTATGTGAAGTCATGTCATCCCAAACCAGCAACAGAACTCTCACACCCTCCTGTGACTTGTACTTCAACAACTCCCCCAAATTCAAATCCCCCCCACTGGGCAAAGCCCTAGTGGGCTCTCTCACCAACCTCACCTTATGATATACAGACCAGCCCACTATATACACCAAATGATGAGCCTCCAATATAGCATGACATATGTCCTCCCAACACTTTTCATGCCTATACACCATCCCATCCTCCAATTCTATCTCCGGCAATAAACCATCCCCCACATGAGCGTCCTGATACAGCGTCACCGACCCGCCTCGCTTCACCGGAAAATAACTCTCCTCAACTGAAAACCGATCCGAAACATTAGATTCGTTGAAGGAAATACTCTTACTACATTGCTCGAATTTCATTTCTAGCCGGATTGCGGAGTCGGGTTTGGGCGGTTTGCCGTTGGGGCCGACGATCGGAAACCAGTCGTTGATGGTTTCGCCGTCCTTGAGTCGGGCGGCGGATACGGTGGCGACGCCGATGTAATCGGCGCCAAAGACGTCGTTGTCCTTGACCTGGAAGTCGACGGCGGAGGCGGGGTGGGCCAAGGGGATGGAGAAGTGCTCGTTCCAGATGGGGTTTTCGGAGTTGGGGATGACGCGAGTGCGCGCCACGCAGGACCCGGCGAGGCAGACGGTGACGTAGGGGTCGCTGGTGATGAGGTTGTGGCGGTGGTTGTGGCGGCGGCGGAGATGGTGGCGGGGGGAGAAGGCGGCGAAGCAGCGATGAATGCCGTCGTTGAAGAGGTCCATGTTGGGCAGACATCGGGCTTCGATGATCTTCAGATCGAGGTCTCCGTGGAGGTAGACCACCTCGTCGGAATCATCTCCCGCCATTGTTGAATAGAACGTTCACAGATCACATTTATTCTTGATATATATATGTATATATAAATAATATAGAGTAGCTGTCAAAAGGTCAGAGTGTTGTTGTTGTCGATTGAAAAGAGGTGAATGGTGGTGAAAATGAGGGTGTCTAGATTGACGCCGGTGGACTCGGAGGCTGACAGATTTGGTGGAACGTGGTGGCACTGGAAGTCTGAAACGCAATAACGGCTACAAAGATTTTTATGTTTTTTTTTGGTGATATCAGAAAAATAAATGAAAGTAAATAGATAAGAAATAATAGATGTCATGTTTTTATGGGAAGAAGGGAAGGACAACGAAAATAATGGAGGATGTGACATAAAAAATATTTTTTTATTTCAGAGATAGTCGACGTGTGCATCAATGTTGTCAAATTGATGAGGTACAATGGAGATAAATAGTTGATGAAGGTTGTTGAGCTATATATATATATATATATATATATATATGTATGTGTATGTATATATTTGTGTGCGTGTGTGTGTAAAGGGCACATGAATCTTAAGATTACAAAAAGAAAAGAAAAAGCTGACCGCTACTTGAGTTTGTTATAACTTGTACTACTCAGAAAAGCTTTGAAAAATGATGGTTAAAGTGGATGACTCGATCCCGTTTTCAGAACCGTTTCTCTTAATACTGATATTGAAACTGAATTTAGTTTATGTCTTCAATAAATAAGAATTTGAGTGAAATAAATTGATCGTTATGTGTTATTTAAGTTCACTATATGAAAAATTAAATAGAAACGAGAATAAAAAAAGATGCATGTGTCAGGTTTCAGCAAAAAGTATATGTCACAACTGTTACTTCTCTTTTAGGTGGTGAATTATGAAATGGCCAATTAATGCTCTGAACAGTTCCTTTTTAGGCTTATGAGCGAAAAATCCACTGCAGTTTCATCTTGGTACCAAAAAATTTCTACAATTTCGTATAAATTCCCTATGTTTAAAAAATATGTGATTTACCCCTAAAATAATATAAAATTCCTAAAATACCCTTTTTAATCTAATAAAAATAATAAATATTGAATTAATAATAATAATCTATAAAAAATAAAATAAATAAATTGATTAAATTATAAATTTTGAAAATAAATATAAAATTAGAATATATATATAAATTTTGAAAAACAACATATAAAATTCGAAACAAATATATAAAATTCGTAAAAAATATATAAATTTCAAAAAACATATATAAATTTCGAAAAATAAATATTAAATTTTGAAAAAATATATATATAATTCAAATAGTTGTGCAAATATAAGTATAAAAAATACAAATAACCAAAGTAAAATACACCAAAATAACATTTAATGTCAAAGAAATTAGAAAATCATGAACAGCGGCTAGACAACTATACAAGTATACATTAATTAAAACTTCAAAGAGCCAAAATACAACTTTTCTTTCGAATTTATATATTTTTTCTAAATTTTATATATATTTTTGAAATTTATATTTTTTTTTCAAATTTTAATATAGTTTTTTCGAAATTTTTATTTTCCCCGAATTTTATATTTTTTTCAAAATTTAATATATATATTTCAAAATTTATATATATATATTGAATTTATATATGTTTTTCCCAATATATAATTTTTCGAATTTTATATTTTTCTTTTCAAAATTTATATTTTTCCAAAATTTAATATATATTTTAGAATTGTATATATTTATTTATATTTTTACGAATTTTATATAATTTTTCAAAATTTATAAATATTTTTCGAATTATACTAAAAGTATTTTAAACAATTCATGTCAAAATGGGGGCAAAACAATATCAAAGAATTACATGAATTTATATACAGTTATACATGTATTGCATATCATAAGGAATTTTTCGCACCTGACACTTCCTTTTAACTTCTATTTTGAAACAAATAAGTGGAAGATGTATTTTAAAATAAAATATTGCATATCATAAGGAATTTTTTCTATTTTGAAACAAATAAGTGGAAGATGTATTTTAAAATAAAATATTGCATATCATAAGGAATTTTTCGCATTTGACACTTCCTTTTAACTTCTATTTTGAAACAAATAAGTGGAAGATGTATTTTAAAATAAAATATTGCAAGTAGAGTTGGCAAATTCTGGCATGAGTAGTACAAGCAAATACTTGTAAATGATGCGACAGATGAAGTATTTTTATGAATTTTGATTCTGACTAAAAAATTCTAAAAAAAATGCACGCGTTCAACCATCTTTTTCAGTTTTTTTTTTTGTCTTTAGCATTTGGTTTAGTTTGCATAATGGAAATAATTTAACACGACCCTTTTGGGGGTTTGATGCTCTTATCTAACTATGTGACTAAGCTAACAGTCAGTGTCATGGGGGAGGTCCCCAAAGTTTGGGGAATTTTCAGAAAAATGCAAATGGGATTATTTCAAACTTTATTGATACACAGAAAATAATAATATACTGAACACATCTAACAATAAAGAAAACAATAGTGAAAAAATATTTAAAACGCTTGTAACATTCTGGGCTGGTCCAGCTTAAAACTTCTGCTCTCTGAGAGGCCCAAACTGACTTCAAGCCCCATACGAACACATGGGCCGACATAGATGAGCAACTTCTTTGTGTGACATTGTAAATGCAATGAAATAAAAATCTAGCCGGAGTACCCTGTATACGGATGATATGAACCACATAACCAATATATGGATATGGTTTTTGATCATCAGCACAAATCTCATTTTTCTTCATTCCACTTCACACACACACACAAACACACACTCCATGGCGACAATCACAAACTTCTTGCCTAACCCACCTTCATCTCTCCTTTCAATCCCTAAAATCCATCCCAATAACACCAATTCTTCATTCTTCTCATTCTTTACTAGACACAAACCCCTGGTAACAAAACTAGACACAGGCCGTGACCGCTTCATTGTAAAGGCCACAGCAGCCTCAAAAACCAGAAAAGCTACCAGTGATGAAAGAGTACAGCAAGTCCATAGCATCCAGGAATTCGACGACGCCCTTCGCACCGCCAAGGACAAGCTCGTCGTGGTAGAGTACGCTGCCAGCCACAGCCTCCAGAGCAGTAAAATCTACCCTTTCATGGTTGACCTGAGCCGGACATGCAACGACGTAGAATTCTTGCTCGTGATGGGCGATGAGTCCGAAAAGACCAAACAACTCTGCCAGAGAGAGAACATCGACAAAGTCCCGCATTTCAGCTTCTACAAGAGCATGGAGAAGATCCACGAAGAGGAAGGGATAGGACCGGACGTGCTGGTCGGGGATGTACTGTACTACGGCGACAACCACTCTGCTGTGGTGCAGCTGCACAACAGGGAGGATGTGGAGAGCTTGATTGCAGATCATAAGGTTGATCACAAGTTGATTGTACTTGATGTGGGGTTAAAGCATTGTGGACCGTGCGTGAAGGTGTATCCTACGGTGATTAAGTTGTCGAGGCAGATGACTGATACGGTGGTATTTGCGCGGATGAACGGGGACGAGAATGACAGTTGCATGCAGTTCTTGAGGGACATGAAGGTAATTGAGGTGCCAACATTTCTGTTCATCAGAGATGGAGAGATATGTGGAAGGTATGTAGGTTCTGGTAAAGGGGAGCTTATTGGGGAAATTCTTAGATACCAAGGAGTTCGTGTAACCTAGATGTGAGAAAGTTATATGATTTTTTTCCCAAAAGGGAGAGGAAATTGGATATTCAGGTTCTGAGGGAAATGGTTATTTGATAATCATTTATGTTGTTGTACCTTTTAACTTCTATTTCGAAATGTATTACATGAATCATGTATTCTGGTTCAAATTCTAGTCATATCTTGTTTTCTCTCTGCTATTACAAACAAGACTTTATTGAGCAAAACCAAAGGACATGAACAGCAAGAAGAAAAGGAAATAACACTTTATTCACCAAACCTCATCAATCCAAACAACATTCAAGTGAGGCCAATCAATTTGAACCAGAATAAGCACAGATAAAATTTCTTTAAAAAGGGAACAAAAATACTTAAAACTCAGCTACAAATTTTTGTAAACTAATCAAAGCCAAATGTAGTGCAATCCATGCAAAGTCCTGTGCTCCTTTCTATCGACCATAGTTATTACAGGGCTCAAGACACACTAAGATGCTAGAAGTCCTCTGAAGCCTAGGCGCGAGGAGCATGCCCGAGTGAAGTGAGACCCACAATGAAAAATAAAATTATTACTAAAGCATTCATACAACAAAATAAAGGCACAAATGTTGTCAAAGGCGCTCTTGCCCACACTTGAGGCGCAATTCTTGCGCCTCGAGGAGCCTGGAGCCTAGGCACACAACAAGGTGCGCACCTTTAACAACACTGCTGTCAGCCCTAATTGTCACTGCCCTAAACAAAATCAAAAGGTACACACAAGCATATATAAACACAGGAATATAAGAACAAACTACGAATATCACACTCCAGCCACCTTATAGGATTTGGCTCGAAGCAAGCTTCTGAAAACATCTAAGAACAACTCTTAGTGGAGCTAATTTCAGAAGTCCTACAGACATTCAGAAAAGCTACTGTTGTTTTCCAATGTGACATAGTACTGTTGGCTGTTGCAACTTCTAATTGGCAACCATTCACTAATTCCACAACAGCAAACCCATTGCACAAGGCCTTGAAGGAATGCTAGAAACATATAAGAACACCAAAAAAACCCTAAATTGATGAACTTCATTTAACAGAAAAATAGGCACAGCAAGAAACTAAAGCAGAACCACCTTTTTGTGGTAGAAACTAAACCGAGAAGGTTAATTTGCTTTAAGTAAATTCATAACTTTTGTGAACTATTCATCCATTTCACAGGCAAAAGGTTAACTTGCTCTTCAAAAACATAGTCAAAGGGCAGGGGCAATATACTTGTCACAAAAATCTATCTAAATTCACTACCAAGAGCAAGGGATTAACGCATAAGCTATCGAACACCAAAAGAGCCCACTGAATGTTCTGAATTCTACTCATCATCTTCCTCCTGCATAAAGATAAACATAATTATCAACAAAATAAATCTACACAACAACAAAAAAAAAAAAGAATTAAATCATTATAAAACATATGAGATGCTGACAAACCTCTCCACTGCCCTCCTCTCCATCATCCTGATCGTTTACTTCAGACTTAGACTTGTCAGACAGCTCATCGTCAGACGCATTGGATCCTTGAGCCTAATTTTATTTGAAAGGTGAAAATCAAATACCATCATGACCACCACAACCCACAATGAAACAAAAATAATAACACTAAACATTGTAAAATAAGTAATTAATCACCAATTTCTTGTTATATGCAATCATGTTCTTTTCATATTCCGTCTTACGCTTCTCTGCCTGGGATACATAGGGTGCTTTCTCCTGAATTTTGTCAAAACCATCTCAAATTAACAAATGGATTGATAGTTTGAATACTTTATAAGCATATATTCACATTATGAATAGCACATAGATAATAATAGAAACACTATAATCGTTCATTACTTACAGCATCAGACAGTGACTTCCATTTCGCACCACCAGCTTTGCCTAACTGTTTTCCAAATAATTAAAACACAAATAAATACAACAATTTCACCTAACAGTACCACTAACTACACAATAGATGAGAATCACAACAAACTTCAGTGTATATATATATATATATATATATATATAGTATGCATAAATAGTTGTTAGATATGTATAGACATATATGAATTACTTACAACAGATACTAATTTGTTGTTAGGGTTCTTTTCTTTGAACTGAGGTCTGAACTCTTCCCTGGATATGAAAATATGATGCATTAACAAAAACAAAAGTAAATAAAATAACACCATATGAAACACACACACACACACACACACAGTATATATTAGCTATCAGTGCAAATATACTGAAATTAAGTAAAACATAGAGGTTTACATGAAAACCAGAAAAGCAGTGGCAGGCCTCTTGGGCTTGTTAGGGTCCTTCACTGCCTTTCCCTTTGATTTTCCGGCGGGTTTCTTCACAGAAAGCCTATCCCAGTAAACAAAAACGGTGTTAGTAGATACATACACATCTATATATATATATATATATATGCTAAAACATATATAATATAGATAAACGACTAGATCACAAATCACACCGAAGTGATTTTAGGAGATTAAAAACTAAATAAAGTAAGACTAATATCAAAATTGATAAGAGTAGAATTCTTACTTGCCGGTTGCTTTACTCGACTCAGACTTAGATTTCCCGCCTTTCATGGCTATTCCTGCAATGAGAGCGTCGAATTAGTAACTGGTACAGTGTTAATAGATCGAAGTGTGCGAAAATCAAGTATAGAATCGACTTTTCTACCTCTTCGATGAAAGAGTTAGGGTTAGGGTTTTTGTGTGTTGGAGACGAAGAAAGAGAAACGTGAGAGGTTTGGGCTTTAAAAGGCAAAAATGTTTATAAATTTGGGGGAAATTGAAATTCAATCGCGGACGAAATAAACCCGGGTTTAGGCGGGACGTGAAATTTTCATGCCACGTCATCGATCCGTGCGCTTTTCTTCTATTCAGTTTTTTTTTTTTTTTTTTTTTTTTTTTTTTCTGTATCCCTTTTTATGTGTTGAAAATCTGTAATAATCTTTTTAAATTTGAAAATGTATTAGTTGTATATATCGGTTGGGCTTCATATTCCAAGGATAACCATCATGCACGTTCATTTACCTCTAACTCTAATTTGGATTAACTTAAAATTTCAGGCCAATTTTTTTTTTCTTAGAAAATAATATGGAACCAAGAAAATGGAAAAAAGTACTATTTGATTATTACCAATTTACACTATTGGTCTGTGTTTTGTGGTCCGTATCTAACCCTATTCATTAACAAATCAAACCAAAGCCTATTCGGGTCAAGCTTGGTTTGGTTTGAACAAACCAAACCATTGGTCTCATATGATTTGGACATTATTTAATACAAGAACAACACTATAATTTTGAACCACAAACGCAATCCATGATTTGCAATGCTTAGAAATTAATAACAATAATTAAATAAAAAATGAGTAATAAATAAAATAAAACAAATAAATAAATAAATATTAAATAATTTTAAAAATAAAATAAATAAATATTTAAATTAGTTTAAAATTTAATTTATTATTTAAAAATATTAAATAAATTTGAATAAAAATAATTAAATATTTTAATTCCAATATTTGTGGAATCGCCAACTCTACCAAACATGCTCTCTTTTTTTCACCTTTCATTTTTCTCAAACCAAAACCATCAGCACTAGACATGTTTCCAATTCAGGATAAAATTACACCACATGATTTTGCTACTCTTTGATTTTTATTTTTCAAAACACGAATCACACACCATCTCCCAAACCCCCCTTAAATTATATGTTTCATGCATACAAAACTATTAAGGGTTAATTTCATTTACACCTCCTAAAAATTGTAAATAATTCAATCAGATCTCCTTAAGTTTGCATAAATTCAATCAAACCCCTTCCTTTTGCGAATAAACATCATTTGCACCCCTTGACCATGAATGGTCTTTGACTTTTGATGAATTGTCTAAATCATCCTTACCCAAACAACCTTCCTTTCAAATAATCTTTGCAACCCCTGAAATTTTTTTTTTTTTATTTTGTTCTTACTAGGCTTTTGTAAAAGAAACCATTTACTTTTGTAATTACATCACTAAGTCTAATAATTATTTTGTGATTAAATTAGATAACATGTATAAATTATTTTATTTCCAACATAATATTTTAATTAATAATTTTTTTTATAATTCTCGTGTACTTGGTTTTTATTTATTTTATGGTTAAGTTAATTTTTAGTCATGAATGTGTTAGAAAAAAATATAGTAGTACTAAGATAAATTTTGAATCTGTAAATATTTTTTATTAAAAAAAATAGAAAATAATTCACTAAGAATCATTACATATCAATTTTCTCTTCAAATATTGTGTGGTGTGAGTTTTGATTTGTTTAATGTTATGGTATGCATCATTTAGTTTATAAGTAAGTTAATTTGAGTCATTCATTTTCATATTCTGATGAGGTATAATATTAAAATAATCATATGACAATATTGTAAAATTAATTAATAAGTCTATTTTGCTTATCTAAACAGATTTTTATATGATTATATATTTTATATGATTTGAGTTTTAGTCAATTAACATAACACTCGGTATATTTTTTTGCAAGAAACTAGATCATGATTCGTGTCCCTTTTGAGTTGAGGTGTTGCACACTTGGTGTATATTTTGAAGGAATGTAGAGCATGATTCGTGTGTCTTTCATGTTGAGGTCTGGCATAGAAACCTGAAGACGTGAAGTTATAAGAAAAATACGAGAGAGATGAGTGATGGAGATTGTCTTTGAGGTTAGGTTAATGCTACTTGTAAGAAGGGATTCAATCCTGGCGGAGTTTGAGTTTTATTCATTTAATATAAGACTGTGTGTATTTTTTGCAGTAAACTAGATCATGATTCATGTGCCTTTTCAGTTCAGAGACCTTAGCAGTTGAAGTTAGAAGAAAAGCTTGAGTGAGATATGTTAGAGATTTACGATTAGTTTAGGCTGAAGTTACTTGTTAGCTGAACTAAAGGGGTTTCTATATGAATATATATTTTATATGATTTGAATTTTAGTCAATTAACACTTGGTATATTTTTTGCAGTAAACTGGAGCATAATTCGTGTGTCTTTTAAGTTGAGGTTTGGCACAAAACCTGAGGACGTGAAGTTATAAGGAAAATACGAGATAGGAATGTTAGAGATTGACTTGAGTTTTAGGCTGATGCTACTTGTAAGATGGATTCAGCCCAGTCAGAGTTTGGGTTTTATTCCTTTAACATATCACTTCTTGTATTTTTTACAGGGAACTAGAGCATGACTCATGTGTCTTTTCAGTTCAGGTACGGCATAGAGACCTGACACTTCGAAGTTATAAGAAATGTTGGAGATTGACTTTGAGTTTAGACTGATGCAACTTGTTTAGGTCACCTAAAGGGATTTATCTGTAGTATATACGATGTCAGTTTTAGTTAATTAACATAAGACGTGGTGTATTTTTTTGCAGGAAACTAGAGCATTATTCATATGTCTTGTAAGTTGAGGTCTTGAATAGAAACCTGAAGACGTGAAGTTATAAGAAAAATACAAGATGAATGGTTGAGATTGACTTAGAGTTTAGGATGATGCTACTTGTAAGAAGGATATTCAATCCAGCCGGAGTTTGAGTTTTATTCATTTAACATAACACTTGGTGTATTTTTCGCAGAGAACTAGAGTAAGATTCATGTGTCTTTTCAGTTCAGGTATGATATAGAGACCCGAGAAATATTGGATATTGACTTTAAGTTTAGGTTGATGCTACTTATTTAGCTGACCTAATGAGTATACATTTTATATGATTTGAGGTTTAGTCAATTAACATAACACTTGGTGTATTTTTTGCAGGAAAGTAAGCATGATTCACGTGTCTTTTGTGTTGTGGTATGGCATAGAAACCTGAAGAAGTGAAGTTATAAGAAATATACGAGAGAGGAATGTTGGAGATTGACTTTGAGTTTAGGCTGATACTACTTTTTCTGCTGACCAAAAGGGGTTTACGCATGTATATTTTACGTGAGAGAATAGTTAAGTTGTCGTGAAAGAAGGATTCAATGTTGGCGTTATTTGATTATTCATTTAACACAAGGCAGGTGTATGTTTTGCAGGGAATTAGAGCATGATTCATGTCCCTTTTGACTTCAGTTTTGGCATAGAGACTTGAAAACTTGAAGTTCTAATAAAAATACGAAAGATAAATCTTGGAGGTTTACTTTTTGTTTAGGTTTGTTGAAGGATTAAATATTAAGGTTATACCCTCTCTAAAAGCTTAAGCTTTTGAAGTAGTTGGTTGTTAACATGGTATCAGAGCAGGAAGTCCTGTGTTCGAACCTCACCGTCACCCTTTGTTGAAAAATTATTGTTTCACGTATTGGACCAAAAAAATGCCACACGTGAGGGGGTGTGTTGAAGGATTAAATATTAAAGCTATACCCTCTCTAAAAGCTTAAGCTTTTGGAGTAGTTGGTTGTTAACAAGGTTAATACTTCTCTGCTGAACAAAAGGGTCATCAATATGAGTATATACTTTACATGATTTGAGTTTGAGATTTTATTCATCTAACCTAACGCTTTATGTATTTTTTTGAGGGAACTAACGCATAATTCACGCGTATTTTCAGTGAGTTTGAGCTTTTATTTATTGAACATAACACTGTATTTTTTGAAGGGAACTAGAGCATGATTCATGTGTCTTTTCAGTTCAGGTGGCACAAAGACCTGAACATTTGAAGTTAGATATTGGAGATTGACTTTGAGTTTAGGCTGATTGCTGTAGAACCAATAAAAAGAAAGCTTTGATAAATAACCCTAAAGTAATAAAATAACTCTAAATCCCTAACTCATCTCTCTTACCCACGTCTCCAATAATAAATGTGGGTCATGTGAGCTTCAAGCTTACGGGCCTTGCCTGGTTCTCCATCACTGATCCTACTAGACCAAAAGGGATTTGAATATTAGTATATATTTGATTTGATTTGAGTTTTAGTCAATTAACATACTTGGAGTATTTTTTGCTGGAAACTAGAAAGTGATTCATGTTTCTTTTGAGTTCAGGTTTGGCACAAAAACCTGTAGACGTGAGGTTGTAAGAAAAGTACGAGAGTGGAATGTTTGAGAATGACTTTGATTTTAGGCTGATGCAGTTTATCTGTTTGCCAAAAAGGATTTATGTGTGTATGATTTTCATTAAAGAACAGTACAGTTGTTTCGAAAGAAGGCAGACGGAGTTCGAGTTTTATTCGTTTAACATAACAATTGCTGTATTTTTTGCTGGGAACTAGAGCATGACTCATGTGTCTTCAGGTCTGGCACAGAGATCTAAACATTGTAAGTTAGAAGAGAAGTACGGAGAGAAATGTTGGAGATTGAGTTTAGGCTGATGTTACTTGTCCTGTTTGCCAAAAGGGATTGATGCATGTATAATTTACACGAGAGAATAGTTCTGTTGTTGTGAAAGAAGGATTCAATCCAGACGGAGTTTGAGTTTTATTCATTCAACATAACACTTGGTATATTTTTTGCAGGGAAAAAGAGCATTGCGTATGTGTCATTTCAGCTTAGGTATGGAACAGAGACCTGAACACTTGGAGTTGGAAGAAAAGTATGAGTGAGAAATGCTGGAGATTGGCTTTGAGTTTAGGCTGATGCTATTTGACCAAAATATATTTCAATATTGGTATATATTTCATATGATTTAAGTCTTAGTCAATTAACGTAACACTTTCATTTTTTTGCAGGAAAAGTAGAGCATGGTTCATGTGTCTTTTGAGGTCAGGTCTGGCACAAAAACATGAAGATGTGAAATTATATGAAAAGAGGAATGTTAAAAATTGACTTTGAGTTTAGGCTAATGCTACTTATTCTGACGACCAAAGGGGATATATGCCTGTAATTTTACTTACGATAATAGCTAAGTTATGAAAGAAGGATTCCATTTGTGGGTGAGAAACAAGAGAAAAATGGAGATAATGCTCCACTAGCAAGTCAGAACAAAGATGTCACAATCCATGGTCGCAAATCTCAAGCAAAGAGAAGGAAATGAGATAAAAGAGATGGTGGAGAAGAGAAAATAGTGTAGCCTCATCACAACTAGAGAATGGATAGTGAGCATTGATAGATCTAAAACCATAAAAAAAACCCAAGAATGAAATATCCTCAAAATAGCTAAAGACCCAAAAGATGGAGAAGAGAGAAGCAAGCAGAGGAGAAGGGTCAGACGTGAAGAAGGCAAAATCAGCTCTCTATGGCTGAAGCACAAAGGAAGCAAGAACAGTGAGAAAATGGTAGCCGTCCTTGGAGGAGTAGCCTCCAAGCAAAGAGAGAAGAAAAGGAAAAATGAATGTTGTGAAAAGAAAGGAGTCTGCCAAAAAGATGGAAGAGAGGATCCGATCCCTAGGCAATGCACTATTGCCCTCTATTTATAGGTAACAAGGCTCAAAATGTTGCCCTAAATGTAGTGGTCCCCAAGTCCTACCAATGCTCCACTTTTCTTTAATAAGGTGATGAGGGCCATGATGTGGGCCTATAAGGAGAATTATTTCCACATTATGAATAATGGATAGAATCCACATTATGTGCCTTTATCATGACTAAACTACACTCCAAGCCTCCATGCCACATGCTTTTTTTAATCTCTTCATAATGTGAGGATGATGTCGCGTTGTCCACGTGTCACGGCTATGCAGCATTTATGGCCACAGCCGGATTAGTCGTGCAACAGATCACTCCCCAATAGCCTTCGCAGTACATGCATATACCGCTAGAGCTGTGCATAAATGGTGGTAAACGCCCTTGAGAGACTGCTACGTCATCAAGACCTATAGACCATGGAGGTACTACTCCCGTGTACGCTCTTCAGCTCCACAGGTGCGCTACCACAATATGACCACCTTTAGAAGGCTTTTGAGTTGCCATGAGTAATCCGCCTCGAAGTCGGACACATTGGGTACCAACTTCGGTGGGGCGGGTCCGAGGCTCTACCCAGTAGCCTAGTACCCTAAATGATACCCCTCTACGAGTCGAGTGCATCCTAAAATAATACATATGCCTACACCATTCAAGCATAGTTTGAATTTTATTCGTTTAAGATAACACTTGGGTGTAATCTGAAAGAAGATCATTTATAAACATATGTGGTTTATATTGGAGACATAACAACTGATAGGTGAACAGGATTTAGGGATAATCAACTTTGAAATCATGAATTTTGATTTTTGGCAGAATTTGGGTATAACAACTGATTGTCGAAAACTCAACCTGAATTATCATTGCTGCCATTCTTTCCAGAGCCTTTCCAGGCCAAGAAAATATACCAAACATAGACTCTCTCAGCAATAACTTCACGTTATTTTATTTCTCACCAAAATAATTTGACATTTAGTGTTGCCTGCATGTGTAAACAATAATGTAGTTTTCTGCTGCCGAAAGAAATAAAGTTCAATTCATTCACTTGGATAATTAAATAGAAAAAAATCAATCTGCTGTGGAGACTGAAAATCTACTGTTCAATTATTCCTTTCAATTCGTAAATTCATTTAATTTCCACCCCGCATAAACTTGAAGATCTGCTGTGATTTTTTGAGGTATGATCACCCCATCTGATTGTGTAAAGTATGATTTGAATTCGATATTGTTTTGTCGTTGTTTAGAACCTTTCAATTTGCAAGTTGCACAATGGTTGAATGTCTTTATAGTCTTATCTAAGCTTTTGGTTCTGTGCCAATTGCATGTGTATTGCAAGATTTTTTTTTTCTTGATGCCTTTTTTTTTGGGAATTATTATGGTTCTTCTCTCTCTCTTTATTTTACGTTTAATTGGGAATATACTGATACTGCTGGGTTATGCCATGCATCAATTTCTGCATTGTGTTCTGTTGGCTAGGATCTCGTGTATCTTTTTCTGACCCAGTTTCTAGAGTTCCAATTAATATGTTCCATCACTGCAGATTGAGCAGCTTGTGGGAAAATATGACTCAAGAGATGAGAGTCATGCATGCATATGATGCAAGCAATGATGAAATGAGTGAAGATGATGTATAGGATGACCATTAAAGAAGCTTCCATGCCAGCTCTCCACAGCCACATCTCCTCCATGCATGCACCAAGCTGATCAAGAAGAAGAAAAATGATACACGCATGTCTTATTGTCAACAAAAGCTGTAAAGAATTGTTGTGATCATTTTGAGTTTCTTATTCTCCAAACCCTATATATATGGGTTGATATATGAAGGAAAACTTAAGCTCAAAGTCTGTAAGAGCATTGTGAGGTGGAGAAAAGAAATCCCGATATATATTTGAGTTACCCCTCCGTGGACGTACCCGTTTATTGAGGAACCACGTATAAATCATTGTGTCTATGTGTTTGTGTGTGTTTGAGTAGTTTTTAGGTCCAACAATTGGTATCAGAGCCATTTTTGTTCAAAATAGAGTCGTTCCTTTCGACTCTATTTCGAAGCAAATCAAGCATCAAACCCAAACACCAAATACACTGGGAGATTGTCCATCAAGAGAGGAAGGTTTATCCGTTGGTTTCAGGCCAAACAAAGCCTTCACGCGCCTCTAGAAGATAGGCGCGTAAAGGGGCATCGGTGTCATGCGCCTTCTTCCTCCAGCGTGCGTGAGGCCCACGCGCCTTCTTCGGCAAGTCTGGTTTTTCCGAGCAACTTTTCGGCAACTGAATTTTTCCCGACGATGACGTCATAAGATGATGTCTCTGCCACGTGTCTCAGTCATATGTTGACACGTGTCACCAACCAGTGATTGACACGTGTCACCATCCCGAAGTTGCCACGTGTACCCAATCAGGGGTTGCCACGTGTCACTTTGTCAACTGCCATGTCATCAACTTTCTGATATTTACAGTTTTACCCTTCTATAATGTTTTGGTCATTCCGAACTTGTTTTAAGTCCGTTTTGAGTGAACGAAAGGTCGATCCTAGCTAAATCGACTGTTCCGGATTCAATGGTGGGCTCTGTTTTTCGAAATTAGTACTCTAATTTTGGGAAAACCCGGTTTGAAGTTTTATTGCTCCTAGTTGGTGAGTTAATTTCATCAATCTTTTAATATCTGTTATTTCAAGTCATGACTGAAGTACAGGATACCGAGCAATCAGAGGCCATAGATACTGGAGGGAATACTGTTGGGACAAGCGGTTCTATGAGAAGAACCATGATGTCAAATGCAAAGTTTGAGGTGGAGAAATTTGATGGCACCAATAACTTTGGCAAGTGGCAATGTGAAGTCCAGGATCTTATATTTCGAGATGGTTCCGAGATTGCCTTGGATGCTAAGCCCAAGGATATCTTGGATGAAGATTGGACATTCGTTAATCGTCAAGCTTGCGGCATAATCCGATTGTGTTTGGCGAAAGATCAGAAGTACTTTGTGATGAAAGAAAATATGGCGGCAGATCTGTGGAAGAAACTAGAGGAAAAATTCATGACAAAAAATCCATAAAATCGCCTTTATCTGAAGTCAAAACTCTTCAGATTCTAGTACAAAAAAGGTACCCCTATGATCGAACATTCAAACAATTTCAACAAACTAATTGCAGATTTACATAATTTAGATGTTGAAATTCTTGATGAAGATAAAGCTTTAATTTTATTAAATTCCTTGCCTGAGAGCTATGATCATTTATGCACAACTTTAATGTATGGAAAAGATGAGGTTAAATACATAGATATTGTTAACGCTTTGGTAAACAATGAGTACATGAAGAAGGATCAACATGATCACCGGGATAATACATCAGAGGCATTGACTGTAGACAGGGGCAGGTTGAATAACAGATCAAAGGGAAGAGGGAAATGGCAGTCCAAATCCAGATCACAACCAAACAGATCTGAATCATCCAGAAGACGACAAGAGAAAGATGAGTGTTTCCAATGTCATTAGAAAGGGCACTGGATGAGAGACTGTCCAAACAAGGACAAGTCACAAGCCAATACTGCCCGAAAGAGGGGAGACGAAGATAAATCAGCCTTTACTGTTTCATCGTCAGACACTGATCAGTCTGATATATGGATTCTTGATTCAGGTTGTTCTTATCATATATGTCATAACATGAACTGGTTCTCTAGCTTCGAGGAGCTGGATGGAGGAGTTGTGTTAATGGGCAACAACAATACCTATCAGACCAAAGGGATCAGAACAATACGTCTGAAGATGCACGACGGTATAATCAGAAAACTATCTGATGTCAGGTATATTCCAGACCTGAAGAAAAACCTCATTTCATTAGGGGTTTTAGATTCCAGTGGTTACAAGGTGACCATGGAAGGTGGAGTTCTGAAAGTAGTTTGAGGTGCATTTGTGGCAATGAGAGGTACTTTGAAGAAAAATCTGTATTACCTATATGGGTATACAGTAACCGGAAGAGCAGCTGTGACAAGCAGTTCTGAAAACAAGTCAGTCGATCTTACCCGACTCTGGCACATGCGTTTAGGGCATGTAGGTGAGAAGGTGTTGCAAGGCTTGGTGAGGCAAGGCAGACTAAAAGGTGCCAAAACTGGCAAACTTGACTCTGTGAACACTGTGTGCTGAGCAAACAGACAGGGGTCAAGTTCGGCACTGCGATTCATCGAACGAAGGCAACACTAGACTATGTTCACACGGACGTCTGGGGGCCATCCAGAATCACTTCATTGGGAGGTAAACGTTGGTTTGTAACGTTTATTGATGATTTTTCTAAAAATGTCTGGGTTTATACTATGAAGCATAAAGATGAAGTGCTAGATATCTTTCTTAAATGGAAGAAAATGATAGAGACCCAGACAGGCATGAAGCTCAAAAGGCTCAGATCAGACAACGGTGGCAAGTACAAATCAGATCCCTTCCTGGAAATATGTCAGAATGAAGGGATAATTAGACATTTCACAGTGCCTAGAACGCCACAGCAAAATGTAGTCGCAGAAAGAATGAATCGCACTTTAGTGGAAAAAGTATGATGTATGCTATCTCAATCTGAGCTCAGCAAAGCATTTTGGGTAGAGGCGTTGGTATACTCCACTCATATTGTTAACCGACTTCCTGCAACTGCCCTAGATGGGAAAACTCCCAAGGAGGTATGGTCCAGATATCCAGTTTCTGATTATGATTATTTTCATATATTTGGGTGTCCAGCATACTTTCATGTAGTGGAATCTAAACTGGATCCTAGAGCCAAGAAAACTCTCTTCATGGGACATAGTGAAGGACTTAAAGGATTCCGGTTATGGTGCACTGAAATAAAGAAGATCATCTGTAGCAGAGATGTTACTTTTGATGAGTTTGTTATGCTGAGACAGACAACTCCAGCTAAAGAAGAAATGAATCCAAATCTTCAGCATCAAGTGGAGTTTGAGAGTCATGAAGATACTGAGCCACCAGTTGATAGTTCTGAAGATGATTCTGATAGTCAGGACGAGGACTTAGTTGAGGTGGAAACTCCATCTCCAGTACAGATGATTCGTCAGCAACCAGACTCTATTGTAGCCAGCAGACCCAGAAGGGTCATTCAGAAGCCAACCCGATTTATTGACATGGTGTCATTTGCACTTTTAGCGACAGAAGATGATGTCCCTAACACTTACAGAGAAACAATACACAGTACTGATAGTAAGAAATGGAAGGCAACTATGGATGAAGAGATGAAGTCTCTACATCAAAATCAGACTTGGAAGCTAGTTCAACTTCCAAAGGGCAAGAAAGCTATTGGCTGTAAATGGGTTTATGCTCAGAAAGAAGGTGATCCCGGCATAAACCAAATCAGATACAAAGCCAGACTCGTAGCTAAAGGCTATGCTTAAAGGGAAGGAATCAACTACAACGAGGTATTTTCGCCTGTTGTTAAACATTCCTCTATTCGGATACTTTTGGCTTTAGTAGCACAGTTTGATCTCGAATTAGCTCAACTTGATGTCAAAACTGCATTTCTCCATGACACTTTGAACGAAGAGATTTACATGACTCAGCCAGATGGGTTCAAAGTTCCAGGATGTGAGAACTGGGCATGTAAATTGAGCAAGTCACTGTATGGCTTGAAACAGTCCCCGAGACAATGGTACAAAAGGTTTGACTACTTTATGAAGCAACAAAAGTATACTATAAGCCATTTTGATCATTGTGTATACCTTCGAAAACTCCCAGATGGTACATTTGTATATTTGCTCTTATATGTAGATGATATGTTGATAGCATCTAAGAGCAAGGTGGAGATCGATAGACTGAAGGCTCAATTGAGTTCAGAGTTCGAGATGAAGGATCTTGGCAAAGCTAAGAAGATACTTGGGATGGAGATCAAGCGAGACAAACAGAAAGGCACAGTGTGTTTAACTCAGACGAAATATTTGAAGAAAGTGCTTCAGACATTTGCTATTAATGGCAACACCAAATCCGTAAGCACACCTCTAGCCTCAAACTTCAAACTGAGTGCACAGATGTCACCAACCACAGATGATCAGAAAAGGCAAATAGAGCATGTTCCATATGCAAATGCAGTTGGTGCTCTTATATATGCAATGGTATGTACCAGACCCGACATTTCACATGTTGTAAGTATGGTGAGTCGATACATGCACAATCCTGGTAAAGGCCATTGGCAAGCAGTGAAGTGGATTCTACTGTACATTCATGGAACTGTGGATATCGGGTTACAGTTTGAGAGAGAGAAGACAGTAGGTAAGCATCTAGTTGGATATGTTGATTCCGACTATGCTGGAGATCTTGATAAAAGAAGATCTACTACCGGTTATGTATTCACTATGGCAGGAGGACCAGTATGCTAGAGGTCAACATTACAGTCAACAGTGGCTTTGTCTACTACAAAGGCAGAGTATATGGTCGTAACCGAAGCTTTCAAGGAAGCTATTTGGCTTCAAGGGTTGATTAAAGACTTGGGTATTTTTCAAGAAACCGTGAAGGTTTTTTGTGATAGTCAGAGTGCCATTTGTTTGGAAAAAAACCAGGTTCATCACAGTCGTACCAAGCATATTGATGTTCGGTTCCACTTTGTTAGAGACATAGTAGATGATGGGAACATTCTACTACAAAAGATCGGTACTGCAGATAATCCTGCAGACATGCTCACCAAAGTGGTTACAAGGATCAAGTTTTAACACTCTTTGGACTTAATCAATATCTCTCGGACTCGGAGCGCTTAAATCCGCATTGGGGGTAACTCAATCAGAAGACTTAATCAGTGAACTCTTTCATCATGGTGGAGATTTGTGGGAAAATATGACTCAAGATATGAGAGTCATGCATGCATGCATGCATATGATGCAAGCAATGATGAAATGAGTGAAGATGATGTATAGGTTGACCATTAAAGAAGCTTCCATTCCAGCTCCCCACAACTACCTCTCATCCATGCATGCACCAAGCTGATCAAGAAGAAGAAAAATGATACACGCATGTCTTATTGTCAACAAAAGCTGTAAAGAATTGTTGTGATCATTTTGAGTTTCTTATTCTCCAAGCCCTATATATATGGGTTGATATATGAAGGAAAACTTAAGCTCAAAGTCTGTAAGAGCATTGTGAGGTGGAGATAATAAATCTTGATATATATTTGAGCTACCCCTCCGTGGACGTACCCGTTTATTGGGGAACCACGTATAAATCATTGTGTCTATATGTTTGTGTGTGTTTGAGTAGTATTTAGGTCCAACACACCTTTATAAGGCTTCTAAGTATTCAATGCTCTATTGGAGGTAAAAATATTCATCAGATTTTGCTGCAGCACAGATGAAGCAATGAGAATGAACATGGTGTCCAAAGGTGTACAAAATGTTTTGGAGTTTCTTCAAAATGTTTTCCCTTGGCGTCTCTGGTAATTACTTTATCATATTTTGTGAATTCCATTGTTGAATTTGGTTTGGAACTGATATGAACTTGTCCATGTTGTGTCCTAGTTCGGCTTCTTTCTAAAGGGATTGAATGCTGTAATTTCTTGGGTGCCTCGTACAAATACTTGTTAGTTTCTGCCTCATCTCCTGTAGCAAAGTCGAAATAACAATGATGTAGCTTTTCCATAAACTATTATTAACTGAATTATGTTGTTTGGAGAATTGAGGTTGATTAGTCAATAATATGAACGACTTCTTCTTTGTTTATGTGTGTTTTTATTTTTCATTCAACTCATATTTGGATCATCGTAAAGGAGGTAAAGGAGGTATGCTTTACTACATAACTACCATCCCAAGGGCTAGGCAAATTAGAAAATGGCATGAATCTACAAAAAGAGATTATTGGGAATTATTGACTAAATTCATTATTCCTCCTCAAACATGATTGATATCTGTTCTGGCCAGAGTGACTTTTGTGTATTTTGCTTATATAGGGGGGTAAGTGAGCTTGACAAAAGTTGGCAGCCAACAATCAAACAAGACTTTGGCAAGCCTTGGCTAGGGTATGTGTAGGGAGGCCTATGGACATGCGTGGGCATGGTTTGACAACACTTGGCTTGATGACATAGGTCTGTGATGGTGGTGCGGTGATGATGACACTGTGGGCACTTGTGTGTGCACTTGGCTTGGCTAGCCTTGCGTACCTTGCCCTTGGGCAAGGATTGCCTTGACTTGACATGTGCTAGAGTATATGCAATGTGCGTGACTTGGCAAGCCATGCACATATCAAGCCTTAGCAATGCTAACTTGTCTTTGACAAGGCCATGACACCACAGATGGCTGACTTCGGAATGCAAGGCGTGGAACAATGCACGACTTGGCATTGTCATGTCATGGCGTAATGCATGCCATGGCATGGGTGTGGCTTAGAGCATGCCTAGATTGGTGACACTTGTGCATGACAAGATGAAAGCAACAATGCATGCAAGTTGAGCAAAGACCAATGCATATGTTTACATAGCTTGGTGGTGTGCTGGAGTACACATGGCATGTGACATTCAGATAAGGAATCATATGTGGCACAACAAATCCAAAGATATAGGACAGTTGGGCAGTTTGCTGAGATGACATGTGGTTGCAACTACTTGACATATGTGGCACAAGGCCGACAATGCCAACACGCCTATTGGGAGAGGATGTCTCCCAGATCTTAGGGGTTGGTTTGTATAGACATTTTTGTGAGTTTAGTTTATATACGCCCTAATGGAGATTTTGTAAATGGATATAGAAATAAATAGTTGTCTTGTACTCCATTACAGAGATAGGTGTTCCTTTGTACTATTTGATAATATAGTGAAAGGTTGGAGGTGTGAACCTCTGTAAACTCTGTGTGTCCTTTACATTACTTGTGTGCTATCCATATTCTGTATATTTGGCTAAGTGTGGTCAGAATTGGCTGACTTGGTGTGCAACCAAGGCCATCATAAGGCAAAAATTGGGTGTTGAAAATTGGACCTTGTGACATCTAGTATATCAAGTGTGGGTTCGAATCCCTGCACTTAATGTTACACAGGTTGTGGGGTCGATCCGTATAACACACTCAAAGGAAAATTATTATTGCTTATTTGATATTTTGTCTGTTACAGGTGGGTACTATTTGAGGTGGTTCTCAACTTGCATCTCGGTCGGCTTGTCTGGATTTTTTTTTTTTTAATGGTAAGAAACTCACGCACCACACTCACAATGTCTTTTATGAGGCTCGAACCCCTTACCTCTTCAATTGGGGGGTGATGTTATACCATTGCAACAAATGTGCGCAAGATGTTAGTTCAGAAAATTCCCTTTAGCAACTTTTGCCCCCAATTTAGTCGCTCACATTTGCAAAAGTTGCAAAGGCAAAAAAAACTCGGGGAGTTCTTCTGCACCTCTAGAAACCCCGGTGGGTAATTTGCACTTTTGCGGGAAAAAAAAAAGTGACATTATAAATTGCCCTAATAACCATTTATGAGATAATAGTTCATTTATTTTTATCAATAGTATAAAATGAATGGATAAACATTGAACATATTGATTTATATAGTCAATAATTTGTTGTATGGGCAGGAAACATTTAACAATATCTGCCCCCACTTCCTTGCCACATTTTTAATAATTAATGTTACGAATCAATACACAAATAGATTATTTACATAGCATAAATACAATGATTTTTTGTCCAAATATTAGACTATATACATTAACACACAATATACATCAAAAGATGTTTAAAC
The DNA here is from genome assembly GCA_963922005.1 of Cornus suecica. Lineage (NCBI taxonomy): Eukaryota > Viridiplantae > Streptophyta > Magnoliopsida > Cornales > Cornaceae > Cornus > Cornus suecica. Next base: position 87,679,563 of record OY998240.1, read on the forward strand.
ATAAAGTAAGGATGATAATTTGTACCGTCCTATCCCGTTTCGTCTCTTTAATTAAGGGTTTGGAAGTACTTTTTATTTCGTAGGAACGAGTTTGATAAAAAAATTGAACCCGTTATGGGGCGGGTTCAGGTATTAGTAGAAACTCGTTCCGTCCCACCTCATTTATATTAATTTTACCATAAGATTCGACATCTCAAACCAAAAAAAAATGAATAGTTGAATATATTCAAAGAAAAAAGAGAAATAGATAATGAGTTAGATTGTTGGATGATTAGAGAAATAGGTGAGTTTGATTGTTGGGTGATTAGGAAGAAGTTTATAGGTTAGTCTTATTATTACTATTTATTTTGTATTTTTTTATGTGTATTTAGGGTTTATTTTTATTCATTAAACTCTTATGTCGATGATAAAGATGACACCGACATCAAGTATTAGAAGGACGGAACGGGACGGGCATGAGTATAGTGAAGTGTTAATGGAGTGGGTATGATTTATGAAAAAATAACCTGTGAATTAATTGATATTTTTAAAAAATAAATGGGACAGAAATGGATATAGGTGAACTTGTTTTGTACCACCTCCATTGCCATCCCTAAACATAAGTCCAAAAAGAAGACGAGGCGGGGCAACTATTTATCAAAATCCATCCTTGTCTTGCAATGGCAGATTCAAATTATTATTTTTTGGAACGGGGTGGAGCTTTAGCGGGGTGGTACAATTATCCTCCCCAAGAGGCGCAATGTCGATAGGAAAAGAAGAAAGAAAATGTAGAAGGAAAAAATAAAAGAAAAATGAAACAATTTTAAAAGGAAAATATTAAAGTTTGGTTCAAGAAGGAAATGTTGACATTTTAAAGAAAATTAAAGAAACCTTAAAGAATAAGAAAGTTAGGAAATAATTCAATGATTTTGTCGAAACATTAAATAAATTTTAATCAAAATTTAAAAATGCCTTAAGAAAGCTTGAAAATATTAAGGTTCTGTTTGAATTGGCTTTTCAAACGTTGTTTTTGGCTTAATGGAGGAAAAAACTGTTTTGAACAGTGTTTGACAAATTTTTTAGAAGAACTTATGAATTTTGGAAGAGTGTTTTAAAGAAGCTGAAGGTATCAACTTTTCAAAATAATTTTTGTTTCCCTGGAAAGTTAAAAACAGAACATATGTCAAACAAGATCTAAGTTGATTATAGGGTTAATTTCAAGAAACCTTCTTATACTATCCAGTTTAATCAATTAACCTCCACTGTGTCCACTTTGCCCCCTATACTATTCAATTTCATCATTATGCCCCCTCACATCACATTTTGAGTCAAAATGCTTAAACTACTCTCAATAATATAAGGGGGTTTAGTGAAATCAACCATTTTAAAAAATTATTTTTCGAAAATCAATTATATTTTTCGCAAAAATTATAAATTCAAATATATATATATATTGCAAAAAAATTATTTTTCGGTGGGAGTATCCAAAATATGAATTATTTCGGAATAAATAATATATATTTTTTGCAAAAAAATTATTTTTCGGAAAAGATCATATTTTGGAACATAATAGTATATATTTTTCACAAAAAAAATATTTTTCAGAAAATATCATATTTTGGAACATAATATATATTTTTCGCAAAAAAAGTATTTTTCGGAAAAAAAATTCATATTTCGGAACATAATAAATACTTTTTCGCAAAAAAATATTTTTAAAAAAAAATCATATTTTGGAAGATAATAAATATTTTTTCGCAAAAAAATATTTTTTAGAAAAAATCATATTTTGGAACATAATATATACTTTTTCGAAAAAAAATTATTTTTCAGAAAAAAAATCATATTTTAGAACATAATATATATTTTTTGCAAAAAAAATATTTTTCGGAATAGAATCATATCTTGGAACATAATATATATTTTTCGGAAAAAAATCACATTTTGGAACATAATATATACTTTTTCGGAAAAAAATTAATTTTTGAAAAAAATTTATATTTTGGAACATAATATATACTTTTTCGGAAAAAAAATCATATTTTGGAACATAATATATATTTTTCACAAAAAAAATATTTTTCGTAAAAAAATCATATTTTGGAACATAATATATATTTTTCGTAAAAAATTGTATTTTCCAAAATATATATTTTTTGAAATTTATAGTTTTTACTAAAAATATAATTTATTTTTGAAAAATAATTGTTTTAAGGGTTGATTTCACTAAACCCCCTTATACTATTAAAGGAGGGTAGTTTAGACATTTTGACTCTAAATGTGAGGAAGATGGGGCATAATGATGAAATTAGAAGTATATGGGGCAAAATGGACACAATAAAGATTAGTTAATTAAATTGAATAGCATAGGGGGTTTCTTGAAGTTAACCCTTGATTATAATGTTAAGTTATATGAAAATAATATATCTATTATCACTTTGACTGACGAATTAAGTTTTATTTTTAAGTATTTATTTCAAAAAATAAAGGGCTAACTTCATTTACACCCCCTGAGGTTTGTATATCTTTATTTACACCCATCATAGTGTGAAATGTCTAAAATACCCTTATACCAAACACCCCTTAAATCAATTTAATCCCTAAATCAATTTAACCCCTAAACCAAACACCCCCTTAAATCAATTTATCCCTCCAACCAAACACCCCAACCCAAC